>CM053785.1:95145414-95802914 GCA_028749045.1 Cupressus sempervirens
TGTGTGTGTGTGTGTGTGTGTGTGTGTGTCTATATATATAATTGACCTCATGGTCAAATCATTTGTCCATTAGTGCCTTAACATGTATCCAATTGGTTACACTGCTACCAAGCTCTACAATTGCTACTAACATTATCATACTGTTAGTAGTGCAACCCAAGTGTTTTAGTTACTCCCAAGTCAATTAGATAGATTACAGTTCATACCAAGATTCACAGTGTCTACTAAGTATCTAAGATATATTTTAGTGTTTGGTGAGCATTACAATTTCTATCGAACTATAGTGGAAAAGTACAGTGTTACCCAAGCGTAGAAAATTCTACTGAGCCTTTCAGTATAAGTGTTATAGAACTTAGTATTGACTGAGGTTTGCAATGTCAAATGAGTAAACTAGTGGTTGTCAAGATCGGTAGTATTTACCAAGTCATCTAGTGCTTACCAATTTCATGTTACCCTAATTGATCACTATGGACCAAGCATCTACATCAACCGAGTGCCAGAGCTTTTTGAGTGCTAAAAAGTGTTGTTGAGTGTCATAACATAATAAAGTGGTCTTCAAAACCTTAGTTACAACAAGTGAGCTGACTATGTGAAGATTGTTTGAATTTGGTATTGTAGTCAACTCCAACAGGTAATTAAGTAGATTGGTGTATTATATCATATCCAAAAATTAATGGGAACAAGTAGAAGAAGCATATGAGTGTGAATTAAAGAAGGCTACAAGAAGTATAAGGAAAACAAGAGACTTATCTATAATAGCCAAGTGATCATTTTTATTCAAAGGAATCTCACTCAACAACCCAAGTTGTAGATCAAAGATCAGCCACTGATTCATCCTAACTTGTGCATTTGTCAAATCCTTTAAGAAGTTGGACTTAACAATCTCATTCCAATTCTCCTAATGAAGTGCATACTTCATTGTATGTTGTAAATCTTTTCTCAAGGTGGACCTAACAATCCTTATTGATCTGAACAAGGAAGATCACTAGAAGTGATCAATTATAACATTTAATAGGCTAACTTTATACTATAGTAATAAAGCTTCTGGATATCATCCCCACCCCAGTTTTACTTTCTATTTGGAGATTTTCTGGGTTACCAAATATTGTGTCAAGTGTTATGAATTTTTTGTTTCTTTTAGTATTTCATGCATGTAATTAGATCGGATTACATGTTGAATGTTTAATTGGTAATATAAAGTATAAGTTTTATTGGTTCCTGATTCAATCACCACCCCCTCCCCCCCCCACTCTCAGTCACCCGGTCTATACTACATTTCCAACAATTGATATTAGAGTGTCAGTTCTCACATCAAAATTTTAAGAAGCTTGAGTAAAGATCAAAGAAAATTGAAGTATATAGACTGGAGAAAGCTATTTAGAATGAAAAGTTGGATCTACAATTAGGCATGCAATTCAAGAAGATGAAGGAGAAACTCTCTCAATCTCTAATTAGAAGAAAAGATCTTTCAACACAAATGAATGATAATTTCCGCATGGAAGAAATAATTGAAGACATTTTTCAAGATAGAAGTTCAGATGAAGCTAATGTAGCAATCAAAGATCTAATTGGGAAGAATCTTACTCTTTAGGAAGAAGTCTAAAAGTTGAAAAGAGAACAAGAAATGCAATCAATCATAATGTGTGAAGACATGGAACAAAGGACAAATCCAAAGAAGAGAAAATATTTTTAACTGAAAAGATAGAAGTAAAGGACAATGAAATCCATCAACTATCTCTTCAACAAGAAGATTTGATTGATCAACTCAATAATGCAAATCAATAGCTTATCAACTTGAGGATAGAAAATGAAAGATTGTAGAATGATCTCATCATAGAGAAGTAGACCAATGGGAGGATAATAAAATCTCAAAAATGCATGAATCAATTGGATGAGAAAACTCAATTTAGACACAAAGGTAAATTTGAATTAGGATACAAAAAAGAAGGTGAATCATCTCAAAAGTGAGCTCAAAAGAGACAAAAGGCTTACATGTAGTCATTATGGAAAAATAGGTCATACATCAAACAAGTGTTGGAGAAATGGTAAACCAAAATTCAATAGAAATTATTACAACTACAATAACTAGGGACATAGAGCAAGAAAATGCACATAGAAACTTAAGTTTAAAGGACAGTGTCACAATTGCAACAAACAAGGACACAAATCTTTGGAGTGCAAGACCAAGAAATGGAACCTAGCAGAACAAACTATGAAACCTATATTTGGTTGGAATTCCAATACATGGTGTAGATGTCACTATGGTGGTGAATTTGGACACATTGGAGAAAATTACATAAAACATCATGCAAAGAAGAGAGACACTACAAAATGATGTTTTGTATGTACAGAACTTGGACATTTAGCTAGAAACTACATGAATCAAGGTAGAATTGAAGATGAAAAAGAAAGAAAAGGTTAACAATATCAAAAGCTATATGAGGAAGCAGTGGATAAGAAATTTTCCTAAAGATGAAAATTAGAGTAATGAAAGTGTTGAGACCCAAGTCAATGAGTTGGGTGACTCAACCATCTCAAACAAGTTACCTATGAAGATTACTGAAACTATGATTCAAAAGGAGACATTTCACATCAATTCTGGTTAGCAAGTAGAATATTCATATTAGCATTCCATATGCACAAGGATCATCAAGTTGAGATGATAGCTAAAGACCTTACTAAGCAAGGTTGGGTCTAATGACCTTACCATGCAAGGTCAGGTTGTATAGCATCATCAAGTTTTGAATGACACTGATTTGGTGACTCTACCAAGTTTGAGGTTCTTGTCATGTTATAGTTATTTTCATGTGAAGAGGCCTTACTAATTCAAAGGTGTCTCCTAAATGATCAAAGACTTATCCAAGTGGAGGAAAGCTTATCATCAAGTGAACATTGGTATGATGCATTGATGGTACTTGATGACTAAATTTTGTTAAAAGAGGGAAATCAAAGGTCATTTCTCACCACAAATTTTCCAAAGTTAAGAGCTAAAAGCATTCCATATCCCTGAGTGATCCAAATCTATTTTTTTCAAATATTTTCATGTTTTAAGCACCGCCAAGTGAGAATGGAATCTTCCAGCAGCAAAACAAAGAAGGGTTCAGAAATCTTGATACAAGGAGTTGATTGCAAGGCTCCCACACTCAAGTTGCATCTAGCCATCACAAAAGAAATTGATCCTATTTGAGAGAAATCAAAAATTCTTCCAAAGGTACTTTTAATCCATGAAATTCTATCATTTTATCATTGTTCTATTCAAGAACTAGGCATTCAATGAAGTATGTCTAGATGGGAGATTGAAACCCAAGCACAAACATTTGGAAATAAAAGGGTTAATGCATATCCTGCATATGCCAAGGGATTTTCAAGGGAAATATATTAGGTTCATCTAGAGTTGATTCCACAAAATGTATTTTTGGTTAGATCACCCTATTTAGATTACAAAAAAGATGATACATAGGATAACAAGATTTTCAATGTTAAACAAGGTAAAGACTAAAAAAACCCTAGGTTTGGTTGAATTGAGAAACATAACTCTTGCCCAATGGGATGGCAGAGGCATGCAACTAAATAGAGTTATAGACATCGAGATTAAGGTTGATATCCATGTGATTACACATAAGCTATATAGCTCGACAAGATTAAATAATGCTCCTTGGGAAGTTGTTGACCTAGCATACAAGGCTATGAAGAAAAACTTATCCTTTGACCTTGCCAAGCTATAGCTGAACCAATTCATTAAGAACATGGAGACCATTTGAGTCTCAAAGAAAAATCCATATAAGTTTGGTTCCTTGTTGACTTTGTTAGATTAAATAATTAATTTACTAATTATTTATTCTATTTACTTAAGCTTACTTAGGTAAATTAATTTCATTTATTAGTTGTAGCCTAGGAGTTTGTTATAAGTTGTTGATAATATGGGAGTTTTTTCTCTCTAAGTCATACTTATCCTCTCACCTTGTTTGAGGACTTTCCACCTCATGTGGATGTATGCTTAGTTGTCACACTTATCTCCTAGAATCTTCTAGCTCATTCTAGAAGATTCCTTGAACTCTTTATATTCGAGCTCCCTCATTGTATCACACAACACATTATCTCATTCTCATTGTAAATACATATTTTCTTGTGTTGCAATATCTTCTTCTCTTTGATACGATGTTGGAGTTGATGAAATCCAACTCCGAAGATGCCCAAGATGACCTGCATGTGAAAACCTATCAAAGGGAAGCCATTTTTCCCACATGGTTTTCTCTCTTTCCCCATTTTTAGAGGTTGCATTTCTTTGCATTGTACATGGGTACCTAACATGGCCTCATTATCAGGACCCATTTCTGCATTTCTTAGTTTTGTGAACTTAAGGCATTTCCCTAAGTTGCACTTAAGGGGGGGTGTTAGAGTAAATAATTAATTTAATAATTATTTATTCTATCTACTTAAGCTTACTTAGGTTAATGCATATAGTTGAGGTTATTTGTTGACAACACAGGATTTTATTCCCTTTAGCATACATATCTTTTCCACCTCTTGTGGATGTGTGCTTAGTTGTCAACCTTATCTCCTACCTCATTCCAACTTGTTCTACAAGTTTCCATGAGGCCTTTTTATTTGATCTCTCATTCATTGTAAATTCATTCCATTCACATAGTAATTCTAATTTTCTATTGTTAAATATTCTCTTCTATGGTATTTGCTTCAAGCTCTTTGCTCCCTAGGTTTCTCTTCAGCAAGCTATTTGCATTGCAGGTGATCTTGGCACATTTTTGAAGTCGAATTCTCAACTCCTATAGACTTGTCTATTCTTTTATATTCAAAAGTTCTTTCCTTCCAAAGGAACTATGGTCTAGAAGAAAGGTACAATAGTGTAATATTAGATTAATTAATTTATAGTAGAAATGGGTGACAACTTTGAAAGTATAATGGATGCCTATTTTGATTCAGTCAAAGAGAAAATGTAGAGAAGACTCAAAATCCCTAAGAAATTAGTGGAAGACTGTGAACAAGATATTTGTTTTCTGGTTGACTATGATAAAGTCCATATTCAAGAAGTTAGGCAAAGAGTGTCATGAGTGAAGCCCCTAAGATATGAAGTAAACATAGATGATACAAGGGACATCACTGCAGCTCTCTTGAATGATCTTATTGATCCCGAGGAACCTTATTTTGGCACTTATGAGGAAGCCAAATCCATAATTACTCTTGAAGTTAATCTTCCCCAAGCAATTAAAAGAGGAAGAAATAAGGTGGAAATTTTACTTAAGGCCACCAAATCCTCTAGTTCCCCTCTCTTGTTAAGTGAAGGACAAGGAGATGACCTTGATGAAGAAGAAGGGAAAAAGATCGTGCAAAGGAAGAAGAATCTGAAGAAGAGGAACATCCCAAGAAGAAAGGGAAGGTCATAATAACAAAACTTGCAAAATCATCCCCTATTGTATTCACTAGAATAAAAAAGTCATGAAAGAAATTGCAACTTGGAGATGATGAAGATGAAGTAGAAAAAAATATATTTAAGAGGTTTGTCCCTACCTTTGAAGAAAGGCTATCTAGACTAAAAAATGGAGTAGGCATGGGAGCTCTTAAAATCCTTAAGAATGAGACAAGGAAAAAGGGCGAACATAAACAAATTGAGGAAGCCCTAGTGGCTAAAATGGAAAAATGGAAATACTCCTAGAGGAACTATCAAAGCAAGTTCCTGCTATTGTACTAAAGATAATATCACATCATTGGGAGAATGTGTTAACTTTTGCCAAGGACATCAAAGACAAAACCTTCAGATAGCTTATGTCAAGTCTCACTAATAAGGAAGTGAAGAAATCATTAAAGAAGAATGAAACAAAGCTAACCCCTAGATTCAATGCATTTCTAATCCTATCTATAGACATTGATTTAGCTGTGAAGTCTTATACCATAGCATGGAAGAATATTGATGGATTGCACAAGCCTAGAGATTAGATTGTGCAAATTGATGACAAGGATGGTGAAGCAAAAAAAGTAGAAAAAGATAATGAAGATATAGATGATGAGGAAGTAGAAAATATGGAAGGAGATGATGTTGAAGTTGAAGAGAATCAAGAAGCTATAGGAGGCGATCTTCTTGAAATCTAGAGTATCGAAGACTCAGATCTTGAGAAGATAGCAGTAGAGGTAATGGCCTCTATTCCTAACTCTTTGAGAAAATCCTTAGTGACATCTAGCCCAGAGAAGATTGCTACAAGGTTAACTAAGGTAAATATTGAGTTGCACCAAGCACTTAACTAACCATTGAAGCAATATTACTAAGTGGATTGATGAGTGAAGTCTCCATCACTCCATCTATTGAGCAGCAAACTCAAATCTCTCCAGCATCAAGCCTAACTAAGTCACAGTAAAGTATTGCAAACATTCATGTTGTCAGTGCTATTTCTTCCATATTTATTACTACTCTTACCATTTCTACTACTATTTCTACTATTTTGTACTACAATTGCAAGTGCAATGATAGTTGAGGTTAAGCCTCAACCAAAGCCTCAATCGAGCACTAATTTATTGAGTATAGGAAAGGAAATTGTTCCTTCCATTCAAAAAGAAAAGGTTAAGGAGATAGAAGCCTCAAAGGAAGAAATTGATCAAGAGGAGGACATTGGGATACTAGATTGGGATCTTTCCAGTCTAACTCCTAATCAGATGGATGCCCTTGGTGGGATTTGGAAAAAGAGGGACAAACAGCAAAAGCTCAAAGAAGAGAAGAAGAAGAAAAAACATGTACTTGAAGACATCAAGAGCATATTTGTGGATGCTCTAAATATTGAGGTTGATGAAAAACAACATATTTTGAATAAATTGGTTAAATTTTTTCAAAAGTATAATGAGGACATCAATGGGTAAGATAAACTACTACTTAGGGCAAAAAAAAAATTGAAGACAAAGTTTTCGAAAAGGTAGCATAGAAGATAGCCATTGACCAAATAGAATTGTCTACTATTATTGTTACATTTGAAGTATCTATAAATAATGTTGTTGCTTTGTTTGTAAAGTTAATTGATATATCTAACTTTACAAAGGAAATAAAGGATAAGCTAGCAAAGATAGATACTAATATGAAGGCAAGTGCACATCAACTATCACTTGACCCTAGTTGTAGTTCTACTCATTTTGTAAAGTTCAAATGTATGACAAACCTTTAGGCTTAATTGTTAAGGGAAGAAGCCAAGATAAGGGCTACACTAAAATAGATACAAGGCATGACCCTTCCCAACATGGATGCAATGTAGAAACACATAACACATGCAAAAACATTGATCCATGACAACAAATTTTCTACAAAAGATCATATGATGGACATATTAGTTGAGGTACAATTTGCATTGCATATTTCAAAGGTACTACAAGAAAATTGGGACAAGACAATGACCATCATTTTGAAGGTACATAATGATTTTCTTTCACATTTTGGTGTAACCTTCTAAATATTTTTTCTTTTTTAGCATTTGTGTAAAAGGTGGAGTTGTATTATCATACTCTAGAGAAATGGTTGTGTGTGTGTGTGTGTGTGTGTGTGTGTGTGTGAAAATACATGATGTAGATATGAGGCAAAAAATATGTTTAGAAAAGCAATTTTGAAAATAAAAATAAATAGAGTAAGAGGTTACCAAGCTATAGCAGTAGACACTAGTCAAAACCAAGTTGAAGTCATAGATTGTTGATAGGGAGAGTTTTGACTTGTATTTTAAGTATTTAGATTTTTGGTATGATAAGTGTTTATGATACTAATGTCAAAGGGGGAGATTGTTGACCTCATGATCAAATAATTTTTCTATTAATGACTTAAAACTTAACTAGTTGGTTACACTACTACTGAGCTCTACAATTGCTATTGAGCTTATCATATTGTTAGCAGTGCAAACCAAGTCTTTTAGTTTCTCAAAAGTCAATCAAACAGATTACAGTTCATGAAAACTTCATAGTGTCTACTAAGTATCTAAGACATATTTTGATCTTTGTTGAGCATTATAATGTCTATTGAACTATAGTCATAAAGTACAATGTTAGCCAAGCGTAGAAGATTCTATCGAGCCTTTTAGAATAAGTAATGTAGAACATAGTGATGACTAAGCTTTGTAAAGTCAGTCAAGTAATCTATTGGTTACCAAGCTCTTCAATGTTCATCAAGTGTTGACAAGTGTTGTCAAGAGTCAGAACATCATAGAGTGGTGTTCAAAACCCAAGTTACATCAAGTGAGTTAAATTCTTGAAGATTTTTTGAATTTGGTATTATAGTCGACTCCAGAAGGTAATTAAGTGGATTGGTATGCATGTAATAAATTGTATCATATCCTAACATAGATGTGAACAAGTAGAAGAAGTAGATGAGTGTGAATTAAAGAAGGCTACAAGAAATATAAGGATAAGTAGAGACTTATCTATCACAGCCAGGTGATCATTAATATTCAAAGGAATTTCATTCAGCAAATTGAGTTGTAGATCATAAATCAGCCACTAATTCATCCTAACAGGTGCATCAATGAAATCCTTTAACAAGCTAGACTTAATAGTCTCATTCCAAATTTGCTAACAAAGTGCATACTTCATTGAATGTTGTAACCAGTTCTTATTGCTCCTAATAGGGAAGATCGCTAGAAGTGATCAATTATAAGCTTTAACATACTAACTTTATACTGTAGTAATAAAGCTTGTGGGTATCATCCCCACCCTAGTTTTACTTTTGATTTGGAAGGTTTCTAGATTACCAAATATTTTGTCAAGTGTTATGAATGTTTTATTGCTTTTAGTCTTTCATGCATGTAATTAGATCAAATTACATGGTGAATATTTAATTGGTAAAATAAAGTAAAAGATTTATTCATTCCCAATTCACCCACCCCTTTCAATGACCCAATCTATACTCCATTTCCAACAATATGTGTGTGTGTGTGTAAGAGCATATATATTTTATCAGGTTTATCTATAAAATCACATGAATATGGTTAATGGTCCCCGAGGTAATTTTTTTTACTAAAGTATTGAATTTTGGTAGAATTTTTCTCTTTAAAATCTCTCAAATCATAGAACATGCTATTTTTTTGTTATCATTTGTAGCTATGATAACATCTTTATTCATATAGATGGAATTTATATGTTTTCTTGTGTAATGATTGTTTTCTTACTTGTAATGGAAACAAAATTATATTGCACGCACTTTTAGAAATGCAATTTGTTCTATCACCGGAAGAGTCATTACCACGACATGTTTTTGCTATATGGGTATGATTTGGAAGGACTCAAACCCATTACAACTACATATGTTTGGATTAGATAAGCATGAGAAGGGCCTATACCCATTAAAACAATAGTGGAAGAGTCATTACAACAACATATGTTTTGGCTAGATAGGTATGAGTTCCAAGAAGGACTCAAACCCATTACAACTACATATGTTTGGATTAGGAAAGTATAAGAAGGGCCTAAACCCATTACAACATATGTTTTAATTAGATGAGTGTGAGAGAGGTCCATAGTGAACCACACCTATTCAATACAATTAATGTGTTTACATGATACATTTACTCCTCCATTGCATTTTTAGCTAGTAGTTGATCTTTTCAATAATTCCCCTTTTGTTGCAAAAAAAAAATTCACAATCCAACTCTTATTTTAAATTGGATGGGAGGTGTTATTCATAAGTGTTGATCTATTCACTTGCACTAATTAGTCATGTCATCTTTGGGCCTATTGTACTCTTGAAAGAGGCTTATCAAATGTATATTTAAGATCTCCAATATATTTCAATAAAAGAGGCTTATCAAGTGTAGGCATTTATGATTCTTTGAATATAGATGAGGGAGATAGCAAGAAGCAAAAAGTGCTTGGGTTCTGGTGAGACAGAGATAAGATGTTTTGATCCTTAGCATTTTTCTTCAATGTTTTCCCCTTGTTTAGAAGATTATTTTGATTGGGTGCCACTAATATGTATTAATTGCAATGGCATTCGCTCCTTCATTGGAGTCATTGGAATCTTAATTTATGTTGATGTCAAAATGATCATATCATTACATATGACATAGTAGTTGAGGTGCAATGGAAGTTCTCTTGGAATGCATTGCAATGTCTTCATATCTAGTTCGATACATCATTTGAATTACTCACACAGAAACCTCTTTCACTCACTTGGACTCTGAGTTGTAGCCAAATAAAATTGCAATGATACTCAATATTTTTAAAAATAGTATACATAAAATGTAGGTATTTAATGCCTTGTCAGTCTTGCAATGTGTTAGCTGCTAGAATGATTGAATTCCTAAGTTTGAGTTAGAGTTAGAGTTTGTAAACTCACTGTATCTCATAATTAGAATTCCAACCACATTATTTCTCCCATATCATAATAGTGGGTATGGCAAGAATATATGACATTTATTATGAATCTCCTTATAAAAACACAAGTCCTAGAATTGTATGTGCTAAGATTTAAATGATTAGATTCAAAGATTAGCAACATTAGTCATTGTTTCCTAATTATAGATTAGAGCATCCTATTTTAGGTGGGTGACATAGGCATTCTGTTGTAGGAAGAGAGTTTATTTGAGTTGCTTTAGCTTCATAGATGTATACTTAGTCTACTCCATAGAATGAAAACCACCAACAAAAAAAAGAACAAATAATTAAGTCATTTTGTTCTTATTGTAATAGAATTCTATACATGACCTAACATAATAGATTTGTATAGATGACTCCATGTGAGCTGATTCTTGGAATGGCTCAAGGTTGTGTCATTGCAAGGAGTAATATGGAAAATATGGAGATATGAACAATGCACTTAAATATTTCATAGGTTATCTCAACAGATTCTCATTTCATGGAGTATAATGATGGAAGAATAGGCATAAAAAGGATTTTCTTGAATGGTTGTAGAAAGTTTCAAGAAATCAAAAGGTATAAATTTTAAATGATATATGAACTTTTTCACATTTGTAGTAATAAGTGCACAACAATAGTCACAAATGTAAAATGTACAAGCATAGGATTTGCTTGAATGGTTGTAGAAAGTTTCAAGAAATCAAAAAGGTATAAATTTTAAATGATATATAAAAATTTTCACATTTGTAGTAACAAGTGCACAACAATAGTCACAAATGTAAAATGTACAAGCGTACACTTGTAGCAACAAGTGCTGCTTCAAGTGTACAACAGTAGTCACAAATGTAAAATGTAAATGTACAAGCCTACATGACATCTAAAGTTTTGCATAATGTTATAAATGTAATTAAACAATTACGATCTTTTCAAAAATTAATTATCAAAAAAAAATCACTCTGCTAGGGTTTCTTGGTTCATGTGAACTTTCAATTTTCTTGTGTATGGCTCTTCGTTTGAGATTTCCTTCTGTAGGAACCACTTGTCATACCGCATTTACTGTGGCAACTTTTAGGATTTGATATAATGGCTCTAGCCAGCGGTGAACCAGTTGTTTCTAGTGTTCACACAACTACTTCAGACTACCATGGCACCGCCATAGAACAAACACCCGCACAAATTTTTTTCGAAGGTTTTTCAAGAGGTAATCCGAATATTATCCTTCCTTTACAAGAATTTGATGCTGCATGTGACTAGTTAGAGCACCATACCTTGATAGGTTATTTTGTGGTTAGGACTCCTCCTAAAGCTATGCTCAGAGAATGGATTAATAAGATTTGGACTCCTCATGGAGTCCGCC
This sequence comes from Cupressus sempervirens, assembly GCA_028749045.1. NCBI lineage: Eukaryota > Viridiplantae > Streptophyta > Pinopsida > Cupressales > Cupressaceae > Cupressus > Cupressus sempervirens. The sequence continues at coordinate 95,157,101 of CM053785.1, forward strand.
TTGATGCTGCGTAAAACCTTACCAAAGGTTTTTTTTTTTCCCTTCGCTAATCCATCGCAAGCAGACACAGTCTTTACCAATAGCTCTTGGTCTATTCGTTCCTCTTTGCTTGTTTTTCAAAAATGGTCCTGAGACTTCACTATCTCAGATAATCAAAAGCTTAGGGTTCCTGTGTGGGTCAAGTTCCCAAGTTTACCTTTTCCATGCTAGCATTTCATTGAGTCCATTTCCAAAACCCTTGGCAAAGTTGTCACCATGGAGCCTAAGAAATTTTTTAATGCTCACCCACAGCAATGCATTTGTGTCAAAGTTGACCTTTCCAAGGATCTTAAGGATGTCATGGAAATTCAGATTGGGACTCAAACCTTCTCTCAAAAGGTGCTTAACTTGAACCTCCCTAATACCTATTATAGGTGCAGTCTGCGGAGCACAAAATTTAGGATTGCCCTTTGGTTACACCTAGAGTAAAGCCCGCACCTAAAGAAGCACCTATCAAATAGGCCGAAGGGAAAAAAGAAGAATGGGTTACTATTGGATGTAAGGGCAAGGTTACCTTGAATCCTTTGCCTCCAAAACAATCTTATGCAGTGGTCACCACAATTCCTCCTATCCCCACAGGAGTGTCTACACCAGCTAGTGTGGGGACGCAAGCAGCTTCCACAGCACCTATTCCAGGTACATAGGGGATTGATGCTGCCACCAGGGCTTCTGCCTTGATTGGGGCTTGTAGTCTCTTCCATTGTGCCACCAATGACATGTCATTCTCACAGTCCTCCTAGATGTGCAGAGATACCAGAGGTGAAGCGACATGTTGTAAGTTTAGAGGATTTCCCATCTAACTTCCACCAGGCTTCTACCTTCTTGCAGAATAGCTACTCCTCTCTAGAGGACGAGGATGACATGAAAGAGTTCTCATGAACTATCTTTCATGGAATGTTCAAGATCGTACAGACCTCCCTAGAAAGTACTATGTCTGGGATACGTGTCATAGACTTGGTAATTTAGATTTTCTCTACTTGCAAGAAGTTAAGATTTCTAGTTTCATGCTTTCTGCTACATGCCACATCATTTAGCAGGATGGTGTTATGTTTTCCTCATAGCATGAAGCTAGCTAAGGTGGTGTAGTTACTCTCCCGTCACCTTGCCTTCATTCTATTATTATTTTGTAGGGTTTTGACCCATTGCATAGAATTGTTTGGCTTTTACTCTCCATTAACAATCATTCTTTTAGAGTCATTAATGTTTATGCTTCCAATGATGTTGTGGAAAGAGCCCAGATGTGGGCCTGGTTGGCTGACAATTTGCCTCCAATTACTTGGGTCATGTGTGGGGACTTCAATATGGTTGGAGTGGCCTCTGACAAAGACAACATTTTTCCTCTTTGTTGGATAGCTGGGGAAAAAGAAGCCCAGTACTACATGCGTAATAAATTGGGTCTTTTTTATCCCAATAAAAACTACCACCAGGGTAGTGGTGTCTGGCACACTTGGTCCAACTTTTGAGCTGGCTCATACCACATATTAAAATGTCTTGATTGTGCTATGATCTCTGTGCAATATTTTTTCTCCTTTTCTGAGGATTGAGATTTGCCTATCGTTCCCCTGTCAGATGTGACATTATTTGACCACTATCCCATTTATTTTAGCATTACCTTGCAAAAAGTTGTCTCAAAGGTGGCCAAGTCTCAGTTTTTCCTCAACACATTTGTATTGATGCATGCTTCCACCATCTCTCATATCCAATGTGTCTAGAATTTGGAGCCACATCTACATTCTCAAAGGGGATAGATTCAATGGTGGAATGATGCCATTACTAGAACTATATGGTTCCTATGCATCTATGGGCATCAATTGGCCATATTCATAAAATAGGCTTACGAAGCTAACACCCTTCCCCTCAAAAAAGCTTATGAGGCTCTCACCCTAAATCCCTTTGATGCAGATCTGCAAGTTCAGCTTGGCAAGCTTCGCCATGACAAGAAAGTTGGAAAAAACTATGCTACCTGAGGAGCTCAACCCAAGGCCCATCTCCATTGGTTGGAGGTTGGCGACAAAGCCTCAAAGGAGTTTTTTCATGCTCTCTGAGCTAGTCATACCAATGTTGGGATTAAAAGGATCAAACAAGGAATGACTATTATGTCCAGTATCCCTGACATCTTGCAAGCATTTTTTCATCATTATGAGAACATCTTTTCTTTACAGTTAAATTCAATTGCTTAGGAGGAAGCTCTCAGAAAATGTATCTATGTTACTCCAAACCACCTAGTAGTTGAGTAGTGTGCTTTCTGTGAGCAACTTCTTTCCCTTTAAGACCTTAAAGAGGTTTTCTTCTCCATGGTGGATGACAAGTCCCCTAGGTGTGATGGATTTCCCTGTGAATTTTACAAACACCTCTAAGAGAAAATGGATCTTGATTTGCACAAAGTCTATCTTGAAGCATATCATTCTAAAAGCTTAGGAGCCATTATAAATAAAGGAAATATCAAATTCATACCTAAAGCTAGCGATCCAGAGGACATATGTAATTGGAGGCCCATCACCCTTCTGAATGTGTCTTATAAGATTATTGCCAAGGCACTCTCCCTCAAGATCAAGCACATGTTGCCTTTAATTGTGCAGCCTGAGCAAACTGGCTTCATCAAGTCCAGCTACATTCTTGACAACATCATTTCTATTTGGGACGGGATGGAATGGGCTCGCAAGTTCAAGCAGAAGGCTATCTTTTTAAAGATAGATTTTTGATAAAGCCTATGATCACATTGAATGGCCCTTCATCTTAGTTATGCTTCAAGCTCTGGGTTTTGGTCCCAATTTCCTTCAGTCTATGGAGATGATTTTTGGTGATGCTAATGCTTGCATTACCATCAATAATTCACAATCTAAGGCTTGTGGACTCTTTCTCTCAATCAAGCAAGGTTGTCCTTTAGCTCTAGTGCTTTATGTCCTTGCTACTGAAGGTTTTGGATACTTGCTTACTCATTCTGTATCCTCAGGACCGATTTGTGATATTTCCTTGCCTAAATCTTCCTCCCATTTAGTCAATGGTCATTTTGCTGATGATTCCTTCCTTACTCTTCTTGAAGAGGAGGAAAACATCAAATAGCTTTATCTTCCCTAGACACCTTTTGTCAAGCCTCTAGCTCTACCATTCAATGGCATAAGACGCTCTGTTACTGCCAGTCTTTTTTGCTAGCTCCACCTTGGCTCAGCCAATTTGAGTGGAAATGGGTCACTTATGGGGAAATTTTTCTCTTTCTTGGGATTCCTTTTGCCTTTCAAGCTTCATTGTTGGAGCTTTGGAATGTTGTGCTTGCTAAGATTACCAAGAAGCTTGATTACTAGATCACCAAAGTGCTTTCTCTTGTTGGTAAATTTCAGATTTGTTCTAAGATTATGGTGGCTGCCCATGTGTACTATTCTTCTTGCTACGCTCCCTCCAAAGCTTCATATCTTAAGCTAGAACGTTTGCTCAGAGATTTCCTCTGGGCTTCTGGTTCTGATCATCATGGTTTCCACAGAGTTGCTTGGGACTTTTGTTGCCTCCCAAAAAATTTTGGTGGTCTTGGCCTACTTTCCACTAAAAAATAGGGCCTTGCTCTTTGTGCCAAATGGATTATTCATGCTATTTCTAGAGATGAAGCTTGGAAGATTTTGGTTCACCATTGCATCTCTTCTGGCTTCCCTATTAACAAACTTGCATGGAAGGGAATTGGTTTTCAAACCCTTCTCATCATGCATGAGCCATTTTCCATACAAGGCTCATTTGTTATCAAGAGCATTTCAAAAGCCTGGGAGGCTATTAAGCCTTGGCTTCATTGGGCTAGAGATGAGTTTTGTAATGGCCTCTCCTTGAATTCGTAGAATATTTGGTAGTCTCCCCTATTTTCCATTCAGGGTAATCCTCTTGCCAAGACTCAAGGTGCCAGTGCTCTTTTTTTTTTTCAAACGTGGCATCAGAACTCCCAAGGACCTCTTTTTCAGAGTTGCTATGAGTTTTAGGAAATGAGAAGATATGGAGGTGTAGTACTGCCTTGTCCATTTAGATCAACAGACTTTTGACCTTCTGCTTTCTTCCATCCCTATGCATTTAGTTCACAAAGTGGGGATTCAGTCTGGTCTTCCTTGGTGGCATGATTGGAAGTGGTATCCTACCACTCCTTTTGCCAATTACAAGCCCAATAAGGGATACCAATGGCTTTCACCCCATCTTTCGATGGTGGACATGCTTAACAAGCGATGGCATTTGCAGTCTTCACTTTCTCAATGGAGAAAATGTTTTGACACCATTTGGAATGCTATTATTGAGCCCAAGATTTCCCATTTTTCTTAGTGCCTTGCCTTCCAAGGTCTTTCCTTGGGGTTTCAACTTAAGCACATTAGGGTTCCCGATCCCAAATGCCCCTTCTGTGGTCAGCCAGAGTCCTTTCTGCATATATTATGGCTTTGTAAGCGTGCTCAGAATTATTGGTACTGGATTCATATTTTTCCAAGCCTTTTAGGCCCAAACCATTTTCATGGCACATGATCCTGCTAGGTGATTCCCCCAGAATTCCTCAAAAGTACTCCCATATTTGGCATACCTTCAGGATGGAAATATTATTTTCTCTATGGAAAGTACTAAAGCATGTATTTGTAACAATGTTTTTATGCAAATATAGGTGCAAGCTAACGTTGCTCACTTGAAGGAGTTGCTCAATCACTGGGGCAATGCTCCTTGCACTATTGCTAGAGTTCCTCTATATGCCTCAATAGATACCTCGACGCCTTGTGGCTACCACCAGCAGCACCACTCCTTAGGCTGCCACTTGCACACCATGCACTCCCAAGCTTCCTGCCACTGCTCTCCTAGTGGTGGTGCTAGTGGCTGGAGGCACCACTCTTCCTCCCCACCCCATGGTGGTTCTAGCTTGTCCCCGGCTCCTCCTCCTGGTGCTTGTCGAGAAAATTCTGGGAAATGGCCTTGCTTTGAGTTGGCAATTTCTCCTCCGTAGCCTAAGGTCAAAGATGCAGAGGCTGCCATTGATCCCCTGCTTACTACTGCTGTTGATGATGGCTTGACTATTCCCAGCCCGCCCCCCAATCTTGGAGATGATTGGGGTTACAATGATAAAGATGATCCTCCTCCCTTGGCTGCCACTGCTTTGGCAGCTTGAGGTTGCTTTATTTATTTTATTTTGATGAATAGTTGTTATTTCTAGCTAAGGCCGTGTTTTTAGGTTCAGCTACAGCCACGTGAACTCACTCACAGGGTGATCTTGTATCCCCTAGCCCCTTTTCTGTGATTTGTAATCTTAGAATATTTTATTAATAGAAAATGACTATTCATCAAAAATATATATATATATATATATATTAATTGTCACATCTAGATATTTATGATTTAACAATTGACATAACCTTAGACCTATAGGTGCAAGTGCTAGTTGTATTCTACTAGAAGCACTTGTGGGGCTTCTAACAGACTAGAAACAATGACACGTTACATCAACTTGCATAATATTTTACCCAACTTCTCCACACTATCGTAAGAAAACTTATCGAAGCTTTTTAACCATCTCAGCTGCAGCTGCCTACTCTTATCTTTTTAGCATTCAGTATATTCCCTCAATGTGTTTTCAAGGAGAAAGGCTTGTACTCACTATATTAGTGTGCTCATAGCTAATATTCTACATATGATGCTCTCAAAATTCAAGGTTGCAACTACCTTGACAGGGTCGACACCTACGGTTCTAGACACTTGAAAAACTTGAGACATCGCGTGTATCTTTAGATGCTTTTAAAGAATTTTCTGGCATATCCACAACTATATTGTTATCTACAATTGTATAAATAAGGTTGATAGAGCTTCCTTCAAGGAATGATGCTTGGAATCCTGTAGCCAGAGACGCTTATTTACGATCAGTCTAGTGCTTCCCATAATTGAAAGAAAATATGTACAATTCAATGCAATTCTAATTAATTTTATCCACACTGCCCTTTATTGTAGCCATTGATTTTTTGTTGAGTTTCTAGAAAAGAGACTAATAGAACCTTCTAACTCATCATCATTGAACATGGACTTGTTTTTCAAATACTCATTATTTTGTGAAATGGAATCCATATCCATTTTGTAGAGATGTTGAACGAACTAGCTGCTAAATACTAGAGAAAATAAATACTAACAAATAAAGTAAAACAATTACAGTATGTTGGTCATCTTTAAACATCAGATACAAAGTCTTAGTATGCGATGTCTAAGCTGATTGCAGCAGGCCTACTAGTAAACCCAAGATTAAAAAAATAAGTAAAGGTACTGTTGGTTTCCAAAATCGTCAATTGGAAATCCAAGAGCTTGCCACTTCTCCGATAGGATGGGTCAATCAGTTCTAGCCAACGAACGAGAATACTTCTTGATTCCCCTACACTTCAAGCTTTGCTACACCTAGGTAGGTAGACCTTCTCCTCAAACACTGACTATTTCGTTCAAGGCTTTTCTATAGAAAATTCAGACTTCTCGACTTCTCTGGCTGGCAAGGTCCTCGAACTCAATAAAAATGAAAACTTGATGCTAGGTAATGGTTAAATGTTTTGTATAATATTTGAATCATAATGAATTTGATGGTTGTAGGAAGGAAGTTCTAGATATCTTACTTAAATAATAAAAAGCCCAATGCCTCTGCTCATCTAGGCAATAGAGTCAACTTCAGTGAATTTTTATATACAACTTCATAAAGTTTTTATGCACTTGAACTACCAACAATTTAAATAATCAAGATGTGATAGATCAAATATATACACAATCTTAAATTAGTCAAGATTGAACTTTAACTCCTTTGGTATGGAGACAAACTGGACACAGATATAGAAATGATTTAATATTTCACAATATCTACGATGATCAATTTTTAAAATGCTATAACTACAAAGGACAATTCGCTTATAGCTTAAATGTGTATGCCTTTCATAATAAACAAAGAACATTTTATTTTATTATAAAAATAAAATAATTAAGTTTACATTATAAAGTCATATTGAGCCCTTATTCCTCCATACAAGTAATATGAAAAATACTTCTTCTGAATATGAATTTGAACGTCTGAATATGAATATGTCTTCTCTTTTTTGTAATTTCCTATATATATGTGGAGGAAGGGTTAAAAGAATAGCCTCTCAACTGATGCATCCCTTTACAATAGAAAATAATAATCTAATTCTAATATTTGGAATCTATTAAAATGTAAACTAAACACAAATAATATTTGACTATCGCATTAACATATTATCATTAGGGAGGCTTGGGAATAGTCTTCCTCATGACCGCTTTTGAATATGTTTTGTATAATAAACAAGATAAAACTATGTCTTTTACTCTTTATGACTTGCGTGTAGGAGAGTTTGAATACATCACTCGACATAGTCCTGTCTGCCACACAATCACTTGCTTCAATTTCTTCGAACTTCACTTTCAAAGAAGTCAAGTTGGCACGCAGATTCTTCACGAATAACTCCTAATATCATGTCAACATTGTGAACCTATCTTTCATGGAGACCCGCCTTTTAGCCACTACTTTGATACAATACATTGTATGATTGCTGCCGTGTAATTGTGATTTACTATCGTAACTGTCATAACTCGTAATGGACGTCGTTGTGTATTTGTATATTATCTCCACAATAACATGATAGTGGCATTTTTAGTATTAACAATTTCAATTTATGGCATGTAGTATATGTTCTATGTTAGGTCTTCAATATTATATATTCATTCTAACATCTTCCTCTAATACCGTTTGTAATCAATGCTTCAAAAGTGATTGCTAAAACATATATCATGCGCTGCTATCACCCATATGCTATGGACCTTTGTTGGATAATGGTCTCCTTATCACATGCTTATTTTTATAGTGATCTCTAAATCTTTGAGGCGTTTAGATGCTTATATCTATAGTTTCTGTGAGATAATTTTGTACCACTCAATTGTTACCTGGCTTCAAACCATCACAATAGATCACACATATGTAGTGAACATATTCTAGAACATTAAAACTCTGACAACAAATAGGTGTTTTTATGGCAATATTAATCTATGATGACTTAGACTGTAGTTAGATTAACCCAAATATAGATTAGGATCATCAAAAAGCAACTTCAAGGATACGGCCTACATTGTCCAGAAAGATATGAAGATAGTCACCACAAGCATCATTTGCAATTGATGACTTCAATACTCTATGCCTTGTCTTTTCTTTTTGTTGCTATCATCAAACTTCCCAATTTTGCATGTTTGGAATAGTGACTGAACCATCTTTAAATCACTATAATCTTCTTGTTGAGATTTGTTGATGGAATGAGAAGATCACTATGTTGTAAACTTCTATCTCTATACTTGCAAGCAGAATTCTCTTTGATGATTTCTTTCTTGTTTGACATTTTGAATCTATGCTTTCTAGATAATAAATTTTCTTATTTTAATATCATTAATTGCTATCTTCTAATATATTTCTTTTTAAACATCAAGAATTATATGTGAAAAGGTGACTCAAATAATCAGAATACCATTCATTCTTCATGGGCTTCTCCATTCTCAGTTATCTATTAGATATCTGTGTGAAAGCTTGAACATTCTTATCAGTATCCATCTACTTCACATACTACCATCATGATGAAAATGTCTCATACTTGTTCATGTTTTTCTTAACAGATCTATACATTCTTCCATAAATTGGTTTGCATCTGCGGTTACTATACACCTATCATAGGGAAATCATTGAAACATGTAAATATAATGTTATCTATGGGATAAAAAGGTCAAATAAGGTGCTTAAATGGAGGCCCAAATTTGCCAAAAAAATGTAGGCTCCATCAATGGCTCTTGTCAAGGACATATGCTCCTTGTGGGCATAATGAGATTCCAGCTATCTCTAGAAGAGCAGACCGAGCATCCATGTCTCATATAATGCAAGGTGAAATTTGGGTGGCCCCCAGCCCCTGCAAAAATAAACATCAATTCTTGCCTCTATCAAACACATAATTATGATCATGTAACATTTTGAAGTTTTTGACTATGGTAATCTCTCCCTTCTTTATTTCAATCTATTGCCCATACATTAAACCTATATTAGATGCACCGTCCTGATAGATGATGGTTATTTGCTCTACATCTTCAATGTATTCTTTGGGATCAGATTTATGTCTAGCCTCTAAGAAGTCATCAAGTAGACTATAGTCTTTGCTAGATGAAAGATATTTATGCATGCAATCTGATCCATTTTCGCAAAAATAATTTAGAGATAACTTGCATTCAAGAACTTCCTTTGCATCAAGAACTTGATTAGGTAGGATACTAGAATACTTTTCAGAACTATTCTCCAACATACTCTCCTCATTATGCTTGGTTGATTCAATATCATATTCACATGGTTGATTCAATATCATCTTCACATGTTTGATTCAACTCATTCTAGTTAATGTATGTCTCATCTTTAGAACACATTTCTTGAGCTTCATCAGTTTCAAAATCATCATTGGGCCTGCTACTATGACACTAATTGACTTTATTGACTTGATCGTATGAAAAATCATCTTCAAATAATGGATTCAAAAATGTGGAAAAATCAGACTTATCCACTTCCAATTCCTTTTCATACAATGGATTCATGAACATAGTGAACTCATACATATCCCTTTCTACTTGCTCTTCAAACAACGGGTTTAGGAACATAGAATATTCGGGTATACCTTCATGAGAGATTTCATCCAAATCATCAAATGTTTCGTCAGCAAGACTAGTATCTTCATTAATATTATCCTCAGAACTTTTTTCTTGTTCATATACCATATAATGTTCTACTTCATCCTCACTATATGATTCCTCAAAATGATCATATCTCTCATCCAATATCCCTTGAGAATGCACTAATCCATCACCCTGCTCACCATGGTGAATTGAGAAAATTTTTGGACCATTTGCTTCAACATGTTTCTGATATTCCAAATCTAACAAGGTTGAAATTTCTTCCACATTGAAAGAATCCTCTTCCTCATTTTCACCTTCACTATCATCTATAGGCATATGAATATTACTATGTGCTGATTCTCCTTCAAAATGTTCAAAATTTTCATCTACATTTAACTTTGAAACTTCACTTGATTCATATGTCATCTTAGTCCTGCATTCATTTTCCTTTGCAACTAATTCATTATCCATAAGTTTGAGAAAGTTAAGAAACTGGTGATCATAAAAGAGACCTAACTCCCATATCCTATTGAGAAGATCAGATGATGGAGGTCTGTATTCCAAAGGTATTTCTTGATAAACATTAAACATCCTTATGAAGAATTGTGTTGCAGATTCATCTTCTCACTTTTCTGAATTCAAATATGCATCCAAAGGAGATATATAACACGGACTTTCATCCAATATCTGGAAGAGAAGCATCAAATTAGGATCCTTTGGCGAGATTCCCAACTCATGAAACTTTCGTATCAATTCCTTGCATGGAGGCATGATGTGTGAAGACTTCCCAAAAAATATCCACCATCCTTATAAACAAATGTGTTAATGTCTTGCCTTCAAATCTTTCCAAATTGAAAAATTCATCTAAAGGGTGTGTGTATTCTTCCTCCATGGTGTAACATAGATCCACCTCTTGATCATAGTATACTTTCTCCATGTTAGGTAATCAAATCATCTTCTTCTAAGTCCTCTCCCTCAGCAGAGTTACCAAAGGAAATTTTATTCAATAGAGTAACCACCTCTTTCAAGGAATATATTGATCTTTCGAGTTCTTACTCTAGCAAAGTACATTTCCATTCAAACTGATACAACATTTGATACTAATCTAAAAACTTAGAAATTCTAGGTAACTTTGCAATATGTATTACAAGCAACTCTCCCTAGCAAAGTCACCAATCTCTTGGTTCCAAAAACTGCTGATTGGAAATCCAAGAGCTTGCCACTTCTCCGATAGGGCTTCTCAATCAGTTCTAGCCAATGAATAGAAATATTTCTCAATTGCTCTGCACTTCAAGCTCCACTACACCTAGGCAGGTAGACCTTCTCCTCAAATGCTGACTATCTAGTTCAAGACTTTTCTATAGAAAATTTAAACTTCTAAAGTTCTCTGGCTAGCAAGGTTCTCGAACTCGATCAAAATGAAAACTAGATGTTGGATAATGGTTAAATTTTTTGTACAATGCTTGAATAATAATGAATTTGATGCTTGTAGGAAGGAACTTATAGATTTTCTAACTTCAATAATAAAAAGACCAGTGCCTTTGCTCATCTGGACAATAGAGTCAACTTCAATGTATTTTTATGTACAATTTCATAAAGTTCTTATGCACTTAAGTTGCCAACAATTTAAATAATCAAGATGCCATAGATCAAAAATATACGCAATCTTAAATTAGTCTAGATTGATCTTTAACTCCTCTGGTAGGGAGACAAACTAGATACAGATATAAAAATGGTTTAATATTTCACAATAACTGCGATGATCAAATTCTAAAATACTAAATGACCATGTCCACTCATCCGATATTTAAATTGTATACAAAATTCTAGAAAATAATTATGAAGGACAATTTGAGTGTAGTTTAAATCTCCATGCCTTTTATAATAAACAAACAAATTTTATTTTATTATAAAAATAAAAAAATTGAGTTTACATTATAAAGTCACATTGAGCCCTTATTCCTCCATATAAGTAATATAAAAAATATTTCTTCTGAATATGAATTTGAATGTCTAAATATGAATATGTCTTCTATTTTTTGTAATTACCTGTATATGTGTAGATGAAGGTTTAAAAGAATAGCCTCTCAAGAAATGCATCCCTTTACAATAGAAAATAATAATCTAATTCTAATATTTGGAATCCATTAAAATGTAAACTACACACAAATATTTTTTTGACTGTCGCATTAACATATTATCACCGGGGAGGCTCAAAAATAGTCTTCGTCATCATTGTCTTTGAATATGTTTTGTATAATAAGCAAGATAAAAGCAATGTCTTTTAATCTCTATGACTTGTGCATAGAAGAGTCTAAACGCATCACTCGACACGATCTGTTTGCCACATAATCACTTGCTTCCATTCCTTCGAACTTCACTTCAAAGCAATCAAGGTAGCAATCAAGCTAGCAATCAAGATACTCCTGATGTCATGTCATCATTGTGAACATGTCTTTCAGGTAGACCCACCTTTTAGCCACTTCTCTGATACAATACATCATATGATTGCTGCCCTGTAATTGTGATTCACCATCTTAACTATCACAAGTTGTAATGGATGTCATTATGTATTTGTATATTGTCTCCATAATAACATGACAGTGGCATTTTTAGTATTAACAGTGTTCATTTAAGGCATGCAATATATGTTCTATGTTGGGTCTTCTTCTAACATCTTTCTCTGATACCATTTGTAATCGGTGGTTCAAAAGTGATTGCAAAAACATATATCTTGTGTTATCATCACCCATATGCTATGGACCTTTGTTAGATAATGATCTCCTTATCATGCTCTTATTGTTATAGTGATCTCTAAAGCTTTGAGGCATTTAGATGCTTACATCTGCAATTTCTGTGAGATAATTTTGTACCACTCAATTGTTAGCTACCTTCGAACCATCACAATAGATCGCACATATATAGTGAAAATATTCTGGAACATTATAACTTTGACAACAAATAGGTGTTTTTATGGCAATATTAATCTGTGATGACTTAGATTGTAGTCAGATTAACCCAAATATAGATTAGGATCATCAAAAAGCATCTTCAAGGATACGACCTACATTGTCCAAAAGATATGAAGATAGACACCACAAGCATCATTTACAATTGATGACTTCAATACTCCATGCCTTGTCTTTTATTTAGTTGCTATCATCAAACTTCCCAGTTTTGCAGGTTTGGAATAGTAACTAGACCATGTTTGAAACATTATAATCTTGTTGCTAAGATTTGTTAATGGAATCAGATGATCACTCTGCCATAAACTTCTATCTCTGTACTTGCAAGCATAATTCTCTTTGAAGATTTCTTGCTTGCTTGACATTTTGAATCTATTCTTTCTAGATACTAAACTTTCTTATTTTAATATCATTAATTACTATCTTCTAATATATTTCTTTTTAGACATTAAGAATTATGTGTGCAGAGGTGACTCAAATAATGAGAATACCATTCATTCTTCATGGACTTCTCCATTCTTAGTTATCTATTAGATATTTGTATGAAATCTTGAACATTCTTATCGGTATCCATTTGCTTCACATACTGCCAATCATGATGAAAACGTCCCATACTTGATGTTCATGTTTTGAAAAAGCAGATTTGTACATTCTTCCATAAATTTGTTTGCAATTGCGGGTTACTACAAACCTATCATAGGGAAATCATTGAAACATGTAAACATAATGTTATCTGTGGCATAAAAATGTTAGATAAGGTGCTTAAATGGAGGCCCAAATTTGCCAAAAATATTAGGCTCCATCAGGTACAATAGACAAAATGTCATGTCTCATTTCGTGGCTTCCATAGATCTTTGGCTAATGTGGCCACCCTGTCAGTTTTAACTTTGTCAACTTAGATTTTAACATTGATTAATGGAAAAACTAAGCCAATAATCTTACTCTTGTGGTTAATGTAACACGTAAATGTATGCTCAAGATGAATGTCACATTTCCTTTTATATCATGATTATGTTGATAATATTTCATGAGAATGATAATGATGATGCGTTAATTATTTATTATATGACTATTTTGATTTGTTAATATCTACTTAAGTTATGCTTATATAGTTACTCGTGCATTCATTGTTGCGAGTGTTGGAGTGATTGTAGGTTTGTCGAGATGAGGGTGTGGTCGAGGTAGAGAGGATTAGCCTCTTAGAAGGGATGGACGGATACCTGAGCAGCCCACACACCACATAGATGTTTTATATGCTTAATTAGGAATTGTTAATTTATTTTGTATTCAATTTTTAAATGATATTACATTAAAGATGCAATAAAGATGTTGATGAAACTTAGATGTATTTTGTTTCTACTTTACTTTCTAGTGATGAAATTTCATGTAAATAGGAAATAATAATATCAATATTCTATATGTGTTTGAGTGTTTGATCTAACAAAATATTCATTTCTAAAAGTATGATTAGTAATTACAAAGTTGTGTTAAAACTTTACCTTTGGAAAAAGTATAAAATGTATGCAAAATGTGGTTCGTTTGGCAACCGGAATACAAGCGGAATAAGCATATGTAAATTCTTAAAATTTTGAATTCTTCATTTGGATGCACCAAATTGGAATTGGAATATAAAATAAAATAGGAATATGTATTCCAATTTTGGCTCAAAAAAGAGGTTTTGCAATTCCACCTAAATAGGTGGAATTGGAATACATATTCTTATTCCAGTTTTAATTATTTTAGAAAACATAAATTTTTGGGTCCATGAATTCCCTATCAAATTCTGGCTGAACCAAACAGAGAATAGGAGTATGTACCCCAATTTTTATTCCAAGATAGCTATTCCTATTCCCGCAGCCAAACAGATCGTAAAAGAATGGAACTGAGAGGCAAGAAATTGAGTCATTACTTATTCGAGGGCTATAAAACAATTCAGTTATGCATTAGGCAGACATCGATGGCTGGAGATTGGAGTGAGAGAGGAAATGCTTGGAAGGAAGAAGGGAGCACTTGGGAAACAAGGCAACTAAGCAAGCTTCAATTCACAGGTTCCCATTCTTGTTAAGAGAAATCACCGAATGCTTGTTTGATCTTTAATTTTGTAAATGTGAATATGTTGTTGGTATGGCTGCTTGTTTACTTAATTTTTATTAATAATTGTTCCAGTAAGTGATTTGGGGAGGATTCTTAACTGATGTATGTGGAACGCTACCAAGATTTCTGACCAACGATAGAGGGGTTTGGGTTGTGTTTTCTGATGGAAATCCTTTTGTTAGATATTGTGTTATGGATAGTTCCTTAAACGTTGTTTTCTGTGACTATTTACAACTAAAAGTACCTTAGACTGATTAGCGTTTCTGCACCTTGACTCTTAAAGGGTCTTTCATTCCATGTTTTGTAATAGGATCCCATAACCAACTGCATTGGTTGAGTACGTCATGTTTTAATGCCATCTAAAGACCGGTATGGAAGTAGCTGGCTGAATTGCCCTGTAGCCAATAGAAAGATGTAATGCCACGGTAGACATTTCGGGCTCAAGGTCCAATATTTTGTTTTAACTGAGGGAGGGTAAATGTTTTCTCATTAACCAGGAATTAGCTGCAAACTTGGGGATGTAGCTGGTGTGTTACGAAAACTGATTCATGTGCATTGAAATGGTGATATCAATAATTAGAACATTTTATTTTACCAAAAATCAATAGATGTTTTATTAGAGGGACTTAGTTCTAAACTCTGATTAATCTAAAAACCCTCCAGTAAACTTATGGAAATTATATTTTGGTATAACCACCATTGAAAACAAGGTGCATCTGATTACATCAAATGAGTGTTTAAATCCATCTTCAAGTGTTCATATTATGTTGAAACCTTATTCCAACATTTTGAATAGAATGTCAGAATCTTCAGAATAGGTTATAGAAAGCCTTTGACAAGCTCCATCTCAACTTAAAGAACATGAATATATGATAGAAAATCTCACACTAATTGAATATTCCTTTTAAACCAAGTGGCATTAGGCATTGATTTGATATATGCTAAAGTGTTGAAATCAGCCAGTTGCCCCTTAAGCCAAATGCCCACCTACCTACTTGACACATTAAACTCGGTAGGTCAGTTTGAAATTCAAAAAAAGAGGGATATTTTTTTAGACAAGTAAAAAGGGAATAACGTCTCATTCATTCAATAAGCAGAGGATCAACAGAGAAAGGAGGGAATAGAAAAAAAGAATATCAGTGCAGAGCATTCAGAGTGTAGAAGGAATGAGAAAAGGATCAAAGTTGTAGTAGCATAGGATCAAAGTTGTAGCAGCACAGGATCAGCTCTTTTTGTTCTTTGCAAGTTCATTTTCTCTATCCTGTTAAAGTAGTGTTTTCTCCAAGCATTATTATATGTAGTATTTCAGTGTTGTAAGTTTATATTACAAATAGAATTTGTAGGTTAAAATATTTTTTTTCTTGTTGAAGCCGTACGCTCCCAGATTTGTAATAGTTGTATAAGTTTATGAATGGAAAGCCAACAAGTAGGCATATTTGTTGATCATATTATTTACTCACTCTATTCTCTTATTAAACGACCCCTCGTCATGTAAACTTGGCTAGCATTATTTGGGTTATATCTACCGAGTTACAACTGAGTCCACCAAGTTTTATTCCTGTGCTTACCGAGTTCACTCAGTCACTATATCTACCAAGTTGACTTAGTGTAATATTTTCTGAGCTCATAGGTGTTGAGCTCTTCCTTTGGAGACCAAGTCACTTGGGTCCCATTGTCACCAAGAAACTCATCATCTACTATTGCCAAGCAAACCTCCACTGAGCTCCTTATTTTGTCAAGCAACTCATCACTAACTACCTATCACTCAGCAACTTCAAGTACCAAGTAACTTGGCATTAACTGTTTGCCAAGAAAATTTTAATTTGTGAACTTATACTTTTCTCATGGTATCATAGCTTTAAGGCCCCACATCCTCATCATTTTGGGCATTTTTTCTCGGTATTTGACATGGTAGGAGATGTCAGAAAGACAAGGCAACAACCACCATCCTTTAATGGAGAGAATCATGACATTTGGGCAAAGAAAATGAGAACCATCATGGTTCCTAATGATTTGTAGGAGTTTATGATGAATGAATTTAATGATGTATCCAACTTAGCACAGTATGCTACTCTCACCAACCCTTAGAAGACCCAATTGAAGGAGTTAAGAAGAAAGGATGCAAAAGCCTTAAGTTGGATTGAGGCAACAATGATAAAGACTATTTTTCCTAAGATAGTAGTAGCTAACTATTCAAAGGAAGCTTTGGATATTCTTGAGATAAACATCAGAGGGACTAATAAAGTCCAAGTAGTGAAGCTACATATCATCAGAAGGGAGTTTAAGAACCTTGAAATGAAGGATATTGAACCTATTGCAGAATTTTGCTCAAGAATTTCTATTTTGATAAACCAGCTCAAATCAAATAAAGAAGAATATGGAGAGAAAATTATAGTGGAGAAGATATTGAGGAGTTTACCTCAAAAATATGATAATCTTGTAATGACCATTGAGGAAGAAAAGGATCTCACCACATTGGCCATGGATGAGTCGATGAGTACTCTTCAAACCCATAAGCACTGGATTAACAGGTCAACCACATCTTCCCAAGAGAAATCTTTCAAGGCTCATGAAAATTCAAGAGGTAGGGGAGAGAAAGAAATGACTTTAGTAGAGGCTCAAGAAGTAGAGGTCATGGAAGAATTGATCAAAGGAATGATGGTGCAAAAAGCTCAGTATGAGCAAGCAATCAAGAGCAAGAAAGCAACTCTCAAAATAGCTCTAAAGGAGGTAAGAAGAATTACAACTCCAACAAGAGAAATTTAGAACGCTATTACTATCATAAGTTTGGGGATTATGCAAGTGAATGATAGAAGAAGCAAGGTGATCAGTCAAGACAATGCAAATGTAGATGATGTGAATGTGAGAAATGTAAACAATCCCATAGCTTTCATCATGTCTAATATTGGTGAAGAAGGCAGCCCTGAGGTATGGTATTTGGACAATGGTTGCAGCAACCACATGAGTGGTAATGAGTTTATTTTCTTTCATTGATAGAAATTTCAAATCAGACTTTTAGATGAGGAACAATGGAACCATTCCCATTATGGGCAAACGATCCATCATGGTCTACACAAGCAAGGTGAGAAGAAGGACATACAAAATGTATATTTTGCCCTAGGTATGAAGCACAATTTTATGAGTGTTGGAAAAATCATTCAAAATGGTTACAAGGTGCTGATGCAAAATAAAAAGTGTGTCATTCATAAAAAGTTTGGGAGTAAGAGAATACTTGCAGCAGTCCAAGTAAGAAAGAACCAGATATTCCCCTTGAAGATAGAGACATACATTTCTCTTCTCAAGTCAATGATGCATCTCCTAAGAAAGCATGTGCAGCTGTACATCAAAAATCAGCTCTTATGAGCATGATTGAAGACCCCTTCAAGCTTTGGCATCTCAAGTATGGACATCTTGGCTTTATTCGTTTAAATTTGTTTTCCAAGAAAAGAATGGTAGATGGTTTGTCAAACATTGTAGACTCATGTGACAAATGTGAGGCTTATATCTTGGGTAAGAAAAATAAGCTTGAAGGGAAAGAGCACCATTAGAATTGGTGCATTATGATTTAGTTGTCACTGCGTAAACCACTTCTATTGGGAGGGGGTACTTATTTCATGACATTTATAGATGATTTTAGTCATATGACTTGGGTATATTTCTTGAAAAATAAATCTAAAGCATTTGATAAATGTGTTGAACTTAAAGCGCTGGTTGAAAAAGAATGTGGACACTACATAAAAGTTCTTAGGTAATATAGATAAGGGGACTATACCTCAAAAAAAAATTAAATTTTTTTAGGAAGAATGGTGTCAAAAAAGAGCTTAAAAACCAATTATACTTTGAAGCAAAATGGAGTGGCTGAGAGGAAAAATAGGACCATTATTGAGATGGCAAGGAGCATGATGAAAGAAAAGGATCTCCCCATTGAATATTGGGGAGAGGTTGTAGAAACAATGGTATACTTGATAAATAGGTGTCCTGCAAATGTAGTGTATGACAAAATTCCTCTTGAGGCATCGTCAAGAAATAGATGGATAGTTGAGCACTTGAGAGTGTTCGAATGAGTAGCATATGCACATGTGCCAAATAATAAAAATAGGTTTGAATTGCATCTTCACAGGTTATAGCTCAAAATCAAAGGCATATAGGTTGTATGATCCAATCACCAAGAAAATCGTCATTGCAAGAGATGTGGAGTTTCTTGAAAATCAGTCATGGGAGGTCTCGGTAGATGATTCTTCAAGAACTTCAAGAAAAGTACCAACTATGGATGAAGAAGATGATATTAGTGATCAATAAGATGATGGAATAGAAAACATAGATAGCTATAGACAAAGGAAAAAAGGAAAGCATCCTCAAACATGCCAAGTTTTAGCTCCTAGTAGTTCAAGACAACTCCAAGTTGGTATGCAAAACAGCACTAGCAATACTAAAAATTCAAATCCCACTCTTGCCTCCCTATTGCCAAAAACACTAATAGTCTAAGGGAGATATACCAAGAAGAAATGTATCATGAAAATTATGATGAGAGTATCAATTTTGCATTATTTTCTCATAGCGATCCAATCTATTTTGAAGAAGCTATGAAAGAAGAGAAATGATGTAATTCTATGGATGAGGAAATAGGTGCTATAGAAATAAATGATACATGGGAATTAACTACTTTTCCTCCTAGGAAACAAGTAATTGGAGTAAAATGGGTTTACAAGACCAAGCGCAATGCTGAAAGAAAAATTGATAGGCATAAGGCATGATTAGTGATAAAGGGGTACAAGTAGTAGTATGGTAGAAATTATGATGATACATATGCCCCAGTTGCAACAATAACAACTGTGTGTGTTGTCATAGCAATTGTAGCCTGGAATAAATGGAAGGTATAAAAAATGGATGTGAAGACCACCTTCTTGAATGGTGTATTGAAAGAGGAAGTATATGTGGAGTGGCCACTTGATTATGAAGTTGTAGGTGAAGAACGTGTAAGGTGTACAAATTGAAGAGAGCTTTATATGGGCTCAAGCAAGCTCCAAGGGCATGGTATAGCAGGAATGACTCATACCTTTTGAGAAATGGATTTAGCAAAAGGGATGGTGAGTGCACACTCTACATCAAAGAAACAAGAGGTTAGGTGTTGATTATTGTCTTACATGTAGATGACTTAATCTTCACTAGAAATGATAATATCCTAACTAGTGAGCTCAAATTGGACATGAAAAATGAATTTGCAATAATAGACCTAGGTCTCTTGAAGTACTTTCTAGGAATAGAAGTTAAAAAAATGTATGATGACATCTTCGTCTCTCAACAAAAGTATGCAAATCAAATCTTGGAGAGATTCAAAATGTAAAATAATAAGGCACACCTGACACCAACAATAGTAGGTTTGAAGCTGAGCAAGGAAGATTGTAGCAAAAGTGTGAATCATACACTATACAAGAGTATGGTTCGAAGTTTAATGTATTTGATAGAAACTCGGTCTAACATGATGCATGTAGTACTAAGTTTGATTTCTAGATTTATGGAAACACCAAAGGATTCCCATTAGCAAGCGAGAAAGAGGATCCTAAGGTATGTGAATGCTACCAAGGTATTTGGTATTTTTTACACTGTTGATAATGTTTTTAAGTTGGTTGGGTATACAAATAGTGATTGGGCTGGAAGCTTAGATGATAGGGAGAGCACTTCTAGATACATTTTCATATGGGCTCGAGTGCAATTTCATGGGCATCTAAGAAGCAACCTATTGTTTCTCAATCTACAACAGAAGCTAAATATATAGCAGTGAACACAACAACATGTCAAGCTATTTGGTTAAGGAGAAACCTGACAGATTTGAATGAAAAATAAGTGGATGGAACCAGAATATTTTGTGATGATGTTTTCTGAATTGCACTATCCAAGAATCTAGTCTCCCATGGGAGAAGCAAACACATCAAAATTAGATATCACTTCATTAGAGAGCTAGTGGAGAATGGAAAAATTAAGATGAAATTTTGCAAGTTTGAGCAACACCTAGCAAACATTTTCACTAAGCCTTTGAGAATAGCAACTTATGTGCACCTAAGAAGAAGTCTTGGTGTAGTTGATTTGGATCAAGAGCGATACCTCTTTTTTTGACTTGGGACAAAGTGGGAGTGTTGAAATCAGCCGATTTCGCTCAAGCCAAATGCCCAGCAAGCCACCTAACACATTAAACTTAGTAGGTGAGTTTGAAATTTGAAAAAAGAGGGAAAGTTTTTGAGACTAGTAAAAAGGGAATGAAGTCTCATTCATTTGATAAGAAGAGGATCACCAGAGAAAGGAAGGAATAGAAGAAATAATATCAATGCAGATCATTTTGATTGTAGAAGGAACATGAAGAGGATTAGAGTTACAATAGTATAGGATCAACTCTTTTTGTTCTCTACAAGTTCATTTTGGTTGTCCTATTGAAGCAATATTTCTTCTAGGCATTATTGTATGCAATCTTGCAGTGATGTAAGTTTATATTACAAATAGAAGCTATAGGTTAAAGTATTTTTTATTCTGGTTGAAGCCCTGTGCACCTAGATTTGTAAAGCTATATCAGTTTATGAAAGGAAAGCAAACAAGCAGGCATATTAGTTGATCTATTCTTTTGGTTCATTATTGTCTTCTTTTATCTACTCTGCATTTTGTTTAGTATATGAGAAGATCATAGTTGCAAGTTTTTTTTTATTATCTCTATCTTTTAATGGTGGAATATATCAGATATTAAGTATGTTATTGACTCACTCAGTTCTCTTGTTAACCAACCCCTCCTTGTGTTAACTTGTTCAACATTTTTTGGGTTTTATCTGCCAAGTTACAACTAAGTCTACTGAGTTCCATTCCTGTGCTTATCTAGTTCACTCAGTCACTATATCTACCAAGCTTCTCGATGTAGTGTTGTCTAAGTCCATAAGTGTCGAGCTCTTCCTTTGAAGACCAAGTCACTCAAGTCCCATTGCCACTAAGAAACTCGGCATCTGCTGCTGCCGAGTAAACCCCTAGTGGGCTCCTTAATGTGTCAAGAAACTTGGCACTAACTGCCTGTCACTTGGAAACTTCAAGTGCCGAGTAACTCTACATTTTTTGAGCAAAATTTTATTTGTGAGGTTATATTTTTCACAAGAAGATCTCACACTGATTGAATGTTCCTTTTAAACCAAGTGATGTTAGAGCCATTAGGCATGGACTTGAAACATTATTGAACTGAAAATAATTAGTGAGTGTTGTAAATTTAGTCATGTATTTAATGTTATATCAAATGAGCAGTTGATGTTGTTGAATCTCTGTATTTAATATTTGCTAGATTAGTGAGTGTTGTAGATGGAGTCTCATATTCAATGTTATATTAGATGAATAGTTATTGTTGTCAAATATCTATATTTTCTATTTGTTGGTTTAGTGTTTGTTGAAGATGTAATCTTTGTATTCCTTGTATTCCTAATTATTTTGGATATGCACTTCCACTGATTCATAATATAAAAATGAGAATTCACATACCATGTTTTACTATACATCATTCAATCCAAATCTATGTTAACACTTAATATTATTCATAAACTAAACTAGTACATCTATTATTCCATTAAGTGGGCTGAGTATAGACAAGCACATTTCTTAATTGATTATCTTTATTTCATTATATGAAATTTTGTAACTAAGTTGTTCATAGGAGATCCTATTCTTTCTCAAATGAAAAATTAGGTGAAATTGGATGTAATCAAAGATAATCAATATAGTTTTATGTTGAACTGATTGTGCGATGTCCTAAGTGTTGATGTTGAACTTCTTTATGGGATGGGTGTAATGTGGAAAAAGAGAGGGATTGAGATGGATTGATGATGTCTCTCTACCCACCAATATTGATGAATGGATACTATATGTTTAGTTTCTTCCATTTTCATATAATTCTAGCAAACAAGTTCTTGGCCAAGCCATTTATCTTATTGCATTTTTACTATGTTGTTTATACTTGTATGCACATGTGAAGATATGCTTACTTTCTTTTTGAAATGAGTAGACATTCTTAGAGGTTACAAATAAGTATATATGTTTCAATTATTTCTTTTCACTGTATATGGGTAGATTTGTAGTATTATTTTTCTATTCCCTCCCACATTCTGTGATTAGACTACTAGGCACATGCATGGTTGTAGTATGTTTTGGCTACATTGGATCCATTTGATCCATCTTGTTTTGAGAAGTTAGGCTTTTCATAATAGGTTCATGGCATTCTTCTCGTGCCATTATTTGATCATGAATTATATCCCCCTCTAGTGGTGATCATGAATGATTACAACAATGAACTTCAAGATCAACATCTTTGGGATCCTAAAGACTATAGAACCAACAATATTTATGTTAGAGTGGTGCAGCTGAAGTTATATGGATTGTGTGACACAACGAAGGTTTGATGCTAATGCACTCATTCTATGAGCACAATTGGTCCCATAAATAAAGTAAAAAAATAAAAGACTTTTAACTAATTAATAAATATGGGGCCCAAATTAATAAAATAATAATCAATATTATCAAGTGTGCTTGTAAATTTGTAGATGCTTCTTGGAGGCCTTTATAAAATGATGACTGAGCATTGAAATTCATCATAGTAATTACACCAACACTTCAATTATTTGAAGGATAGAAGAAACTCTATTTGTAATCCCACCCATGCCCCCCACCCCAGCAAGTTGTTGCATCAAACACCAATAGTCATACCTAGAATATGTTGTGAAAGGGATAAAGAAGGATTCTACAAGTCTCAATAGTAGAATGCAAGACAATAATAAGTTTTCCATTAAATTGATGAGTGCATATTCTGAGACCCATTTTCTAATGCAAGAGAGGATTGTGGGTGTGAAGATAAAAGATAAGGAGGATTACAAGGATCTCTTTTATTTCCTCAATGAGGAATGGGCCTCGACCCTCCTCTCAAAAGGCTTGGAGGGAACTATAATATTTAGCTAGTTATGGGAATCTTTTTTAATTTTCTATCTATTTTGTGGCATCCCTAGGGGCTTTGTTAGTTTCTTAAAAAATATTTTTCTTGTTATTTGCGCCCTGTAGCCCATCTTTTATCGAAACATTTCATTTAAGTATGATAATATAGTTAGCTATTATTTTGTTTAGAAATACTCTATTTTGTTTTATATTTTTAATAGAGACAAAAAGTGGATGCTTTGTTATATTGTAAGTGTGCAAAATGTTGCTAATGATCTAATTCTTACTCTACCACAAGCTACCAACCTCTTGTTATTTTTTAATTCAAAAACTTTATTTGTATACATAAGCATTAATTAGTTATTAATGGAGCTTCAAATTTCTCATTATATATGTTGTGTTGAAAATTTATTCAAAACATTTACAAGCTAAATAGAATTATTCTTTAATTTTAAAAGTTAAATAATCAAAACATATAATTTAAATTATATTATTTCTCAATATGAGTAATTTATATTTTGTAAATGAAAAAATAATTTAAAATTTTCTAATGATTAAACTATCATATAGTTATAGTTTATATTTTATTATTTTTAAAAAAATTACTTCTAATATATTTATCTAGTACATTCTATATTTTATCTAATTAAATTTATAAAAATATAATATAAATAATTATTAGTAAAGCTTTAGAATAAATTGCTATTAAGATACAATCATTATTAAAGCTCTTTTTGAAAGATTCTAGATTTATTATTTTTTAGTATCTAATTTTCTATTGGTCCACCTTTTGATGCATAAAATCATAGAAATGATAGTTTAATAAATAGCAAAAAATAGTCTAATCAAATACATTTTGGCATTGTATAGCCATTTCCATCCAAGACTAAACACATAGTGATTCTTTCCTCGAATCATATGGAGGTCAGCTCCATGATTCACATTCATCAAATTGGTTTAATAGTATAGGTAGTGAACATTAATTAAGTTTAATGATGGCATGTTCATATGGGATTACTAGACTTAAACAACTATTGTGGACCCACTCTTTTACTAGTGCTCATTCCACCCATTTTCATTCTCAATGTTAATTCCCCCCAAACTCTTCTTTGAGCCCCACTCCCACCCCACTATAAGTTGTTGTTGAGGTACTAAAGCCTAACACCCTCGCCCCTAAATTTGGTGACATGGTGGGAAGAAACCAAACACTATTAGTTGGACCTAAGGAATGTTGTTAAAGGGCTTAAGAAAGACACACGAGTCTCAACAATAGAATGCATGACACTAACACTTTTTCATTGAAGTGACGCATGAATGTTTTGTCACCCTTTGTGTGATGCAAGAGAGGATCATGAGTGTCAAGCCAAAAGTTAAGGAGGACAAAAATGATCTATTTTAATTCTTCAAGGAGAGATGGGCCTTGACCCTACTCTCCAAGAGGCTTGGAATGCTTTAATATTTAGTTGGTCATGGGAATCTCTATTTTTTTATGTCTATTTTGTGGCAGTCGTAGGGGCTTTATTAGTGTTTTAAAAAAAAAAATTGTTATTTGCCCCATGTGGCTCATCTCTTATGTAAACATTTCCTTTAAGTATGATAACACTTTTAGTTGTAATTTTATTTTAAGATACTCTAGTTCGTTTTATGTTTTTAATAGAGGCAAAAAGTGGATGTTGTATTATATTGTGAATGTGTTAGATGTTGTTAATGTGTTTTAATACTCTAGTTCTTACTATACACATGCCAACACTCTCTTATTGATTTTCTATTCAAAAACCTTTTTTTGTAGTACTAAAGATTAATTAGCTATTAATAGAACATTAAATTTCTCATTATATATGTCGTAGAAAAAAAAGTATAAAAAAAAATTACAATCTAAATAGGGAATGGCTTAAACATCATACACTAAGCTTAATTCCTAGACCAAAAGTGTTAAATAGTCAAAATTGACTTCTTTTTTCTAACTGTGATGCTTAAGAGTAGCCTCTAAATAGAATTGGTTTTAATTTTTTTAAATTAAATAATCAAAAACAAATATTTATATGAATAATCTATATATTATAGTCTTCAATGATATTTTTTTCCCCTTTCAATTGCATTGATAGCAATATATCAATGATCACTTATAATTTAGATTTCACATTATTCAATATCCAATTTTTTATTGGTCCACGGGACTCCTAATTTAACAAGAGATGCATTGCGTCAAAGTTCCTACCAATAGTTAGGAATGAAGGAAATTCGAGAGTAAAACATATGAAGAGAGTTAAAAGAGATATATTCATCGTAATAGTTAGAAAAGAAAGAAAATAGAGATTTATATATATGAAGACAGATTGAAAAGAGAGATAATGATAATAGAGATTTGTAGATAGAAATGAAGGATATGAAGGATACGAAGAGATTTAAAAGAGAGAGAATGACATGTTATTATAGGGACACTAAATAGAGATAATTAGAAGAATTTTTTTTTTTTTTTAAGATTAAGGATTATGTTATTTTATGAAATATTTAAATAACAATTATAAAATTGAGTTAAATAAATGAAGTATTTGTTTCTACCTTTTTGAATATAAATTCAAATATTAAATTTTAAAAAATAAATTGTTGACTGCTTGATCCAAACCAACAACAGAGTTAGTAAGTTTGAAGAACAATATTAGTTTTAAAAAATTTAAAATGTAAAAAAGAATTAAAACAAGATTGGAAATAATAGCTAGTTAAACATAGTGTGAAAAAAGTTAGCATTTTACGATTGACAAAAGTAAGGGACAATGTAAAACTAATAAATATATTTAAAATAGAAAATAGGAAATATTAAAATTTAAACTTTTTTTGTAACCAAAATTATAAATATTTTTAGTAAAAAATTATCAAATAAGTATATTCTTAAAATATATTTTTGTTATTTATTAATTTAATTATAATTTAGAATATAATTTTAATTTTAAAATTAGAATAAAATAATTTTAAATTATTGTGAAGAAAAAATTAAATAAATGTATTTTAAAATGATATGATAATTAGTTTTTAAGTAAGATTTCTCATAAGATGTTAAAAATAATAGATTGATATATTTACAATCTTATGAAAAATGATTTAGTTATTATTGTTGACTAGACATTCATTTATATCTTAGGTAGTGAGGTGGAAGATAAAATAATTACTTTTTGGAAACTCTAATTAATTTGTCACAATTGTGAAATAAGCCGAGAGGTATCTAATTTCAAAAGAATTGATATAAATTTAGTAAATATTGTATTAAAATGAACACAAAAGTTCCTTGAATAAACTATTGTATTTGTTTTTATATATACTTTAATATTAATACATAAAAGTTCTATGAGACCGGAAAATTCAGCAAGTCAAATTTAGACAATGACTTATTTCACCATGTACAAAATTTTAAAAAATCATATTCCACAAAAAATCATAGCAATAAAAAAATGCATATTTTTATTTTTATTTTTTTGACATGTAAATGGATGTCATTTTTTTTCAAAATGTAAAAAGTTTATGTTGAAGATTGATGCCACTATAGAAAGCCTCTCTTCTTAATTACTTTCTCTAATTAATTTGTCACAATTGTGAACAAGATAAAGCTATCATTAATGAGTGACATCATTGTTGTTGGAGAAAATATGTAAATTTTTGTTAAAGAAAATTGATTTTTCTCCTTACCAAAAATAGTATGAACCAATAGAATAAGCATAAAATGTCATTTATAAAATAAAGAAAAATGAAAAATAGATATACAAATTGTAAGTTCCATATAAACTTTTTAATTCTTTGATTTGATTGGTCAAGTTATTGTTATTAGCCCATAAGCTACTTCTCTGAGTTCTTTGCCAAGAAGTGTCTAATTCAGCCCGACAAACAGTTCAACCGAAGATTTTGAATGCCTAGGATTCAACACGGAGCTGTGAAATTTTCTTATATTTGATGCCGCAAAAGTGTCTTACATTAGAAATAGCTTTGGCATTTGTTTTAGGGAAAGGTGTCTTATGTCCACAAACTGTTTATGCATGCACCGCTTCCAAGGTCGGCATGAAAACGGTGCCTGCGGGTAAGAAAGGACAGCAAGATGCTTTGCTCCGCTTGTCAACAGAAAGTTATCATCTGTGCAGCCAGAGAAATCAGCCATCAAAGTTGCACGCTGTCCCATAGGCGCTCTGTGTTCATGTTTGCCAAACAGCTCTGTGTCCATGCTTGCAGCTGCAGAGCCCAAGCAACTTGGTGTCTATTTGGCGGACAGGAGCTAAGTTCCGTCAGTGTAAAAATCACCGCGGAATAGATTCCGACTTGGATGGAACATTTCATGATCAAGAACCCCGTAGTAAATAGCGGTGGCACGACTACCACGGACAACATAGGCACCCCAAAACACATTTCCAACCGAAACTATCAATTTCTAAACACAATACCCAGCATAACAATCGGGGTATTCTTCGACTGGCAGGTACAAGTGCTAGTATTAGCATATCATGAAATAACGATTCCTGCCCATAGCGAGAACTAATAAATAGGAACAAGTAGTATAATCAAATACATTTTGGCCTTGTGTGGCCATTTCCATCCAGGACTCTGCGCATCGTGATTCCTTCCTCGAATCGCGTTGTGGTCAGGTCCACCGTTCACATTCATCAAACTAGTTTAATATTATAGTTCGTGAACATTGATCAAGTTTAATGACAATATGTACACATGGTACTACTGAGCTTAAACAACTGTTGTGAAGCCACTTTTTAAGCAGTGCCCGTTCCACCCATTTTCATTCCCCTTTCTATTACGGCTCAGTGGAATCGGTCCTGTCGCCAGCGTCCGTTCTTGTTGCTAGTCCACTGTCTTTCCCCTTCATCTGCTGGTTCTTTTCGTATCTGGTATGTAATAGAAACTATGTTCATCATCTCTTCAAACTTGATTACAAGGCCTTTTCAGTAAAGGGTATATCTTCAGAATACAAATCGACGCTAGAGAACGACATGAATCTCGACGATGATGGCCAACGCATTTTCTGGATGCTGAATAAGAGAACATATGATAGAATGAAGGGTAGGATGGATGAAGCTCATAAAAAAACGGAAAGCAGCACAGTATCGCGTTCAATAATGGGAAGCAATGGACTGGACCAAAATCAGCACCTTTGTATAAGAGTAAATAAAAAATATCGCTGGATGGAAACAATGTCATACATATCCAGTGCTATAGCCGATATTGAGATTGGTTTGGAAATGGAGGATGCTTTTGAAGCATACAAGGGGACAAAGAATGTGCTCAAATTTCTGGACTGTCCAGGAAACATAGAACTGAATCCCCTAAGTATCTTCGGCACATTGAAGCTTAGTAATTTTGCAGAGATTTTTATTCTTTATGAATAATAAATGGTCGATTTGGAGAGAGAGAGTTCAAGCAGGAAAAAAGAGTAGGGTAGAAGCTTTCAAGAGAAGAGTGGGTTACAAAACCTAACAGTTGTGGTGAAGAAATGTTCAAAAGCCCCTTGATAAGACTAGATGCAGCTTCCCATGTAGAAGAGTTGAGCGAATTGGTGGGCATGTCATAGTTTCTTGTCTGTTAGAAGCTCCGGATTGGATGGTAAAATACACAAAGCAATGGGTGCAGAATTTAGATGAAGTGAAGATTGAAGGAGTCGTTGAAATTTGTTGGTAAATAGATTTGTTACTGTGATAGTTATTTCTGAAACTGGTCCTGTTCACTCTATGAATGGTGACAACTGTGCCAATAGTTGGAGAGATTGAAACTGATCACTACTAGATTACAATCTTCCTCTACATTTGAGAAGGGCAACTCCCTTGTATGATGGTGTATTTCATTTTTCAACATAAATGAATTAAAACTTTGAAGGATAAAGAGAAAGCTATTGATGATGAATGCATCACATGACTTCATAGCTTTCTTGAATTACCATAAACTGATAATAAAGACAATCAAGAACTACATTTGAAAATGATCATTATTACTATGTTGATTCATGATTCATAAACATTCACACAATACTATGAAAACATTTACTACAAAAAGAATCAAGAGTTTTATGCTGCAACAATCTAGATTTTAGAAAGAGATCCCAAACACATTTTTCATTTTATTTTCTTGCACCAAGAACATAACAAAGAATTTCAATTTCAAAGACAAAATATGTACATACTTTAAAAAATTTGTCTTCTCATCAAAATTTTAGTATAAGTGTTCCCTTATTCCTGTAATACCCCAAAATTGGCTCATTGCCATGATACCAATTCTGGTCTATTTCTGATCAATTTCTAAGTCCTATTCTAATAGGCAATTCTCATTCTGCTATTCGCTACTTGACTTAATTGTTAGATGCAGAAAAACCCTAATCTGCATTCATCATATTTCTTATTTAATTCATATAGTACGTACTCATATTAGTCACATTAAACCTATTGATTAATATTTAATTTAATTATTAAGTATTTATACTTTAATTAAATTAAGTTATATCCTAAGGCTAATGTACTATGGAATTAAATTTATTTAATTTAATAAATGTGCCTATTTTAATTAATTAAATAAAATTATTTAATTAAATGGAGAACTTACTTCTAAATTAATTAAACAAAGTTATTTAATTAAATGGGAAGCCATTCCTAATTAATTAAATGAAGTTATTTAATTAAATAAGAAAAGTGTCTCTAATTAATTAAATAGAATTAGTTAATTAAATAGAAAAGGTAATTATGAGAGCATATCTCATTTTATTAAATTAAATATCTCAAAAAAATCTCTCTTTAGTTAAAAAGGAAAATTCCCAGTTTACTGTGAATAAAAAAAGGAATTAAATCAGTTAACTCCTTTTAATTTGGGAATCTTCCTTTATGATTGAACTTCATCTTCAATCCTGACCGTTGATTGAAATTGATCTCAACCGTTGATGGATTCCAAGAAAGTCTATTTAAGAGACCCTCCTCTCTTCATTTCAGAGAGGATGAATTTTGGAAAATTTGCATCGAATTGCTGCTGGAATTCATACTCACATTTGCTCACATTTTTACATACATCTTCCATTCTTAGATTAAATTCATTTAGCATAATATGCATATGATTAATCTAGTTTCCTTTACTTGTTCTTAGGCTAGAATGCATTTCTCATTCTAGATTAATCTGCATAATCATATAGATTAATTTCATTTCTTAAATCTTTCGTTCTTACAGGATCTGGTTGCTTAAACATCTCGAATCTAAGGATATCTGACAAGCAATTCCTTTTAGATAGAAGGCAACAGGTCGCTTTGCAGGGCAAATTTTGGATGAACAATCCAATGTTCATTCTGGGATGAATCCGCATACAAAGACCGTATTGAAGTGTGTGTGTTAGTAGAGGCCACATATTCACGCATACATTTTTGGCGCCCACTGTGGGGCCGAGAAATCAATTTTTTGGCCTCATTCTTTTTGTTTTGCATTTTAGTTTTTTATTTATATCTTGTTTTATAGGTC
This sequence comes from Cupressus sempervirens, assembly GCA_028749045.1. Classification (NCBI taxonomy): domain Eukaryota; kingdom Viridiplantae; phylum Streptophyta; class Pinopsida; order Cupressales; family Cupressaceae; genus Cupressus; species Cupressus sempervirens. Next base: position 95,188,297 of record CM053785.1, read on the forward strand.
TGTCTTGTTGCAGGTTTGAAGACACTTCGAGAAGACATTCAACAATGATGAGAAAATGAGCATTTGAGAAAACTCTTCCTCTTTTCTATCTTAATCCTCTTCTACTTCTCATCTTCTTCTTCTTCCTTCTCATGTTCTAAATTTGTTTTTTTTTTTTTTTAAATGATCAAAATTCTCTTTTTAATCCTTTTTATGATTTTTCATAAAAAGTAGACCAACTTGATGAATTTTAGTCTGAAATTTTTACTGAAGGTTCTAGACAATAGGAGAAAATCACATGCAAAATTTCAGATTTTTCTAATTAAAGCTTTATTTTATATATGTTTTTAATGATTTTGTCATATGTGAATTATTTGAGCTAGTAAAATAATACATTTTGATCTGATTTGTTTTTTGCAGATTTGCAACAATTTCTAGCATGTACAGTAAACATTATAGAATTTTTGGATTAGAATTGGATTTTTAGTAATTCATTAATGGTTTTTTCATTGAAAAATTAATTTACACAGCAAATCATCGAATTAAAATCTAAAATTTTTACTGAAAAATTAGGATGATGTCCAAATATCATAATAAAAAACTTAGAGTTTTTAATATTTAAAATATATTTTTATTAATTCTTTTATGGTTTTCCATAAAAAAATTAATTCATCCGATAAATCTTGACATTTTGATCTAAAATTTTTATTACTAACTTGGGACACTTTTTGTAGACTACAGTAAAAATTTCAGATTTTTTGGATCATAATTCTATTTTTAATAATTTTTTTATGTGTTTTCATAAAAAAAAATATTAACTCATGATGTAAATCTTGGAATTTTAATCAATAATTTTTATTGCAGGTTTTTTTTTTGAAAAATAGCAAGGAAGAAAGAAAGGCCATCCAAATATGACAAAAGAAAGCAAAAATAAAAATAAAAATGCATCTTGCTTTTGCTAGCTTCGACAATAGCACAAGAATTGTTAAAAATCAGGTAAAATCTACTAAGTGCGTTGCGAGGATCACCAGGTAACCTTCCTCAGCTGATAACATTTCATTTGGATCTAAAACAAACATCTCTCGTGTCAAGCTTGTGTGTGTTTCCTTCCATGTTTTCATTTTACAACACATGCATAATTTGATACTAGGTTGTGATCTCTATTAGTTTCATTTAGCAAGCTTAGGTACTAGTGATAGATTTAGATAGCTATTTTGGGTTATTGGACTCACTAAATCCGCCGGCCTCTCGTTTCACCCTGTGGTTGCAAGATCAGCACCACGTTAAAGGGGAGGGGTCTACAAGAAAGAAGCGTTAAATGCTCCACAAGGCAACCCTTTTGTGCTTTCTAGAACTCACTAGTTTCTGAGTTGTGGACTCATTTTGGTTTGTGTGAGGGGTTAAATGTTCCACATCTTTGGACTCACCTCGCATTAGTTAAAGCGTTAAGTGTACCACCTTGTGCTTTTTGATTACTTTTGGATAGATTTGTTTTCAGGAATTAACATCTATACACACAGTAATTAAGCCCCCATGAACACTATTCATGGATCTTGAGGGAGTGGGTTCCTAGTGAAACTCCTCTCTAAGAAAGATTCCTTATAGGTGGGGAGGATACTTTGAGCATCTCGTAGATAGATGAATTTTTGACTTGTTGATTAAGGCATCCTTTCTCCAGAGAGGTTGATAGATCACGGGGAGATGATATCATAGATCTTTAAGAGATAATCTTAGTTTAGCGTGTCAGATTAATCTGTCTGTTTTGATTGGGCTAAAGGTGAAAAGGTGTCAAAACCTTGAATATGGAAGCTAAGTCCCCTCGTGGTATACTACTGTGAGTCTGTCACCTTTAGAGAGGGTTAACCGTAGCAGACAATCCCTCTACAGGAAAAACTACATTGACGAAACCTCAAGCGGTCATAGCCATTTTTGCCATGGTAGTGACAATCGCTATATAAATGTCCTTGTGGAAGAAATCTCCATGGGTGTGGTTCATTGTGGGTTGTCAGATCTCCCTAGCAGCTCTTGAAGATTAAATTCTCAGACTGTGTCAAAACCTCGGTGCGCCAGGATTGGAGGTCACCCCTGTGAGTCATAAAAGTTGCAGAGTCAAACCATTACTAAAAACCTTAGAGAAGCCAACTTTTATTTTCTAGGAATGTGTGCAATGATTGCAAAACTCTTTGAAAACGTACACAAATAGCTCTCTTAGGGATTAGCACAAACTAAGTCACTTGATTGTTCATGTGCAAGGTTGCTTTTGCCCTTGCTCATTGTTTTCAGACGTGCTTGAAATCACTTGCTTGCTGTTCTACGTGCCTGTTTATCTGCCTGGTTACTGAAATGAATCAACAATCTGTCCAAAAATGTCTGAAATCTTCAAAGTATTTTCAAAATCCAGCTCATTTTTCAGTCTGGTTTCCATTTTCGCACACAGTTTGCAAACTTTTGCGCGAATACTTGTTGTCGTACCACTTCTTCACGTAGTTTTGTCCAAGTTCTCATGCAAATAGTTGCACATCTCCATGCGAGATCTTTATGCTATCCAAGTTAACCTTGCACTATTTGCGTGGCCTACAACACATCCTCGTGTGAAATATTTATGTTATCCTGAGTCTTTGCATGGCTCTGTGTACTTTCTCATGTGCCTTTCAGAGGATCTTCACATGAGATCTTGAGTCTGAACTATCAAGTTAGTCTGTTAGAGCTATCTGTGCTCTATACCAAGTTTGTTTCTTGCATCAGTTTACTGTTTCTCTATCTAAAAATAGTCTCAAATAGTGGCATCCCGCTTAGCTAATGACTTGTGATCCATACTTTAACTAGTCTTGTCTCTCAGTTATCTTGCTCTTGTCCTTTAGTGCTTGTTGTACTCCGTGTTATGATAGTCATAATCTTTGGCTGTTCTAGCCTTCAAATCAGACTATTCATGCCTTAGTATACAACACTCTTATCTTGTCCCATTGAGACTAAGTTTTAGTGTGGTCCTTGTCTAAGCTTTTTCTTTTTGTCATTTTCTATGACTATGGCAACTTGACTTATGTTCTAAAACTTGGTTGTCACTACTTGAAACATAGTACATCAAAATGGCTAACAACAAATGTGCTAAATCCAATATTTCGAGTGAGGAAGAAAAGCTACTTATTGCAAACATGAAGCAACAAATCCAATCAATGATAGCTCAACTTCAAAAACTAAAGGAGGAAGATGAAATATCATCGAACAAATTCTCCTTGAGAGAAAATGTCCCTTCCTTCTATGATGACCAAAAATCACATTCTTGTGATCTTGAATCCAAGACATTTGAGAACACCTCACATACACCCAAGAAATCTAGAAATATTTTTGAAGAAAAACCTTGGGAACCTAAACCAAAGCATGATTTCACCCCTTTGGGAAGATCTTATGAATCAACTTTGGAAGAACTTCTTCAAAAGAAACTCATTGCGTTACCTAAGGTCACTTTGGCAAGAGTTTCATTTATGAGTAACTATTGTGCCTATCATAGACATAATTTACATAAAACTTCACATTGTAAGGAGCTGAAAAACAAGATCCAAGATCTCTTTGACAAAGGCATGTAATTCAAAAATCTAAGCTCTCAGCTACTAAAGATTCTACTCTTAAGAAGGATCAACCTCATGAAACCATGTCTAGTAATGGTTCAAATGCAACTTCTACTTCTTCCAAAATACATCCACCTTCTAAATTGTCCAATCTTTCCAACCCATATTCACCAAAAGAACTCACTACTCCCCCAGTTGACTATGTGTACTCTCAAGGACTACCTTTAAAGAAAACTCAAGCTAATCTTGACTTAGCTGCAAACCTCTCCCATACTACATGAAGCAAAGATCCAAAACCTCCATGTGTTGCTCCTCCTATAATCCCCAATCCAACTATTCCTCCATTGTCCCTTCAAGGGCCTGTTATGGAGACTCTAGAAATATATTTGAATACAGATTCAGATACTCCCTTATCCTTGTATTTGGTTTCATTTCAAGAGGACCACCTAAATGATGAAGAAACAAGTGTTGATCAAGACCAATATTCCTTCATCCCCTTTCAAGTCTTCCAAGATCTCGTGCCTCCATCTCAAGAGCGACATAGTCCTCCATCTCCCATGTCATGCACCTCTACCAAGCAAGATCAAGATATTCCTTCCACCATCCTTAAGGAGATTACAAAAGATCAAGAGAAGGATACTTTTCCTATGTTACTCAAATTTCCTTTTGAAGAGAAAAGTGTTCCCTCGCTCTCTTATTCTACCTTGCTACATTCACTTCCAAACTACGCTCAAGCTTTAAATACTCCTGTCAAAGGTATTCCTCCTATAATAGTTCCTCATAAATATATTGATGGCTTTGGTCATTTTGCTCACTCTAAAGATGCTGATATCCATACTCATGGTCCGTTCACATCTTCTAAATCTATTCTTGGTCCTTATCCATCTAAGCTAAAACCTTCAAGTCTTCCATCCATATTGGAACCTTATGTTCCTCTATCTCCTATTGTCACTACTAGTTCATAACACATTCCTCCTACCCTACCCCAAGATCAACAAAGATACACATACTTGAACTCTTCACATTCACCTTTCCATCTAAACTAGTCATATTGGCCTCATTCATCCATAAATCCCAAGTCCTTTGGAAGCAATTTGGATGATCAACTCAAACACAAGTGCATGAATCCATCCTCAAAAGTTCACTATGTCTCCTCTAATTGACATGTGAATGTCAAGAAGAAAAATATACAAAAGAGACTGCAAAGGTCCACTATTCAAAGAGCTCAACCAAAGAAAGTATGGGTTCTTAAATCTGTTATTGAAGAAATGCATTCCAAAGCATCTAATGAAAAATAAAAAGCTATATGGATTCCCAAGTCTCTTTTGAAGGACTTGACTATTGAAAACAAATCAAAGTTGACATTCAAGCTTCCAAAGGCTTCCACTCCATCTTCTTCCCAACATCTTCCTAAAAAGGTTTCAAAACCTTCTACTCCACCCCTCTCCAAAATGGCTTTTCTACCTCATATATCTAAGCCTCAAGCTATTTCATCCATATTTCCTCCATCATTCCACTACCCTTCAAGGTGTCTGTCAATGTTGATCTTGCCTAATATCTCATCCACCCTCATGAGATCGTCTAAATCTTATGCCTACTTTCCATCCTTGCTTTTTTTAGTCTTTCAAAACCAACAACCTTATCCTCCATCTACCTCTCATTTTCCTATCTCCCTTCCATTACCTTATCAACATGTTTGAGTGTACCTTGCTATGGCCTTGGCTTATCATAACTTATCTTTCTTATAGGAGTTCTATCTCATTTGAGGAAGGCTTGAATTCTTTCCACAAACTCTAAAAATCCAAAGAAAAAATAAAAAAAGGAAAAAAAGAAAAAAATGTGCCTCGGTGAAAACCTGGAAACAGGCACCTTGGTAGCAAAAGTAAAGAAAAATAAATCCATCCTATGGTGAAAACCACTTCTTGTGGCACCCTGGATAAGTACCATGATGAAAACCTGGTAAACAGGCATCATGCATAATTCTTCCATCCATGACATCCTATCATGATCTTGCTTATCCTTCAGATGTCCTCATTCTTGAAGTCATTCACTCATAACCTCCATAACAAACTTTTCTATCCTATTCAGTTAACCCTCTGGTCTTGATCAATGAAAGAGAGAAGAAAACTCAGTTCTTGGCAATCTCTTGACATGGTCACTTTCTTGGATTACTTACGTGACACCCTTCACTACACCAAGAGCTCATATTGTTATCTCCTTTTCCCTAGCTTGGGTAATCTTGCTAAGTATTTCCTTGAGGGTAACATTCACTGCTTCATACTCCTTGTCTTTCCATCTCTGCTTATCCACTTGCTTGCTACTACATCTTGTCCTACACCTTGCTAGACACTGAAACAAAATCAAGGTAATCCTTCTTGAGAGCTAGTAATCTTTGAAAAAAATCTAGAAATCAGAAAAAGTCCTAAAAAAAAAATTGTTACCCTGGTGAAAACCTAGCAATAGGCACCTTGGTAACACCAAAAAAAAATTGAAAATCTCAAAAATACAAAAAAAATACAAAATGAGAAAAATACAGAAAAAAAATTGAAAAAAACAAAAATAGTGCCATTGATGAAAACTTGGAAACAGGCATCATGGTAGCAAAAAAAAGAGAATCTTGCCAAGAAGGTGAAAACTTGGTAAACAGGCACCTCTTGTTTCCAATGCTCCATCTTGCAGCGCATCTTCTGGCTATTCTGTACAGTCTTTTTCATGCTTTTTCTTTCCTACTTTTCCTACTTTCTGCTCATGTATCCATGGATTGAGTCTTGTCATAGCTCGGGGGCATTCCCCCCTTAGTGTCACTTTTTCGAGATTCTCCTCATAGAATCTCCTTCGCGATAGTCACCAGTGGTCCTCACTGTGTCTGCCTACTGTCGCTAGTGTCACTCTTTTCGAGATTCTCCTCATAGAATCTCCTACGTGATAGTCACCAGTGGTCCTCACTGTGTCTGCCTACTGTCACCAGTGTCACTCTTTTCGAGATTCTCCTCATAGAATCTCCTTCGCAACAGCCACCAGTCATTCTGACTGTGTCTGCCTACTGTCGCTAGTATCACTCTTTTTGAGATTCTCCTCATAGAATCTCTTTTGCAACGGTCACTAGTTGTTTTAGCTGTGTCTGCCTATTGTTGCTTGGGTCATGTCTCAAGATTCCTTTATGGAAGATCTCTTTTGCATCAGTCACCAGTCGTCCTGGCTGTGTCTGTCTACTATCACTTAGTCCTCTTTAGGTTCTTCATCATGAAGATTCCTCTTTGACCTCAGTCACCAGTCATTCTGACTGCGTCTGCCTACTGTTGTCACCCTACTGAAGAGATTTATTTCAAACATATTCTGGACATTGGCACTTGACATCAATCCCGAAAACATTGAACTCAAACAAATGATATACTTGTTTGGATATGCTGAGCATTTTCTTTGTTTTCTTTGTTTTACTTTATCATATCTCCTCGAGCAACTCGATGATGTCATCTTTGACTAGAGAAGTAATGACTGGGGGCATGATCTTTTTCTTTGCTTTCTGTTTGGGGTTTAGTTCCAATAGGTTGATCTATTCCTATAAGAGGGGTGTCCACTATAAGAGCCTCCATCTCGTATTGGATGGCCGTGTGTACCTTGACTCCTTTTATATGAATATGCCAATAACATTAGTTCTTCTCCTTGTTTGTTGGAGTGAACTCTTCATGCTATAGTACATACTGATACTCGTCTTATTAAGTGAACATACGGGTCACTACGAGTATATCTAGCACACTTCTGTCTCAGGTTACGAACGCAAGGGTCGTTGCGGACAGAATGAATACTGAATACTTAGCATAAGAGGAATCTCCCGTGTGTTTGGTGTGCCTGTCATGCAAGCAACATTCAGGTTATCCTAGCATTTATGCTCTGATGCTTATCTTAACTTGCTACATTAAAAGGGACAAATGTTCTGGTCATTCTGGCTTCTTGTGCCTCGAATGCTTACATTTAGTCCTAACAAACCAATAACATATGTTATATTCATATTTCCATGATTGCAATGTCAGTGGGAATTGTATGGCCTACGAGCTTTGTTCTATATCTGGTGATGATTAAATATTGAGGCTTGGTAACCAAACCTAGGGTTGCATCTAGTTTACGGTTGCATCTAGCCTAGGGTTGCATTTAACATAGTCTTGCATTGCATACTTCACTTGCATAAGCATGCGATTCAATTGCAAATCTACTTTCACCTTCTCTGATGAGGGATTGCTGATCTCTTCAAAGTATCATGTTCTTTCATGAACTGCACAATGATTGATTAATCACCCTCTTGGCTACTTTGGTTGCTCTTAACCCATTTTTTGGGATCAAATTCGAAATCTAACACACTTAAGTGGCTCAAAATGCATTTAAAAAAAATTTATGTAATCAAAATCTTTCTGATACTTTGCAATTCTTGGAATCTTTTCAACTCAAACTTGGCCTTTTGGATCTCAAAATCACTTCGGATCAACCTACAAATTTCTTCAGATCATTCTGATCTCTTTATCTTTCTTCAGATTATTCTGATGTCTCCAAATTTCTTTAGATCATTCTGATCTCTTCATATTTCTTCAGATCGTTCTAATCTCTTCATATTTCTTTAGATCATTCTGATCTCTTCAAATTTCTTCAGATCATTCTAATCTCTTCATATTTCTTCTGATCATTCTGATCTCTTCTACATTTTGTTGAATCTTAGATTTCTTCTGTATCTATTGCTATATTGCTTCACATATATTTCTAGTGTGTCATCTTTCGTTTTCACTCCCAAGGGGGTAGGATGATTACATCATTGAATATCTATTGCTTGGGGCATCTGGTTCCCATCTTATGTCCTTATCACTTGGGGCATCTCATCACTCGGGGCATTTTGTTCCCTTCTATCTGGCATATTTTCCATCTATCTTATCTTTTCATCAATTGATCAATCTTATAACAACTCTTCTCACAGTTCGATAGACAAGTATTGGGACAGTCTAAACCCCAACTCCTGAAGATCAAGCCTCATTCTGGGGATTATTCTACGACTCATGATTGGACCTTGTTATCTTTTATCAATCTCAGGTATCTAGGTGTTCTATCTGGATCCTTGAAGGTTAAACTCCATTCTAGAGATAGTCTTCTAAATGCTATTATTTTCGAGTATCTAGGTGTTCTATCTGGATCCTTGAAGGTTAAGCTCTGTTCTAGAGATAATCTTCTAAATGCTATCAATTTCAAGTATCTAGATGTTCTGTCTGGATCCTTAAAGATTATGTTTCATTCTGAAGATAGTCTTTTAAATGCTATCAATCTTAGGTATCTAAGTGCTCTACTTGGATTCCTTAGGATTAAGCTCTATTCTAGAGATAGTCCTTAAAAGCTTATCAATTGGTCTCTGTGTCATCAACTTCGAAACCGATCTCATCTTTGCATAATGCTTTCTGATTTTATTTGAATTGAATGTGTTGCTCGTACATTCATTCAAAGAGGGGCAAAATGTAATACCCCAAAATTGGCTCATTGCCATGATACCAATTCTGGTCTATTTCTGATCAATTTCTAAGTCCTATTCTAATAGGCAATTCTCATTCTGCTATTCGCTACTTGACTTAATTGTCAGATGCAGAAAAACCCTAATCTACATTCATCATATTTCTTATTTAATTCCTATAGTACGTACTCATATTAGTCACATTAAACCTATTGATTAATATTTAATTTAATTATTAAGTATTTATACTTTAATTAAATTAAATTATATCTTAAGGCTAATGTACTATGGAATTAAATTTATTTAATTTAATAAATGTGGCTATTTTAATTAATTAAATGAAATTATTTAATTAAATGGAGAACTTACTTCTAAATTAATTAAGCAAAGTTATTTTAATAAATGAGAAGCCATTCCTAATTAATTAAATAAAGTTATTTAATTAAATAAGAAAGGCGTCTCTAATTAATTAAATAGAATTATTTAATTAAATAGAAAAGGTAATTATGAGAGCATATCTCATTTTATTAAATTAAATATCTCAACAAAATCTCTCTTCAGTTCAAAAAGGAAAATTCTTAGTTCACTGTGAATAAAAAAAGGAATTAAATCAATTAACTCCTTACTTTTTTCAAATTAAATAAGTTAACTCCTTACTTTTCTCAAATTAAATCAATTAACTCCCTTTAATTTGGGAATATTTCTTTATAACTGAACTTCATCTTCAATCCTGACCGTTAATTGAAATTGATCTCAATCGTTGATGGATTCCAAGAAAGTCTATTTAAGAGACCCTCCTCTCTTCATTTCAAAGAGGATGAATTTTGGAAAATTTGCATCGAATTGCTGCTGGAATTCATACTGACATTTGCTCATATTTTTACATACATCTTACATTCTTAGATTAAATTCATTTAGCATAATATGCATATGATTAATCTAGTTTCCTTTACTTGTTCTTAGATTAGAATGCATTTCTCATCCTAGATTAATCTGTATAATTATATAGATTAATTTCATTTCTTAAATCCTTCGTTCTTACAGGGTCTGGTTGCTTAAACACCTCGAATCTGAGGATATCTGACAAGCAATTCCCTTTAGATAGAAGGCAACAAGTCGCTTTGCAAGGCAAATTTTGAATGAACAATCTAATGTTCATTCTGGGATGAATCCGCATACAAAGACCATGTTGAAGTGTGTGTGTTAGCAGAGGCCGCATATTCACGCATACAATTCCAAAGTCCAAAAAGTCCCCCATTCTAAAGAGTTTCAAGAATTTATACCTATTATAGCATAACCAACCTTTTGGGTTCACAACTACCTAAAAAGTTAGGATTTGGACATTGGGAATGCATTTCACAATCAACTCCAATATTTTATGAAGTCGTAGCACAACATCCTACCTTTGGTTATAATATGCAACACATGTCAATTTTGTGTTCATATAACACCTTGCACCAAAATTACTACACCCCACTGAGCTACTCAAGGTACTCTACTCTCTCAAAGCATTATGTCTGTTAGTAAACAGTTTTGTCCTTCAGATAGAAATGCAAACAATGACTTAATATGTTTTAGAAAAAGAACAAAATATACTAGCAATTAGATAGATTATCATTTCATTAATAATCTTCCTCTAAATTGAGAGGTACAACTCCCTCATAGAAGATATTCAATGAAAGTGATATCTGGTTGTGTTTTTACCATGAAGACACAAAAGAATTTTTAACATCCACCCATCAACATGAGGTGAATTTGATTACTTTTTTTACGAATAAAGAAGGAAGACAAATAAATAACCCTATGATTGCTTATTCAACTTCCCATATTACAAAAGAGTTAATAGGGTTTATAGATATCATTATGCAAAAATGTGAGTACATCAACCATAAGATCATGCACATCACAAATCTAGTGTAATAAACATGACTGTGTCTAAAACAAGAAATAAAAGACCATAAGATCTTTTAAACCAAAAATACGCGTGTACGCAACATAGGATCAAACACTCGCATATCCTCTTTATTTCAGAAACATAATAGAATAACAATAGTATTATTTCATCCTTCCATTACAACCATACTCCAAAACAAATCTCTCTTCCCTTCTCTATTACAAATCTTTTTAAAACTAAAATGCCTTCCCCATTCTGGAAAAATGTACAGAATTTTCTCCCATTAAATAAATGTTCCAAGAAGTTTGGCAACTGCCCCAACTTCTTACCGAACCAATTTCCCTATTACAATGATAACTAATTCTTTTAAAGAATTAATTATTTTAAATTCTTTCACATTTATCTAACCCCTTTCAGCTTACCAATTCACTTGTTTGTTTTTTAATATTAAGTGCAATACTTCTTTAGTACTTTACAATAATGTTAATTCTTTAAAGAATTAATATCATCCTTTGTACTTCTCTTGTTTTCACCCTTATACCATAAAAATAACTAATTCCATTTTTTAGAATTAATTATGTGAGAAAACAACCTTGGTTTAAAGTAAATAGATTATTTAATTATTTTTCATTTGAATGTGATAGTATTTAATTCTTGAAAGAATTAAATAATATACAATGCAAAATAATTTTGAAATAATGATTTTTCAAAAAATAATTAAAAATCTTACCTTGTTTTTACTTCTCACATAGTTGAATGAAGAGGGGAAATATGTGGGGTTTCAAAACCCTAGGTAATAGTGGCTCTCTCTAGGGGCTACATTCTATGTCAGAATGTAGAGAACAGTAGAATCTCTATCTATTTTTGTCCAGTGCTTTGATCATTGGGCTATAGAGTCATTGATATTTTGACCATTCAAACGAATATCACCATGAAGGAACTTTATTCACAACTTTTCAACTTCAAAATTTGTATGTAACTTGACACGAAGGACTCACCTTAAACTGAAAACCACTATCATGCCCTTGGTTAGCCATCTATTTGAAACTCTTTCTCCTTTGAACACTTCCAAACTTTGGATTCTTTTTTGTTTTGTTCATATTGAGAAAAAAATTATGTGGCAGTGTTGATTACATCTACCTTTAGAACTATGGGTTCCCACACAAAGTTAGCAAGAGAATCAACTTTATCTTTTCTATTTATATCTACACCATGAGGTGTACCCTTACTAGAAGGAAATGCAAGCTTTTGTTCGAGATTATTTAGAGCTTTCATCACTTAATTGATCTACCCCACCATGTTATGCTAAAGTTTCTATCAAGCCAGATGGGCACCTACTAAACACATTGGATCTCTGACTTCTAATTGATTCTTTTCAAAATGCTCACATGCTCTCAGGAATACAGGTGTACTATGCATCCACATACAATTGACCACCCATAATGACCACTCAAAAGGAAGCAAATTTCTTGTTATCCTTTTAATGTTCTCTTTTATCATTCCAGATACTCGCCACCAAGAAAAATATCCATGAATCCATTGGCAAATGGAAGACATGAATGAGTTGCATTGGGAAGGGAAGCAACTCATATGAATAGATTAACCATCAAGGGTGAAGCATGGGTTAGGCATGACAGCTGAGAAATCTGTCAAGCCTGTGTATACTCATCATCTGATAGAAATGTCTTTTCTGAAATGGGTACTATAGAGTGGGCTCTAGATTGTCTCCAACTATTGTTTTCATTTTGAATATAGCTCTGGAACTGTAAAATGAATAGAAGATCCCTTTCCTTTGGTGCTTGAAAAGATCATGAGTCATCATTCCATTATCCTTCATTTATATAGTGAAGCTCTTCAAAAGAAACTGATTGCTCTTTCATCTAAGAGTCCAATAACATCAATTGCAATTTGAGGAAACTTGTGAAGAGAGAGACCTAACTTTTCAAGTAATAGATAACTCAACAATCAATGTTTCCAGAACAAAAGGTTATTGTACTTCTATGGCAACCACGTCTCCATTTCCTTTAGTTTGCCTTGGTAGATCTAACCCGATGATGAAGCAGTAATTGGAGAAGAGGAGAGCTCAGAATATTCACTATATCCCATGCCAAATGAGAAATAATTCTACCATCTACTGAAAGTAGTTGCGTTGTGCGTGTGAATATTGCCGACCTTCACTTCATCTATGGTAGTAAATGTCGAGAATTCAACTGTCTGATCACACAGCTACAAGTTCAAACAAGGTTATTTCTTTCTTTGCACTTAGCCAATATGACATAAGTTTTTACAGGGTAAACCCACACATCAACAGATGATGAACGGGAGAAGGATGGTGGATCTCATGGCGATAAATGCATTCTATATTCAAATAGAAAGATTGACAAATATATTGCTAACTCTAGAATTATTTGAGTTCAACAAAACTCGTTCATTTATGACTACATTGTCCATGCTTCATAACTTAAAAATTTGGATATCATCTACCTCTATGGTCCGGTGATAAAAAAAAAAAGTGTTCTTCTCATTCTCGTAGCATACATTAGCATCTCAACAATTTTTGAATCAGTGTAGGCCCCATTCTGTATCATAGTATATCATGGCAATATTGCATCAATTTCTATTGAAAGAGGTTGATCTGCTTGGTAGCGGCAAGTGATTGCACCTTTATGGCCAGATAAAAACACACCCAGAATCCTGTGGTTCAAAGAGAATCCTCGCACAGACTATCATAATGTTATTTCTTTGTGATCTCTACCCGGCTCTTTGAGCTCTCTTATGAACACATTCTTATTGATGTGATGGGGCAACTTTGAGGGTAGAACCAAGTGTTCTAGCAACTGGAGAAGGAAAATTTTCCTCACACAAGCTAGCATTAATCAAGGGGAATCACCAATATATGGGAGCTTGATGTTTGAAGATCTATTCACGTGCTTTTATCACCATTATAAGAATTTTTATAACCTCGTCTTGGTGTTTGTAACACCAAAATTATCATTAGCAATCTTTATTTCATATGCACACAGTCTCTTAGTTCATCATCCACATTTTGCGGGCATGTCTGCCAATATATTCCAGCATATAGATATCAGAAACATTGTCTGCCCATTTTTGTTATTCACTTCTTTTACTCTATCTTTTGATACTTTACACATGCCACGATTTGTCTTTTGATTAGCCAAATTGATGAATACAAGGTGATTATAGTAGAAATTTGTTATTTCCAGTTGGTCTCTCTTATCTCCCAACTGTCACATCTCAACCCTAATTAAGGTCATCACATTTTATGTTTTTCCATATATCATCTGCATTGAATATTGGTTAGCCTATTTCATTGAGAGTTATCTCTAAACATTATCATGCCTAAAGTTATGAACACTCGATAAACAGGGTACACATGTCACCCAATAAAATAGATTCTTTTACCTATGAATGATTGACCAACATAAAACCATTTTTGAACCATTTCATATGTGCTGCACTGGGTTCAAGTCTAGGTGTCTTCGTTTGATCCAATGCCATTTACCTCAAATGAAAAGGTGATTATAACCAACAATAGGTAAAATTTCATCCATATTCTAATAGAGAAGGACTACAAGTGTTCATCAACTGAAGAAACTCCTCTCTTTCAAACAGTGATTTCAGACTGTAGTTTATCACCAAATATTTGTCACTGTAGATTACTCTTTTAAGGGAGAAAGACTATTACGCATTAGGCATGCCAAATATTTTGGAAGGATCCACAAATATTAATGACAAAAGAGTTCAATGTTTACACCATCCCTATCCCATCATTATATTTCTACACATGGCTTTAAGAAATATAATAAAATTATAAAAATTGAATTTAAGGACTTTGAAGTGGGCGAGGATAGTTTTTTTTTTTTTTTTTAAATTTTATTATTTATTTTTTTAACCAACTTAGCAGGGCCTTTATTTTTGGATATGGATTGACTCGAAGAAAAGGGAAGATTCAAAATGATGCACATTTATTGAAGGGAAACACCAGCCCAAACAGAAACAAAAAATAAACTCAAGCCAAAATTTGCAAAATGGGGGTGGTTATTTATAACGAGGGGAAAACTCTAAAAACTAATTGTGACCATTTATAGGTTGGAGAAAGTATGAGCCTTTCTAAATCAATTTTTGGAACGATGAATGTATATTTGGTTGAAGGGAAAGCAACATGACCAAATTAAAGCTCATCTCATCTATAAAAGATATATGCATGGGAGAAAAAATAAATAAAGAATTAAAATCTCCTTCTTCATTTTTCAAATCAGCATCTTTCACAAAGGTGGATGGAATTCCAATAAAGGTTTCCATATAATTGTTGCATTGATTCCTCCAAAGGATGATAGTGAAAAAGATTTGTGGGAGGCTGAAAAATATGTGAATCTTTTTCTTCCTCTTGATTGCCCTCTTCAAAAGCATTGTCTTGTTCATGGATCACTTCATCAATTTATTTTTCTTCAAACATTTTGTCTTCCTTTTCTACTTCTGGGCAATCATTTGATGCTTCAGGCTATGCTAATGCTTTATTAGTCTTCAAGAGATCAAACAAGAAATGCTCATAGGAAAAACTATCCAAGCCTTCCCAAACAACATCATTTGGTGGAATATCATCGAAAGTCTCAAATAAAAAAGAATCAAATTCTACAATTTGAAAATCTCCTAATAAATTTTCATTTGATCTTTCAACCTCTGGGCTTTGTTCAATAGGAGATATATCAAGGCCACTCATTGAGTCAGCTGATTGTGAAGCTTACTCATCATCATAATCAACATGTAGATGGTAGGCTCCAACTACACTACATGGAGTATTTTCACTTAAAAGAGGGATTAGTAGATCTCCATCATTGAAAACAGTTCAAATTTGACAAAAAGAGGTAAGGGGTACTGATTTTACTACTTTTAGAATGAGTCTTTTCTTTTTAGGTCTCACTATTGGAAGATTTTGCTATTCATAAAGACAAATTCTTGCCTGTGCAATTTCTTTACACTTCATTCCACTTAGAATCATATCATCTTCTAAACTAATAGCCTTCCTTTGTGCATCTTGCAATGTTTGCACTTTCTGACTCTTTAATAAAAACTTGATTTTAGTTTGTAAAGCAGCAATGAAAATACATAGTTGATCATTCTCACTTTGCTAGCTATTTTGAAAATTTTTACCAACACACCTATTGAACCTATCTACAAAATCCCTCATAGATTCAATCTCTTTCTTTTGAATTTGAAAGAAATTTAACAATAACTTATCCACATCAACTGTGTGCCTAAATCTTTGAAGAAATTTTACCTCAAGATCACTCTAGCAAGTGATACAACCATTAGGCAAATTTTGAAACCAATCAGCAGTGCTTCCAATGAGACTCCCTGCAAATAGTCTGACAAATATGTTTTCTTCCTACACACCAAGGATCCCACAGGAAATTGTAGTTGCTTTAATGTGATCATTAGGGTCTACATTTGCATCACTAGAAAACTTTAGGAGGTATTCCATTGATCTTTTAGGTAAGGTTGAGTATTGAGATAAAGAAAATGGCCAAATATGAGCCCTCTGTGGCTGGGCTGCAACCAAAGCCATAACACCAAAATTCTTTCACTACAATTAGTTAGAGTCACCAATCTTTGTCCTCAAGGAAGTAACCTTCAAATTTCCAAGGAAAGAAAAGTAATGGAACTTTGCTTTCTTTCTCCAGCAGAGTCGCCAAAAACTGTTAGTAAACAATTTTGTCCTTCAAATAGAAGTGCAAAAAATGACTCAATATGCTTCAGGAGAAGAAAAAAATATACTAACAATTGGATAGATTATCATTTCATTGATAATCTTCCTCTGAATTGAGAGGTACAACTCCCTCATAGAAGATGTTCAATGAATGTAATATCTGGTTGTGTCTTTAACTTGAAAACACAAAAAGATTTCTAACATCCACCCATCAACATGAGGTGAATGTGATTACCAAATTTATGAATAAAGAAGGAAGAAAAATAAATAACCCTATGATTGGTTATTCAACTTCCCACATTACAAAAGAGTTAAGAGGGGTTATAGATATCATAATGCAAAAATGTGAGTACACCAACCATAAGATCATGTACATCACAAATCTAGTGTAATAAACATCGCTGTGTCTAAAACAAGAAATAAAAGACCATAAGATATTTTAAACCAGAAATACGAGTGTACAGACCATAGGACCAAACACACACATATTCTCTTTATTTTAGAAACATAATAGAATAACAATAGTATTATTCCATCCCTCCATTACAACCATACTGCAAAACAAATCTCTCTTCCCTTCTCTATTACAAATCTTTTTAAAACTAAAATGCCTTCCCCTTTTTGGAAAAATGTACAGACATCTCTCCCCCGAGAAGAACCCCCTTACAATAATTTTCTCCCATTAAATAAATTTGCCAAGAAGTTTGGCAATCGCCCCAACTTCTTACTGAACCAATTTTCCCATTACAATGATAAATAATTCTTTTAAAGAATTAATTATTTTAAAGTCTTTCACATTTATCTAACCCTTTTCAGCTTACTAATTCACTTGTTTATTTTTTAATATTAAGTGTAATACTTCTTTGGCACTTTACAATGATTTTAATCCTTTAAAGAATTAATATCGTCCTTTGTACTTCTCTTGTTTTCACCCTCATATCATAAAAATAATTAATTCCCCTTTTTAAAATTAATTATGTGAGAAATTAACCTTGGTTTTTTTCTATTAGATATAGAGAGAACAAAAAAAGTTACACAGGACTTCGAGCACTAAAAAATAGGAAAAGCCTCAAACCAGAGCCAAGGTAACAAAAGATCAACTAAAGAACATCAAAGAACAACAAATGCTGAACAACAGAAGGCTAGTACAAGATATCACAATAAAGATCAACCCAAGCGGTCCAACCGAGAGGGCCTTCCATCCAAACAATAGTTTTTTGTTCCTGAATCTGGGACAACATATAGATATCCTCCTTCCTGGCATTATGGTTCCTCTTAATAGCTTGGATCAGCTTCCAACATATGTGCTCAAACATCCGCAGATTATCCATAGTCCTTCACCACTGATAGTCATACTTAAAATCGTGGACAAAGAAAGAAGTTTGTCCATCTTTAAGAAATCTGCTTAATTTGTCCTTTTCAATAACCATGGTGTTTTGCACCTACAAGATTATTTTAAAATGTGTGAGTTTTCAAAAAAACTCAGTAAGAACCCTTGGCTTACCTTGGTATTTTTCCTCATTCTTGCATTTCCAAATCTGCCAAAGAATGTTAGAGGACAACATATTCCAAAAAAAATTAGCATCTTTACTAATCCCATTAATATGGCCAGTAATAATTTCAATGATGCTCACATTACTAGGATAGTAAATATCAAATAAATTCCAAATTTCTTTAGCAAAGAGGCAATCAAATAATAGGTGTCTACCTGATTCAGGTAATCTGCAAATATTAGAATGCTGATTATCTCTTCTAATAGGAAGTCTATCAATTAACAACAACCATTTAAAACATTGAATTTTAGGCTCGCAAGGGCCTTTCCAAATAGAATTCAGCAATTTATTCCAAACTTTAATATCAAAAGAACAATACCAGAGTTTATTGACATGGGCAAGAATATCCACATTATGAGCAATAACCTTATAGATATTCTTAGCTTTAAGCTTATCTAAACCAACATCGTCAGGCCACTTGCATTTAACATATCTATAAGAGTCCACATGGCAAAGAGAAGGAATATCCTTGGAAGCTAGAGAAATTAAATTATAGGTTTTCCTCTAAGATTGAGGTAAATTAAATCTAATCTTGAGATCTTCCCAAGGGATAAGAGAATCATGCTCAAAGATATCTGCAAATTGAGAAATGCCAACTTTAGCCCAGGACTTGGCAGAACACCCCTACTAGAGGGCTAGGGGCTTGTTATTTAGGCTCAGATTCCACCAGATGGATCTCTCTCCATGAAGGTGACAATCATGATAAAAATCCCTATTGGTGATAAATTCTCGAACATGCTCCCAAGCACACTAGATAGATCTTGAAATCGGTGATCCTTGGACCACAACCAGGAACTTACCAACAATAAGATCACATAAAGGGAGATTTTTTCAAGATCTAGCCTACTTGGGAAAACCTCTCTCAATGTTGTGTCTAACAAGAACTTTCCAAGGACTATCACCCTCCATAGATTGAAAAATCCATTTGGCGAAAAGGGCTATACCTTGCAGCTTTAGATCTTTTAACCCCAGTCCCCCCAGGGACTTATCAGTATGACACTAATCCCATTTAACAACATGATACTTTCTATTACCCTTGCCATCGGACCAGAGAAATTGCCTGATGGCCTTCTGAATCTCAAGAATTTGGTAGCTATTGAACATCCAGGCAGAGGAGTAATAAATACTATAAGAAGATAAAAGATTTTGACAAACTTGAAATCTCCCGGGTAGGGATAAGGATCTGTTAAACCATTTATTAAGTCTATTCTCAATCTTGGACTTAACCCAAGCCCACATGTCCTTGAGAGAAGGATCAACAGAATAGGGGATACCAAGATACTTGACTATATTTTTGGGGCCTCCCCATTGAAACTTGTGCTGGAAGAACCAATCAGGAGGCTGATCAATCCAACCAAAGCAAATAGACTTAGCTTGGGAGATTTTAGCACCTGAGATGGCACAAAGTAGGTCCAACTTAATTTGAAGATTATTAAGGTTGTTGTCAGAAAGCTCAAAGAAGATAGCAGTGTCATCAACAAAGTGACTATTTATAAGCTCTTCATTATTAGGCAAGTGAAGCCCTGTAAACTTTGGGGACAGAGAATCATCTCTAAGGATAAAGTATAAAGCTTCATCAGCAATAACAAAAAGAGCAGGAGCTAGAGGGCAGCCTTGCCTAATAGACCGACTAAGAGGGAAAGTGTCAGAAATAGAACCATTAATCTCAATTTGGGCAACACAACGGTAAATTGTGAGCCTCTTATCCAAGAGGTTTTGGGTTCGACTCCTCATAAGTTCTAATTAACCTTGGTTTGAATTAAATAGATTATTTAATTATTTTGCATTTGAACATGATAGTATTTAATTCTTGAAAGAATTAAATAATATACAATGCAAAATAATTTTGAAATAATGATTTTTAAAAAAAAAAATTAAAAGCTTACCTTGTTTTTACTTCCCACATAGTTGAATGAAGAGGGGAAATATGTAGGGTTTCAAAACCCTAGGTAACAATGTCAAACAATTCACGTGCCTTGTTTCTACGTTAAACTTAGCATATATGTTTGCAAGAACATTGTGCGACTCACATGCATGTGAGGATATTTTTTCATCTAAGTTAGAGTTGTCATGTCTTCATGAATCCAAATACTTTAACAATTCCTCTTACACATAAAACCAAAATATCTTCATTTCTTTAATGGGCATTTTGTCCACCAACTCACTTCCATTGATGAGAAGTCTTCAAGGATTATAAAAGTTAACTGCTTAGTTGTCCACCCAAGAAAAATACATATCACATGTGCCCTTAAAAATAATCATGGCTGATTCAATGATGAGAAGTCTTCAGCGATTATTAAAACACAGATCACATGTGTCCTTAACAACAATCACGGCTGATTCAATGACAACCATTGTATTACAAAAGCACTATTCCCTTGAGATGGTGGTTCTATATCCATTCATCACTCTTTTATAAATTCCATCAAAAATACTTGTAGTGAACATGTCTTGTGATTGTGTTTGACATGCTCATACATAGACCAGAGTGGCTACGAATGTCATCAATAAACTCGTCTAGGTCAAATTGGGGTTGAGAAAGTGTGCTTAGATTTAATTACTTTTGTAATATGTCCATCAACATTTCCTTTGATACATCTTCCTAGATGTGCAGTCTTTCATTCTTAAGACTTTTAGATTCAGATTACGGGCTTACCAACTCATGTGCCTTGTTGGTACCATAACATATCTCCACGACCAAGGTGGCAATATGTGCCTTCCAAAAAAAATAATAGAATACCTTGGACCTCCGTGTTCATCATTTGTATCCTTCCTCATACTAAGTGTACATTACATAACCTCTCCAATTCATTTCTACGGTGACATTCCTTTAGGCATTTCGTCAAATAGCTCGTAGACGTTGTCAATGCTTTGTCAATGTTCAAAGCAATTATCATATGTTAGAATGTGGACCTAAAAGTAGGTACAGAAAGATTCATAATTTCATGAATTTATTAAAGACCCTATCCATGCAATGGCATCGGCAGACGTACATCATACATTTTCATTTCTTCATTCTTATTAAGTGAGCAAAATATAGCGGTTGCAAGGAAATGGTATATCGCATGTTGGATGGTGTGTATAGGACAAATCATGCACATTTCTCTTCATTATATCAAAACAGTCTCTTTTCATGCATGGACTCTTAAGTATTGGATGAATGGCATGTTGCAAGCTAAGAGTTGGGGTTCACCTATATGCCTCTGCACTAGGGTGCTCTTGCAATTGACTCAATGTTCTCCCTCTTCACCCGATGCAAGGAGAAGTATCAGGCTGCAGTTCGGTTGTGTTGTCCTGTCAAACAGCTTGCGTGGATTGCTAAAGTTTCATTTAGACTCTTTTCATATACATATTGCACTACACTCCCCAATTTTTCTATTGATGCTTTCACATTTTAAATGCATATCCATGTAGATGTTGGGCTCAATGAGGGGCTAGTCGATGGGTTATAGAATAAGGTAATATCATGTGCCTCTATTCCTCAAGCCAATATTGTTTAATGGTATTCAATCAAATGGTTAACGTGCATGGTCAAGGCATTCGGCTAAATAGTCTGCAAGCCTTGTCATTTGAAATTCCTTTCACTACATATTAACAAGTCAAGCAACTATCCTATTATGACTTCAGATTCCCCAAATACAAAAATATATCTTCATTCCCAAAATCGAAAGAGGCTCTTGACTAGTGGAACTAGTACGTAGGTTGGAGTTTGGAATCTTTAGTCAAATACTTTGCAATTCTCCAAACACCATACTCTTCTACAACTCCAACATGATTATCATTGCATAGGCAATATGTCAAGCAATTTGTGTGCTTTGTTTATGCTTTCATCTGTGGTTTCTTTGGATCAAGACATTCAACCAAAATATGCTCTTCCACTTGGTTCTTGTTCAAACAATGCCATGATCGTAAGGAGGGTCTGTGATGTTTTATCAAATATTCAAATGTTTTGATAGCAATGCTCTACATATCCTACCAAGAGCTCCTTTATGCATTATTAACTAAATAAGAAGTTAATAATTGTCTTCAACATGTGTACTTCAAGAACTTTGAACAATTCAAACCCGAACCTCTTTCTAGAAGTTTGAATATGTGGAGAGAAGATTTGAGCATGGGGAGAGAAAAAAATTTAGTATGTGGAGAGAGAAAAGTATCTAGAGAGAGGTAGTTTTGAATAGTTGGGAATTAACCCCTCTCTTTAGCATTAATTTAACTAACTCTTGCTCGAAAACATCTAAGTAACAAAATTGCAGGAAAGATGAGCAGACTCTTAAAAAATTTGGTCAAAGATAGGGGACATTCATTCGTCAATAGAGATTAGAGAAGTCCCAAGTCAAAGAGTAGAGGAGGGCATAGAAGTTGAGCTTCCCATATGACAACTACATCTTTGGGCATGCAGGTAAGGGCCGTAGAGGTGGATTTCTAATATATTTAAAAACAAATCTACTTCAGGATGTAAAAAGAAATTGAATTGAAATAATTGTGGATTAATTAAGAATTAAAGAAATAAAAGATATGGTTTTTTTAATAGAATATATATTGATTAACAAAGTAATAATTAGTAATAGCAATTGGGTACTTTTATAAAATATTTAATGTTAGTTTGAGAGAAAAATGGTTTTTTTTTTTGTTTGTATAATTCTATAATTTATTTGGCAAACTAATAAATCCCAATTTTAACCATAATACCAACCATATTTCTAAATCTAACCTCAATGCTAGCCCTAATCCTAACCTTAATCAAAATGCTAACTTTAACCATGATATCACCCCTTATTCTAATCATAATTGTAACTCTAAACCTTATACACAACCTTGACGCTATGCTTACCATTAAACCTTAATTCTAGATAAGATCATAGCTCAAACTCTAAATCAAATCCTAAATCTACCCCAAGGCATAAAAAATGATGTTATCTTGGCCATAACCCTAAGTTTTAACCTTCAAAATCCTAAATCTAACTAAAGTATAATTGGATATAAGCATTAAACTTTATCATAATTGTAATCTTAAACCCTCATTGGAACCCTAATAATAATAGTGATGATCTAAACCTTAATTATAACCATAATCCTAACTCTAACTCTAATCAAAACTCTAAGTTTATCTCCTAAAGTCTAACCATTATATATTGGTAATTGATTAAAATATTTTTAAAATAATCTAATAATGAATAATAAAATTGTACATATCAGATTAAAAAAAACTTTTTAAAAATAAAATATTAAATTTAAATAATAAAAGTATTATTCATAAAGTACAAATTAAAAAATTATAGTACAATAATTAAAATTCCAATAATCATTTTAAAAATTTAAAATGATTAATTTAATATTTTTCTCCATTTTGATAGGAAGGTATAAATGATTAGTTTAAATTTGAAACACCGGCATGTTTCTAAAACCCTTGGGAAGCTAGAGAGTGTGTTGTTAGGATAAAACCATGGATAGAAATAAAAACTACATGCAAATATAACCAATAATAGATAATAATAGATCACATAGAAAAGAACATAAGGCACCAAGATTTAACGTGGTTTACCCAATCCCTGGGCTACGTCCACCAAACAGCAAGTCCGATCTTATTACAATCCAGTGATTACAACCTAATTACAATCTGTAATCCCTTATAGCTCAATACCACCACAAGAAGCAATTTCGCATCACACTATGATAATAAAATACCTAACCCTAAGCCCTTTTATACAAGTATTAAACCGCTTCAAAGTTATACAATCTAACCTGTGCATGCTAGGCTCTTCCCCCTTTTCTTGATATTACGGTTATCTTGATTTATTCTTCCTTGATCAGCCAAGTTAGATCTAATCAACATTATGTTTTTCTTTTGTTATACTTAAGTTGACTTTCATTATTGTCTTCGCCTTCGTATCAATTTCCTTTGCTCCTTGTTCTTCCTCCCATTCATGCCAACTATAAAAGACGATATATCCTACAACATCATCGACTTCCTTTTTCTATCTTGGCTTGAACTCAAGTCCTAGGTTGATCAGAAATTGTATTCATTTTATTTTCCTTTCTATCGAGAAGATCGCTAATTGTGGTTTGAAATTTACTTTTGTCTCGCTATTAAATTTATCAATTTTTTCCCCTGGCCTATGTTCTAGCGGTATCTCTATCCTGATCAAACACATTTAAGGTTGAGAAAATGATTGAAGTTTTTGATGCCATTCAAACTTTCACTTATATGTCAAATATAAATATTTGGTCTACTTACTTTTCATGCTTCATGGTCCCTCGCGTATCACTAGTACAAATACGATACCTAACCACCAATTTTTTTTAATGCCATTGAACTGAGAAGTTTACCAATAAAATACATATCATTTAGGGTCCATTTGGTTTGTGGAATTTAAAAAACTCAGATTTCTACAAACCTTGGTTTAGCCAAATCAAGGTTTTGCATATCTTCATTCCGATTTTTGGGATTTTACTGAAACTGTTTGTTTCACTCGGAAGATGCCTGTGAAGTGTGTAAGCTTGGAGTTGAAGGCAAATTTCAAAAAGTAGTCCAATCTATTGTTTTCACACTCCTTAAAAAACAAAACCAGGTTTTGATTTTCAATTCTTGCCTGCTAGTAGGAATTTGGAAAACCTGGTTTTGAGGCAAAATTGGAAGTCGTGTATGCTAATTCCATTTTGCAAATTTTGAAACAAACGAACAAATTTTCAAATTTGGGTTTTGAAAAAGCCAATTCCTATCATCTTCCATGAACCAAACGGACCTTTAACATTATTCTCTATGTTTTTTGTTGTTCCTACTTGCTACACTTTTTTTTGGTATACTTAAAATTTTCCCTTATCTAATCCATTTCTATGGAATTCTTTGAGCATAAGCATCATGGTTTAAGTGATAGATCTTTATAGCTAGGTTATTCTTCTCTCTTAAAACTATTAGATTTTCAGATTGTATAATAATGTTGTATATTTAGTCTTCTCTCTATTAATGATTTGAGAATACTATAAATAAAATTTTACTATGCAAGTTATTAAGAATATAAATGTTTGATTGTGTCTAGATGTATTTTTATGTTGCATTAATGATGACATTGTGAGTGAGAATCTTGTTTAGCACATGATTAAATTGGGTCAGATAAATTACATTGAAAGTCAACTAAACATGTTGTATAGTATGTATAGTTTCTAAGGATTTTGTAATGGTCCACTATGAATTATAGGTCATTTGAATTTCTATTATATATTTCACTATATTTCTTTGATATTCATTTATTTATGAGAATATATGTGGGGATGTGTTATTATATTTTACTCAATTTTGATATAATTTCGTGATAACATTTACTCCTCTAGATGATAGATAGAATTAAATGATTCCTACAATAATGTAGGGGTTTTTTATTTTAGCAACATAATAATGACATGTGGTTATTAGGTTACTATATTTTTCATTGTAGGGTTTACAAGCTTATCCTTCAAACAATTAAATTACTTCTCTTAGCTTACTTGTTTAGACTTCCTTCTTGCTCAGCTAGGTATCTTTTATGTTACGAAAGATTTTGGAAAAGTTTTAAAACTTCCTAATAAGATGGTAAAACACTCCTAAAATATTCTCTCTTTGATATATGAGGTTCATAAATCTTGATAAACTATTATTTTAAAGTGAGTTGTACTTTATAGATCACTCCTACTATTACATTCTAACCATTGTGGCAATCAAAATCCTTTAATCAAGGTTGACCTAACATCATTTTTGTAAATCCTTTAATTAAGATGACATTCTAATGGAATGCTCTGAAGTCCTCTAACCAGGCTACTCCTAAAAGGACGATTAAATCCTTTAATAAGGTCACATTGAACAGTATGTTGTATAACCTTTAACAGGGTTGGCTCTTAACTCAGCACACTTCAAAAGAGTGAAAATTTGATAGCATGTTACTTGGTGGTTTTTCCCAAATTGGGTTTCCACATTAAATCTGAGTGTCAAAGTTTTATTTACATGTGTGGATGATGTTTTATGCATGCTATTTTTATATTTGATTATTTTACTGGAAGTCGGCACATATAGGAAATGGATAATTGAGTAAATACATGAAATGTTAATTTGTTGATGATATGTTGTTTAGATGGAGCTGGCTTATGAGATTGATTAAGTTGTTTGAAGTTAGTAAAAATTTAACTGGTATATCTAGACCTGAGGATAATTGATTCACCCCCTCCCCCCTAGTTATTCTAAATCATTATAAAAAATCTTAGAGCACAACCAAAGGCCTTATATCAAAGCTCTTAAGACCGCTTCATTATTAGTAGCCATTCCAATTGATTTTGAAAAATTAGAAAGAAGTTCTCCAAGATGATTTCTAATACAACAACCAATCCCAAGTTCCCTAGATTACCTCTAGAATCTCCATCAAAGATTAGTTTGACCCAATTATCTGCATGAGGGGACCAAATACATTGAGCTCCTTTGACCTTACAATCCTTGCCTCCAATATTATAAAAAGGGAGAAGTTTTAAACCAGACCATTGATTTCTCATCTCATCATCGCAAGAAGACATTAGTTGTGATGTCTCATTAATACTCATGGTAAAAATTATAGTTCAAAGTTTCAACAATGCCTCTATTTTGATAGTCAAAAGGTTATGAGGCATGCTCAAACTTTTGAAGATTCTTATGTTTCTTTCCTTCCACAATTCCCATAGAATGATGGAAGGGGATGTAACCATAAACCTTGATAGATGCAACCTAAATTCTATTTGGGCAAGGATTGTAAGAAAGATAAAATAGATTTTGGCAAGGTCAATTTTTTTTCTTTTTATTACAAAACCAATGCCAAACAACATAGGGATAAGAGAAATTGAGAAGGATGCAGTTGTTAGTCTTAGATTGGTTTTGAGATTTGAGTATCAACACACTTAACCAAATTTGATAGATGATACCGAGCTATATTGTATGCCAAGCTAGAGAATTCAATAGGTGTCAAGTGAACTTCAGGTGGCAAGAAATCTTCAGGTGCCCAGTAAAGTTCAAGTGCTGAGCAAAGTATAGGTGCCGAGTCACTATAGATGTTGAGTAAATAGTTGATGTCGAGTAAGTTCAAGTGTCGAGCCAGACAGAACTACAACAAGTGTCAAGTAACAGAATGATCAAGTGCTGAGCATTAGAGGTAACAAGTGCCGAGTAATACAAATTGAACATAGTTGTTTATAATCACACAAACACCTATGTAAACCATTTTTTAGCTAACATAGAAGAATCTCAAATGATATTAAAGATAAGAACGAATCTTTTGCATTACCTATGCAACCAACCATGCAACCAATAAGAAAAAATGGAGAAGGCATGCAACCAATAAGAAAAGTGCATGAGTTAAGCGGGAAATGAAGAATAAATATGGATTGTAGATTCATACCTAACCCTAAGTCTTTGAAATCTTTAAAAGGAGGATGAAACCCCATTGTATGCATATGAGAGAGAAGTGTATAGGTGAACTATAGTGAAATTCAGAGGAAATTATGAAAAGACTTACAAGAATAGAGAAACATTGCAACATTTAGTTGATCAAGAATAGAGTATTAGAACTTTGAAGAGTGACATATCAAATCAAACAAAGATCTAGTCAATCAGAGTAGAACAAGGATCTAGAATCAGCAATTGGAGATTGTAAAGCTATTAGGTCAAAGACTTTCTAATACTCTCTAGCAATTGTATTAGATAATGGAAATCCTATGGACTTAGGTTGGCCTAGCAGCCACTTGTAAATCCTTTAATAGGGTGGCATTCCAAGTTAATGTACTAAAGTCCTCTAACTAGGCCTACTTTTAGTAGGGTAGTGAAATCCTTTAACCAGGTCACTTTTAACAGAGTGTAAAGTCTTTAACAGGATAGGCCTTTCATAGGGCAGACCATTGGAAGTGGTCAAACATTGTAACCTTGAACAATTACACATTGCTACAGTGATATTTTGTGGGTGTCATCCCCACCCTAGTTTTACCTTCTCATTTTTGGAGGGTTTCTAGGTTACCAAATCTTGTGTTATCTATTTTCATGCATGTCTTTAATTCCATGTTCATTAGATAGATTCGATGCATGTGGATGATTTTAGTTAAAAGAATTTAAAAGGGTTAAAGTTAGTTACTTTGGATTCACCCCCCCCTCTCAGAAGTAAATCTTCCCACATGTTAATTCCAACAATTGGTATCAGAGCTAAGTTCTCTCAAGAAGGAGCCTTACAGCTTGGAGAAAAGATTTGGAAATGGAAGTCTAAAAACTTGGGAAGATCATAAAGAATTAGGCAATTTACATGCAACTTGTTTTACATGCTTTGGAAGAAGCTAGGGGAGAATTGAGAAAATCCTTAAAAAGAAGAAGAGAGATTGCCATAGCTGAGAATGACACACAGTACAAGGAGCTTGACACCTTAAATATATTTTCAAATGGAGATTTCAAAGAGTTTGATGTAACAATAGTAGACCTGATGAAGAAGAATAGAGCTCAAGCAGAAAAAATCAGAATACTCAAGCTTGAACAAGAATCACAAGCCATAATGCTTTGTGAAGTAATTGAATAGAAGAAAAGAGACATTGAAGAAAAATCCATGATAGAAGATGACAAGAGAAATCTTACCAATAGATTGGAGGAAAAGACAATTGAGTTTGAAATAATTTCCAACATGCAACTAGACACCTTGAGCTAGATGATGAA
The DNA here is from genome assembly GCA_028749045.1 of Cupressus sempervirens. NCBI lineage: Eukaryota > Viridiplantae > Streptophyta > Pinopsida > Cupressales > Cupressaceae > Cupressus > Cupressus sempervirens. The sequence continues at coordinate 95,217,180 of CM053785.1, forward strand.
TGCACATCATGAACTAATGTCAAGGACATTGAGATCTCTACACTAAAGATGCAATATGAACAACTACAAAATGACCTAAAAAGAGAGAAGGAGATTGCAGAAAGCTTCAAAAAACCAAATGAGGCCATCAAGTACTTTGAGTAGCTACAAAAATCACCAAGGGCTAGCAATGACACTTCATGACTAGGTTACATCAGCACTAAACAAGGAGAATCATCCAAGACTGTAGAAGAAAGGAGTAACAAAGGTAAGAACACTAAACCTACTTGTCATTTCTATGGTAAAAAGGGACATACCTCTAATGTGTGTAGGAGTAAGAATGCCCATCATCTTGATAAGCCTAAGAATACAAGTTATTGTCACAAGTGCTAAAAGCAAAGATGCCAAGCACATAACTACAGGACTAAGACTATCAAGACACCAAGATTTGAAAGTCACTATTAAAACTACAATAAGTATGGACATAGAGCTTTTGAGTGCAAATCAAAGTCTAAGTGGACACCTAATCATCCTACAAAGGGAAGTAACCATGGACATCACTACAATTGGGATTACAACACTAGGTATAGTTGTCACTAATGTCAGGAGTATGGACACATTCTTAAAAATTGCATAAGGACACATTTTAAAGGGAACTACAATACATGGTTGAGCCAAACCACATGTTTCAATTGCTTGAACACTGGTTATGTCAGCAGAAATTTCCCAACAAGGTCAAAGGCACCCATGTCAGAATTCAACAAAGGAAAAGAGAAGGTAGATGTTGAACACATTAGAGGGGAAATGAACAAGACATGGAAGAAGAAAGTTGAGTGTAGCACATCAAATGAAGGGATCATTTCACCTAACAAGTCAAGTGATCACACTTCATGAAACTAAGGAAGAGAAGGCATAAGGGACTAATTCACAAAGCTTTATCATACATCAATTCTAAAATAAGATAGTACTGAAAAGAAGAGATTAGCATGTTTAGAGATGCAAAGTTGAAATTCAAGTTTTCATCAGTGTTGTTGAGCTATCCTTAGATGCCAAGTGAATGTCAGTATATGTCGAACTACTAGTAGGAGTCAAGTGATTGGTCACAGCTGAGTTGGCAATGGAAGCTGAGTGAAGAAGAAATCTAGTTGGAGCTAAGTTATGGAAAGCCAATGGAAGCTAAGTTATGCTAAATCTTTAAGGAGCCGAGTGTACAGCTATATATGCACTAAGCATTTAATGCTATGTTTTGAAGAGTATAAGGTCAATTTTTTGATCATTTTTCATCATTCGAATGTAGGGAAAGAACAAGAAGAGCACAAAAGTGATTGATAAACAGTAATTGAAGCTTTTGCACAGATTTTGACAAAGATCGAGGACCATTTTCATCGATCTAGGGTATTCCTTAAGTGCCAAGTTGTGCAGTTATAAAGTTTAATATCTTTTAAAACCATAGATTTGCAATATCGCTTCCAGCTCTAAAAACCCTAAGGAAAAGGAAGGTTTCAAGGTTTAGTTAGTTAGAAATGAGGTTAAACAACCAGATTTTAGGCCGATTCTAGAAGTTGCATATAAGAACTCTGCCAGCGCACTATCCATTATTCCGCCCAAAATTGTGATGGTGGAAGATGTTAGGAAATGTTACAATTGCAAGGTAGGAGAAGTAGAAGACATGGAGATTCATCAAGCATATGATAAATTGTATGAAAATGGAGTGTTAAAGGAAGAATTTCAAATAGTTGAAAGAAAGCACTTAACCCGTGCCCTAGCTTTCCCCGCAGTTTTCAAAATGGAATGGATAAGAATTTCCCTAAGCAAAATACATAATGGTTATTTATGGTTAGAAGGAGGACCTATCAAGATAACAAAGAGAATCATGCATAGGGTTACAAGTTTTCCAACCCTAGATCAATAGAAGACCCTGCGAAGTGATTCTAAGGAAGCTATTGAAAAGAACACTGGGGCAAAATAGAACAAAAGGGGCATGGCTATTGATAAAATCATAGATCCCCTTCTAGACTTTGTAGTCAGAGATATATCTCACAAGTTGTATCAATCAAGTAGATTGAATAATGTTTTGTGCATTGTTGTGGATGTGGCCTACAAAATTGTCAAGAAGGATCATACATATGATCTAGTAGAATTATTATTATAGCAGATCATGGAGAATATGGGGGAAATAAGAAGATCAAAAGGTTCTCAATGTAAGTTTGGATCAATTATGATCTATATATTTTTCTATGTTCTAGAAGAATTTCCCTCTTTTGGCAAAGTAGATTGGAAATCAGATAAGTCAACTATTACTCAAATCAATGAGTACATTTAGAAAATGGGAGACACTTTTGAATCTCTAATGACTAGTTACTTTGAGGATTTCAAGAAATCCATGAAGCAAAGACTAAGGATACCAATTTCCCTAGTGGAATAGCACAGCAATGATATTTGTTTCTTAGTTGATATTGATCATACTTATATCCAAGTTGCAATTCCAAGGACTAGATGACTAATACCATTAGGATATGAGCTAAATATTGATGAAGCATTAGTAGCAATCAAAACATTGCTTGCAAAGGAAATTGACAAGGATGCACCACATTTTGAAACATATGATGTGGTGAGATCCAAAGTGGTTATGGAGTTGAAGACTACCTCCACTTTGAAGAAGAAATACAAGCTCGTTAAGAAGCTTAAAGAAAAATTTGGTGAAGGTGTTGATGTCAAGGAATAGGAAGATGATGATGATGATGAAGAGGAACATCAACCTCTTCCATTGACACAAGGCTTAGGTGAGGTTGAAGAAAGGGAAGAAGGCGTTGAGCAAGAAGAAGCTGAGGAAGCACCAACTCAAGCTAAGCCCAAGAAGAGAAAGGCCAAAGCTCAACCTATAGCCCAACCTAAAGCTCAACCTATAGCCTAACCTAAAGCCAAACCCAAGCCAAGAAAACTATACCAGTAACAAGAGCCACCACAATAACCTCAACTCAAAGGGCCAAGGAGCAAGACAAAGAGAAGAAGAAGGCTACTGAGATGATTGGTCCCATGCAGAATAAACCAAAGAGAAGATATGTTGCACAACTAGAGTCAAATGATGAGGAAAGGACATAATCTTAAGATATTAGCCAATTTAGAGTGGTAAGCCATGCTCCTTAAGTCAAATATTGATAAAAATTGTGATAATGTTAAGAAGAATGTAGATTTCTCTTAATTGAAAAATATTGATTTTAATAAATTGAGTAGAGAAGATCAAAACAAAGCTGAAGAATCAGTATATGCCATGATGGAAAAATTCAAGAACACTCCTCTTGAATTAGACAATACAATGCCTAAGGAGTTATATGAAATTTTTGAAAACAAGTGGCATTATTGTTTAAAAATGGAAATAGAAATAAGAGAATCCACATTGGCACAAGTAATGCAAGAATTGACCAAAGTCTGAATAACTAAGGTGAATAAGAAACATGGGAACAAGTTTGCACCAAAATATAGAGCCTTCAGCATCTTGAAAAATAAAATTGAAGAAGTTGTCAATAAATCCACATAGATGTGGAAATTAATCTATGGATTGACAATTGTGAAGGAAGGATAGGAAGACCCATTTGAGGGAAGGAATGATGAAGAAGAAGAAGAGAATGAGAAAGAGGAAGAAAGAGAGAAAGAAAAGGATGAAGCGAGGAAAGAGATAGTGGAGAAAACTCATGGTGAAGAGGCAATAGCTGAGGAATAGAAAACTGAACAAAATGTCCAAGACACTCAAATGCCAACACCAAGTCCTCCACATACAACACATGTAAACATAGTAACTGTACAGGATGTTCCTAACACATCAGCTCAAAAAATCAATCCTTTGACTACAGAGGATCTTAAGAAGATCCTTCACCAATCAAATCTTCAAGCACAAATTTGCACAAATCCAATATTGGTGAGTTTCGATGAGCTGGGTATGTGCAGGATCATGGTGTACAAAACTATGGCCTTAAGTGGCAGTGAAAAATCAGCAAATCAGGTTTATGTCAACTTGACACATAATTTTGAAATGGTTATGGACTTTATATCAAAAATTTGTAAGAAAATAATTTGTAGAAAATTGAATGTAGTTTCTAAACTACTAGGCCTTATCAAGAGAAAAAAATAATTGATTGGTCAAAAGTTTGAATTTAATGCAGTACTAAGAAAATTTCAGGGCAAAAATAAAAAGTAGGTGTATGTCTGACCACCTTAATCAAAATCAAATCATAATATTTTTTTAATACAATTATAGATATGAAAACTAGACTCATGCCCGGATGTGACGCATATTTTTTGATATTTTTATTTCAAATAAATAATTAAATATGAATTTTCTACCAAAACTTTTTTGGATTAAAAAAAGTCACGTGTCTGACCACCCTAACTAATAGAAAATTTGATCAAATTTAATTTTATTTTATTTTTTCTTATAATAGGCGAAGTATAGAATGTGACGCAAATTTTAGATTTAAAAAATGTTATACCATTTGAAAGTTATAGCCATTTTTCATTCAGTATGTCAATCAGCACTTTACAATAATCTTCATTGATAATTAACTAATAAAAACTTATCGAACTCAGAATTTGACAGAAATTATATTGATGGAATCTAGAGAGCGATATTAAAAAACTCATTTCGTTTCATTCAATTTTGATCAAAATAACATTTTCAGACGGCTACCAGAAGTCTGAGTATCACTAAAACTCTCTATAAACACATCTTTGGGGTTAACCGGGCAGGCTTGGTAAATACCAAGCCTGATTGGATATCCGATTTGAAATCGGATATTCGATATGGCTCGGTAGTCAAATTTCAAAAATCTTCAAATTTTGAAGGGAAATTCGATTTAAACGTTATAGTTTTTTATTTTTAAATTATTTCACTTATATTAATATGTAAAGGCATATTTTAATACATATTATATATATAATAACGTAATGTAAAGATACAAGATATAATCTAGTAATATATAATCATATCTTATGTTAATCTTATTACAATCTATAAATATAATTTATATTATTATTATTTTTACTAAATATAATAACATAATATATATATATATATATATATATATATAATACGTATTATATATTATTATATTAATATAATTGTTATTAATATATACAATAACGTAATGTTTTCATTAAATGTAACATGTATTATATATTATTATATTAATATGTATAATAATATAATATATATATATAACAACGTAATATTTTTATTAAATATAATATATATTATAAATATTATTATATTAATATGTATGTTATTAATATATCTATATAATAACATAATATTTTCATTAAATATAATAATGTAATATGTATATATATATATATATATATTATTATATTAATATGTATATTAATAATATATATGTATATTATTAATATATAAGAGTCAAAGGGGGTCATAGGGCGACCTATAACCCTCTTTGACCCATTAAACGATGACATATGTCCCTAGGCATCCTAGGACCCCTAGGGAAATATTCGAATCGTTCATATGGGTCAAAGGGGGTCATAAGGTGACTTATGACCCCCTTTGACCCATTAAACGACGACATATGTCCCTAGGGGTCCTAGGACCCCTAGGGACATATTTTAATCGTTCATGTGGGTCAAAGGGGGTCATAGGGTGACCTATGACCCCCTTTGACCCATTAAACGATGACATATGTCCCTAAGACTCCTAGGACCCCTAGGGACATATTCGAATGGGTAATATGGGTCAAATGGGGTCATAGGGTAACCTATGACCCTCTTTGACCCCATTAAATAACGACATATGTCCCTAGGGGTCCTAGAACACCTAGAGACATATTCGAATCATTCATATGGGTCAAAGGCGGTCATAGGGTGACCTATGACCCCATTTGACCCATTAATCAATGACATATGACATAGTCGAATCGTTCATATAGGTCAAAGGGGGTCATAGGGTGACCGATGACCCCCTTTGACCCATTAAATGATGACATATGTTCCTAGGGGTCCTCGGACCCCAAGGGACATATTCGAATGGGTAATATGGGTTAGAGGGGGTCATAAGGTGACCTATGACCCTCTTTGACCCATTAAATGATGACATATGTCCCTAGGGGTTCTAGGACTCCTAGGGACATAGTTGAATCATTCATATGGGTCAAAGGAGGTCATAGGGTGACCTATGACCCTCTTTGACCCATTAAACAACGACATATGTCCCTAGGGGTCTTAGGACCCCTAAGGACATAGTCGAATCGTTAATATGGGTCAAAGGGGGTCATAGGGTGACCTATGACCCCCTTTGACCCATTAAATGACGACATATGTCCCTGGGGGTCCTCAGACCCCAAGGGACATATTCGAATGAGTAATATCGGTTAGAGGGGGTCATAAGGTGACCTATGACACTTTTTGACCCATAAAATGATGACATATGTCCCTAGGGGTCTTAACACACATAAGGACATATTCGAATCGTTCATATGGGTCAGAGGTGGTCATAGGGTGATCTATGACCCTCTTTGACCCATTAAATGATGACATATGTCCCTAGGCGTCCTCGGATCCCAAGGGACATATTTAAATGGGTAATATGGGTCAAAGGGGTTCATAGGGTGACCTATGACCCCTTTTGACCCAATAAATGATCACATATGTCCCTAGGGGTCTTAGGACCCCTAGGGACATAGTCGAATCGTTCATATGGGTCAAAGGAGGTCATAGGGTGAACTATGAGCCCCTTTGACCCATTAAACAATGACATATGTCCCTAGGGGTTCTGAGACCCCTAGGGACATAGTCGAATCGTTCATATGGGTCAAAGCGGGTCATAGGGTGACCTATGACCGTCTTTGACCCATTAAATGACGACATATGTTCCTAGGGGTCCACGGACCCTAAGGGACATATTCGAATGGGTAATATGGGTCAAAGGGGGTCATAGGGTGACCTATGACCCTCTTTGACCCATTGAACGACGTCATATATCCCTAGGAGTTCTAGGACCCCTAGGGACATATCCGAATCGTTCATATGGGTCAAAGGGGGTCATGGGGTGACTTATGACCCCCTTTGTCTCATTAAACGACGACATATGTCCCTAAGGATCCTAGGACCCCTAAGGACATATTCGAATAGAAAATATGGGTCAAATGGGGTCATAGGGTAACCTATGACCCTCATTGACCCATTAAATGATGACATATGTCCCTAGGGGTCCGACGACCCCTAGCAACATATTCAAATCGTTCATATGGGTCAAAGGGGGTCATAGGGTGACCTATGACCCTCTTTGATCCATTAAACGACGATATATGTCTCTAAGGTTCCTAGGACCCCTAGGGACATAGTCGAATGGGTATTACGGGTCAAAGGGTGTCATAGGTTAAGCTATGACCCTCTTTGACCCATTAAATGATGACATATGTCCCTAGGTGTCCGAGGACCCCTAGGGACATAGTCGAATCGTTCATATGGGTCAAAGGAGGTCATAGGGTGACCTATGACCCTCTTTGACCCATTAAACGATGACATATGTCCCTAGGGGTCCTAATTCCCCTATGGACATAGTCGAATCATTCATATGGGTCAAAAGACGTCATAGGGTGACCTATGAGCCTCTTTGACACATTAAACGATGACATATGTCCCTAGGGGTCCTAGGAACCCTAAGGACATAGTCGAATCGTTCATATGCTTTAAAGGGGGTCATAGGGTGACTTATGACCCCCTTTGACCCATTAAATGATGACATATGTCCCTAGGGGTCCTAGGACCCCTAAGGACATATTCGAATGGGTAATATGGGTCAAATGGGGTCATAGGGTAACCTATGACCCTCTTTGACCCATTAAACAATGACATATGTCCTTAGGGGTTCTAGGACCCCTAAGGAAATATTCAAATCGTTTATATTGGTCAAAGGGGGTCATAGGGTGACCTATGACCCTCTTGACCCATTAAACGACGATATATGTCTCTAGGGATCTTGAGACCCCAAGGGACAATTTCGAATAGATAATATGGGTCAAAAGGGGTCATAAGGTGACCTATGACCCTCTTTGACCCATTAAACGACGACATTTGTCCCTAGGATTCCTAGGACCCCTAGGGACATATTCGAATCGTTCATGTGGGTCAAAGGGGGACATAGGGTGAACTATGACCCTCTTTGACCCATTAAACGATGACATATGTCCCTAGGGGTCCTAGGACCCATAAGGACATATTCGAATGGGTAATATGGGTCAAATGGGGTCATAGGGTAACCTATGACCCTCTTTGACCTATTAAACGACGACATATGTCCTTAGGGGTCCTAGGACCCCTAGGAACATCTTCGAATCGTTAATATGGGTCAAAGGGGGTCATAGGGTGACCTATGACCCGCTTTGACCTATTAAATGACGACATATGTCCCTAGGGGTCCTTGGACCCCAAGAGACATATTCGAATGGGTAATATAGGTCAAAGGGGGTCATAGGGTGACCAATTACCCTCTTTGACCCTTAAATGATGACATATGTCCCTAGGGGTCCTAGGACCCCTAGGGACATATTCGAATCGTTCATATGGGTCAGAGGGGGTCATAGGGTGACCTATGAGCCTCTTTGACCCATTAAATGACGATATATGTTTCTAGGGGTCCTAAGACCCCTAGGGACATAGTCGAATCATTCATGTGGGTCAAAAGACGTCATAGGATGACCTATGACCCCCTTTAACCCATTAAACGACGACATATGTCCCTAGGGGTCTAAGGGGTCCTAGGAACATAGTCGAATTGTTCATATGGGTCAAAGGAGGTCATAGGGTGACCTATGACCCCCTTTGACATATTAAAAAATAACATATGCCCTTAGGGGTCCTAGGACCCCTAGGGACATAGTCGAATCATTCATATGGGTCAAACGGGGTCATAGGGTGACCTATGACCCTTTTTGGCACATTAAATGATGACATATGTCCCTAGGGGTCCTCGGACCCCAAGAGACATATTCAAATGGGTAATATGGGTCAAAGGGGGTCATAAGGTGACCTATGACCTTCTTTGACCCATTAAACGACGACATATGTCCCTAGGGGTCCTAGGACCCCTAGGAACATATTTGAATCATTCATATGGGTCGAAGGGGGTCATCAGGTGACTTATGACCCCCTTTGACCCATTAAATGACGACATATGTCCCTAGGGGTCCCAGGAACCCTAGGGACATATTTGAATCGTTCATATGGGTCAAAGGGGTTCATAGGGTGACCTATGTCCCCCTTTCACCCATTAAATGACGACATATGTCCCTAGGAGTCATAGGACCCCTAGGGACATATTTGAAAGGGTAATATGGGTCAAATGGGGTCATAGGGTAACCTATGAACCTCTTTGACCCATTAAATGATGACATATGTCCTTTGGAACATATTCGAATTGTTGATATGAGTCTAAGGTGGTCATAGGGTGACCTATTACCCCCTTTGACCCATTAAATGATGACATATGTCCCTAAGGGTCCTAGTACCCCTACGGACAGTCAAATCGTTAATATGGGTGAAAGGGGGTCATAGGGTGACCTATGACCTTCTTTGACCCATTAAATGACGACATATGTCCCCAGGGGTCCTAGGATCCCTAGGGACATATTAGAATTGTTCATATGGGTCAAACGGGGTCATAGAGTTACCTATAACCCCCTTGGACGCATGAAACGACGACATATGTCCCTAGGGGTCCTAGGACCCCTAGGGACATATTCAAATGGGTAATATGGGTCAAATGGGGTCATAGGGTAACCTATGACCCTCTTTGACCCATTAAACGATGACACATGTCCCTAGGAGTCCTAGGAACCCTAGAGACATATTCGAATCGTTCATATTGGTCAAAGGTGGTTATAGGGTGACCTATGACCCTCATTGATCCATTAAACGACGATATATGTCTGTAGGGGTTCTAGGAACCCTAGGGACAGTTGAATGGGTATTACGTGCCAAAAGGGGGTGATAGGCTGACCTATGACTCTCTTTGACCCATTAAAGGATGACATATGTCCATATTGGTCGTAAGACCCCTAGGCACATAGTCGAATCGTTTATATGGGTCAAAGGAGTTCACAGGGTGACCTATGACCCCCTTTGACCCATGAAACAACGACATATGTCCCTAGGGGTCTAGGACCCCTAGGTACATAGTGGAATCATTCGTATGGGTCAAAGGAGGTCATAGGGTGACCTATGACCCCTTTTGACCCATTAAATAATATGTCCCTAGTGGTCCTAAGACCTATAGGGATATAGTTGAATCGTTCATATGGGTCAAAGGGGGTCATAGGGTGACCTATGAAACCCTTTGACATATTAAATGATGACATATGTCCCTAGGGGTCCTCGAACCCAGAGAGACATATTCGAATAGGTAATACGGGTTAAAGGGGGTCATAGTGTGACCTATGACCCTCTTTGACCCATTAAACGATGACATATGTCCCTAGGGGTCCTAAGACCCTTAAGGACATATTCGAATCGTTCATATTGCTCAAAGGGGGTCATAGGGTGACTTATGACCCCCTTTGACCCATTAAATAACGACATATGTCCCTAGGGGTCCTCGGACCCCAAGGGACATATTTGAATGGTTAGTATGGGTCAAAGGGGGTCATAGGGTGTCTTATGACCCCCTTTGACCCATTAAACGATCACATATGACCCTAGGGGTCCTAGGACCCCTAGGGACATAGTCGAATCGTTCATATGGGTCAAAGGAGGTCATAGGGTGACCTATGAGCCCCTTTGACCCATTAAACAATGACATATGTCCCTAGGCGTTCTGAGACCCTTAGGGACATAGTCGAATCGTTCATATGGGTCAAAGCGGGTCATAGTGTGACCTAATGTGTCCTTTGACCCATTAAATGATGACATATGTCCCTAGGGGTCCACGGACCCCAAGGGACATATTCGAATGGGTAATATGGGTCAAAGGGGGTCATAGGGTGACCTATGATGCTCTTTGACCCATTGAACGACGACATATATCCCTAGTGGTCCTAGGACCCCTAGGGACATATTCGAATCGTTCATATGGGTCAAAGGGGGTCATAGGGTGACTTGTGACCCCCTTTGTCCCATTAAAAGACGACATATGTCCCTAGGGATCCTAGGACCCCTAGGGACATATTCAAATGGGTAATATGAGTCAAATAGGGTCATAGGGTAACCTATGACCCTCATTGAGCCATTAAATGACGACATATGTCCCTAGGGGTCCGAGGACCCCTAGCGACATATTCGAATCGTTCATATGGGTCAAAGGGGGTCATAGGGTGACCTATGACCCTCTTTGACCCATTAAACGACGATATATGTCTCTAGGGGTCCTAGGACCCTTAGGGACATAGTCGAATGGGTATTACGGGTCAAAGGGGGTCATAGGGTGAGCTATGACCCTCTTTGACCCATTAAACGATGACATATGTACCTAGGGGTCCTAGGAACCCTAGGGACATAGTCGAATCGTTCATATGGGTCAAAGGAGGTCATAGGGTGACCTATGACCCTCTTTGACCCATTAAACGATGACATATGTCCCTAGGGGTCCTAGGACCCCTAGGGACATAGTCGAATCGTTCATATGGGTCAAAGGATGTCATAGGGTGACCTTTGACACCATTTGACCCATTAAATGATGACATATGTCCTTAGGGGTCCTAAGAACCCTAAAGACATAGTCGAATCGTTCATATGCTTCAAAGGGGGTCATAGGTCACCCCTATGACCCCCTTTGACCCATTAAATGACGACATATGTCCCTAGGGTTCCTAGGACCCCTAGCGACATATTCGAATAGGTAATATGGGTCAAATGGGGTCATAGGGTAACCTATGACCCTCTTTGACCCATTAAACGATGACATATGTTCCTAGAGGTTTTAGGACCCCTAGGGACATATTCGAATCATTTATATTGGTCAAAGGGGGTCATAGGGTGACCTATGACCCTCTTGACCCATTAAACGACGATATATGTCTCTAGGGGTCCTAAGAGCTCAAGGGACAATTTCAAATGGGTAATAAAGGTCAGAGGGGGTCATAAGGTGACCTATTACCCTCTTTGACCCATTAAATGACGACATATGTCCCTAGGATTCTTAGGACCCCTAGGGACATATTCGAATCGTTCATATGGGTCAAAGGGGGTCATAGAGTGACCTATAACCCTATTTGACCCATTAAATGATGACATATGTCCCTAGGGGTCCTAGGACCAATAGGGACATATTCAAATGGGTAATATGGGTCAAATGGGGTCATAGGGTAACCTATGACCCTCTTTGACCCATTAAACGACGACATATGTCTTTAGGGGTCCTAGGACCCCTAAGAACATATTCGAATCATTCATATGGGTCAAAGAGGGTCATAGGGTGACCTATGACCCGCTTTAACCCATTAAATGATGACATATGTCCCTAGGGGTCCTCGGACCCCAAGAGACATATTCAAATGGGTAATATAGGTCAAAGGGGGTCATAGGGTGACCTATTACCCTCTTTGACCCATTAAATAATGACATATGTCCCTAGGGGACCTAAGACCCCTAGGGACATATTCAAATCGTTCATATGGGTCAAAGGGGGTCATAGGGTGACCTATGACCCTCTTTGACCCATTAAATGACGATATATGTTTCTAAGGGTACTAAGACCCCTAGGGACATAGTCGAATGGGTATTACAGGTCAAAGGGGTTCATAGGGTGACCTATGACCCTTTTTGATCCATTAAACGGTGACATATGTTCCTAGGGGTCCTATGACCCCTAGGGACATAGTCGAATCGTTCATATGGGTCAAAGGATGTCACAGGATGACCTGTGACCCCCTTTGACCCATTAAACGACAACATATGTCACTAGGGTTTTTAGGACCCCTAAGGACATATTCAAATTATTCATATGGGTCAAAGGGGGTCATAGGGTGACCTATTACCCCCTTTGACCCATTAAAGGACGACGTAGGTCCCTAGGGGTCCTAGGACCCCTAAGGACATATTCAAATGGGTAATATGGGTCAAATGGGGTCATAGGTAACTTATGACCCTCTTTGACCCATTAAATGACGACATATGTCCCAGGACATATTGGAATCGTTCATCTGAATCAAAAGGGGTCATAGGTCACCCTATGACCCTCTTTGACCCATTAAATGACGATATATGTCTGTAGGGGTCCTAGGAGCCCTAGGGACATAGTCGAATGGGTATTACAAGTCAAAGGGGGTCATAGGGTGACCTATGACGCTCTTTGACCTATTAAACGATGACATATGTCCTTAGGGGTCCTAGGACCCCTAGGGACATAGTCAAATCGTTCATATGGATCAAAGGAGGTCATATGGTGACCTATGACCCCCTTTGTCCCTTTAAACGATGACATATGTCCCTAGGGGTCCTAGGACCCCTAGGGACATAGTCAAATTTTTGATATGGGTCAAATTGGGTCATAGGGTGACCTATGACCCCCTTTGATCCATTAAATGACGACATATGTCCCTAGGTGTCCTCAGACCCGCCAAGGACATATTCGAATGGATAATATGGGTCAAAGGGGGTCATAAGGTGACCTATGACCCTCTTTGACCCATTAAACGATGACATATGTACCTAGGGGTCCTAGGACCCCTAGGGACATATTCGAATCGTTCATATGGATCAAAAAAGGTCATTTAATGGGTCAAAAGGGGTCATAGGTCACCCCATGACCCCCTTTGACCCATATGAATGATTCGAATATCTCCCTAGGGGTCTTAGGACCCCTAGGGAGATATTCGAATCATTCATATGGGTCAAAGGGGGTCATGGGGTGACCTATGACCCTCTTTTACCCATTAAACGACGATATATGTCTCTAGGGGTCTTAGGACCCCTACAGACATATTCGAATGACTATTATTGGTCAAAGGGCAACTTATAACCATCTTTGACCCATTAAACAATGACATATGTCCCTAGGGTTCCTAGGAACCCTAGGGACATAGTCGAATAATTCATATGGGTCAAAGGAGGTCATAGGGTGACCTATGACCCCCTTTGACCAGTTAAACGATGACATATATCCCTAGGGGTCCTAGGACCCCTAAGGACATATTTGAATCATTCATATGGGTCAAAGGGGGTCATAGGTCACCTTTTGACCCATTAAATAATGACATATGTCCCTAGGTGTACTAGGACCCCTAGGGAGATATTCGAATGGGTAATATGGGTCAAATGGGCTCATAGGGTAACCTATGAGCCTCTTTGACCCATTAAACGATGACATATGTCACTAGGGGTCCTAGGACCCCTAGGGACATATTCGAATCGTTCATATTGGTCAAAGTCTATGACCCTTTTGACCCATTAAATGGCAATATATGTCTCTAGGGGTCTGAGGACCCTTAAGGATATATTCGAATGGGTAATATGGGTCAAAGGGGGTCATAGGGTTACCTATGACCCTCTTTGACCCATTAAACAACGACATATGTCCCTAGGGGTCCTCGGACCCCAAGTGACAATTTCGAATGCGTAATATTGGTCAAACGGGGTCATAGCTCTTTGACCCATTAAATGACGACATATGTCCCTAGGGTTCCTAGGACCCCTAGGGACATATTTGAATCATTCATATGGGTCAAAGGGGTCCATAGGGTGACCTATGACCCCCTTTGACCCATTAAACAATGACATATGTCCCTAGGGGTCCTAGGACCCCTAAGGACATTCGAATAGGTAATATGGGTCAAATGGGGCCATAGGGTAACCTATGACCCTCTTTGACTCATTAAATGTCGACATATGTCCCTAGGGGTCCTAGGACCCCTAGGGACATATTCGAATCGTTCATATGGGTCAAAGGGAGTCATAGAGTGACCTATGACGCTCTTTGACCCATTAAATGATGACATATGTCCCTAGGGGTCCTCAGACCCTAAGGAACATATTCGAATGGGTAATATGGGTCAAAGAGGGTCATAGGGTGACCTATGACCCTCTTTGACCCATTTAACGATGACGTATGTCCCTAGTATTCCTAGGACTTGTAGGGACATATTCGGATCGTTCATATGGGTCAAAGGGGGTCATAGGGTGACTTATGACCCCCTTTGACCCATTAAACGACGACAGATGTCCCTACGGGTCCTAGGACCCCTATGGTCATATTTGAATTGTTCATATGGGTAAAAGGGGGTCATAGGGTGACCTATGACCCCCTTTCACCCATTAAACGACAACATATATCCATAACTCCTAAGAACCCTTGGGACATATTCGAATGAGTAATATGGGTCAAATGGACCCTATGACCCTCTTTGACCCATTAAATGACGACATATGTCCCTAGGGGTCCTATGACCCCTAGGGACATATTCAAATCTTTCATATGGGTCAAAGGCGGTCAGAGGGTGACCTATGACCCCCTTTGGACCATTAAACAACAACATATATCCCTAGGGGTCCTAGGACCCCTAGGGACATAGTCAAATCGTTCATATGGGTCAAAAGAGGTCACAGGGTGACCTATGACCCCCTTTGACCCATTGAACAATGACATATGTCCCTAAGGATCCGACGACCCCTAGGGACATAGTCGAATCATTCATATGGGTCAAAGGGGGTCATGGGGTGACTTATGACTTCCTTTGACCCATTAAATGATGACGTATGTCCCTAGGGGTCTTCAGACTCCAAAGGACATATTCGAATGGGTAATATGGGTCAAAGGGGGTCATAGGGTGACCTATGATCCTCTTTGACCCATTAAACAATGACATATGTCCCTAGGGGTCCTAGGACCCCTAGCGACATATTCGAATCATTCATATGGGTCAAAGGGGGTCATAGGGTGACTTATGACCCCCTTTGACCCATTAAATGATGACATATGTCCCTAGGGGTCCCAGGACCCTTAAGGACATATTTTAATCATTCAATTGGGTCAAAGAGTATCATAAGGTGACCTATGACCCCCTTTGACCCATTAAATGACGACATATGTCCCTAAGACTCTTAGGACCCCTAGGGACATATTTGAATAGGTAATATGGGTCAAATGGGGTCATAGGGTAACCTATGACCCTCTTTGACCCCATTAAATAATGACATATGTCACTAGGGGTCCTAGAACGCCTAGGGACATATTCAAATCGTTCATATGTGTCAAAGGCGGTCATAGGCTCACCTATGACCCCATTTGACCCATTAAACAATGACATATGTCCCTAGGGGTCCTAGGACACCTAGGGACATAGTCGAATCATTCATATGGGTCAAAGGGGGTCATAGGGTGACCAATGACCCCTTTTGACCCATTAAATGATGACATATGTCCGTAGGGGTCCTCGAACCCCTAGGGACATATTTGAACGGGTAATATGGGTCAGAGGGGGTCATAAGGTGACCTATGACCCTCTTTGACCCATTAAACGATGACATATGTCCCTAGGGGTCCTAGGACCCCTAGGGATATAGTCGAATCATTCATATGGGTCAAAGGAGGTCATAGGGTGACCTATGAACCCCTTTGACCCATTAAACAACGACATAGTCGAATCGTTCATATGGTGCAAAGGGGGTCATAGGGTGACGTATGACCCCCTTTGACCCATTAAATGATGACATATGTCCCTAGGGGTCCTCGGACCCCAAGGGACATATTCAAATGAGTAATATGGGTCAGAGGGGGTCATAGGTGACATATGACACTCTTTGACCCATTAAACGATGACATATGTCCCTAGGGGTCCTAGGACACCTAGGGACATATTCAAATCATTCATATGGGTCAGAGGTGGTCATAGGGTGACCTATGACCCTCTTTAACCCATTAGATGACGACATATGTCCCTAGGGTTCCTCGCTCCCCAAGGGACATATTCGAATGGGTAATATGGGTCAAAGGGGGTCATAGGGTGACCTATGACCCCCTTTGACCCATTAAATGACGAGGACCCCTAGGGACATAGTCAAATCGTTCATATGGGTCAAAGGAGGTCATAGGGTGAACTATGAGCCCCTTTGACCCATTAAACAATGACATATGTCCCTAGGGGTTCTGAGACCCCTAGGGACATAGTCGAATCGTTCATATCGGTCAAAGTAGGTCGTAGGGTGACCTATGACCCCCTTTGATCCATTAAATGATGACATATGTCCGTAGGGGTCCACAGACCCCAAGAGACATATTCGAATGGGTAATATGGGTCAAAGGGGGTCATAGGTGACCCTATGACCCTCTTTGACCTATTGAACGATGACATATATCCCTAGGGGTCTTAGGACCCCTAGGGACATATTCAAATCGTTCATATGGGTCAAAGGGGGTCATGGGGTGACCTATGACCCCCTTTGTCCCATTAAACGACGACATATGTCCCTAGGGATCCTAGGACCCCTAGGGACATATTCGAATGAAAAATATGGGTCAAATGGGGTCATAGGGTAACCTATGACTCCCATTGAGCCATTAAATGATGACATATGTCCCTAGGGGTTCGAGGACCCCTAGCGACATATTTGAATCATTCATATGGGTCAAAGGGGGTCATAGGGTATGACCCTCTTTGACCCATTAAATGATGATATATGTCTCTAGGGGTCCTAGGACCCCTAGGGACATAGTCGAATGGGTATTACGGGTCAAAGGGGGTCATAGGTTGAGCTATGACCCTCTTTGACCTATTAAATGATGATATATGTCCCTAGGTTTCCTAAGACCCCTAGGGATATGGTCGAATCGTTCATATGGGTCAAAGGAGGTCATAGGGTGACCTATGACCCTCTTTGACCCATTAAATGATGACATATGTTCCTAGGGGTCCTAGGACCCCTAGGGACATAGTCGAATTGTTCATATGGGTAAAAGGACGTCATAGGGTGACCTATGACCCCTTTTGACCCATTAAATGATGACATATGTCCCTAGGGGTCCTAAGAACCCTAAGGACATAGTAGAATCGTTCATATGCTTCAAAGGGGGTCATAGTGTGACTTATGACCCCCTTATACCCATTAAATGATGACATATGACCCTAGGGGTCCTAGGACCCCTAGGGACATATTCGAATGGGTAATATGGGTCAAATGTGGTCATAGGGTAACCTATGACCCTCTTTGACCCCATTAAATAATGACATATGTCCCTAGGGTTCCTAGAACGCCTAGGGACATATTCAAATCGTTCATATGGGTCAAAGGCGGTCATAGGGTGACCTATGACCCCATTTGACCCATTAAACAACGCCATATGTCCCTAGGGGTCCTATGACCCCTAGGCACATAGTCGAATCGTTCATATGGGTCAAAGGGGGTGATAGGGTGACCGATGACCCCTTTTAACTCGTTAAATGATGACATATGTCCGTAGGGGTCCTCGGACCCCAAGGGACATATTTGAATGGGTA
Source organism: Cupressus sempervirens (assembly GCA_028749045.1). Classification (NCBI taxonomy): domain Eukaryota; kingdom Viridiplantae; phylum Streptophyta; class Pinopsida; order Cupressales; family Cupressaceae; genus Cupressus; species Cupressus sempervirens. The sequence continues at coordinate 95,235,587 of CM053785.1, forward strand.
ATATGGGTCAGAGGGGGTCATAAGGTGACCTATGACCCTCTTTGACCCATTACACGATGACATATGTCCCTAGGGGTCCTAGGACCCCTAGGGATATAGTTGAATCATTCATATGGGTCAACTGAGGTCATAGGGTGACCTATGATCCCCTTTGACCCATTAAACAATGACATAGTCGAATCGTTCATATGGGTCAAAGGGGGTCATAGGGTGACCTATGACCCTCTTTGACCCATTAAAGGACGACATATATCCCTAGGGGTCCTCAGACCCCAAGGGACATATTCGAATGAGTAATATGGGTCAGAGGGGGTCATAAGGTGACCTATGACACTCTTTGACCCATTAAATGATGACATATGTCCCTAGGGGTCCTAGGACACCTAGAAAAATATTCGAATCGTTCATATGGGTCAGAGGTGGTCATAGGGTGACCTATGACCCTCTTTAATGCATTAAATGACGACATATGTCCCTAGGAGTCCTCGATCCCCAACAGACATATTCGAATGGGTAATATGGGTCAAAGGGGGTCATAGGGTGACCTATGACCCCCTTTGACCCATTAAATGATCACATCTGTCCCTAGGGGTCCTAGGACCCCTAGGGACATAGTCAAATCGTTCATATGGGTCAAAGGAGGTCATAGGGTGAACTATGAGCCCCTTTGACCGATTAAACAATGACATATGTCCCTAGGGGTTCTGAGACCCCTAGGGACATAGTCGAATCGTTCATATGGGTCAAAGCGGGTCATAGGGTGACCTATGACCCCCTTTGATCGATTAAATGATGACATATGTCCCTAGGGGTCCACAGACCCCAAAGAACATATTCGAATGGGTAATATGGGTCAAAGAGGGTCATAGGTCACCCTATGACCCTCTTTGACCCATTGAACGATGACGTATATCCCTAGGGGTCTTAGGACCCCTAGGGACATATTCAAATCGTTCATATGGGTCAAAGGGGGTCATGGGGTGACTCATGACCCCCTTTGTCCCATTAAATGACGACATATGTCCCTAGGTATCCTAGGACCCCTAGGGACATATTCGAATGGAAAATATGGGTCAAATGGGGTCATAGGGTAACTTATGACCCTCATTGAGCCATTAAATGATGACATATGTCCCTAGGGGTCCGAGGACCTCTAGCGACATATTCGAATCGTTCATATGGGTCAAAGGGGGTCATAAGGTGACCTATGACCCTCTTTGACCCATTAAATGATGATATATGTCTCTAGGGGTCCTAGGACCCCTAGACACATTGTCGAATGGGTATTACGGGTCAAAGGTGGTCATAGGTTGAGCTATGACCCTCTTTGACCTATGAAATGATGACATATGTCCCTAGGTGTCCTAAGACCCCTAGGGATATAGTCGAATCGTTCATATGGGTCAAAGGAGGTCATAGGGTGACCTATGACTCTTTTTGACCCATTAAACGATGACATATGTCCCTAGGGGTCCTAGGACCCCTAGGGACATAGTAGAATCGTTCATATGGGTCAAAAGACGTCATAGGGTGACCTATGACCCCCTTTGACCCATTAAACGATGACATATGTCCCTAGGGGTCCTAAGAACCCTAAGGACATAGTAGAATCATTCATATGCTTCAAAGGGGGTCATAGTGTGACTTATGACCCCGTTATACCCATTAAATGACGACAATTGTCCCTAGGGGTCCTAGGATCCCTAGGGACATATTTGAATGGGTAATATGGTTCAAATAGGGTCATAGGGTAACCTATGACCTTCTTTGATCCATTAAACAATGACATATGTCCCTAGGGGTTCTAAGACCCCTAGGGACATATTCGAATCATTTATATTGGTCAAAGGGGGTCATAGGGTGACCTATGACCCTCTTGACCCATTAAATGACGATATATGTCTCTAGGGATCCTAAGACCCCAAGGGACAATTTCGAATGGGTAATATGGGTCAAAGGGGATCATAAGGTGACCTATGACCCTCTTTGACACATTAAACGATGACATATGTCCCTAAGATTCCTAGGACCCCTAGGGACATATTCTAATTGTTCATGTGGGTCAAAGGGGGTCATAGGGTGACCTATGACCCCCTTTGACCCATTAAACGATGACACATGTCCCTAGGGGTCCTAGGACCCATAAGGACATATTCAAATGGGTAATATGGGTCAAATGGGGTCATAGGGTAACTTATGACCCTTTTTGACCCATTAAACGATGACATATGTCCTTAGGGATCCTAGGACCCCTAGGAACATATTTGAATCGTTCATATGGGTCAAATGGGGTCATAGGGTGACCTATGACCCGCTTTGACCCATTAAATGATGACATATGTTCCTAGGAGTCCTCTGACCCCAAGAGACATATTCGAATGGGTAATATAGGTTAAAGGGGGTCATAGGGTGACCTATTACCCTCTTTGACCCATTAAATGATGACATATGTCGCTAGGGGTCCTAGGACCCCTAGGGACATATTTGAATCATTCATATGGGTCAAAGGGGGTCATAGGGTGACCTATGACCCTCTTTGACCCATTAAATGACGATATATGTTTCTAGGGGTCCTAAGACCCCTAGGGACATAGTCGAATGGGTATTACGGGTCAAAGGGGGTCATAGGTCAGACCCATTAAATGATGACATATGTCCCTAGGGGTCCTAGGACCCCTAGGGACATAGTCGAATTGTTCATATGGGTCAAAGGAGGTCATAGGATGACCTATGACCCCCTTTGACCCATTAAATGACGACATATGTCCCTAGGGGTCCTAGGACCCCTAGGAACATAGTCGAATTGTTCATATGGGTCAAATGAGCTCATAGGGTGACCTTTGACCCCCTTTGACACATTAAAAAATAACATATGTCCTTAGGGGTACTAGGACCCCTAGGGACATAGTCGAATCGTTCATATGAGTCAAAGGGGGTCATAGGATGACCTATGACCCTTTTTGACACATTAGTATTAAATAATTATAATTATAATTTATTATATAATTATATAATTATTTTATATATAGTGAGTACTTATTATATACTATTATATAATTATATATCATATATACTATAATTATATATTATATATATTAGTAACCTAAGTTAATAAACTATATGAAGATGTATGTTCCTAAGGTTTATAGGATGCCTAGGATCATACATCTTATGTTTCAATGGGTAGAAAGGGGTCATAGAGTATGCTATGACCCATTTTGACCTATTACATGATAACATTTGTGACAACTAGGAATATATGTTCTTGTGTAATGGGTCGAAAGGGGTCATAGGATACCCTATGACCCATTTCTACCCATTGGAATATAAGAGGTATGTCCCTAGGGGTCCTAGGAATATTTTTTATTATGTAATGGGTCCAAAGGGGTCATAGGATACCCTATGATCCCTTTCTACCCATTGGAACACAACATATGTTGTCATGTATTTGATTGGAATGGGTCAGGTTATCATATGACCCCTTTTAGCTCATTTAAACACAACATATTTGTCCCTAGGGGTCCTAGGACCCACAAGAACATATTTTGTCATGTAATGGGTTGAAAGGGGTCACATGATATCCTTTAACCCCATTTAACCCATTGGAATGCAACATGTATGTCCCTAGGGGTCCTAGGAACCCTATGAACATAATTAGTCATGTAATGGCTCGAAATGTGTCATGGCATGCCCTGCCCTGTGACCCCTTTCTACCACATGTGGTGAGCCAAGCTAGGATGGGCATTATCAATAACCATTTTCACCAAATGGCGCTCTGGCAAGGTGCAAGATATGCGGGTGGTAAAGGTTTGCCATCTTTGTAGATATTCGGGAAGGCTTTCTCCACCTTTTTGCTTGGTGTGGACAAGATCAACTACTGATAGCTCTGTTTCAACAAGATGGGCATATTGGGCTACAAATGCCTCAGATAATTCAGCAAAAATTTTAATTGTGCCATAGGGGATTCTATAAAACCATTCAAGAGCTGGTTCGGCCAAGCTTTTGGAAAAGAGACGCAGGAGGAAGATGTCATTGTATGCCACTTCTTGACAGTGCATGTAAAATTCTTTGATATGTGTGACAGGGTCTCCTTTTCCTCTAAATTTGTCAAATTTGGGTGTCTCAAAATGTTTGGGGAATGGTGTCATGGTAATGGCTCTATCAAATTTGATTTTTGCAAATTTGTATTTAACTTAACAAAGTTTCTTAAATGTGCAAAAATCAAACTTTACCTAAATTGCATGTGGAAAAGAGATTTGTTTTGTTCAATTTTAGAAGCTCCAAATGAAGTGTTTGATATTGCAATGGTTAATTGATCCTTGGCATTCAAGATTTGATTTTTTGTTTTAATCATGCATTCAAGAAAAATTTGATTTTAATCCATGGCATTCAAGAGTGTGTTTAGCAACATGCATTCAAAGACAAGTTATTAAACATTCAAGTTTTTTCCTTTGAGCATTCAAGATTGAGATTTTGTGTGTTGCTTTAAGAACTTTTAAGTGCTTTGTTTTAACCTTAGATCATTCAAGATTGTTTTGGACTCAAAAGTGAAAATGACTCTTTGGACTTTGGTTTTCATTCAAGATTTTGTGTTCTAATTTGCATATTTTAAGCCCAAAAATGATATTCCTAGATTGTTTTGATGCATGAAAAACTTAAGAAACATTCAAGATTTTGCAACAAGACATTTGTTTGGAACAAATAACAAAGCTTTTAGGACAATTTTTGGCAACCATTTAGGACTCTTAGTTTTCATGAGATTTTTAAAAGAACTTAAAAATATTTGCAAATGAGGTTCATTTTATCCTTGATTGATGCTTTGAGTTTGATTTAGATTTTAGTGTGCACTTAGTGTTGATTTTGAACCTTTTGAAATGGAAACTTGAAGTTCTTTTTAAATTTTCAAAAATTAGGTGTTCCTAACTTTGCATGAATGCATCTAAAACCTTGATGTTGCAAGGATGCAAATGATTGGATTGGTTTAGTTTCACTTAAATTTTTATTTTTTTTTTGCAAATTTTTAATTTTTAATAGATTTAAGTATGATTTGGGGGTTCATTTTAAGCACTAAAAAGAAGTGTGTATGATTTTGCTTCCTTAGAAAAAAATGGCCAAGATCTCCCACAAGAAGAAGAAGAAGAAGTAGATGGAATAAAAAGAATATAGACAAGAAGAGGAAGAAGAATTCCAAGTGCTTTGTCCACCTATAAGCTTGAAAAATCTGCAAATACTATGAGATAGACTATGAGTTCCTTTGTCTTCTTCATGCTCATGTGGACCTACAAAACCAATTTATACAATCCTAACAATCACAAAAACAAGAAAAATCAGCCAAAATCAGCAAATGACATACAAAACTTGACTAAAAAAACTAATGAAGATGACCCATGCTGGGTCCCACCGGGCGTGCCAAAATGTATATGAGCAATGTTAGTATTCCAATAGAAACCAAATTTAAATAAAGCTTCTACAAACTAAACAAAATTCATAAACTTCAAGATAGACTAATATGAGCTATTAATAGACTCTCTCAATAAGAAGCTCTCTTGTTGAGTGGCTTTGTCTAAATAGATAGGATGTATGCTCAAGCTTATGCTTCAAAAATGGCTTCAAATGGATTTAGAATTTGGGTGTGATTGTATGGTTTTGATGTAAAATGGCTTATTAAAATGGCATTATGACTTTACGTAATGGATTGTGTTATTTTGCAAAGGGGAAGGATCCAATTTATAGGCAAGAGGCTTGAGGGATTGAGGGCTAAGATGCAAGGATGGGAAAAAGCTCATGGAGGGCTTAGATTGCATGAGAAGAGAGCACATGGATTGTGCTTCCTTACAACCAATCAAAGAGTGACACATGTCACATGGTGAGAGGATGGAGGAAAGGGGAAGGATGAGTCAACAAAGGAGGCTCAAGGGATAAAATCTTCATAAAGACCCTCATAATGGCTTGTAAGAGCAATAAAAGGGCTTGGAAGAGTCATTTAAAGTTTTATGGTTGAGATATTTTGAGGGAGATGAGAGAAATTTCGGCTTGGGCTTGATTAGGAGGGTTTTAAGCTTGCTTAGGATTGTGCAAATGATTATAGGATGGATTAGGATGATTTAAGATTAGCTTAGGGATAGGCAAGTGGGTGGCATTTAATGAGGGTGGGTGAAGGAGGAGATATGTGTTAACTTTGGCTTGGGTTAGGAAGTTTTAACTCATGTTTAGGGAATGTGACAAGGTTAGGAGGGGATTAGGATTAGTTTTAAAGACATCTTCTAGAAGAGTCTAGACTTTGGATGAGGATAAAGACTTTCTAGAATAGTCTAGAATTTCCTAGGATGAGGATGAAGACTTTCTAGAAGAGTCTAGAACTTCTTAGGATGAGGATAAATTAGATTTTTAGGGAATAAATAAAGTTTTATTTATTTCAAGAGTTTGGGTTGAGGAGATATTTATTAAAACTTTTTTAATAAACATGAGGATTAATATTTAATCTTAATTAAATATTTTGAGTTGGGATTAGGGGTAGGAAATGATGGGATTAGCCTTTAATCAAAATTAAAGAGGGATTAGAATATTTTGAAAGAGGTTAGTGGTCTTAAGGAAATTGGCCAAATTTTGGGCAAAAAATAATTTTTTTATTTATTTTGGGTTTTTTGGTCAATTTATTAATTAAATAATTAATAAATAAGGAGATAATGTTTAAATAAGATTTAAACATTTTTGGGAGGGATTCCTTAATTAAATTTTTTAATTAAGATAAAGGGATTTAATGACATAAAAATAAATAAATAAATTAATTAATTAATGATGATGTCGTCAGGATTTTTTCAGAAAATAAAAATACTTTATTTTCTAAAGGTTTTTAGGTGTCTACAGGCACTACATAGAGTGTATCCCCCACATTTTTACAATTTGTTTCTACTCCATTTCTTATTGCAAAATAGAGCTATGTGTTGTCATTTATGTCCATTATGGTCTAGAAGTTCAGTTCACCTATATTCCAAAATGTTCCAAAATGATGTAGTGTTAGCAGTATACATATGTGTTAACATTGATGTATGGAGATTATTGGAAATGATTGTAGATAATACATCCCACTATTTTACATTTATTCTGAAATATTGAAGTATTGAAGGTATAGGTAGGAGAAATTAATATGAATTTTGATGAATAATCTGTTGGACAGGGTTTGGTATTATGGTCTACACCATGGTTCATTAAATCATATCATTTTATAATTAAATATGTTGGTGGTGGATGTGAAAGGATATGAACACATCATCAATCTACATGTCAGGTATGTGACCAAGGATTTGGAATACAAAAATTACTATCAAAACCATGAGGGTTTGGCTACAAATAAATATTCTCAAACTAGAAATAAATTGGAAGAACAATGTTTGAAGGAAAATACAGTAGAGAGATTTTTAATTGAAATCTATTTGTGGTAGAAAAATATGTTCTTTGCAAGACTTTCCCTACCTTCCAAATTACTCTACAATCATCCAAAATTAGGAAATTATTTTGGATTTAGATTATTTGTTTGCATGTATAAATGAGGAGAGCAGAGATTTCAAGAACCTCAACCACAACACCAATGAAAGATAGCATCATAAGAAATTGAGCATGCTTTATGCTATGCTGAGATCTATACTTCCTTATTTAAACACAAAAAATATAAATTTGCTTATATTTCAATGGATCTCTAACCCTAAATACATTTTATTTATCATGTTTTGAATTTAGTTTCAGTATTTGTCATTTTGGTGGGAAAAAAAGTTTTGAATTTACTTTCAATATCTACTATTTGGAAAAAGAATTTTCTTTGACTTTTGTTTTAGTATTTTCAATTTTTTTTAGAATGTAATTTTGGTATTTGTCATTTTGGTAGAAGAATTTGAGGGTACCTACTATTGTATGCAGAGTCCTAGAATATACTTCATGGCTACAAAGGTGAAAAAAGATTCTTTCCAAAAAAAGAGATGAGCCTTTAGCAATCACACAAATTTCCCAAAGAACAAATAAGGGGCTAAAGAATCTGACCTCTATGAGCTTCTATGACAACTATTGATGGACAATTCAAAAAAGACCAAAAATACCAAATACAAATTCAAGTATGGATTGTTGATAATCTGCTTAGCACTCATGTTCATGAATGAGATTTTGAGAACTAAGGTTAAAGTCCAAGATAAGTTTATCCCATTGGAGTTTAGACAAAATATCACATTAAAATCTTTAATTAGGATGAAAATGCATACATCACTTTATATTGGGGATAGTTCAAGAATGTTCAAGGAAAAATGCAGGAGGGATAGATAATTCCTTGAGAATTGGTTCATAAATATAAGGATGAAATCACATTTCTAGTCACCAATGACCCTTTGCTATATTTAGGTAAGTAGGAGATATTTTCCACAACAAGTCAAATTTTTATATTGCTATCAGAATTTAACTATATAGGTTTTTAGGCAAACTCATTGATCATGAGTAGTGATTCACCCAAATCCATCCTCTCATGAGTAAAACTGGGATGGGTGTCATCCCAGGAAGTCTTAGTGCTTCACCTCTATGAGAATCACCTAGATCTAATGATTGCTAAGTGTCCCATTTTTTCTCACAAGAGATGAATTTGGGTGAATCACTACTCATGAAACATGGCTCAATGAGTTTGACTTAGAAACTACAAAGTTAAATCTTGATAGTAATAATATTACCATATTGAGGTAGTTCAACCAAGATTTGTTTGGCTGTAATAGTTTCCCAATGAGATATTCATAGATGAGGTTGAGAAGAATATTTATATTTTGTTACAAGTTTTAGTTGATTTGAGATAGCTATTGTGAGTTTGAATAAGATGATCTAGAAGAGATTAGAAAAGGATTATGCTAAGAAGATGGAAAACCTAGACAAGAAAATAAATTTTCCCCTTGTATCTGAGACTTTTGGATTATGTCTAAGAGAAGGAAGCTCAATGAAAACTTAGAGCAAGACTAAGTCCACCTCTATTCCCCCTTGAGTGACAATTGGTTCCTTAAAGACCCTTATAGGAGGCCAAAGTAGAAGGCCAAAATGGAGAAAATAGGTCTGGAGCCCATTATTAAGGAATGGATAAGCAATAATAGTAGCACAAATGAGGAAATGGAGAAGTATATACTAAAGAAGAAGTTCAAGAGGACAAAAAGAGAAGTACAGGATGCTAAGGGAAATTCCCCTCTTATTTATAGTAAAAGGTCTCTCTGTAGAGACCCCTACCAAGAAGAAAAGGAAAATACAAAAATGGAAAGAGAAGAAAAAGTAAAGGAAAAATGGGAGAGAAAATCAAACACTCCTCTACTTGATACAAGAGATCAACCTCTTGATTTGAACAACTTAGTCAATGCCATATGTTAGTGTGATTCTCTAAAGTAGGCTACAAGACTATACAAGGATATCCCTCTAGTAGAAAGGTGTCAATAGATGAAGTTGTATTCCAACACCTAATCACATTTAACTTGTATATCAATGATATTAGCTGACGAATTGCCAAAGGAATTAAAGGAGCCACTAACCAAAAGAAGAAAGGTAGTTGTTCTCATGGAGTCAAAATTTAGGACATATGCTTTAGGAAAAGTATGTGGCTCCTTATTCTGAGAAGACAAAATAAAAGATTGCTCAAGATCTCAACATCAAATTTTGAACCAAAGAAAGAGTAAATGCCTTCATGGGTGAGTGTTTAGATATTTACCAAAGGTTGGTATAATAAAAAAGAAAAGAAGCTACATAGGTGGCTAATGAGCTGAAGAAGACAATATCTTCTTCTCTAAAAAAGATAAATGTTGATACTATTCTGGATGAACTAATGGATAGAGGTGTTGATCTAATGGATACCTCCCCTTTGGAGATTTAAATAAGTTCTCATGTAGTTGGTGCAGAAGGAATTACTATAGAGAAATCCCTAGATATTAAAAAAGATTGATGAAGTAGCTTTGAGTAGTAAAATAGATGTGGAGAAGGCTAGAGATACTACTCTGGAAACTGCTCTACAAAATCAAAAGAAAAAACACAAATGTGGAGACATCTTCCCAAAAGACACTAAAGAAGGATAAGTCTAGAGAAGGATCAAGTAGAGGAGAACATAATAGAGGAAGACAAGAAAGTTGAGAATGTTGAAGGGTCTACACATGTTGATGTTGATGATGGCCACAATAAGTAGAAGTATTTGGGTTTTAATAATTTCGTGCAACATAGTCTATACTTTAGGTATGAGTTTGAGTGATAAGATTGAAGTAGTAAAGTTTTGATAGAAATGATGTATTTATAATGGTAATGGAAATTAGTATTATATAGTTTTATTTTAGTGCAACATGGTTAAATATTGTGGGTATGTATTTGAGTACTAAGATTAATGTAGTACCTTTGAAGCATCTAATGGGTATCTAATGTGGATTTTAGTATGTCTCAACTTGTTTCTTTTTAGAAAAGTATGTTTGAATATGTGAAGGAATGTAAATATACAACTTATTTTGATGTAATCAATGATAATTTTGATTGAACTCGATCAAGTTATAGGATGAATCATTAAGACTACACACCTAAATGTAATGAGTATAAAGTGGTCCATTACTTTTCATGATAGTTGGGTTCATGTGAACAATTACTCATGAAACTCAATTAATTTGACTCAAAAGACTACATAGTTAAATCAAAGTGGCAATATTACAGTTTGACTTGTTTTGGAAAATATCTCCTACTTATCAAAACTACCTAGTTATTTATATGAATCTTGTGTGTCTATCATTATATTTTTTTCCCAAATTAAATGTCATATTATAGAAACTCATAAAGCACATTTTCTTGTAGATGAAAAAGTTCCCAAAAGTTAGGGTGTATATCATATTGGGTATTTGGTTAAGCTTCTTTCTAGTAATTCAAGGCTACCTCAAATTGCATACACATTTTATGAGGTTGTGAGAATGTATTTCCCTTGTCTTTATGATGTGAAGTGTTTGATAAAGTATTTTAATAGCTTGTATACTGGGTCAATAAGTTTGAATCAAAATCACACAGTTAAATCCTGATAGCAATATCACACTTTTACTTGATGTGGAAATTATCTCCTACTTATTAGCTTGTAGACTAGCTGAATTGCTCAAGGTGGAGAGAGTTGGGACTTCCCATCAATTTGGTTCTAAAAACCTACTTATGTGCTCCATTTTCATCAAATTAAAAGAGAGGTTTCTTGAGACTATAGACATATATTGCACATATTTGAAAATATGGTGTATAGATTGGAATAGAACATATATATGTGTGTGTGTGTGTGTGTGTGTGTGTGTGTATGTATGTATATAAATGTATGTATATATGTATATGTATATATGTATATATATACATGTATATATCTATGTATATATATATATGTATATATATACATATATATATACATACATATATACATATATATATACATACATATATATATATATGTATATATGTATACATATATATATACACACACACACACACATATATATATATATATACATATATATATACATATACATATATATATACATATACATATATATATACATACACATATATATATATATATACATATATATATATATATATATATACATACATATATATATACATACATATATATACATATATATATATATGTATGTATATATATATGTATGTATATATATATGTATATGTATATATATATGTATATGTATATATATATGTATATATATATATATATATATATATATATATATATATATGTATGTATGTATGTATATTATAGTTACAAAATTTATTTGGTCAAATTTGACTTTAATTAAAAAGATAGCCTATGGAATCATGTTCCAAAGTCACTAGTTGATTCTACACCTATGTGCCTAACTAAAAAGAAATAAACCAAGCAATAGATAATAATCCTACGATGAAATCTGAAACATTAAATATATGTTTTTTGTCAACTAACAAGAAGGTTTCCATTCATCAGAAAAGGAAAAAGACAAGTACATCAAAAACTCAAAATATACAAAAACAAAGTAAATATTTTTCATAAAAAATTAACATCTCTTTTCGAGATAATAAAACAATTTACAATTACATACCAACTTGAGCTGGAGGTAGAGGTTTTGAGGGCAATTTTGAAGGTGCCACTATAGTTGCCTACACTAGCACATTACCACTCCCCTTCTTTGCCCCTATTTTTGTTTTGAAATAGGAAGCGCATTCAAAACCCCCATCAGGTTGCCACTATTATCATCACCTAACAACTTGAACAAATTTCCAGTCGCCATTACACCTGTAAATTTCCTCTCAGAACCCTAGCAAAAATATTTTCCATTGGATTTTCAGTTGCATGAGACTTTAAAGACTAATTATCTCACTGAGATATATTCTAAAATAATATTTACTATAGATTACTTCTTGGATATATTTACAAAATTTATTGATGAGGGTCATAGTATGTCAATTATAAAGAAAGAGCATGCAATCTAATGTTAGAATGTTTTGTCATATATTTTAGTCTTATTATATATTATAGTTAAAAATTAAAATTCTTGAATAACACTATTATTATTGAAATAGTTTTAATTAAATATAAGAATTCTTCAATTTTTAAATTAAAACACGTAATTTGTAAATAATTACAATTTTAATGATTATTGAATAGAAATTTTTCTTGATATCAATACAATAACAATTTATGAGATATACCATTTTTCAAAATGATCATTTTAGAATAATAAGAAAAAAATATAATGATGAATATTGAATAGATATATAATATATTTTCAATTATTTGTAAATACTTTTATTAAAATTATGAATCAAATAAAAAATAGATTTTTAAAATAATTTAAATTTTATAGAGGTATTTAATATAGTAATACTGGGATGGGTGATCTCAAGTCTCAATGCTTCACCTCTGTGAGCATCACCTAGATCCAATGAGTACTAAGTATTCCATTTATTCTCATGAGAGATGGGTTTATGTGAATCACTACTCATGAAAAGTGGGTCAATGAGTTTGACTAAAAAAATTACAAAGTTAAATCCTAATAGCAATATAACAATCCAACTTTCCATCACAAATACCTCTTACTTATCTATTTGTGAGCTTAAGGAAAATTCTATTATTGAATAGTTCATAAGGTAAAACACTTGGTAAAGGTTTTAGAAATGGATTTGCAATAGTGTGGGTTTAACCATAGAGGAAAATCTATAGTTAAGTGTGCTCAAAATTGAGTAGTACTAGTTCATCTAAAATGTATTATTCTTAGTAATGGTGATCATACTCCCCTTGGATGAATAGAAAAACACTATGCATGCCATGGAATCAGATGTGGGATGGAGTATTCAATTTGAATGAGTGCAAATATGTTACACCATAATCGATGTCTTTTCTCTACTCTTTTTTAACATCACCTATTGCAGAATTTCTATGTCATGTTGAGGTGGTTGATCAATCGTTACCAACTTCAATTTGGCATTATTCTATTCCTATTGTATTCATGGATAAGAGCTACTAATGCGAATGTATGATCATAAAAGGGAAATACCAATGGAGAGGACATTCAAGGAAGTTAACTAACAAATATGTATTTATAGCACAAAAACTCCATTAGTGAATAATAAAACCTACATAAAAGTTAAAAGAATGAGTTAATATGATAAAATAATAATCAATCATTCACTTAGACATTTTTAAGTTGACTAATTATTAGCGACCAATTATTTAGTCATTTATTTGATCATTTATTTTGTCACTTATAAATTGCAAAATATTACTAGAACTTGATCACTTTTGGTCACATGACTAAAAATTTTAGTCTTATGACTAAATTTTTTAGCCACATGGTCATTTATTTTCCAAAATTCTACTAGTGAAATGATATTTGAATAGGTCCATTTCCTTCAAGTGTTCAAATCTAGGCTTCATAGTCATATCATGATTAAAAACTAATTACATATCTTTGTTCATATATTCACTCCCAATAGATTCAAACTTAATGGTAAGATAAATTCCTATATCTTCCAAATAAACTACATTGTTTAGAGTAATGGATAATGTTGAGTTAGGGTTTCCTTCTACAGGTTTCATGTAAACAACCTTCAATTTAGGTCTGTCCTCATTCTCAACATTATGAGCTAGTAACATATCTATGCTTCTAAAAAATATGAACCTTTTATCAAAATAAATTCTATGGATTAATGATAAAATACCTCTTTTAGAAATAGTCTTTTCTTTGAAATTGCCTTGATAAGTCACTTCTGAATGCTCTTTGCTTCTGATTTGATCGTAACAAAGTAGTAATCAAGTTTGTACTCCATTTATTCCATCAACATGTACTTGTATTAATTACATACTTTGCAAACACAAAAAGTTATCAATTACATTTGAAATTAGATAACTACTCAAGATCTTCTATCTGATCTCTAGATGCCACCTGAGGTTTATCATAGGCTCCTTTCATCATGACAATGTTCCACAAAACTTTGCTCCAAAAAATTATTTGTAAAAACATAGCTTTCATCTTCTACTATAGATTTGACTATTTTAGTAATACCAAAAACTCTTAATTGCTTTGTAACTAGCTTAGATAAGCTCCAAATAATAAGTGATCTTAGGTATCATCTAAACTTTTGATACACCTTTTCCCAACTTTTCTATCTCTAATTTGATCTCTAAATGAAGTTTTCAAATTTTGATACTATGAATAAGCTTAATTCAACTTAATTGAATCAATCTCAATAATTGACTTTGATCTTCCTATCTCATCATCTTCTAGCTTTCCTTTTGAGATGTCTATTCCTTTTACAAATGCCTCACTAAGTTCTTCTCAAAGTTCACAAACTGCATTTCTTTTTTCCTCATTGTCTTTGTTAGTTTTGGAGTTCCTCTCATGATTCCTTCTATCATTTCTAATGTTTCTTCCATTATTTTCTCTATTTCCAAAGTTTCTTCCATTATTCCTTCTATCTCTAAAGTTTCTTCCCATTCGACAATATTTTTCTTTATGTTTGAAGCTGTTGTGTAACTAACATACTGGTGTTCAGCTTTGAGGATTTTTTTGATCATCTAGTGCATGAAAATTCTAAGATATGTGTCTAAAATTATTACACTTATAACACATGATCTATATTCTATCTTTATATGGTCTTCCTTCTCTCGATGTCCTTTCATTAGATCTTCTTCTATCTAAAGGGTTAGTATTTCTAAATATTCTACTATTGCTTCTATCATTATCATATTTAGGTTTCCTACAATCAATTTCTTTATGACAATTATGACAATAAAAGTACTTAACATGATTAAATGAACTATTTTTTCAATCTCTTTTCATATGATCTATCTCATTATATGAAAAACACTTACCTTTAAATTCATACTTGGGTTCCTTAGGAGATTCCACTTTCTTTGGATCATCCAAAATTTCAACTTCCTTGACTTCTTTAGGTTTATCAAAAGATTGACTAGATTCAATCTTATCATCAAATTTATCTTTTTCTTTTAGATCTGATCTAATCTTAGGTTTCTTAGTAGACATGTTAAATAGATAACTAAGATCAGTCTTATCATAAGTAGGTCTCTGTATTGACATTGAATCATCAAGCTTTTCTCTACTAGAATAAAGCTTCTCAAGTTGTTTCTTACATTGAGTCAATTCACTATTCACAATAGTATTATACTTATGAAGTTCTTCATGACCTTATTTCAATGTTTCAAACTTAGATGTCTTCTTTGCTAGACTTTCTCTAAGATCTACATTCTTAGTTAGACTATCAAATCAAAATTGAATTTGAGGGGTCTATTTACAAACTGTGAGGTTAAATTTGATGTCCAAATGATCATTGCAACAATACAATTTGGTTTGCAGATGATGGTCAAATGGCCGTCAAATTTAATGATGAGATAGCTAACATTAGAAAAAATGGGTCCCCTGGTGACATGGCACTGACATCAATTGTACAAAAAAGATGGCATTGCAGTAGGCATTATAGGTATGGGAAGCTGATGTGTCATGTATGGTCAAGTGAGGTGGTAGGTTGCATGGTGGTACACGTGGATCTTGTCAAGCTATCAAAATGCTAATGTGTCAAAGATCACAAAAATGGAAAAAGTTTTGGAGCTGATGTGTGGCACTTAGTTGGTATTGTCATGTGTCTGTGTATGTCCATGTGGATCTGTGACTATCATAATGACTAGCCATTCACTGCTGATGTGGTAGGGAGGTCAGTGGTCTTCACAACAGGATCTATGAAAGTAGAGACAGTGGCCAGAGAACTATTCAAAGACACTAGGAATAGGAAATGAATGCACTAGAGCAGAGAAGATCAAAAAGTGATAGGAGAAGTTACCAAAAAATAGAGACGATGATGGTGAAGACTATCATTGATGAATGGAGGGCTGATAAATGGATGTCAGTGGGAGAGTATGTATAAGAAGTGGGGTATTTTAATCACACATGCCCAACACAAATAAGTGTTGGGTGGTGTAAAAAGAAAATCCTATAGTGTATCATGCAAAAGGAAGCTGTCAGGTGGTTGTTGAAGGGTTCTTGCCAGTTGGTGATGCTATGGAATTTGAAAGCCCATGCTTGGCCAGTAAATGTGTTAAGTCACTTGAAATATAAGGAATATTCTACCTAAAATCATATGGGGGTTGAGATTTCACCACACGATTTCTACAAAAAAAATTCTCTATAGGTCTGATGGCCTAAAAGCTTTTGAAAATATAATTCAAAAATCACAAACTAAAATTGTAGAGAAAAATGGTAGATGTAATAAATAAATTTAAAAAATCTAAAAATGATGATACCAAATTTGCAAATCAGGCCTTCAAGTGTCAGTTTGAAAAAAAAAAAAAAAAATCCCTAAATTTGACTATAGCGTAGGATTGGGAAATTTATAGTCAAATTTTACTAAATCGGTGTTCTGGATGTAATGGTGAGGTCCACTTTGGATCTAGACACTCCCAATGACTACGATACACTAGATCTAAGTCAAGATCCTATAAGAGGTAAAAAAAAAAAAAATAGTCTCCAATGGCTATGTGAAGAGAGATTCCCTCAGTTCTGATACCATGTAAGAATTTCCCTTAGGAAAAAATCACCCAAGGTCATGGAAATCAAGCACTAGCATAGAGTGGACCAACAAAGTGTGATCATAATAACAATATCAAAATGAATTGATGTTGTTTATGTCATGTTACGTACATACACACTAGGAGTGCATGTATATGAAGGCCTCTAAGATGCATCTAGAATGTCTCTAGAATGAGCTAAGAGATGAGCATGACAACTAAGTACACATCCACCAGAAGTGGATTATCCTTCATTGTGCATGAAAATATGTGCATCAGTGAGAGGATAAGTATGAAAAGGTATATCTCATATAGAGATGTTTTAGACACCATGTGCATAAAACAATTGCTAACTGTTGTGTTGTCAACAAGACAACTCATAAGAGTATGCACAATCCTAGGTGTCAAACTAATAAATAATAAATTAACCTAAGTAAACTTAAGTAAATTGTAAATAGTAAATACTTATTTACACCAAAAAATGGGGTAAATGGTCAAATTGGAGGAGCAAACAATATAGTTTGTAGAGCATTCAAGGTGACTTAGCACTAAGAGTGTATCACAAAATTAGTTAAGTGAAGAATAGAGGATAGAGGATACAACATTGATGCATCAAATCATGAAGGATCAATCAAAGATTGGATAGAGGTGATCTATTATCAAGCAAGCAAGTGCCAACTACAAGATCTATGTTG
This sequence comes from Cupressus sempervirens, assembly GCA_028749045.1. Taxonomy (NCBI): domain Eukaryota; kingdom Viridiplantae; phylum Streptophyta; class Pinopsida; order Cupressales; family Cupressaceae; genus Cupressus; species Cupressus sempervirens. Next base: position 95,253,362 of record CM053785.1, read on the forward strand.
AGACATTTTGACAAGTGATTTTAGTTAAATCTCTTAATAGAGTAGGCTTAATAGGCTATATGAAATCTCTTAATAGGGTGCTTACTTAATTGTAAGTTGAAGTCCTCTAACAAGGTGGGACTTAACAGTCTTTGTAAGCCTTTAATAGGGTAGGCCTTTCATAGGGAAAATCATGATTCATGGTCAAGTCATTGTAACCTTAATTGGATACACTTTATTGCTATATTAGTGAAGATTTTTGGGTGTCATCCCCACCCTAGTTTTACCTTCTCATTTGGAGGGTTTTTGGGTAATCATATCTAGTGTTAAGTGTGTGTGTTTGATTACATGTTTAGATGATTGATGCATATGCTTTATATGTCATTTTAGTTTATTATGCATGTGATGTATGAAGGTGAAAATTTTATGGGTCCTAGTTTAAACTCTTGATTCACCCCCCTCTTAGAAGTTCACTCCATTCCCACTTGTAATTCCAAAAATTAGTATCAGAGCTTTGTTCTCTGAAAGAGAAGCTTTGCAACTTAGAGGAAGGATCTTGAAATGGAAGTCTACAAATTGGGAAAGACTATTGAGAACCAAGCGATAGAAATACATCTTATACTACACCAACCGAATGAAGCTAGAGATGCTTTAAAGAGTTCCTTGAAGAGAAGGAAATAAATTTTTGTTATAGAGAATGATACACTATATAAAGAGATAAACACCACCAAGCTCTTTGTAGATGGTAACTCTAGTGAATTTGATGCAATGGTTGTAGATCTAATGGAGAAGAATAGAATTCAAGCTAAAGAAATCAGAAAACTCAAGTTGGAGCAAAAATCACAAGCTATACTACTATGTCAGGTGACTGAAAAAAAGAAGAAATCCATAGAAGACAAAGCCATGATTGAAGAAGAAAAAAGAATTCTGGCAAAAAAATTGGAAGAAAAATCAACAAAGTTAACCAAGATCTCCAACATACAATTGGATACTCTAAGTCAAATGATGAATGCCAACTATGAATGAAATGTTAAGGACATTGAGATAACCACATTGAAGTTGCAGAATGAACAATTGTAGAATGACTTGAAAAGAGAAAATGAAATTTCTAAAAGTTTCAACAGGCCAAATGAAACCATAAAATAATTTGAGCAATTATTGAGATCCCCTAGATCTAACAAAAATACATAATGATTGGGCTACACAAGCACTAAAGAAGGAGAATCAATCAAAGTTTTTGAAGAAAGGAACAATAGAGGTAAGAATTTCAAATCTACTTGTCATAATTATGGAAAGAAATAACATACTAAATCTATGTAGTAGCAACAATACAAATCAGAATGTTAAGCCTAAAAAAATGGTTCATTTTCATAAGTGCAACAAAAAATATCATCAGGCACATGAATGTAGAACCAAGACCATGCATAATTATTTTTTGAAGGATATTGCTACAACTATTAGAAGTATAGACACAAAGTCTTTGAATGTAGATCCAAGTCTGTGTGGTCATCAAACAAGCTAGCAAGGGTAAGAAGCTATGGAAACTCTTATTATTGGGATTACAATACAAGATATAGTTGACACTATTGTCAAGAATATGGACATGTTCCTAAGAATCACATTAGGACACACTTCAGTGGTAACTACAAAAGGTGGTTGAGTCAAACCTCATGCTTTAGCTATTTGAAGATTGGTCACATTAGTAAGAATTACCCAACTACGTCCAAGGCACCAAGTTCTAAATTTGATGAAGGAAAATGCAAGGAAAAGGCAAATTTTGAACATGCTCGAGATGAGATGAACACGACATGGAAAAAGAAAGATGCTTGCAATGCATCAAATATAGAAGGGGTCACTTCATCCAATGGGTCAAGTGATCACTCCTCATCAAATTGAACAATCAAGAGGTATGTGGGACTGATATTTAGAGTATTATATCATACATCAATTTCAAAAGAAGTTAGTACTGAAAAGACTACATTAGCATGAATGAAGATGCAAGATGTTGTTGAAAATTAAAGATTAAATCTTACATTTTTCATGTTGTTGCCAAGCATGAATTGTTCTTTGTGGATGCCAAGTGGAATGCTAGTTGATGTTGAGCTATCAACTTAGCTAGTTGACTGAGTGATGGTAATATCAATGGATGTTGAATGATTCTGAAATCAAGTTAATGCTGAGTTTACAACTATAAAAGCACTAAGCATTAAATGCAAGGTTTTTTGAAGGGCATATGGTCATTTTCACTCATTATTTATCATTTCAAATTTGAGCAAGAGAAAACAAAGTAGAAGGTGACTCAAAAACTTGTTCAAAGTGATTGCAAAAATCTCAGCCACAATTTTACACCAATTCTACATGATTTTCAAGGCATTTATCACAAGCTGAGCTACTCAGTTTTTATTTGCACAAACCCTAGTTTTACAGAATGGTATCTAGCTCAAAGAATTTAGAAGGGAAGGAGGTTTTGAATGTCCAAATAGTTAGTAATGAAGTAAAAAAACCCATATTCAAGACCATCCTTGACATAGCATATAAAAAAAATCCCTATGGTGCACTATCCATGATCTAACCAAAAGTTATTATGGTACAAGTTGTTAGGCAATGTTACAATTACAAAATAGGAGGAATAGGAGACATGGAAATTAGAGAAGCCTATGATAGACTATGTGAAAATGGTTCTCTAAAAGAAGAATTCAAAATCATCGAAAGGAAGGGTTTGACCCATTGCCTAGATTTTCCTACTATTTTCAAGACTGAATGTATTAGAATTGTCTCAAGCCAAATACCTGATGGATCCCTATGGTTAAAAGGAGGACTAATTAAGATATCAAAGAGGATAATTCATATGGTGAATAGCTATCCAACCCTAGATTGGCCCAAGACTTTGAGGAGCAACTCCAAAGAAGTGATATAGAGGAACACAAGGGAAAAGTGGAACACATGGGAAATAACAATTGACATGATCAATGATACTCTGATAAACTTTTCTATTAGGTAATCTCACAAAAATTCTTACAATCTAGTAGATTTAATAGTGTACCCTATATTGTAGTAGATGTTGGCTACAAGATTGTGAAGAAAGATCATACATATGATTTGGAAGAACCTTGGAGTTATAAGGAAAACCAAAAAGTGCAAAATGCAAATTTGGTTCAATACTTATTTGCATATTCTTCTATGTAAAAAATACATTCCCCTCTTTGAGTAAAATTGTATTGAAGACCAATAGGTCAGTTATAGTTTAGATAAATGAGTATATTGAATAGATGGGGGAAAATTTTGAGACATTAATGACTAGCTACTTTGAAGACTTTAAGAAGTCAATAAAGTAAAGGATAAGGGTACATGTTTCACTGGTTGAGAAACACTACAATGATATATGTTTTCTTGTTGGTGCTGATTATACCTTTATCAGGCTACTACACCAAGGGTTAGATGGTTAAGACCACTTGGATATGAGATCAATGTTGATGAAGCATCAACAACAATAACTGCACTTCTAGTAGAGAAATTTGACAAGAGTGCAAGAATCTTTGGAAATTATGATGTGATGAAATCAAAGATTGAAATGGAATTGAAAACTACCTCTACACTTAAAAGGAAAGGTAAACTAGTAAAGAAGCTAAAAATCAAATTCGGTGAAGGTGCAGGTAAGGAAAAAGAGGAAGAACAAGAACAAACACAAGGACCTCTTGTATTGACCCAATGCATGGGAGAGGACAAGGAAGAAGAAGAAATAGAAGGTGTTGAGGAATAAGAACCTGAGGAAGCACATACACAAATTGATCCAAAGAAGAGAAAGGATAAGGTATAGCCTATGACTAAGGAAAATAAAGTTGCAAAGATAAACCTGATCAAGCCAATAACACCTACTACCAGAGCCATGACACATGCCACAACATAGAAGGAAAAGGAGAAGATTAATGCTATAGAAAAAGGAGGCCAAGGGTAGAATAAATAGAGAAGAAAATATGTTGCACAACGTGACTCAGATGAAGAAAAGACTAAATTGGACAATTTGAGTCAATTCAAAGTGATAAGTCACAAACCACTTTCTGATATTAAAAATGTGAGTGAAAATGTCAAAAATAATGTAGATTTATCTGGTTTAAAGAATATTTATTTTGAAAAATGTGGAAAAGAGGAGAAGAATCTAGTAGAAGAGGCAACATATACAATGATGTCTAAATTTAATACCACTCCACTTGAATTTGATAACACTATACCAAAGGGCATATATGATATTGTTGAACAAAAGTGGCATTATTGTTCAAATTTGGAAAAAATAGATTAGAGAAACAACATTAGCTTGGGTAATACCAAAATTTTAAAAAGGACATATTGCAATGCAAACAAGAAATATGGAGGAAGGTTTGCACCAAAGTATAGAGCCTTCAACATTCTTCATAATAACATTGAAGATGTTGTAAAGAAATCGACACAAATGTGGAAACTGATCAATGGATTAACTATTATGAAACAAGGAGAAGTGGACCCCTTTGAGGATAAGAATGATGACAAATAAGACAATAAGGATGAAGGAAATATAGTTGAAGGGGAGACTAAAAAGACAAATACTAACATGGCCACAATTGAATAGAACAAAGAGGAACAGAGTGTGCAAGACACACAAATGTTGAGTGCCAGTCCCCCTCATGATATAAACGTAACTATAGAAACCATAATTTTCAAAGATGTCTCTAATTTATTTTCTTAGAACATCAATCCATTAACTATAGAAGATTTGAAGAAGATTCTATACCAATCTACACTACAAGCACAATTATGTGTAAATCCTATTTTGGTTAGTGTAGAAGAATTTCAAAAGGAAATAACTAAGGTTACAAGGGATAAGGTGAATGCACAAGAACCACATTCTACCATCCCTTTAGTTAATCAAGTACAACCTTTAACTTAAACCAGAGTAGATACATCTACTCAGGTTTATGCTAACAATAAATTTGATATATTTGAATAGAAATAGATTGTAGAAGAAGGAAAAGGGATAACAATAGAGAAAATAGGACAAATATATTCATCTATACTTGAAGCACAAAGACAAGGCACAAGTCAAGTCATTATCATAGATCAAGATAAGTCTGAAGAAGGTAAAAAAAAAACCTAAGGTAAAGGAGCAAGAAGCCATTCAAGCATTGGTAACACTACCAACATCCGACACTTCTTCTTTAAAAGTTCTTTAGAAGCCTAGCACGAAAGCTTTACCATTACAGATCTTAGTGCCAGGCCCAAGCTCTTCAAAAGTTGATAAGGTAACTCGCTATGGTGATATAACTTTAGATGAAGAGATAGTTATTCCTAAATTTGACTATGAAAAATGATAATAGACCAAATAAGCATTTTACAACAAGCTTTAAAAAAGAAGAAACATCAAGAAATACGTAAGAAAGAATATAGGAAAAAGCAAGCACTACAAGAAATTAAAGACATCATTTTAGATGCATTCATATTGCCTACTCCTAAATAAACAAAACCATTATTAGAAAAATTGTTAGACATAGTGGAAAAGGTCAACAATGAAGACATTGATATAAGTGCAAAACTTTTGGAGTGATCAAAAAAGAAATTCCAGAGCAAGGTCAATGAAAAGATACCTGATGACATTGTAGTATTAGAAAAAAAGTTTGAGGATGTGAAGAAGGTACTTGAGAACATATTCTTATTGTATACCAAATTGTGTGATCCTTTACTCTTCACCCAAGAGACCAAACATCATATTCTAAGATTGGAGAGAAATCTCAATAACATCAGGTATAAGGTTACCTTAGAACCCAGCTTAGAGTGAGAAGCATTTTAATACATTGCTTCAAACACAAATTTAATTAGTTGTGTTAACATGAGAAGAGGCTAATATAAGAGCCAAATTGATAAATATGCAGGCATATCTCACCCCTCACATAGAAATACTATAGAAGGAATTAGGCTATGTAGAAACTCTACTAAAGAAAGACCACAATCCTTCTACTCTAGATGTCCTAGTACACCTCACTACTAAGCTTGCTATCCAAATCAAGTCATTAGATGTTGAATGTGACAACTAAGATGTAGCTCTAAAATCATAATGCAGGTCCACGAATAATTTTTGGACAAACACACAATCTTTGTATAGCCCATTTGACATAAGCATAAAAAAGGGTAAGATATAGTATAAGAGATAGAATATAATGGGGAGAATATCCTATGGGGGAGACAACAAAAGAGATAGCAAAAAGGGAGAGCAAAAAAATGAAAAAATATAAATAGAGTGGCATAAAAAGTATAAGTGCATTGAAGTCAAAGATCATTAGTAGAGACAATTCTACTCAGAATGGAGAAGAAAATTTGGATACAAAATAGATATATTAACTTAGGGAGAGTTATACATTTTGAGGTATATAGGTTATTGCAAAATTTTTAATATTTTTAAGTTCTATATATAAGCTAAGTCATGGATATGTTATACTCAAGAAGATTAGATTAATTATGTATATTCAAGCATTTTTGACACTCATTTCAAAGGGAGAGATTGTTGATCTCATATTGGTTTAACAAGTGAGTGTCAACACACTTAAATCATTTACATAGTTCATGTCAAACTAGTAATGCATGCCAAGTACAACATGCAAATATTAGACCATGCCGAGTTGCAATGAGTGCCAATTCACTCATGTGTCAAGTCACTCAAGTGCCAAATAGATAGACCATGCCAAGTGATTCAAGCACTAAGTGAATAGTAGATACTGAGCAATTCGATGACGAGTTAGAAAAATGTTTGTCAAGCATTAGCAACTACATATGCTGAGTGATATAGATTGGATATATTTTTTTTTTATGGCACAAACAACTATGTAAACCATTTTTTAGCCAACCTAGGAATAGATTTCGATCCTTTAGAGATAAGGATGAATCTATATGAAGATTCCCTATACAATTACATGTAGCCAATCAAAAAAATGGGAAAGCTTAAGTGGAAAAATGAGTTAATGTCAGCCATAGATTCATACCTAACACTAAGCCACCTTAGTATTCTTAAGGAGGATGAAACCCTAAATTTTTAATAGAGTTAATAGCATTGCAAAGGTGTAAGAATTTTCCTTCTGAAAAATTACCCAAGATCAAGGAACTCAAGCACTAGCATAGAATGGACCAACAAAGTATGATTAGAATGAAAATATCAAAATGAATTGATGTCATTCATGTCATGTTATGTACATATACACTAGGAGTGCCTATATATAAATGCCTCTAAGATGCATCTAGAATGTCTCTAGAATGAGCTAGGAGATAAGAATGACAACTAAGCACACATCTGCTAGAAGTGGATTATCCTCCATTGTGCATAAAAGTACATGCATTAATGAGAGGGTAAGTATGACAAGGTTTATCTCATATAGAGATGTTGTAGACACCTTGTGCTTAATTAGAGTGCTAACTCCTTTTTTGTAGACACCATGTGCATAAAAGAGTTGCTAACTCATGTGTTGTCAACAAGACAGCTCATAAGAGTATGCATACAACTAGGTGTCAAACTAATAAATAATAAAATAATGCATTAACCTACGTAAAATTAAATAAAGTGTAAATAGTAAATACTTATTTACACCAACACACCCTTAAGTGCAACTTAGGGGAATACACTTAAGCTCACAAAAGCTAGGATGAAAATGCATGATGGGTTCTAGCTACTAGGCCATGTTAGATATCCATGTACAAAAGCAATGCAGTTTCTCTAAAAATAGAGAAAGAGGGAAAACCTCATGGGAAAAATCCTCCCTGAGAAAGAGAGATGAAAAAACAAGATGCATGGATGGATGGAGTAGTCAAGATCCCCCATTACAACATACATCATTTATATACAATACAGAAGTATGAGAAAGACAAAATCCTAGAAGAGGAAAAGGTCCCCCCATAAAAGAGGAGAAGAAGAAGAAGAAAGGAGACAAGGTAGTCTTCCCCCCCACAAAATATAGAATATCAATTAGTGATAGCTACTCCAATGTAGAAGTTGATCCATGACTACTGAATAAAGTTTCTCCCTTTAGGAAGAAACAATTCCATAGGTACATATGAGATGTTTACCCAAGGTGTAGAAAGAATCTTGAAGATGAATGGTGTCTCTAATACTTGATCAACTATCCCTGTGTTTATATTGACAGTCACCCCTTCCAACACTACTCAAAAGAACAAGTTTAGATCTAGCAAGGATGGATGTAGAACATATTCCAAAGAACCAACTATCTCCTCAAATGATAAAGAGACCTCCTGTAGCTACTGTACATAGGGATCCCTAATCATATCAACCTTGTAAGACTGATCATGTAGAGAATGGATAGGAGGGTTAGAGTGAGCCCTAACAAAAAATGAAGAAAGATCATCTTCATCAAAGATAAGATATATATCATCAATGATGTCTCCCAAATTTTCTATGTAGGACTCCACAAACAAGCTTGAAATCTTTATCATGTATTCATCCCTTGATGCTAGAATTGGAAGACAAGGTGCCCCATCTGTACTGAATCACATGGAACTATCATTATAGTAATATATGAATGTGGAATGTGCTGATGTTGTGACCTCTTCTAGAATCTGTTAATAGGATCCTACATATTTGAATATGTTGAATCGCTATCATTATTGTCACTATCAATTTCTACAATTTATGAAGTATGGAGAGAATTAGAGGATAAGTGAGGTGAACTTTCATCAAAGTGAACATTCCTCTCTATTAATATATCATGGGTCTCAAGATCCATAAATCTATATACCTTAACACTATCATCATATCCAATGAAAGTACAAGGCCTAGGTGGTGGTGCCTTGTATTTCTGTGAAGATATGTTTTCCCATGCTAGACAACCAAAAACTATGAAGTTTTTCACAACTGGTTTTCTACCGCACCATGCCTCAAAAGGAGTTTTTCCATCTAAGACATTATAGGGGGACCTATTAAGTATGTGATTGACACTTCTTATAGCTTTGACTTCAAGTGATGGATCAAGAGACTTAGCTTGAATCATGCAACTTTCCATTGACTTAAGAGCTGTAATTCTCATTGTTGCAACATTTGTCTTTTTTCGACCAAATGCTACTAGATTCTAAAGATGAATACCCTCAATTTCACAAACATCTTTAATTCTTTAGTTCACATATTTACTTTCATTACCCATACAAAAAAACTTGATGGATTTCCTTGATTGCTTCTCAACATGACTCTTGAAGGCTAGAAACTTATCAAACACTTTATTCTTGTGATTAAGAAATAGACCCATGTGTAGCATGAAAAGTTACCAATGAAAGGGAGGATACAGTGACCCTTGCTAACTGATGTTATTACAAAAGACCTACTAGAATTGTGTGAACCAATTCAAGAATAGCTAATGCTCTCCAAGACTTCCCTTTTGGCATACTTTTCTTCTAGATGTATATCCATTGAACAAGTTGAACATTCACCCTCAAAAAAGTTGATTGTAGGTAGACCTTTGACCAATTTTTTGAGAAAAATTGATGAAGAAAGTGGAAGGCAAGATGTCCATACCACTCATGCCATAATTTACTTTCTAATTGAGATTGTGTCAACAAGACATGTGAAGGAGACTTAGGCACAAAGTGGGAGAAAGAATACAACCTTGTGTCATGATTAACTTTACCCATTGCAACCAATGAATCATCTTTAAGATTGCACAGCATTATTGAATTAGGAAGGAACTCAACTTTTATTGCCAACTCCATAGTGACTGATTTGGTAAATTGAAAGGAGATTAGAGCTAAGGTTAGGAATGTAGAAAACATCATTGAACTCTCCATTTTCCATCTCAACTTGTTCTTTCCCTTCTGTTCATGTTTGAAACTATTGAACAAAAAAATGCTCAATACCAAAATGGTATTAGTCACATAATCTAAGGATTAGCTTTTTCCCATTAACAATTACATGTGCAAACCACTTGGACACAACTTCAACAAAACCTAGGATGGTTTTCTACTCTTTAGGTTCTGCTAAACTAAGGTGGGTATACCTTAGGGATAATTCACCAAGATATTGTTGTATAAAACTTAATTTACTTTCATTCTAATTCTCATCTTCTATCCCTGTCACATATGCAATTCATCCATTTATTTATGCTTTTCTATTCATATATATCCCTCTTAAGAATATTTGGTCATAGTTTCTCCTTGAGTTTACAATTATTTCTGAGAATAGAAGCTACCTAAGAGTCAGAAATAAAATATTAAACAAGTGCTGACCAATACGAAAATCTTACCAAAATGAAAATGAATGATTTTGAAATTAAAATTGATTTGTCATGTAGAAGAAGAATCTAATCCCAATTATTTTTGACATATACAACCAGTTCCTTATCCATGGGGACAAAAGAGTCAACTATTGGCAGGAGATCTTGTTTCAGATAACTTGTAAATGAAAATATTAGCTATGATCACCAATTCCCATTCTTATGAAATATCATTCTCATAAATTCATGAATTCTATTGATTTATTGAAGCATTTACATAATCCCTTGAATTATAAGCAACTATAAACCAATATACAACCCATCTAGACTACATTCAACCAAATGAACCTTATTCAGAAGACTTCAAAATTAACAAATCCATGAAATGGAGACAAAAAATGGTGACACATATCTTGTGTAAATACCCTTTTACGGCATCCTTTATATGACTAATACAATAACCAATAGAAACTCATTGAAACCCAAAATATATTTGCTGATTGTATCATTTCTTTATATTGTCAGAAGATACATAATTGAAAATAAACTTAGAACAACAACTACACGTATTTGATCGACTATATTTTCTTGAAAGAATAGAAATTATACAAGTCTCAGACCCTCACGTTGCCTTGAAAACTCATTTATATAGGCATTAGCTGCAACAAGCAAAGGGAAAATGTGATTGAAAGGTGTCCTTCCAAACTACAAACAAATACAGTTAACAAAAGACAAAATAATGTGTAACAAAATGCCAAGCACATCAAAATATTCTTTGGTAGGCCCATTTCTGTTACATTATTGCAAACTATTAGCTCTTTGATTTGCCACCATGATTTTGGATCTTCGAAATATGTAGCTACTAAACTAGCCAATGATGAGTCATCCTATGGTGCTTCTAAATCAATTTGTATCCTTGCATTTTTACCATTTTCATCTTGGATAGACAACATTACTTTTACCCTTAATTGTTCCTATGTCATGTCCACATCTTGGGCTTTTATATCTGTAGTTGGAGCTAACTAGTGAACCTCATCTTCTTCATCTTTTAGCTATGGTGTTGATGTATCAATAATCTACACCTGATCATCATGTACATCATCATCATCTATTTCAACTTCTTCAAATTGTTCATCAATAGCAATATCTACCATCCATGTATCAAACAATGCATCATCTAGCCAATTGAAATGCAAAATATCACTTTTCCTTTTAAGCACATGCTCAACATCATTATTAATAGTAACAAAATCTTGTTTCAAAGAATCAAAGAATAGCTGGAACTTTACCAACTCCTCTATTGAAGTGGCCCACCAGGCATGCCCTGTTTCATTAATGATTTTATTCATCCTTAGATAGAATAAATCATCCAAGTGTTTAGTCTACTCATCCTTGCTTTTCAATTTATTCTTTCTGTTTATAGCATGAGGAAACAAATCAATTTTTTTGCTCTTGTACTTACTCAAGTAGCCAACTATTATTCATTGTAAATAAACCCTCTTGTCATCAAAATCTAGAAAATCAGTGACAATGTCATAAGTCCTTTTAATTTGATTATAGGATGACCTTATCACTAAGTAACACAAGAATGTCACCTCTTTCCTTCTCCTTTTCTTCCCCCACTTATTCATAATAGGCTTTAAAGCCTCATCATTTGCTTTCAATTCTTCCCAAATGTTTATTACCCTTGCTAATTGATCATAAAACAATGGCCACTCAATTTTTTTTACAAGGTACATGAAAGATTTTCTTAATTTATCCTCATATTATATATTTAACTCTACATGTAGTGCCCACAGCTTGCTTTGTCTTCTTCAAAATCCTCAACTATATAGTATTCTAGCCTTTGGGGTGTCTTTGGTATTTCTATAAGGGGAGTAGACTTGAAGGGTTCCACTAAAGGATGAGGTATGTTATTCTAGGTCTGGAAGATCTTCCTAACACCTTATGTTCTAACTCAATCCTCTTTCGGACCTCTTTATTATAGGCTTCCACAATTGCCTCATACTTTCTCTACAACTCAAACATTTATTTTTTCTGCCTCTCAATAGTAGCCAAAAGAAAAATGAGAGGTCCCCACATTCATATGGGCTACCTGTACATGTAATGTGTCAACAAATCTCCTTACAATTATGCTTCCCATCAATCCAGACTCATCTAGCTATGATGATGTGACTCTAGATCCTCTTCTTAATGATCAACTAACCAATGCAACTTGATCTTCACTGAATGCAGTGCCATGGAAGTCTTTCTTACTTTGATCTTGCAAATTCAATTTATTTGAAATAGAATTAAAAACCAAGGCATCATCAATGTCCGAATTGGGTAACAATAAAATGTTTGATGCCTTCACCATTTGCCTTCCTTGCTTAGGGCTTATACTCTAAAATTCTTTCATCATTTCTTCTTTTATTTGGTTTTGGATGAAGGCTTCATCTATTTTTGGATGCTCTATTTTCAACCTTTTGCATCTTTCCTCAAAATTGTTCATATTTTCCCTCCATGCAAATTAATGGAAAGCCCTAGATTTCACAAAACCGTCATTAGACAAAAATTGATGACTTTCTTGTTCTAATACATGGTTCAATTCCCTACCTCTATAATAAGCTATTGTTAAATCTAAACTTGGTGGAAGAGATTCTTGAGGGTCACCCTCATCTAATTCTGCCTGGGTAATAAAAATGCCTCCTTGTGATCTTATATGCTCAACTTTTTCTTCAATGAGTTGTTCTCCTTCTATCCTTAGAGGGGATTGAGTAGGTGAATACTCTTGAGCATGGGATTCATCCTCTCTTATTATTTTTCTCCTCTTAGGGGATGGCTTAGGAGGCCTTTCCTCTAGGACTACACTAGTAGATCCTACTATTTGCTTTCCCTTATCCTTAGTGGTCCTTCTATTCTAAATTATATTATAGCTAGGCCTCCTCTAAACAACTAGATGACCAGACCTACACTAGGAGTGAAAGCTAACCTTTCCATGGTCTCCCTAGCCTATCTAGGTAGGAATCAATAAAAAATTATTTCTTTTCATTCATTTCTTCCATTATGTCAGGGAAAGCATTCATGAGTTTATTAATTTTATCTACCTTTGTGACCACATTATCCAAAGGACTGTAATCTTTATCAAAGCAGTGAATGAATTCTAAAACCCTAGAGTAAACTCTCCACTTCTCCTTTTTGGTCGAGAATTCATTCCTTATAATATCCTCAAGGTAGTAAGAGTCATTTTTTATCTTTCCCAATTTAATCCTAAGCATGAATGTCAAATTATAAAACCCCTCAGTATCACAAAAATGGGGATGGGAAATAGCCATTTTATATTGATCCAAAATTTTATACAAAAAGATCCAACCCCCTTTGGTAATCAAAAATTGGTGTGCCACAGTATAAGTAGGAAAAGTTTACCCCAATGACCTTTTCAATAGGTAAGTCTCCTCCAAGCCTCCTAACTGCCACAAAACCTTAGCCAATCCTACCTTCAAAGGCAATTGATAGTGCACCGCATGAGAAGTGCCCTTGAAACCATAAATAATGAACATAGTAGAAATAGAGTAAGGAATTATATATCCCTAATTGTGTGAAACTTTGAAATCATGGGGGTTATCCATAGGCCTAATGAGGTTCATTAGTGCCTTAGGGATTATGGGATTATCACTTAATATGAAGCATCTCAACTTGGAAGCAAAATACCTATCCAATCTAACAAAACTAGTAGTATCAGCATCCTAGGTCATATCAACAATCCATAATTGGACTGGTAATGCTACTCCATCTTGCTCTCTATTTCTCTTTACCAAAATATGTCACCCCCTTAAACAAAAACACGTGCATCAACAAAGAATAATGCACAAAAGTCTTCTCTACTTTCCCTTTAGCAATTCCAATTAGGCCTACATGGATTTCTTTAGCTAAATAAGTGGAAAAATCAAAAACAACATCTACCACAAAAGAAGTAATCTGAATCATCATATACATGAAACTGATAGGCATGGCATTATGTTCATCTTCACCAAAAACTTAGCAAAAGGCCCTATATACCTCTACAACATGGGAAGTAAAAAGATCTTTCTTGAAAGGTTCCCTAGAAGTAGTTGCAATCACTGATAGAGTCCCAATTGTGCCAATATATGCCTTCAATGCACCTCCCCTAATAAAATATTTCTTTGCCATATATTCCTTTTCTAACTCTTGCAAATTTATTGGTACATGATAATTAGTTAGGGGTTCTAGGAAAAAAACTTCTCTAATCTCATGACAGCTAATTGTAATCAGGGGCACACCATCAGTCCTTCTTACCACCCTAATGGCCTGGTCATAATTTCTAGCAATGGCCTCAAACAAATCATAATCCATAAACACACTAGGAACTACCAACTTTCCCAAATCAAAGTTCCAAACATTTGAATGTGAGGAGAAAAGATTCCTTTTTGAGAACCACTTTTTAAATAAAACGAGGCTAGTTTGAGTAGTCATTGCATCCCTAACCCAATTTGCCTTATCATAAAGGCCATCTGCAATTTTTAACCTAGGGTTTAAGGAGGTTAATTTTTTAACCTAAATAGTCTCAGTGGTGGATTCAAGAAGCAATTCTAGCAAATAATCATGAACATTCCTAGCTTGACAATCTCTTTGCCCTAAAAAAAACCTTCTTTGGAGGCATTTTGAATATAGTTTGGAGGAATTAAAATTCTACAGAGATTGTTTTTTTATATAAACTTACTTGATTTTCTATCTATTTTCTCTATGAATCTGCAATATTTCAGGAACAATTAAAAAACTACACCACCTTTGAGTCAAGCTTCACCATAATATTGTCTATGGTTTTCTTTCTCTCAAGAAGCTCAAAATCTTGTTCGTGTGATGTGAAAATAGTGAGATCCTCAATGATATGCTCTGTTTCTACTGGCATGCAAAGCTTTCATATCTCATAAATGAATTGTAAGTGAAAAATAGGGTGGAACTTCCTTCTATTTTTAAATTTGGGTTGTCAATCTCAAAAAATCCTATGATCTAGGAATTAAAATAGATCTGACCCATTCTTATCAACATGCTGGCAATCAAACCAATGAAAAATTTCCACCTGTAGATTTCCTTCGTTATTGGTGCTTCAAACTAGACCCACTTTTCTCTAAGGACACGTGTCATTGTATCGCTATATTTCTATGCCTAAAGAGTGAGCAACTCCTCTATGTGAGATAGTGACAACCATCAATCTCACCTTGATTAAATGGATGGGATTCAAAACATCAATTTGATTTAGCTTGTGGGCTAATTACCCATTTTCCCTTCTCGCCATGTCACTACTCTTAAACCTTGAGCATTTTTCCATAGCGAGCATGTAACATCCATATATCTTATTCAATCAAATGGTGATGAAATTTCACTTTGATTATATAAAATATGGTGGTTCCCTTGGTCACCAAGTCATGTAAGATAAACAAAATGCAACTTGTTTTAACGACTTGGTGACAATCATTGATCATCCTTTGATCAAGTGATCCTCATTGATTACCTTTCATTTGGTCTAGCAATGGGTCCATACTCATGATAACATAAGGAACTCGCTTCAACTTGGTAGAAATATTACCTTTTAATTCGTAGTTGTGATAGCTATATCCTGGATCTCGCCATGTTTCATGACTTTTAGGTGAGTTTCTATCTCGCTACTGGCGAAGATGAAAGATTTTCTGATCACGACATATCAACCTCTAATAGGTTGAAAGATTACTAGTACACATGCTTGTAGCTAGATTCCACCATGGCATAGAATTATATGATTCGCTATTGACAAGGCTCTTTATTGGGACCCACTTTATGCATATGTGACCACAACATTATTTTTTGATGAGTCTCTATCTTGCTACTGGTGAAAACCAAACATTTTTTGGGCATGACATAGCGACCTCCAATAAACCAAAAGAATTCAGAGCTGAGAAAAGATTTAAACATGGTTAACAATAATTAATAACTGAAATAGGCAAAAGACACCTTTTTCGAAAAAATTCTTCTCAGGATTTGTTAGAAACATTCGCTTCTAAACAAGATTGCCACCCCTTGTGTTTTCTAACCAATCACTATCTTGCTACTAGAAAATTGCAAGATTTATCGGTCATGCCATAGCAACCTCTGGTGACAATTATACTTTAATAATTGTGAAAGGACAACACATCAAACATGATTACACCATATAGTACAACTATCATAACCATGATCACACACATTACAAATTCATGTGGGAACTCATCTATCACAATTTACTCCAAAAAAGTCCACCACTTTCTCCACTTTTTGATGAGTCTCTATCTTGTTACTAGCATTTCTCAAAAGTTCTCCAGTCTCAACATAGCGAATTGTTGAGAATTCTAAGTTCTGGTAACAATACTTCGCTCCATGTGTATCTTCCGACAATGATGGCTTTGTCATTAGGAATGAATTATTCCCGAGGTGAAATACCTTTTTTGGTGTTGGTTTTTACTTTATGGTGTCACACAAAAAACATTCTTATATTTTCTATGTCATGGTGGTAAAAAGCCTCGCAACTTTTCATGACAAGTACATGACATTTTTGGATCTAAACAAGATCCAATGGTGGGAAAGACTTTTCAAAAAGGTACTCAATGATGACTTCAAAAGACATAGGAATAGAATATTCGATCTTTTAAAAAAAAATTGTACTAGGATAAATTTAAAAGGGCAAGACCTAGGGTTGCACATAGATTTTCAAGGGCATCTTAAAACACAAAACTAAAACCCTAAACCCTAGGATCTAACAAAAGGACTCATATCCAATTTTTTATACCATGATTTTAAGAAAAAGTTATTATGCAAAAAATTAGACCAACACCTTCAACTTCCATTTTTGTATCATCCCCTACAAAGATGTGAGGTACCTTAGATTACTTCAATGAAGAAAAGTGTCCTTTTGAAGAACTTGAATTTTTCATAAGTGATTTCCCTTTTCCTAGTGAAGTGGATGGATTTGAATCCGTGGAAGTATTTGGCACATTGATTGTGTTCTCCCTAAGTAAGTTTTCCAACTCATCTTCTCTTAGTCTTGAAATAATGCTCATCATGATTAAATTTCTTGCAATATGCACAAATTTTTTTATCCTTCTTATTGTTGTTTCCCTTCTTGGTTGATGAAGAATTTCCTTGTTGTGAGGAGAAAGATTGTTGTGCCTTTGATTGTGATTTTTCTTCCACTACTTTTTCTTGCTATCGGTAGAACATTTTCCATCTTGATTTGATTAGTTCTCATTAATGCACACCAATTCTTTGGTCTTTGATGACATGAGAATTCTCATATCTATCAACTTGGATTGTTTCAACATAAACATTTCTACAAATGTATCAAATGTAGGCTTAGTGAAGCCACTTCCCATGGTCAATCTATGAGTGTTGTAACTTAAAACAAAATATGCATACTCTAAAGGTAGCCTCTTCAAGATGTGATGAATTAATCTATCATCCTTCATGGGATTACCACAATCTTTAAGTAGTGCTCTCAATTCATTGGCTTTGTTGACATATTCTTGAATTGTGTCAAAATTCTTTATATCTAAGAGAATTAGATCACCCCCAATTCAAAATCCTTTTTCCTCATCCACCTTACCATACAAACCTTCAAGTTTTTACCAAGCACCCTTGGCTTCCTTAAAGTTGGAAATGTGGAAGAAGTTATCTCTATGAACACAAATTTGAATAATTCCTAAAGCCTAGTTGTCTTTACTTTTCCAATCAACTAGTGTTCTAGCATTAGTGAGTTTTGTAATTATACCATCAACAAATAGATTTAAATCTTTTTTCATTAGTCTACTCCATACAATATCTTTCCATTTAGTATAATTGTGTGAAGTTAGAAATGGAGTTTTAGGTGAACCCATGATGCAAAAAATTAAAAGGGCACATGAGAGAAAGAGAAACACAAGAACACAAGACCACCCCCCCCCAATCATTCATTCAAAGAAGCCCCCCAAAAATAATGCTTTTGGCACTTTATATGTAGTACATTTACAATAAGCCACTTTTCAAAATGTACAAAGTGGACTTCTAATTTTGTTCTTTACAACTACCT
Source organism: Cupressus sempervirens (assembly GCA_028749045.1). Classification (NCBI taxonomy): domain Eukaryota; kingdom Viridiplantae; phylum Streptophyta; class Pinopsida; order Cupressales; family Cupressaceae; genus Cupressus; species Cupressus sempervirens. Next base: position 95,271,644 of record CM053785.1, read on the forward strand.
TTTGAGGTTCAAATCTAGTACTTTGCAATGTAGCTCATATGCAAAACAATTTTAAAGAGTAATCAAAGCAATACAATGCAAAAAAAGACCTAATTTTGAAAGTGATATTTTTGTCCACACAAGCCTACAATCTAATTATAGATCTAGAAATTAAATTAAAAACTAAGCACTTTAAAAAAAAATAGAACCTAAAAATGTTTCTAGATGTACTCGTAAGGAGCATTTGAAGTTGCAAAATGTAGCATTGGATAGGTATAGTTGCCAAAACATGTAATTTTTGACAAATTTGAGCACCAAAACTAGAAAATAATAGCACCATTAAAATTTTTACGAAATTCTACCCAAAAAAAAAAAAAATGCTTGATTTGGAGTCTAGATGACTGGGTTATGGCCTCCCAAACTCAGACTATCAAATGAAAACTAAAAATGAGGAGCGGTCTAATTAGCAAACTGTGAGGGTAGTTTAATTTTTCCTATAGATGATGGTTAAATGGCTATCAAAATTAATGATGTCAACAAACCTTAGAAAAAATGGGTCCCCTAGTGATGTGGCAATGATGTCAATTATATAAAAAAAGTTGACATGGCAGTGGGCATGGCAGGTATGACAAGCTGATGTTTCCTATATGATCAAAGGAGGTGGCAAGTTGCATGATGGTACACATGGATCTTGCTGAGCTATAAAAATGCACATGTGTCAAAGGTCACAAAAATGGCAGAAGGTCTGGAGACAATGTGTGGCACTTAGTTAGAATTGTTGCATTTCTGTGTATCTCTGTATAGTTCTATAACTATTGTAGTGACTAGGTAGTCACTATAGACATGACAGGGAGGTCGATGGTCTTTGCAATAGGTTCCATGAAAGTAAAGATGGTGGCTAAAGAATTGTTTGGATCTACCAAGAATGGGAAATGACATTGCTAGAGTAGAGAAGATCAGGTCGTGAGGGGAGAATCATCAAATAATAGATCCGACAATGGAAAAGATTACGGTTGATGAATGGAGGGTTGATAAATGGAAGCCAATGGGAGAGTATGTGCCAGCAGAGAGGTTTTTTACTCCCACATGTTCAACACAAATAAGCATTGGGTGGTTTACAAAGAAAACCTAGTGCTGTATCACACAAGAGGAAGCTATCGGGTGGTTGTTGAAGGGTGCTACTAGTTAGTGATGTCATGGAATTTGGAAGCCCATGCTTGGCTAGTAAATGTGTTAAGCCACCTAAAATATAAGGAATATTCCATCAGGGGCTAGGATTCACCACTCGGTTCCTACAAAAAAAATTTCTCTGTAGGCTTGGTGGCCTAAAAAAATTTGAAAATACAACTTGAAAATTACAGATTGAAAATATAGAGAAAAATGGTAGATCTAGAAAATAAATTAAACAGATCTAAAAATGATCATATTGAATTTTCAAATCAAGCCTTTGGGTGTTGGATTGCAATTTTTTTTGACTCAAATTTGACTATGGCCTAGGATAGGCATATTTATAATCCGTTTTCACCAAATTGACACTCTAGATGCAATGGCAAGGTCCTCTTTGGCTCTAGAAGCTCTTAATGACTATGATACTCCAGATCTAAGTCAAGGTCATCTAAGAGGTGAAGCAAGAAAATGGCCTCCAATGACTATGTGAAGAGAAATTTCCTTAGCTTTGATACCATGTAAGAATTTTCCTTAGAGAAAAACGACCCAAGATCAAGGAACTCAAGCACTAGCATAGAATGGACCAACAAAGTATGATCAGAATAACAATATCAAAATGAATTGATGTCAGTCATGTCATGTTATGTACATAGACACTAGGAGTGCTTGTATATAAAGGCCTCTAAGATGTATCTAGAATGTCTCCAGAATGAGCTAGCAAATAAGCATGACAACTAAGCACACGTCCACCAAAAGTGGATTATCCTCCATTGTGCATGAAAGTGTGTGTGTCATTGAGAGGATAACTTTGACAAGGTTTATCTTGTGTATAGATGTTATAGACACCATATGCTTAATTAGAGTGCTAACTCTTGTGTTGTCAATAAGATAACTCATAAGAGTACGCATAATCCTAGGTGTCAAACTAATAAATAATAAAATAATGCATTAACCTAAGTAAACTTAAGTAAAGTGTAAATATTAAATACTTATTTACACGAAAAAAAGGGGTAAATGATCAATTTGGAGGAGTGAACAAGATAGTTTGTAGAGCATTCAAGGTGACTTAGCAATAGGAGTGAATTGTAGAATCAATTAAGTGAAGAATAGAGGATAGAGGATACAACATTCATACATAATATCATGAAGGATCAATCAAAGATTGGATAGAGGTGATTTTTTATTAGGAAAACAAGTTCTAATCACAAGATCTATGCTGAGACATTTTGATAGGTGATTTCAGTTGAATCTCTTAACAGAGTAGTCTTAATAGGCTGTATGAAATTTGTTAACAGGGTGCTTACTTAATTGTAAGTTGAAGTCCTCTAACAAGGCACACTTCTAAGAGGGTGTTGAAATCCTCTAACAAGGTGGAATGTAATAGTCTTTGTAATCCTTTAACATGGTAGGCCTTTAATAAGGTACATCATGATTCATGGTCAAACCATTGTAACCTTAATTAGATACACTTTATTGCAGCAGTAGTGAAGATTTGTGGGTGTCATCCCCACCCAAATTTTACCTTTTTATTTGGAGGGTTTATAGGTGATCATATCTGGTGTTAAGTGTGTATTTTTTATTACATGTTTACATGGTTGATGCATATGCTTTATATGTTATTTTAGTTTATTATGCATGTGATGTATGAAAGGTGAAAATTTTATGGGTCCTAGTTCAAACTCCTGATTCACCCCCCCCTAAGAAGTTCAGTCCTTTCCAACTTGTAATTCATTAGTAATCTGCAAAATTTAGTCAAAAACTAGATAGTATTTCTTACTTTAAACCATACATAAGAAAGTAATAAAGTAATGTTGAATAGTGCTAGTAACCATGCACAAAGATAACTTAGAGCACCATATTTTGTTAACTAGGGAAACGCAGGCCAAGGGAAAACCTTGGTGGGGATGATATCTAGTAGATAATATACTGATAAATAAGTTCCTTACTAGAGGATGGACCTTGTTAGGGATCAATGAGAAAATTCAGGGTAGTCCCTATTAGGAGACTTTGAATCCCTATTAGGAGATTCCAACCCTATCAGGAGTTGTAGTATAGTAGATGCAAGATGAGCCCACTATTGAAACATGCACTTCTAATTACTTGAAGATTTCACTACCTAAAAAAAAATCAAAATTATGGAATATAGATTTTTTCTTATTTTGATCTTGGATCACAAAATATCTTCACAAACTTTACATATATTTCTTTCACAAAATTTCCCATACAATCGCTCAACACAATTTCTCCAAGATATCACTACAACATTTGAATTTACAAGATTTCCTTTGCATAATTACCATGCCTTTACATAAATTGTTGCTATGTTGGGTAAGACCACAATACACTTTTCCAACTTAGATTAAACATCTAGGATGTTAGCCCCAATTAGACAAGTAATTATTTTGTAAACAAAATAATTCCTTTCCTTTAATTACATTATCATCTTACATTGGCATAACACAAATATTGCTTTTCTATATAGTCTATACTCACTTTTAAGGTTCTAAACCTAATCATCAACACATATACTATCTCCATGTCACTTTTTTAGTCATAATATGACATTAGCAACAAGTTATAATAGAAACAATACACTGCAGTATACCAAATTCATACTTAGACAATGTTATGAGTACAAAAAGTTAAGTATCTTTATTTCTGAGGTTTCCTATAAGCATGTACATCATGCATTGCCATAAATGACAACAATTACATATCTTCATTATCCAATTTTCAATGCTTCTCAACTAGTAACACTAGTATCCTCATTGTTTGTTTCTTTGACTTCTTAATGTCTTCAAAGTAGCTAGAGTCATGATCTATTCTCCTACCTATACTACAATAGATCTATTTTCCTTCCATGCAACTTTACCAAAAGAAGGAAATGTGTTCTTTACATAGAAAAATATACAAACAAGTATTGAAACAAACTTCCACTATGCACTACTAGTTTTTCTTATGGCTCCCAAGTTTTCTAATAATTGTTGAAATTGTAACTCACCAAGGTCATAAGAATGATCGTTCTTGACTATCTTGTAGCCGATGTCAATACAAATACAATATATATTGTTCAATCTACCAGATTGAAAGAATTTGTGTGCAATTATCCTTACTGCACAAGAAATTAGGCTATCTATGATGGTGTCAATTATCATTCATCTCTTATTCCACACCACCCCTATGTTTTTCCTAATAACTTATTTTGCACCACTTCTCATGGTCTTAGATCTGTCTAGGGTTATATAACCTATTACCCTCCACACAATCCTCTTGGTAATCTTGATAGGTCCATCCTCTAACCACATAGAGCTGTGATAAATCCTAATCAAAATAATATTTATCCATTCTGTCTTGAAAATGTTGGGGAAATCTAGGACATGATTTAACCCTTTTCTTTCTACAATCTTATATTCCTCCTTTAATATTATTTTTTCACATACTTTCCCATATAGGTCTTTGATCTCCATGCCACCTATGTGTAACTTGACATCTTACATCTTGAATCATTAAACTTGTGGTGGTATCATCGATAGTGCACCAAAGGGCTCTTGCTTGTATGTAATATCAAGAATTGCTCTAAAGTTTGGTTTCCTGATCTCATTAATAATTAATTGAACATTTAAACCTTATTTTCCCTCTTTAACCTTAGTATTAGAAGAACTAGACACCACATCAATTAGCAAGGGTTTACAAAACTTCAAACAACATAGCTCGGCACATGATAAATACCTTTACAAATATGTTGAATGGTGTCGAATAACAATTGAACCTAGTTTGCAAACACTTGGAATGATCTCTTCTATTCACCTTAAGCTCTTCATGCTCTCTCCAATTTTGAATGATGTCAAATGAATCAAAAATTGATCATATAGCCCTTAAAACTTTGTAATTAATGCTTAGTGCATACATAGCTATACACTTAGCTTCAATATTAATTCCAACTCAAATAGCTTCCATGAAATTTTATTCATGATCAGAATCCACTATGAGCTCGGCCAACACTATCACCTACGATAGCTCACCATCAACTAGATTTCACTCAACAAAAACATTAAAAAATGATAAAACTTATAGATTTCTTCTAGGTTCTAAATAGCACATTGCATCTTTCTTCATGCATATATAATATTTTTAGAACTAAATCCTTGGAATAGATGTATGGTATATCATCTAAATATCAGTCCCACGCATACCTCTTGATGTCTTAATTGTGAGTGGTTTGATCACTTGACCCATCGAGTGAAGTGATCTCATCTAAACTTTATGTATTGCAATCTTTCATCTTCTTCCATTTTTTGTTCATCTGCACTTTGACTTCTTCAATATCTACCTTTCCTTTGCCTTTGTTGAACTCACTACTTGGTGCCTTTGACTTTTTTGAACAATGTTTGCTTATGTAACTAGTGTTTAAGGAACTAAAACATGTAGTCTAACTTAACCATCTAGTATAATCACTTTTGAAATGTGTTCTTATGCAATTCTTAGGAATATGTCCATACTCTTGAGAATAGTGTCAAATATACCTAGTATTATAATCCTAATTATAAGATTTGTCATTGTACTTTACCTTTGTTTTCTTGTTTAATGACCACTTTGGCTTGGATTTGTAGTCATATGCTCTATGTCCACAATTATGATAGTTATAGCAGTATCCTTTAAACCTTTGTGTGCTCATAATCTTGGTTTTTCACTCATGAGCCTGATGTCCTTGTTTGTTGTACTTGTGGTAGTGACCTATGAAATTCTTCTTAGGATTTTAATTTGCAGTCTCACTTCTACAAACATTAAAAATATGTCCTAATTTTCCATAATTAGGACAAGTAGGTTTGGAGTCCTTACTATTGGAAAAAATAGTCCACCAAGATTCTAGAAGGGGGGGGTGAATTAGTTATTCAACAATTAATACATTTATCTTCTTTAAACAAACTTAACCATTAAACCAAAGTAAACAAAAACCATAATATGATGCACATAAATAATTATACTAGATATGTTAACTAGGGAAACCCATGATTAGAGAGAGAACCCCAGTGAAGGAATGAAGCCCACAATATGTTGTACTAATATAAATATTACTTGTTAGAGGATGAACCCTATTAGGAGTATATTACAAAATTTAGTATATAGAGTCCCTATTAGAAGATTCCAACCCTATCAGAAGTTGTGCCTACCCTATTAGGAGTTGTAGTACAATGTATGAAAGATGAACCCACTGCCCAAACATGCAATTTCAACTACAAGAAGAGCTCACTACTCAAACAAGTAATTTACTATTATGTTCTTCTTTCCTTTGTTTTGTCAACTAAACCAATTGCTATCAGACCTTGTAGACTAGGTCACAAACCTTAGATCCAAATATCAAACCTTGAATCACTTAGAAAGACCTTGGTAATGAAATTTTCTTGACTTCCACTCTTCTCTACTCAACTTTTCATTCAAATCTCTCTACTTCTTACAAATAATATTTCCATGTCATATGTCAAACCTCATGATAAATGAAAATATACTTCCTTTATACTAAGTCCATAAATAGTTCCTTGATTTGGCTATTAGACCTTCTCAATTAATCATTATTGGAGCACATTAACAACACATTACACTTAGTGATAACATTAATCTTCTACCTTGCAACTTGAATAAATTTACATACACACAATATTATGATGAAAAAACTTAGTCAAGTCATCACCAACATGTCTTCTACATTTCCTCAACTTTAATTCTTAGAATAATAATTCAGCTAAGAGATATAACAAGTTTACTAGAACATGCCTCTATAAACTCTATCTCAAATAAGACATCACCAAAACTTATGTAACTTATTCCAAACTTATCATTTCTTCTTCTAATGTTAACTGCATATACTAGATACTAAGAAGTATCTCCTATAACCTAAAATAGTGATAATACTCAATTAGCTATCTATACCAACTTGAACTTTCCATTATTCTTCTATCAGATACCACAAAAAACTGCTATCTTGACATCAATGAAAAAAAATTCATGAATGTAACATATCATTGAAGTAACATATCTACAATACTCCTCCATAGGAATATCATCAGCATTCATGCTCTAAAAAATCTCACAACAATCTTCCCCTTTGGTACTAATGGCAACATAGATGAAAAATATCTAGTTCCAAGAATACCAACAAAAAACTATTCTTCAAATCCTCTTCATCAATCATTCTCCCCAACTATTTTCTTCTCCCACACAAGTTGTACTTATTCTTCCTTACTTCTCCCCATGATGTTCATTTTACAAGCTAGAGTTTTTGTTGCACCAAATGATTGACTTGTTAATGCCTAATACAACCACTAGACTTATAGAACACATAAGAGGTGGTTAAGCCATGTCACAAATCCCAGAGGGGAAGACTGGTGGTTAATCCAACAATTCCCCCCTTAGTGTTACCTGAGGGCATTTGAACTTATGATCGGGCTTTGATACCACTTGTTACAAGCTAGAGTTGTCATTGCACCAAAAGATCAACTTATTAATGTCTGATACAACTAGTAGACTTATATAACACATAGGAGGTAGTTAAGCCATGTCAAACCTGAAGAGGAAGCCTGGTGGTTAGTCCAGTAGTTCTTCCTGATGATCTTCTCATAATGTAGTACTTTTTCCCAACATGTTTTTCATGCTATACTCCTCCCCCATTGACATCAATGTCAAAGGTTTTAGCAACCAACTTCACTATATCAAACTTTGCAACAACTAGTTTATACTAGCTCAAGTGTCAAAAGACATTATTCAAAAATAACATCCAACAAGAGTCCTAGATGACTCTGTTCATCACAAATACTCCTCCATATAGGAAGTATCAACATTTAGTCTAGACAAAAAATGGTTCTCTATTACACTAGATTGATGCACTCTTACATCTTCTACTCTAATGTAGGAAAGGGCATAACCCCTAGCATACCTCACAAATACTAAAAAGTGTCTTTAGGAAGATGCTTAGTGAATATATCTACAATCTTCTCTTTAGTGCTCATATACTTCAATCTAGTTTCCTTCTCTATAACTTTCTCTCTTAACAGGTGATACTTAATACAAATGTGCTTAGTCTTTAAATAAAATAGTAGATTCTTAAACATATTTACCATGCTTGTGTTGTCACAATGAATAACAATAGGTTCACCAATTTCTATCCTTATATCCTTCAGCATCTACTTCATCCAAACAACTTGATTACAATTATTTGTTGCTATGACGTATTCTATTTCTACTATATTGTGTGATGTATAATCCTACTTCTTTCTTAGCCAAGAAACCAATCTTCCTCCAAGAAAGAAGGCTCTACCACTAGTGCTCTTTCTATCATCCATACTATCCACCCAATTAGCATCAACATAAGAACTTAGAGTAAAATCATTAGATATATCATACCATAATCTGAACTCTGATGTTCCTTTTAGGTTTTTAAATACCATTTTGACTATTTCATAATGTGCTTCTCTAGGATTAGCTTGGAATCTTGTAATAATTCCAACTTCATTTTCTATATTTGGCCTTATTTGAGTTAGATATTGCAATCCTCCAATCATAGATCTATACTTCTTCTACTCAATAGTAGGAGTCTCATCCTTTGTAGATAACTTGTGTCTAGTTACCATAGGTGTTCCAAACGATTTTACATGTTTCCAAACCAAACATTTCTACTAAATCCTTTAAGTACTTAGTTTGAGAAATAAAGATTCCTTCTTTATTTTTTACAATCTATAATCCTAGAAAATATTTCATTTCTCCTATCATACTCATTTCAAATTCTTTCTTCATCTCTTCTACAAGCTTCTCACTTTCCTCACCATTTCCTCCAAATATTATATCATCAACAATTATTACCAAAATCATCAAACCAACATCAATTTCTTTCCAATATAAATTATTGTCTGCCATACCTTTTCTACATTCCAGCCTTTTCCAAGTGCTTGTCCAACCTTGCCTACTAGGTTTTGGGTGCTTGCTTCAAGCCATACAATGCTTTCTTAAGTCTACATACTATTTTATTATCATCTATCAAAGGACAATATTTAGGTTTCTCAATGTATACCTCTTCTTCAAGTTCTCCATTAAGAAATGTTGACTTGACATTCATCTGATATAATTTGAAATTCTTTTTGTGCTGCATAGGCTGAGCATAATTTTACTGCTTCTATTCTAGCCACTGAAGCATAAGTTTCATCATAGTCTATTCCTTCTCACTATGAGTAACCTTTACATACCAATCTTTCTTTATTCCTTACAACTTCTCCTTTCTCATTTATCTTGTTCTTGAATATCCATTTAGTTCCTATCACATTCTTGTCTATTGGTCTAAGGACCAATTCCCATGTCTCATTCTTTACTATCTAATCTAATTCCCCTTTCATAGATTGTTTCCAGTAATCATCTTTACATACTTCATCTACATTCTTAGGTTCAACTTGAGATATCAAACATAGTTCTTCTTTGACCTTGCTTCTTGTAATTGCACCATTATCTTTACTTCTAATGATCTCCTGAGATGGATGATTCTTTATCATGTTCTTTTGCAAAGTAGGAGTTGCTATCTTAACTCTTGGCTCTACTGAAGGTTTTGAGCATTTTTCCTATCTTGGCTTTCCTTCATTCTACAAATCATTGTTAGTCTCAACAAATACTTTATCATTTCTTGGCTTAGTAACAACATCATCATCTAAATTTTAATCAACCATTCTTTGTTGTATCCTAAATTTCTCATCAATTCTCACATTTTCACTTTCCATAATAGTCACCAAACATGTCTATTCTATTACTTTATTTTCATTAATAAGTCTAGAATAATTATTATAGACTTTAAAGGTGTAATATCTCAAAATTGGTTCATTGCCATGACAACCAATTCTGGTCTATTTTGATCATTCCTAAGGTCCTATTTCACTACACAATTCTTGTTTTGATTTTCACTACTTGACTTAATTGTCAAATGTAGAAAACCCTAATCTGCATTAATCATGCTATTTATTTAATTCCTCAAGTATTGACTCAAATTAGTCACATTAAACCTATTGATTAATATTTAATTTAATTTAAAGTATTTATAATTTAATTAAATTAAATTACCTACTAAGGCTAATGTACTAAGGAATTAAAAATGTTTTGATTTAATAATTATGCTCACTTTAATTAATTGAATTTGATTACTCAATTAAATAAAAAAGGCATTTATGAGGTCATATCTCATTTTATTATATTAAATAACTTTCTCAAATTATATTCTTTAGTTAAAAAATGGAAATTCCAAGTAACCTACTTCTCGAATTGGAATTGACTTAATTCACTCACTCTCACACTAAAGTGAATTTTAGTCAACTATTCCTTGCACTTAGAATCTAAGTTAGTTAACTGCACCTATGTTGGGAATCTTCCACTTTGACTAAATCTTAGCTTCAATCCTGACCATCAATCTAAGTTGATCTCAATCATTGGTGGATTTTAGGAATTATATTTAAGTGACCCCTAATTCCTCATTACAAAGGTTGGATTTTTGAATTTGCATTGAATTGCTGTTGAATTACTTATTCATCCTAGTTTCACTACTTGCTTAATGTTCTAAAATCATGTAGATTAATAATGTATACATCTAGCTTAGTTTCTTTCATTTCTTGGATTAAATGCTTGCATACCATATAGATTAATCATGTATTCATAATTTGCATTTAATCCCTTTATTTTAGAGAGGTCTAGTTGCTTGCATCTTGATCTAAGAGCACAATAGGAAAAATCCTTCTAGTTATAAGGCAATGGGTTATGTTGTTAGGTGTCTTAGATAAATGACTCCATGTTTATCCCAGGATGCCTATGCAGGTAATGACCACATTGAAGTGTATGTGAGAAGTAGAGGTCATGTTCCATATATACATTTATGGCTCCCACCGTGGGGCCAAGAAAAACAATTTCTTTGGCCTCATCTATCTTATTTTCTAGTATTTTCATCATTTTGTCATACTATTCCATACAATATTCAAGATTTTCACGTGGGAAATCTAATTTTTGCACAAATATTTGAGGGTTTTTCCTGCTTCTCTCCATTTTCTCCCATGAAAAGGTGTCTCATGCAAAACCTCATTCTCTCATGTGTGTCAGTGAAAGAGCTTGCATAGACCTGCACAAGATTTCACACAAAATCTTAAAACAACACAATTAAAATGTAACTTTTTGGTATGTTTTTTTATCAATTTTTAGTAATGTGTTTCCTTTGAAGCATCTTCATTTGGTTTTTCTGATTCTCTATAGCCTAACAGTTGTCTATATGATGTTTGATGAAGACTCCTTTACATAAACTCTCCAAATATGAACTGACTATGTGTTTGCAGGATGCTGTCAAAGATATGATTGTTGAAGACCAACTTTAAAACCCACTAAAACAATGGTCTTTTTCTCACTTACAAAACTTAGTCTAATTAGGGCTTGTGAACTTCATAGGGTGTAGGATAGGGGAATAGGGGAGTATGCTCTTTACCACTTGAAGGTCATGACCAAGGCTAAATCAAAAACCTAGAAGCCTCTAAAAGATGACATTCGAGGGAGGCAAGCAACTTGGTGGTTCTCTAGTATGAGTCCTCTTCTATGAAGGGATGATAATTTCCTTTGGGGAATCATAATCTTGAGAAAGGATAAGTCTAGATCCATTAAGGTAAGTTTGTGATTAACATGTTCTGCATGTTTGGGTGAGGTGACAAGGTAGAGGAGTATGCTTTTTACCCTTGAGGGAAATTAGAAACTTGGACCCTTAAATCTAGACCACCAATCTGAGTCAACCTTTAGAGGGCCTACCAAGTGATCCAACCTCTAGGAATGATCCAAGTGAGCACATTAATTTTCTCTCCTTCATTCTTGATATCACATATAAAGGGGAGGCTTTGTAAACTATATTAGTCAATGCTGGCCCTAGTCTTGTTTAGAAAATCTATGCACTTACAGATGTTAGTGTGGGTTACTGGTCTCTAATCCACTTTTGGAGCCACAGGGGATTAATATGAATGGAAACCAAGTAAAAACCTTTACTTAGAAGCTACCTAATTTACCTTCAAAATGGGGCATAACCTTTGTGCAAGGAGGGGGAACAACCTATCCTATAGAACTCACCATAGGCATGCTACTAGGTGTTGGAAGGTGGTATACATGCTTAACCCCTACCACAAGGATGTTTATTTAGCATATATGTTATTGAGCCCTTTGAATACACCAAAAACATAGGCACCCTCTAGGGGGTGACACAATTGTGTGAGGTGCACACATGCGCATAAGTTGTGGGACAAAGGTTTTTCCTTCACTGCCATTTTTGGTTCTAGGCATAAAGTGTGTTTGTTATTGAGTCTTAAACATGTCCAATCCTATCTAAAACAAACTAGAAGTCAAGACTACCCTGTCCCTCTGAGTTGCTTTGTCCTTAGTTGAGTTGTATTTGACTACTGCTTGCTTCCTGTGTCTTGATCAAAACACTTTTTCTTGTTGAAACCAAACACTATTCAAGAACTTGAAAGTCTACCTTTTTGTCTATCTAAAATTTGTCAAACAAATCAAAAATCTATCCCAAACAATCTGAGCTTTCCAAAGTCTTTTCAAAATCCAATTTTGCTGTTAGTTTGGTCTCAAATTTTGTGCATAGTTTGCAAAAAAATTTGTGAGTCCTTTTTGTACTGTCATTTCTTCATTTGGTTCTATCTAGGTTGTCATGTGAGTACTTGCATGTCTCTACATGATACATTGCCTCAATATTCTTGTCTCATTCATCAAAACTTCACACTTCTTTGTGCCACCTAGAGCACATCCTCATGCAAGTTGGAATTATTGTTCTGAGATTTTCCATGTGCCTGTGTACTTTATTGCATGCCTCCTAGAGGATCTTCACATGAGATCTTGAGTCTAAATTGCCAAATTGATCTAATAGAGCTATCTTCATTGTGTGTCTAGTCCATTTCCTACATCAATTTACCTTTTCTCTATCTATAAATAGTCCCAAACAATGACATTTTGTTTAGCTAATGACTTATGATGCATACTTTGACTAGTCTCATCTTTTAGTTTTCTTGATTCTCATCCTTTAGTGCTTGACATACTCCATGTCATGATAGTCATAATCTTTGGATGTTCCAGCCTTCACTTAGACTATTCATACTTTAGTATACAACACTATTATCTTGTCCTTTTGAGACTATGTTCTAGTGTGGTCCCTGTCTAAAGTTTTTGCTTCTTGTCCTTGTCTATGACTATGGAAACAAGGATTGGAAATGTGTTTTATCCTATTAGGCTTAGACAAGGTAGAGCTAGGGGTTCTAATTGTGGCAGAGGTCACTCTTTAGCTTATACATAGTCTATATCTAGTTCATCTAGTGAGGAGGCTTCACAATCTCTATCACCTATTAGACAACCTTGAGTTCAGAGAACATTCTCTATAAATCTATGATAAACTAGGAATCCATTGTATCAAGAGGTTCCTAAAACCAAAAAAGGTCATACACCTCTAGATAGCACAAATGAATTCTTTTCTAAAGGACCTTTTCAATCACAACATACTGAAAATAATCACATTCCTACAATGGTTGACTAGAAGCCTGAGTTTGGTGAACATAGTAGAGACCATGAACAACCTAGGAATGATAGAAAGAAAGACCACTTCACTTATGATGAAGATGAGGAAGAGGTTAAAATAAACTCTAAACACATTGAAAAGTCTGATAATGACAAACATTTCAAAAAGGTCATGGAAATCCTACTCAATGAAGAGAAAGAGAAATACTTTCTCAAACTTGCACAGGAGGGAGCTAAGTTACCTCATCACATGTGAAACCATTATCACACCTAAAGAAGAGATTGAAACTTCTAAACTCCAAAAATAGTTGAAAATCATGCAAGACCAACTAGCTCAAATGATGCAAGACAAAGACAAACCTGTAAAGACATACAGTCTAGACGCTCTTTGTCCATTCCCATTTGACAAGAACATAGACTATGTGTAAGTTGAAGAGTGACCTATAATGAATTTGGAGCCTTATCCATGGAATTCATGCATAACTAGACATATCTCATGTGTTTATTCCCTAGTAGTCTAGGTGGTCAGTCTATGGAGTGGTTTTCACACTTACCTCCAGGTATCAAGACATTTGATGAGATTGCCAACTTATTTGTACAATAATACTCACACAACATTCAACATCCTATTAACATCCAAGATTTGTGTAATCTTAAATAGAGAGTTAGGGAACCTTTCCTCACATTCCTCTAGAGGTGGAGATAACTTTACACAAAATACTCACACAAGATTCCTAAATAGAAAAGCTTGACATTTTCATTGATAATCTCCTACATGATTTTAGGTATAGAGTCCAACTTCAAGGTCCATGCACCTTTTGAAGACATGGTAATAGAAGCTATCTGCATAGAGGAATTCATGGTCTAAAAGGGTGAACTTTCCTTTTAAAAGGACATAGAACAAGGATCCACCTCTAGCAAAGACAAATCCAAGTATTTGAGTAAAAACTAAGAGGTTGTACATGATGTAGTTGTTGAAAACATAACTCCCAAACCTGCTAAGGTAGCCTTTAATCTCACAAATAATCTCAAAGCATCTAAACATGTTGATAAACCTCCTCTTGATAATAAGACGTCTGGAAACAAGCTAAGAAATGCATGGACTACACATCCCAAGAGGGAGTATACACATTTGGGTGAACCACTAGATGTGGTTTACAAAACATTATTTCAAAACAAGCTCATATCCCCATTGGATATCTCTCAGCCTTATGATCCACAACCTCAACTACCATGGTTGAACAAAACTACATTCTATGAATATCACCAAAACAAGGGTCACAAAACTAGCAACTACATTAATCTATGTCACAAGATCCAAGACTTAATAGATAATGGTGATATAGTTGTCAATGGACACAACAAGAACACGGATCATAAGGCTTTCAAGGAGCTCTTCCCATCTTATGAAAAAGGAGAGAGTTCAAAATCAAAACCTAACAACAAGGTCAACTACACTTACTCTAATGATGACAACGTGATTAACATGGTTGAACCTGTAGATTTTGAGTATTGTGATGTCATTACCATTAAGGGAAAATAGGATAAAATTAAACCTAAGATACCATTCATCTTAAGGGGCCCTACTTCAAATAACTCTTATTATGAACCATCCCAATCTTGTGCTAATGTTGTCACATGTTTCCATGCTAAGTTGGTTCTCAAAAGCCCTATGCCTTCTTCTCTTGAACTAGAACAACATAAGGATAAAACCCTTGCTGGTCCATCTAGAAAAGGTGCAAAACTTATGACAAATGTTGTGGCTACTAGCTATAATATTCTTTATTAGCTTTAATGAGCTAATGCTCAAATCATAATATTTGAGCTGCTTGAAATCTCACTTGCTCATAGGTAGATTCTTGGCAAAGCCCTCATCGAGGAAAATGGTCCTCAAGATCTTGATCTTGAGTGATTTTAACCTATGGTAGCTCATCTGACCTCACCTTATTACATATCTTTCTCTAAGGAGGATGACAATTCATTGAGTCACCTACACAATCAACCTCTACATATTGAGGTCATGATACATCAAAAATGTGTCCATTAGGTACTCATTGATAATGGAGCTAGCTTGAACATTGTCTCTATAGCTCTGCTAATACAACTAGACTATTCTAAAGAGTATATTGATCCTCACTACAAGATCACCATCAAAGTGTATGATGAAGTTGAATGAAAATCCTTAGGTGTTGTGGTGTTGCCTCTTTGTGTTGCTCCTATAGAAAGGGATGTTACTTGTTAGGTTCTTGACATTCCCTTGGCTTATAATATCTTGCTAGGAAGATCGTGGACACATAGATGTGTGTTGTACCATCTACCTATCCCCAATGCATCAAATTCCCATTTCATGGCTCTGAGGTCACTATTCCTACAAATACTAGCTACACCTACAATATTCTAAAAGCTACTAAAAGCTTTGTACCTACCAATAGAGAGTCTATTGATTACCATGATAACAAGACAAAGAAAATTGAATAGTCACTCTAGCTGAAAGAAACTAGAATGGAAAAATATCAGACACAACTAGTACTATCATTAACTGCTCTTCCTGAGTCTCCTCATCATTATGGGAGACCATCTAAAGTGAAGAAGCCATTTCTATTAACACCTCAAACCAAATTTAATGGTGCTTTTTTCTAGGCTATAGCTCCCCTAGAGGATGAGAGTGAAAATAGAGCTATTGTTGCGTGGATTTACAAAGATGATATGCCAGTTGATCTCACAAAACAAGCTCATGAGATCACTCTTGAGAAGTATAGTCCTAGTCTTAGACTCATGAAGTGCTTTGGCTATAAAGGAACTGGTCCTATCAGATGTAATAACAACATTTTGATAGATCCTTTCAAAACAATAGCTTAAAGGAATAGAGATAATTCTAGTCCAAGCTTTAAGAAAATTCCCTTTCACTTAGAGATTAACAAATTCATGCGAAAACTTGAGAGTTCATTAGAAAATGAGTGACAATTTAAATTTGACAGTCCTAAAGATAATAATGATGATGAGGATTCTTATCCTTATCCTATTCCTCATGATTTGGCTAAATTCTTCACTGAACCAAATGACTTTGTACCACGTGTTAATGCTATGGATAGTACCAGTAACTCATCTGAGGACACTATTGATTCACATCATACTCACCTAGAAAAAGGAGAGTATAGTCAGCCTCTTTGTATTGACTATCTTTACAAAAATCTAGAGGAAGAAGGAGAGTATGTTCTAATTACTATTGAAGAATTCTACAGTTTGTCACCCTATAACACAGATTCTAGGGAATATGAATTTTACTCTCTTTCATAGGCTACTACAACAAAAGACATTGACCAAGTCCATGTCTATGAAAACCAACTTGAAGTAGGTGAAGCATCTAGGGTTAGGTCTAATGAGTCTAATCCAACTAGTGTTCTTGAGTCTTCAGTTGATGACATTAGTGCTTCTAGGCATTCAAACACAATTACAGATGAAGCCGCTCTAGGTCTAAAATTGCTGGTCCAAGCATTCAATGATTATATTGTGAATGTAATTAAACCCACCACTACTCTTTCACTCACATATCCTGAGCTTATAGACTTTAATTCCAATAGACCCAGTGAAGTCCCAACATTCTAGAATGACTATGCTCTTGCATGCTATCTAAACATTGTTGAACTAGTAACATCTTCCACCAGTGAACAAAGTGTCAACATGACTAAAGCTAACATCAAATATCTCAGTCATACAATCAAAAAGAAGAAAAAATAGAAGGTTTGATAGTGAAAACCACATTGTGGTAGTACTGAAACCAAAAAAAGTAAAAATAAAAGATGTATCTGAGGGTGAAAACCTCTCTGAGGTGCTTGTGGATGAGATATCTGATGCACTTCCAAGTCATTTTCAGGAAAGATCATTAGTGTTGATAGAGCCAACACAACCAATCAAATTGGGAATAGAGAAACTCCCTTACATGATAAATCTTGAATAGTCACTATCTCTAGAAGAAAAAGAGGAGTTCATTTCTTTCTTCTGAGAAAAGAAGATCAACTTTTCATGGACATATTCTGACATGCCAGGATTAGATCCTGATCTCATCATGCATCACTTTTCTATTTCACTAGGCATTAAACTAGTTAAATAGAAACTTTAGAAAATGAATCCTCATGTTGCATTACTAATTAAAGCTAAATTGGAGAAGCTCCCAAAATCTGGTTTCATACATGCTATTGATTATGCTAAATGGATATCTAACATTGTTCTAGTCTCCAAGCATGAAAAATCTATCAGAGTTTGTACAGACTTCTGAGATCTGAACTTAGCATGTCCTAAGGATGATTTTCCATTCCCTAACATTAATGTGATAGTGGATATGACAACAAGATATAAGATGTACTCACTCATGGATATATTTTTTGGTTATAATCAAATCAAAATTACATGAGAAGATCAAGAAAATACTACTTTTACTTGTGCATGGGGAATCTTCTATTGGAACGTGATGCCATTTGGCTTGAAAAATGTTGGTGCTACATATCAGAGAGCATTCATTACAATTTTCCATGACATGATGCATAAGACCATGGAGGACTACATGGATGATACCATGGTCAAGAGCACAAAATACAATACTCATCTTCAAGATTTGGGACCTATCCTAGATCACATGGAAAAATTTAGTCTAAGGCTTAATCCCAAGAAATGTGCATTTGGCATTACATCAGGGAAACTACCGAGATATATCGTGTCTTCAAAAGGAATTGAGGTAGATCCAGAAAAAGTTCAAGAAATCATGGATATGCCTCCACCTCATAATATCAATCAAATGAGAGGCTTATAGGGAAGACTTCAATCCACTAGTAGAATTTTTGAAAATAAATGACCATGTGACTAAAAATTTTAGTCACAAGACTAAAGAGTTTAGTCATGTAACCAAAAGTAATCAAATTCTAGTAATGTTTTGCAATTTATAATTATAAGTGACTAAATAAATGATCAAATAAATGACTAAATAATTGGTCACTAATAATTAGTCACTTAAAAAAATGTCTAAGTGAATTATTGATGATTATTTTATTTTATTTACTCATTCTTTTAACTTGTATATAGCTTTTATTATTTGCCAATGGAGTTTTTGTGTTATAAATACATATTTATTAGTTAACTTCCTTGAATGTCCTCTCTACTAGTATTCCCTTTTTATGATCATCCATTACACTTAGTTGTTTTTATCCATGAATAGAATAGAAATAGAGGAATGCCAAATTGAAGTTGGAAATGATTGATCAACCACCTCAACATGACATAGAAATTGTATAATAGGTGATGTAAAAAAAGAGCAGAGAAAAGGCATCGGTTATGGTGCAACATATTTGCACCCATTCAAATTGATTGCTTCATCCCACATCTAATTCCATGCCATGCATAGTGTTTTCCTATTCATCACACACTACTCGAGGGGAGTACAATCACTATTACTAAGAATAATACATTTTAGAAGAACTTATTATTTTTTATTTTTATACTTTTTATACTTAGTACAATCACATTAAAAGATAGAAATGAGATAGGCGTGTGCTTTATTTTTTTAATCTTTTTATACTTAGTATAATTATATTAAAAGATAAAAATTAGATAAGTTGTGTGCTCTATAAAAGTTAGAATTTTTTAAAAGTTAAATTTGATGTTTCTTTTACATTAAAAAACTTGAATACATGTAAGTTAAATTTGATGTTTCTTTTACATTAAAAGACTTGAATACATGTAGGGTGTATGATATTGTGATGTGAAATATTTATATATTTTTTAGATTTTATAAGTTTGTATGTGAAATAAACTATCTATCAAAATGAATCAAATTTAATTTGTAAATGTCAAGATGACTTTATTTACGTTGTGATTCAAATGGCCAATATTTAGACAAATAGATTGAAAAAAGGAAAAACATGTTATTTCAATAATACATATCCTAAGATCATTAAATATATATCATATATTATTCTATAATAATTATTAAATTAAATAAGAACTATTTTTTTAATATATATATATTCTTAAATAATTTCATTATATGTGATATAGGTTATAATATAATTATTATTAGAATAAAGAATAAACATATAAATATTATTATTAAAAACTTTAAATATATTATTAACTTATTAATATAGTAAGATACTTATATTTTTTGGAAAATATAAGTAAAACACAAATATCATAGACTGATTACTTTCTAAAGTAAAAATATAATAAATTTAGTTGATTTTTGAAATTTAATTATAATTAAAATAAATTAATAATTATCATATTAATACTATACAATTATAATATAAATAATGATATACTAATCTAATTTAGAATACGTGTGTGTGTGTGGTGAGGGGGGGTGGTTTAGATAGTAATTAGGTACATCAAAGTAGAAAGGAAAATAATCTTTGTTCAAATTTATAAATGCTAAATGCTATCCTTTCATAGACAAGCCAATAAATTGTGACCATGTACAATAGTTGTTTCAATCGATGTCGTCTATAGTGAATGCACCTATTAAATAGGTTGGAGAAAATTTTAAAGAAGAATAGTTGGTAGGTGTGAAATCCAAATCCCACAATATTTACCATCATCTTCTCTACATGTGTCAATATTGAATCTTTGGAATAGAGTAATGGGCATCAATCAAACTATTAAAAAAGTCTTACTCGTATGATATGTGAACTATGAAGTTAGAGGCAAGGCATATGAATAGTTTACAAACTACCTCAAAGCCATGTCTTATCCTAGAATTAGTGATTGTTTGATTTGTGGAAAATAAATTTTGTGTTGAAGCTATCAATTTTTTTGAATCAATGAAGAACTCTTAAAAAATCATATAAATTTGGGAATCACAAATGTTAAACCCAAACTATTTGACAAAATGTCTCAAAGAGTTGTTAAATCAAGGAATGACATGATTGCATAGTTTGAATGCGAAACAAATCTATTGAACTATCTTAACTGATTACTCAAAGATCAAAGAGATTTCTCCTCATGGAATGCAATGATTTTTAGTTTGCATTGTAAGGGACTTGTTGAAAAGGTTTAAGAACCACATATGAACATACATCAAGGGCATGATGAATGAAGTTTTGTTAGACATCATAAGTAGAAATGTTCTAGTAGATTTGTAGAGACAAAATGTAAAAGCATGCATAATGTAGTAGAAATGTTTTATAGGGTGTCTCAGGGGAAGGGGGTGATCTTAATGAATGTTATTATGGTAAGAGAATTGATTCATAGTGAACATAATTATGCAAGCATAGATAATGAGCTCATCAATTGATAAGTAGGAGATGTTTTCCACAACAAGTCAAATTGTGATATTTCTACTAGGATTAAACTATGTAGTTTTTTAGCCAAACTCATTGAACCATGGTTCATGAGTAGTGATTCACATAAATGCATCTCTCATGAGAGTAAATAGAACAATTGACACTCATTGGATCTAAGTGATGCTCATAGAGTTGAAGCATCAAGACTTATCGGGAGGTCACCCTACCTAGTACTACTCAATCTTGAGCACACTTTGTAGACACCTAAAATCCCTTAAAAAAAAAGTATTTTTATTTTTTGAAAAATTCCTGATGACATCATCATTTATTAATTAATTTATTTTTAGGCCATTAAATCCCTTTATCTTAATTCAAAATATTTAATTAAGGAATCCCTCCCAAAAATGTTTAAATCTTACTTAAACATTATTTTTTTATTTATTAATTATTTAATTAATAAATTGACCAAAAATCCCAAAATAAATAATTTATTTATTTTTTGCCCAAAACTTGGCCAATTTCCTTAAGATCACTAACCTCTTCCAAAATCTTCTAATCCTTCTTTAATTTTGATTAAAGGCTAATCCCATCATTTTCTACCCCTAATCCCAACTCAAAATATTTAATAAAGGTTAAATATTAATCCTCATGTTTATTAAAAATGTTTTAATGAATATCTCCTCAACCCAAACCCATGAAATAAGTAAAAATTTATTTATTTCCTAAAAAACCTTTTATCCTCATCCTAGGAAATTCTAGACTCTTCTAGAAGGTCTTCATCCTCACCCTAAGCCTATCCCTGAACCCCCTTCTTAGCCTAATCCACCCCGTCCACCCATACTAACCAAGCTTAGCCACTAACTCACCCACCCTCATGAATGCCATCCACTTGCATATCTCTAACAACCTTAATCTAATCCTAAACCGAAGCCTAATCCCCCCCCCCCCCCGACCTTGTCACATTCCCTAAGAAAGCTTAAGACTTTCCTAAGCCAAGCAAAGTCAACAATCTCAACTCCCTCCAAAATATCCCAACCACCCAAACATGAATGCTCTTACAAGGTCATAAAGACTCTTAAAAGCCCATTCATTGCTCTTACAAGCTATTTATGAGGGTCTTTAAGGCCTTGAGCTTCCCTTGTTGACTCATTCTTGCCCTTTCCTCTATCCACTCACCCTATGACATGTGTCACTCTCTGATTGGCTATAAGGAAGCACAATCCATGTGCTCTCCTCTCATGCAATTTGAGCCCCCCATAAGCTTTTACCCATTCTTGCATCTTAGCCCTCAAACCCTCAAGCCGTTAGCCTATAAATTGGATCCCCTCCCAAGCCATTTCAATCACAACCTTTGAGCTAAAGTTATAATGCCATCTTGAGCCCAAAATCCATAGCTTTTGCATACATCCACACCAAAAATCCCAAATCCATCTCCATTGAAGCATAAAGCACCAAGCTTGAGCACACATCCCAAATCCATGTCCAAATTAGACTCATCCCTAAATCAAGAGAACAATCTCATTGAGAGAGCCTCTCAATGGCTCACATTCTCATTTGAGTTTGTTTCATCTTTGTCTCTCTTAAAGGTTATATTAATTTTGTTAGTTAATGCTTTGGTCTTTTAATAGATTAGTGTTTCTTGCTAACATATTAGTGTATACACACTTAACTACAAAGTTTCCTCTATGGTTAAACCCACTCTACTTGCAAATCCATTTGTAAAACCTTTACTAAGTGTTTTTCCTTATGAACCATTCAATAATAGAATTTTCCTTAAGCTCACCAACAGATAAGTAGGAGGTATCTGTGATGGCAAGTCAGATTGTTATATTGCTATCAGGATTTAACTGTGTAACTTTTTAGTCAAACTCATTGACTTGTGTTTCATGAGTAGTGATTCACATGAACCCATCTCTCATGAGAATAAATGGAACACTTAGTACTCATTGGATCTAGGTGATGCTCATAGAGGTGAAGCATCGAGACTTGAGGTCACCCATCCTAGTACTATTATATTAAATACATGTATAAGATTTAAGTTATTTTAAAAATCTATTTTTTATTTGATTCATAATTTTAATAAAAATATTTACAAATAATTGACAATATATTATATATCTATTCAATATTGATCGTTGTATTTTTTCTTATTATTTTAAAATGATCATTTTGAAAAATAGTATATCTCATAGATTGTTATTATATTGATACCAAGAAAAAAATTTATTCAATGATCATTAAAATTGTAATTATTTTCAACACAAACTTTTTTAATTAAATTTTTAAATAATTCTTACATTAAATTATAACCATTTTAATAATAATGGTGTTATTCAAGAATTTTATTTTTTTGACTATAATATATAATAAGACCAAAATATATGAATATTAAAATTACAAAACATTGTAACATTATGTTTTATAATTGACATACCATGACCCTCATCAATAAATTTTGTAAACATATCCAAGAAGTACTCTATAGTAAATATTATTTTAGAATATATCTGAGATCTGAGTGAGATAATTAGTCTCGTGCAACTGAAAAATCCAACCAAAAATGTTTTCACTAGGGTTTGAGAGGAAATTTGTAGGTGTAATGGCTACGGGAAATCTGTTCGAGTTGTTAGGTGATCACAATAGTGGCAACCTCATGGGGGTTTTGAATGCGCTGCCTATTGTAAAACAAAAATAGAGGCGAAGAAGGGGAGTGGTAATGCGCCAGTGCGAGCGACTGTAGTGGCACCTTCAAAATTGCCCTCAAATCCTCTACCTCCAGCTCAAGTCGGTATGTAATTGCAAATTGTTTTATTATCTCAGATAGAAATGTTAACTTTTGATGAAATATATTTACTTTGTTTTTCTAGATTTTGAGTTTTCGATCTACTTCTCTTTTTCCTTTTTTTCTGTTTTAGCTATGAATGGAAACCTTCTTGTCAGTTGACGAAACACATACATTCGGAGTTTCAGATTTCGCGGTAGGATACTTATCTATTGCCTGATTTATTTCTTTTTAGTTATGTACATAGGCGTAGAATCAACTAGTGACTCTGTAACATGATTCCATAGCCTATCTTTTAAATTTATATATAAATCTATTATACATAAAGATGCATTTAAGAAATAGTATGTACCACAAATGATCCAGTGGTAACCAACTTAAAAATTAAAGTCAAATTTGACCAAATAAATTTTGCAACAAAAAAAAAATGTTCTATCCCAATCTTTACACCATATTTTTAAATATGTGCAATATATGTCTATAGTCTCAGGAAACCTCTCTTTTAATTTCATGAAAATGGAGCACATAAGCAGATTTTCAGAACCAACTTGATGGGAAGTCCCAACTCTCTCCATCTTGAGCAACTCAGCCAGTCTACAAGCTATTAAAGTACTTTATCAAATACTTCACATCATAAATACAAGGGAAATACATTCTCACAACCTCATAAAATGTGTATGCAATTTGAGGTAGTCTTGAATCACTAGAAAGAAGCTTAACCAAATACCCAATATCATATACACCCCTGAAATACAATCAAGTGAACATTCTGATTATAAAGAATGCCAGAAGACAAAAGCATCTTTCCAAATATTTTAGCATCAATACCGATCTCATTATTATTTTGTACCAGTACCACTAATTTGTTTGAGAAGCTCGATGGATTCAGAGGTATGATCATCATTCCTTGGATCAGATTCACTGAAATTGACTTTTTTTTGAGAGGTTCAATGGATAGGAGATATTTCAGCAGAGTTGCAAGTCGAGTGGGTTTAACCATGGAGGGAACTTCGTACTTCACCTCTGTGAGCATCACTTAGATCTAATGAGTGCTAAGTGTTCCATTTATTCTCATGAGAGATGGATTCATGTGCGAATCACTACTCATGATATAGGGGTCAATGAGTTTGACTCAAAAACTACACAGTTAAATTCTGATAGAAATATCACAAGCTCAATGGAATTAGGGGCATGATCATCATTGCTTGGATTGAATTTCCTGAAATTGAATTGTCAAGCACAGGGCTGCACTATTCCATAGTCAAGAAAATTTCCAAACTTATCTACAAAGGTTAGACCTAACTAAATGAGAGAAAGCATGTTTACATTGTACATCATAGTAGCGTACTATTAATATTCTTTGCTTCTGAATTGCCTAGATGCCTCATGACTGTTCCAAAAAATGTCTTCACGACTGTTCCAAAAAACTATGTATCAATCACCACATACGAAAAATTCTTTACCACCGCTCAGATCTCTTCAATTTCTTCCTCCACATTGCAATCCACACTTCCCTAATAAAAATTGAATTTCTTTTCTATAATTCCACCATTAAATCTTCTTATAATTTGTGACTGCCCAAGTCAAATTGCAAATATGTTTGAATTCAAAATTGCAGAGTAAAATTATAAGGGAAATATTATTAATAATATCTCATCCCCTCATCCTCTATTTAAACATGGCTCCTCATTTTGGCTTCTCTTTTGGTTTCAATACTAAAAGATAAAAATGAACATGTCAATCTCATTCATTTGTATACAATCAATAATAAACATTCAAGCAATTTAACAACTCCGAATTTGGTTAAACTTAAATATTTACAGTGTACAGTTTAAATTATTTAATTATATGATTTTGGATACTTTCTCTAATGTTTTCTGAGTGAGACTGAGACATTTCCTTTCATCAGCTAAGAATATCTAGTATTTTTAATTTTATCGAGGGAAAATCCACTCGTGTCCATAGACCAAATTAGGGTTTCCACATGTGGCATTCAAGGAGATTTTCAGTTGTTTAGAGATGACTTTGGCTTTTTAAATTCATCTGATTAGGCGTAAAGGCAGGGGGTTGTTGCTGGAAGGAGTTAAGGATCTTCTCTAGTCATCACCACACTTGTTTAATGTCTATGAGCTTTAGCAGGCTCATTTGGCAATGTCTATGCATATTTTAGACCTTATTGATGTGGGCGCTAGGCATTACGAAGCTGTCATGGAAATTTGAGCAACTCAGGAAGTCAAGCTTATTCAAGGGAACCCAATGCATTAAAAATTTAAATGAATACTTTAAAATCTGCAATTATTATACAATTGCAAGAATTGAAAGTCATTTGGCTGCATACTAACGGTACTAAGCTTCAATTTTAAACATAAAGAGTCCAAGTTGGAACTATTGTGTTAGGCATCCAGATGGCACATACCCTGTGGTGTTGGGCATTTGGGCATATGTACTGGGTGTCTATGTTGGGCATTTGGGCATCTGTCTTGTACAACTCAAATGAAATGTTGGGTGTCTGAGCTGCAAAACTCCAAGGAAATGAAAAACAAGATTGTGCCTGTGGCTGCTGTAAAACTCCAAGGAAATCTGTAAAATGTTTTGGAACTAACCAGGGTGTGAGACAATTATGGACTACCTGTTGTTGCAGAGAAGAACTCATAAATTAAAATCTTTCACCAATTCTACAAAATTCAGTGTCATAGACTCACAAAATGCCATTTTGGGAATGTTGTTACTTTTATCAATAATAATGCTTGATAAGAAACATGAAACTTTAGCAAATATTGTACATTTGGACTGTCTTAGTATCATAAAATAGAGCACTAATATGCTTCCATTCTAAAAGGATTCTTACCATAGAGCTTTACTCTTACCAGCTTAGTTGGCTTACACAAAGCCTCTTATTTTGGCAGTTGCTTTGTATTGACATTTTATCAAACAATCAATTCTCAAACTCCACTTTAATCATCATGCAACATTTAAGATTGATTTCTATTCAAGAAAATAATACGTACTTGATAATCTGTAGCACATATTAAGAATATTAAACTTTTTGATGGGAATCCATAGATATTCCAAATAGTCTAGATTCTACTACAAATTTTATCTTCAAATTGTTATCCAAATCATTTTGCATGTTCCAAATTCTAGAACATTCCAATAATTTACACCGAATCCCATTCAATATACAAAAGTGCAGATTTTGTAGCAACAAACAGTTAATCACTCTGCTTTGGTTACATGACTTCTCATATCCTACAGCTATATATTTCTTTTCACAAACCAATACCATTAATCAACCAAAACTGATATTCAAAAATCTGCTCTAAAAGTGATTCCATATTTGTCCCAATATTTCAACTTAAAACAATTTTAATCAATTTTGAATGCTAATGAAAATAGAGCCAACTTTATGTTCAAATCAGGCTATGAGAAATAATTTACAAATGGAATCTTAAACCAATTAAAATGAAGATAAATCTGTTCAAAATTTAGACCATCAACCATTTCCAAATACCTGGTTCATGAAAGCAAAATCACAACAGGAAAACGTTATGTTCATGGAAAATGTAAAGTGTTGTTCGAGAGTTACAAAGAGGTTATATATAGTGGACTAAAAAAAATGCAGCAAGAGAGTTATATAATATGTGATAGTAACATTATGCTTCCATTGTTCTGTTTCTATAGCTAATATCTTATTTTTGTTGGTGGTGTTTTGTAGTAGATACAAAAAGGAGGAAGTTGTTAGCTAGAGAAGGTTAGTGAAGTGGAAAGTTCTGATAGCACAATTCAGAAATCTGCAATTGGCAATGAGCTAGAACTATATTGTATTGGGTGCAAGTTCTTGTTACCTTTTTTTTGTGCAATTTGAGCAGCTTGTTGAGGTTCTGTAGATGCTTTAATGAAGCATATGAAATTGGTTCTATATAAATATATATATAAATTTGTTTCCTAGTCAAAGCTGTGAGAAGATGTCATAAATATCAGCTACATGTTTTCCACAAACAAAATTAGATAAAATTAGCAGTGCCTGAAACAGTTTTCAGAGCAAAGCTCAAACTTTCAAGAAACTAGAGTAGATTTCAACCTATAGTTGTAGCCTACAAAGTGAGTAAGTAGTCTTGCTCACAAGTAGATTTTGAATATCTAAATCAATATAGAAATTAATTATATTAAGGAATATGCTATATTGCGTTGAAATGAAGTTGAAACCAAGTTAAAAAAATGTGTCAATAAAAATATATAGTGAAGAATAGTGAATTTTGTAGTGCACATTAATATATATAACATATAAATATAAATATAGTCATATGTACAGTTTTACTCTTGTCATCTATATCTTTATGAAGTGGGTAAAGTTAGTTGAAGAGTAGCAAGAACTAATTGAAAAGGAAATCAATATTTTGGGAGTCATATAGATAGTATCTAAAACTGTATAAGGTATATTTGGATACAGATATTATGAAACTTCTAGCATAAAATTGAATTTATTTTCAATACTACATGAATGGGATGTTGGAAACTAACATAGTTTTATTATTCAAAGTAGAAAGTAAAATTTTAGAATTGATTTCACTTTACTAAAGTTGTTTTACACAGTGAAATAATTATCTTTGTTAATCACATAGTTCAAAATTTCAGTTGAAGATGCTTCTTGAGCTTCCTCTATGATGTTGAAAAAGGGTGGGGAAAACTGAGAATATGAGTTACACCAATATTATGTTGAAAAAGGGTGGGGAAAACTGAGAATATGAGTTACACCAATATTGTGATGGGAAGCAATTTTCACAATGACCTATATCTTATGACTATTGCCTCTGAAATCCCAAATATCCATGTTAAGGTGATGATTTTTATTAAAATGGTCTCTTTTTATCTGTGTGGTTTTTTGTTTTATTTTTTTTGGTTTTGTGGGCACAAATATTAAATTTTTGGTATGTTATTATTTTAATAGGCAGACTAGGAGATTGACGAAGTGTATGCCCAAGTAATGTTGGTTCCTAAATAGAGGTATGTATGATTCCCCTACATAACTGGATATACATTATACATTCTTTTCTGACAATTTAGGTTCACTTCTCATGACTTGTTATAATGTAAAATTCTCACATTTAGAGTACAAGAGTTAGGTTAACCATTTTTTTTGGACTTTTGCTTGTAGAAATATTTTTTAGTTCAACTCATCTGAATGGAGGCCCTTAATAGCCATGTATTCTAGTTTGATCAAATAGAGATATGTCCTATTTGGGATTTTTGAATTTTGTAGAGTA
Organism: Cupressus sempervirens; assembly: GCA_028749045.1. Classification (NCBI taxonomy): domain Eukaryota; kingdom Viridiplantae; phylum Streptophyta; class Pinopsida; order Cupressales; family Cupressaceae; genus Cupressus; species Cupressus sempervirens. The sequence goes on from CM053785.1 coordinate 95,300,671, forward strand.
AAAGGTATGTCAATTTGTTTGAATGTATCAATTATAGGATTCAATGGTCCTATGTGATGGTTGGGAATGGGAATTTACTTAATGAAAGAATTCCAAGGAGAAATGTATAATGAGTTAGGAAAAAGCTATAAAAATTCATTAAAATAGTTTTATATTAATCTTTCATTTAATTCATGAAATCCAAATAGTGACTTTTAGTTTGGTTTTTCTTATGCACAAGAAATGTTTGCTTCAAATTGCTAATTATAATGGTGGCCATTTAAGGGAACTTTTGACTTCTGATTATCATTGTCAATGATTTTAGTTATTGATTATTATATCATTATTACAATTTGGCTATATTTTGCATTCATTAATAAAATATATTCTTTATATTTTTTATTTGTCTTTATTATTATTTGCTACAAACGATGAAGGTCTGACATATGAGATTGTTGAATAGTAAATACAAAAAGGTAGATTTATTCAATTGAAAAAATAGAGCAATATATATGATAAACTTTTTGACCTTTACTTTAGATAGATGGAAGAAGTTGGAACAATGTTACAATGTGTGTTACTAGTTAACATGGACAAAAGTTACAGTAATATAATCTAAACTCAAGCTACTCCCAAGCCACAAACTAAAATAGAAAAATATCTTATAAATAACTTCTCCTAGCATATATTTTGTTATTGTGAAGTATCCCTTGGTAATTTTTTGTAATGAAATACAATAATTGATCTCAGAATTTGTGATTCACAATTCATTTATTTGAAATCAAAATGTACATACATGAAATCTCATTAATACAAACATCTGATGAATTTTTAGTTTGGACTCATTTTTTCAACCCTCCACTATCAACAGTTATCAGAAAAGGGGACATTACATTATGGTCAAGGATATAAATTTTATGTTTATGATCAACCATATTAGGATCCATTAATGTATGGTTCTAGGGCTTATCCTATAATTGGGGTTATCAATGGGTGAAGCATATCCATTGCCTACCAGACTTTACTAGTATGTTATTTCCTTTTGTTATAGGCTTTTAAAAGCAATTTATCATAAACATTATTTTGTTTGTTGTTACATTTATGAATTGGCACCACTTCCCCTATTACTAGGAATAACTTAATTATAGATCATTGATAAAAACTTTCTTTTCATGTGCCTTATTTTTATCAAATTCCTATTTTTATGTTGTTTGTAGACTAAGGTTCAATACATGTCAACATGAGGTGTAATGAACACTTTTAGCACCCACTTGAGCATAAGGAACAAGAAATATTTGATCCTTTGGCACCTCCATATGTTAAAAAGTGAGTATTTCAATTGATTATGTTTCGTAGTTTTTAATAGATGTGATTTTTTAATGGGGTTTGATGTTTTTATTTAATGCAAAGGTCTATTTTCTTAACATAAATTGCATAATCATTTGTATAGTTTTCTGAGAAGTTAGCACAAGAAACAATACTTGTGTGTGGCCAAAGTGCTCCAAATTATATTTTATAAGAGTCTATCACTACAATAATTTAGAGAAGTGTAATTGACATGAAATATAATTTTAAAATGCTTGAACAAAAGAATTTAAAATTGTTGAATTGTTATTGATAAAGATTTAGATTATCGTTTTTCATAATAACTAAAATTTGTGTTCTTTGAGAAGAGTATATCATGTTACAGGGACCATGATCATGGTAGATCTAATGTTGGGAAGATGACTTTGTTAATTTTTTGCATTATTCTTTAAAGGGTACTAGCTCAATAGAAGAGCACCTACTTTATAAGTAGGAGGATGGTGGTTCAATTCCATCGTGCCCTAATGTGACTAAATTAATAATTAAATATATTACCAAATATACTACCAAATAAGCTATCAAATAAACTATCAAAATTAACTACCAAATATGCTACCAAATATACTACCAAATATACTGTGAAATATACTACCATATATACTACCATAAAAACTACCAAATATACTACTGAATAAACTACCAAAATTACCAAATAAACTACCATATAAACTACCAAGTAACAACAATAAATGACTAAATCAATGACCTAATCAATGATTAAAATAATTTAGTCATAAATTTAGTTGGGAGATAAATGTCAGGTAATAAACTACCATTGGTCACGTGATCAAACTTAGTCACATATCTACAATTTTTAGTAGTTTATTTAGTAATATATTGTTGTTTTTGTACTAGTGATCTATTCATTGATTCATCCCATAGTGGCAGATATATCACAACCTTTTACAAAGACTCTACATAAGGGTGTGAAATATAACTGGAGTTAGGATTGTGAGCAAAGCTTACAACAAATAAAACAATATCTCACTAATCCACCAATCTTGATGCCTCCCATCTATGGGAAGCCTCTAATTCTATACATTTCAGCAATTGGAACATCTCTTGCTATCTTGTTAGCTCAAGAGGATAACAATAACAAGGAAAGAGCCATTTACTATCTGATTTGCATGCTAATCTCTAATGAGATGAACTACAATATCATTGAGAAAGCTTGCTTGGTGGTTTTCTTTGCTTCCCAAAAGTTGAGATGCTACATGCTTGCTCACACTACATGACTAGAGCCTAAAATTGATCCCCTAAAATACTTACTTAGTATGGCAGTACTAAGAGGAAGATTGGCTAAGTGGGTTATGATATTAAGGGAGTTTAACATTCAGTATGTTGAAAAATAGGCCATCAAGGGACAAGTAATTGATGATCAGCTGGCAGATGCATTGATGTAGAGTCTTCTCCTATTAAACATCAATTTTCTAGGTGAGTCAATTTTAACACTCACACATCAAATGTGGATAATGTTATTTGATGGTTCCTTCACACAATAGGGATCTAGTGCCGGGATACTCTTCATAACACTACTGAGATATTCACTACCTAAAGCATACAAGATTTTGTTTCCTTGCACAAATAACATTGCAGAATATGAGGTACTGATTAATGGCATGAAGATTGTGACTAAATAGAGAGTGGATCAGTTGAATATCTTTGGAGATTTTCAGCTCATAATCAACTAGGTTAATGATGTATATCAGAAAAAGGACGAGAAATTTCTCCCTTAAAAATGCATGGTTGATGACATGAAGAAATATTTTTCTCACATCACCTTCCAGCAAATTCCTCATATAGATAACAAAGTGACTGATGCCATGGCTACTTTGGCTTCCTTGCTATAGATGCTAGAGAATGATCTTTGACATGAGTTCTTGGTAGAAAAATTACTCTACCCTGCCCATTATACCCCTGAATCCAATGATCTATTCTATTATAGGGAAATATTCATCCTATTACCATCATATATACTCCTATCTATAGGACCAAACCATTCTAGATGGTCTAACCTAGAATGAAAAGTGTTACCTTATCAACAATGCTTTACGATATGTCATTATTGCAGAAAACTTATTTACGAGAGGTCTTGATGGAGCACTCCTTAGGTGTCTATAGTTTGAAGAGTCCAAATGCACATTAATTGATGTCCATGAGGGAATTTGTGAGTCACACTCAAATAGCTTGACACTAGCTTGCAAACTTATTAGAGCTGGTTACTATTGGCCAAATATAGAGCAAGAGGTAATCAAGTACACCAAGTCCTGCAAACAGTGATAGCTCTATGGGAATCTAATTAACACTCCAATCGAGGAGCTAATACCATCTGTCACACTATGGCCATTTCAACAATGGGCCTTCAATCTAGTGGGTTGGATTCAACTATCTTCTTCTAATGGACACAAGTTCATTATTATAGCTATAGACTACTTCATGAAATGGGTTGAGGCAGTACCTCTCTCAAAAGAAAATGGGAAAACTATGGCTCTATTATCACAAACTACATCATATGTAGGTATGGTGTACCTTCCTCCATTATTACTGACAATGGGGGAAAATTAAAAACCAAAGACCTCAAGGAGTTATGCAAAAGGTTCAAAATCAAGCAACATTAGTCTTCTATCTATTACCCCTAGGGTAATGGCCAAGTAGAGGCATCCAACAAGGTGATACTCAAGATCTTGCATCACACAGTCAGTAAATCTAGGGGAACTAGCACCTTTAGATTAATGTAGACCTATGGGCATATAGAACAAGTATCAGAACTCCAATAGGTACAATGCCCTTTTCTTTGGTTTATGGAGCATATGTTGTGCTTCCAATAGAGGTTGAGATTCCTACTCTAAGAATCTTTATGAAAGACCTCATCACTAATAAATATTATAGAATATCTTAGCTTCAGGAGATAGTACTATTAGATGAATGTTGGCAAGTGGCATGCAATCATCTTTGAGCTTATTAGCAGTAAATGTCCAGCAGTTACAATAAGAAAGTTAAGCCACATGACTTCCAATTCGGTGATCTCGTTCTGAGAGAAAACCTTAAGAATCAGCAACAACAAGTCCAAAAAAGGAAATTTGAACCAAACTAGCTTGGTCCTTACATATTCACTGTAGTGTTTAGATTTGGTGCTTACCAGCTTTCAATAGTCAAGGGAGAGGTGCTCAAGGAGCCTATCAATACTATTCACCTAAAGTGGTTCTATAGCTGATCTAATCTCAGAAACCCTATGTACATATCCAAATCTCTTGAAAAAATATAAAATTTGTAAAAGGTCCTAAAATAAATCATTACCCTAGTGAAAACTTAGCAATAGGCACCTTGGTAATACCAAAAAAAGGAAAAACTCAAAAATACAAAAAAATTGAAAAACAAAAGAAAGGTGCCATTGATGAAAACCTGAAAATAGGCATAATGGTTGAAAAAAAAGAAAGTTCTTCCAAGAAGGTGAAAACTTGGTAAATAGGCACCTCTTATTTCCAATGCTCCATCTTGTAGTCCATCTTTTGGTTCCCTTTACAGTTGCTTTCATGCTTCCACTTCCTACTCTTCATGCTTCCACTTCCTAATTTACTTTCTTAATTTCTGCTCTTGTATCCACAGATTGAATCATGTCATAACTCAGGGGAAAACACCCTGCAGTGTCATAGAATCTCTTTCATAATAGTCACCAGTTGTTCCAACTACGTCTACCTAGTATTTCTAGTATCACTACTTTTTGAGATTCTCCTCATAGAATCTTTGTTTCAATAGTTACTAGTTGTTCTAACTTCATCTACCTACTGTTGGTAGTGTCACTACTTTTCAAGATTCTCCTCATAGAATCTCTATCATGACAGTCACTAGTTGTTCCAATTACATCTGTCTACTATCACTTGTGTTTCCTTTTTGAGATTCCTTTCCCAGAAGATTTCTCTTGCGTCAATCACTAGTCATTCTAGCTCTGTCTGTCTACTTTCACTCAGTTATACTTAGGTTCTTCACACTAAAGACTCCTCTTTGACTTCAATCACCAGTCATTCTAACTGTGTCTATCTACTATCATCACCTTACTGAAGATACTTCTTTCAAACATGTTTTGAACATTGACATTTGACATCAATCCTATCAATACAAAAGCATTGAACTCCAAAAAAATGATTTTTTTTGGATAAATTGAGCTTTTCTTTGTGTTCTTTTCTTTTCTTTTCTCATGTCTCCTCAAGCAACTTGATAATTTCATCTTTGACTAAGAGAAATAAGGACTAGGGGCATGATCTTTTCTTTGCTTTCTTCTTGTGGTTTAGTTCCAAATAATATGAAGTATTCATATAAGAGGGGTGTCCACTATAAGAGCCTCTATCTTGTGTTGGATGGCCATGTGTACCTTGACTTCATTTAAATGGATAAATTAATGAGGTTGGTGCTTATTCTTATTTGTTGGAGCAAATTCTTTATGCTATATTAAACTCTCATACTCATCCTACTAAGTGAACATATAGATCACTGCAAGTATATATGGGGAATGTTTTTCCTAGGCCACAAATGCAAAGGACATTTCAGACAACATACTTTCTAATTATTTGGCATAAGAAGGATCTTCCATGTGTATAGTGTGTCTACATGCAAGCAACATTCTTGTCATCCTAGCATTTATACTTTAACGCTTATGTTAACTTGCTACATTAAAAGGGATAAATTTTTTGGTCATTTTGGCTTCTTGTGCCTCGAATTCTTACATGTAATCCTAACAAAACTATAACATATCTCCTATTCATATTTCCATGATTGCAATGCTAGTGGAAATTGTATAACATATGAGATTTTGTTTTATGCTCAATGATGATAATTGTTGGAGCTTGGTAACTAGAATTAGGGTTTCATTTAGCATATGTTTGCATTGCATACTTCAGTTGAATAAGCACATGATTCAATTGCAAATCTACTTCCATCCTTCATGATGAGAGATTTTTGGTCTCTTCAGAGTATCATGATTCTTCCCAACTACACAAGCATTTGGTTCTTTGATTCATCCTCTCGCACTCCTTGATGGGATACTTGTCACTATCAAGCAAAAACATACAACACTACATGAGATGTAAGTCCATTCACATGTGCATTTCATCCATAAATTCATGATTCATTTCATCTATTCTACATATACAAATTAAATCAAACATGCATCCATATATCACATCATGTTTTGCATCTCATAATCATAGCATAAAACATCTCATGCACATCAAATGATAATGAAAATGACAATGACAATGATACTCAACTCAAAATCTTGTATATATATATATATCAATATCAAAAGAATACATCGATAGAAAAAATGAGTACTACTCAAGCACTGTCAATCAAAAATGGTAGAAAATGGTGTTGGCACACCAATTGATACATAGCTAGATCAAAACTCAGAGCCAAAAGGATAGCATCGAATCTAACTCTGTCCAGTACCCTCACCTACTAGAGGAGGAGGAGGAGGTGGCAACATGTCTAGCCTGGCTAGTGGTTGAGAACCCCTTGACTCTCGTGCATACTGTGAGTACCTCGACACTTGTTGAACCTCATCAAGCACCATTTTAGAGTAAGCTAAAAAGTAATAGGTCACTTGAGCTACCTATAAATAGACCTCATCCTACAACTTCTTTGCCCTCCACTCATCCACCTGTAGCTACTCTTGTAAGCTAAGGATCTCGTGATCCCACTCTACTATCTTTGTGTCCCACACAACCACCTATATCTAGAACTCTCCTAGTCATTAGGAGGCCTACCATATTTTCTCTCTTTCTCTCCTTAGAGCATCCTTAGGTCTGACAACAATCTAATTATGCATCTCCTTATCTAAGATCTCTGCCTGCTTCTCTATCAACACCTGCTCCTCCGTACGTGATCTCTACCACTGACCCTACTCCATCCCACTACCACTAGTACCTACATCTAACTCCATCTATTGGGGAGAATCTATACCTACCTCACTCTATGTCTCACCTACTATGGTGGACCCTATGGTAGCTGTTGTTATGCTGGCTACTTGATTGGACCTTGTATGGGTGCCTGATGAGGTCCCTATCGCCTAGGAGCTTCCATCCCCAATGGATCTATGAACCATGGGAAGGGATGGCTGACAAAATATGCTTGGTAAGTAGGCATCATCCTGGCATCTTCTATCTTTGAGAGATATTCCCACTGTGTTGCAACTAGGTTATGAACATCTATCATTGACCTCTTAGGGTCCAATCTAGTTGACCATCCTCGATCCAAATCTTGGGCTAATCTAGCATACGAGCAATACTCCTATGAGATGTCCTAGGGCCGACCATACTATCACCATACCCAAGTGATGGGAAATCTCTCTACTATCTGGGTGGCTCAACCTAATAGTGGTTGTGAGGTAAACATCTAACTAAGATTTTGAGGAGTGTCTTCCTAGTCCTCAATCTCTCTCCAAGGCCACCATACGATAGAGACTAGGTCATTGAGACAAGCTCTCCAATGCTTAGTCTTCCCCAGACCTATCTAGGTTAGTTGGCCTCTATATCTACATATAAAAGGTTCCATTGGCTCTTGTGCATCCTCAAAAATGGGCTACATAGTTGATAGGTGCTCCCATGCCTAGATCTATAAAACATACATGCCGACGACCATACTCTTCCACTCATGATAGACTATCATGTGCATCTCATGATACATATGAGAAACTATGCATTATCCCCACCCAAATCTCTCTGGGGTATCTAACATTTGTTGTAGCATCACAACCCAACTGCACTCTAGTCTATACTATCATCTGTCTGGTACTAGGAAGTAACTGATGAAAATGGCCAAAACTGAGGCCAACTTGTGAGTAGGCCCATATATATGGATGAGCTCATCCCATGTGATGGCTTGCCCTATTGCTGGATTTCTCTAGAAAATGGTCTACAATGCCTCTATGCCTGCTCTAGACACTGTATCATAGACCACTCGTAGCACATGGAAGGGTATCCTAAAGATCCTATAGATGTCCTCAAGGGTGATGGTCATCTCTCCCTATGGAAGGTGGAAGGTGTTTGTCTCCAAATGGAAATGCTCCACCAAGGAAATCAACATGCCATGATTCACTAGCACTATTGGGATCTGACATAAATATGATAAACCTAGTCGATCAATATGTGCCATATCGGCATCATCTAGACTCCGCAATAGAGCTTTGTAAGGTGAATAGTAAGACCTAAATGCAATGTCATCAAAGATAGCCTACACACATGATGAATGACAATAGGCACACAGTATGTCACTACTCAAAAATAAAATGAAATAAAAAAAATTTCAACTTTTAATGCTAAAAAGGGTACCAATTTTTTGAGTGAGAAAGTGCATTCTCACATGAGATATCATGTCTTCATACAAGAAATCACATTCTCATGTGAGAAATGACAAGAATATGGAAAATTGTGCCCAAAATCTTGTGTATCTCAAGCGAGAGGTGGGTATCTCCCAGCCAAGATTCTCCACCTATGCACACCAAGAAGGTGTATCTTTGTGCAAAGATTGATTGGGCCCACACAAGGAATAAAACCCTCATGTGTGAACCAACATGCCTAATTTAAAAACATGCCAAAATGTGCTAAAATCTAACTCAAAATGCATAAAAAATTTAACGTGAAGTGGTATTATCGATGACTCACTAGAGGTCTGTCGTCCACCGACTGGCTATGTCATCATTAGTGCTCAAAATGATGCATCTGCATAGGTATTGCCATCTTCCTCTTAGAGCTCACTTCTTCACTAAAGACAAAAAGCACAAATGATTTGAAAATGACCCTTTGGGCCCTTGTATATGTTTTGATATAATTTTTCAAAGTGCTTCAATTTGCATGAAAATCACCCCCTAGCTAATTTGACTACTCTAAATCCATTTTTGTGATCAAATTCAAAATATGACACACTTAAGTGGCCCAAAAATGTGTTTCAAAATTTTGGGACTGACGTGATCAAATGCTTATGCATTCTAAATTTGTCTGATACTTTGTGATTCGTGGAATCTTTTCCACTCAAAATTCTTCAAATTTTCAAAGTTAATTTTGAAAAAGTCAACTCAAGTGAACTACAGTCAAATTTGGTCAATTGTTGGTCAAAATTGGTCTTTAGGACCCCAAAATCATGTTGATTTGACTGTAAATTTTCTTTTGATCATTCTGATCTCTTCTATATTCTACTGAACCTCATATCCCTTCTACATCTCTCAATATACTTCTTTACATCATATTTCTAGTGTGTCATCTTTCAATTTCACTCCCAAGGGGGTAGGATGATTACACCAATGAACTTGAATTTCAAATTGATCTAAATCTACATCGCTCACAACATCTTGTTCCCATCTTATGTCCTCATTACTTAGGGCATCTCATCACTCAGGACATCTTGTTCCCCTCTATCTCACATTTATGTCATCTATCTCATCTTTTGATCAATTGATTACATCTTATAACATTTCTAGTTAGAGTTCGATGGACAAGTATTGGAAGAATCTAAATCCTAACTCCTAAGGATCAAGCCTCATTCTTGGGATGATTCTATGACTCATGATTGGATCTTCTTATCTTTTATCCATCTCAGTATGTAGGTGTTCTATCAGGATCCCTTAAGGTTAAGCTCCATCCTGAAGATAATCTTTAAAAGCTTGTTAATCTCAGTATCTAGGTGTTCTATCTAGATCCCTTAAGGTTAAGTTCCATTCTAGAGATAATCTTTAAAATCTTGTAAATCTCAGTATCTAGGTGTTCTATCTGGATCACTTAAAGTTAAGCTCCATCCTAGAGATAATCTTTAAAAACTTGTCAATCTCAATATCTAGGTGTTCTATCTAGATCCCTTAAGGTTAAGCTCCATTCTAGAGATAATCTTTAAAAGCTTGTTGATCTTAAGAATCTAGGTGTTCTATCTAGATCCCTTAAGGCTAAGCTCTATTATGGAGAAAACCTCTAAAATGCTTATCAATTTAGATATCTAGGTGTTCTACTTGGATTCCTTAAGATTAAGATCCATCATGGAGATAGTCTTTAAAAGCTTATCAATTGGTCTCTGTCTCATCAATTTCGAAACCAATCTTATTTCTTGATCTATGCATCATGCTTTTAGATTTTCTTTGAATCAAACATGTTGCTTGCACACTTGTTCAAAGAGGGAAAAAATTTAATACCCCAAAATTGGCTCATTGCCATGACAACCAATTCTGGTCTATTTTGATCATTCCAAAAGTCCTATTTCACTAGGCAATTCTCATTCTAATTTTTGCTACTTGACTTAATTGTCAAATGCAAAAAATCCTAATATGCATTAATCATGCTATTTATTTAATTCATCAAGTATTTACTCAAATTAGTCACATTAAACCTATTGATTAAGATTTAATTTAATTTAAAGTATTTATACTTAAATTAAATTAAATTACCTAGTAAGGTTAATGTACTAAGGAATTAAAAATGTTTTAATTTAATAGTTATGCTCACTTTAATTAATTGAATGTGATTATTTAATTAAATCAAAAAGGCATTTATGAGGTCATATCTCATTTATTAAATTAAATAACTTTCTCAAATTCTATTCTTCAGTTCAAAAATGGAAATTCCAAGTTATCTACTTCTTGAGTTGGAATTGACTTAATTCACTTACTCTCACACTAAAGTAAATTTTAGTTAACTATTCCTTGAACTCAAGATCTGAGTCAGTTAACTACACTTGTATTGGGAATCTTTCACTTTGACTGAATCTTAGCTTCAATCCTGACCGTTGATTTGAGTTGATCTCAATCATTGGTGGATTTCAGGAATTATATTTAAGTGACCCCTAATTCCTCATTATAAAGGTTGGATTTTGGAATTTGCATTGAATTGATGTTGAATTACTTATTCATCCTAGTTTCACTACTTGTTTAATGTTCTAAAATCATCTAGATTAATAATGTATACATCTAGATTAGTTTCTTTCATTTCTAAGATTAAATGCTTGCATACCATGTAGATTAATTACATATTCATACTTTGCATTAAAACCCTTCATTCTAGAAAGGTTTGGTTGTTTGCATCTCAATCTAAGAGAACAATAGGAAAAATCCTTCTAGTTAGAAGGCAATGGGTCCCACTGTCAGGCATCTTGGATAAATGACTCCATATTTATCCCAAGATGACTTTCTAGGTAATGACCACATTGAAGTGTGTGTGAGAAGCAGAGATCACATTCCGCATATACAAAAGGATCTTTCCAAATTTTCTCTAAATTCTTCAACATGATTAAAAAGTAAACTCTTTATAGTTTTCTTTAATCTCTTAGGACATCTGGATGAAAAATTACAAAATTCTTTACATGTCCAACAATTTTTTTTTTTCATACATTATAGATCTCTCCTTGTAAGTAGATCAATACCTTCCTCTATATTTATGTCTTCTTTAGATCTAGATTAATCCTTGCTTGGGCTTCTATTCTTCTATATATAACATAAGGATTCTAGATCTAAAAAATCAATACTCTACTCTTTTTACATAAATATGAATGCTCGCCAAGAATTTCCACCACTTGGATGTCAAAATTTCCTCTGCCAGATTTAGGACTTTCTTTCCTAAACATGCTCACTATGGAGAAGAAAATAGTTGGGGAGAATGATTGATGAAGAGGATTCAAAGAACAACCTTTTGTTGGTATTCTTGGAACTAGATGATTTTCATCTATTTTTCCATCAATGCCAAAGTGGGAGATTGTTACGATGTTTTTGAGAGCATGAATTCTAATGATATTACTATGGGAGAGTATTGTAGATATGATACTTTGATGATATGTTATAGTCATGACTAAGTTTTTCATGAATGTTAACATAGCATCAAAGTAACATATCTAAAATATTCCCCCATAGGAATATCATCAATTCAAAGTAACATATCTACAATACTCTCCCATAGGAATATCATCAACATTCATGCTCTCAAAAATCTCACACCTTTGTTAATTCTTTCCTCACCATTTTTAGATGATTCTCCTTCTTTAGTGTTGGTGTATCCTAATCTAGTAGTATCATCATTGGATCTAGTGGTTCTCATGACTTTTTTAAAGTACTTGATGGCTTTAATTGATTTTTTGAAACTTTCAACAAACTACTTTTCCCTTCTTAGACCATTACTCAATTGTTCATTATGTAATTTTAGAGTTGTGATCACAATGTATTTACCATTCAATTCATGATTGGAAATCATGACTTGATTCATTGTCTCTAATTTCATGCTATCAATCCCTTGCACTTATGATATCTTTTCTTCTAATCTTTTGGTCACTATCCTTTTGTCATCTTCAATCATGACTTTTTCCTCTTCAACTTTCTTTTTTCTTCTTGGTCACCTCATGTAGCAATATTTGTTGATCTCATATTGGTTTTGATGATTCAGTGTCAACTTGATTAATATATTTACTAAGTTCATGCCGAACTAGTAATACATGGTGAGTATAATATGTATAGATGTCAAGTTATAATGAGTGTCGAGTCACTCAAGTGCCAAGAAAATAGACCATGCCAAGTGATTCAAGTTCCAAGCATATAGTTGATGTCAAGAAAGTTTTGGTGCCAAACTAGACATAATTATAGTAAGTGTCGAGCATCAGTATTATCAAGTGCCAAGTAACATAGATTGGACCTAGTTGTTTGTGATGGCACAAACAACTATGTAAACCATTTTTATGCTGACTTATCAATAGATCTTGAATCTTTGAAGATAATGACAAATCTATTTGGATTCCCTATGTAATCAACATGCAACCAATCTAAAAATTGGAAAGGTTAAGTGGAAAAATGGATGAATATTAGTCATACATTCATAGCTAAACCTAAGCCACTAAAGTCTTTATAAGGAAGATGAAGCCCCATAATTCAATATAGAGAATGTATGAAAGTGAAGAGTAGAAGGAAAGAAAGGGATGAATTGATCAGTGATCATCTTTAAGGTGACTTAGCAGAGTGAAGAGCAAAAGGAAAGAAAGGGGTGAATTGATTACTGATCATCTTCAAGATGACTTAGCAAAGTGAAAGAATTACAAAATCAGTTTGTAAGAATAGAGAATCAAAGATACAACATTTACATATTAGATTAGAAAGGATCAAGCAAGATAGAATTGAGATCTAAAATCAATAAGACAAAGTTATAAGTTATCAGATCAAACATTCTATAGTTACTTTCTAATAACTGTATTAGTAGAGTGAAATCCTTTGGACTAAGGTTAACTTAACAGTCATTGTAAAATCCTTTAATAGGGTGACATTCCAAGTGAATTTTTTGAAAGTCCTTTAACTAGGCACACTTCTAACAAGGTGTTAAAATCCTTTAATAGGGCGGGACTTAACAGTCTATTGTAAGCCTTTCATGGGGTAGATCATGTTTCATGGTCAACACTTTGTAACCTTAATTGGTGACACTTTATTGCTACAATAGTGAATAATTCTAGGTGTCATCCCCACCCCAATTTTACCTTCTTATTAGAGGGTTTCTAGGTAATCATATCAAGTGTCAAGTGTGTGTATGCTTATATATTTGATGCATTTGCTTTACATTTCATTTCAGTTTATTGCATGCATCTAATGAATGGTGAAAAAGTTTTAAGTGTTTAAGTTTGAACTTTTGATTCACGCCCTCCCCCCCCAAGAAGTATATGTTTTCCATTTGTAATTCCAACAATTGGTATTAGAGATGAGTTCTCATTAGGAGAAACCTTACAACTTAGAGAAAAGATCTTGAAATGGAGGTCAACAAACTAGAAAGATTATTGAGCACCAAGGAATTAAGATCCAGCCCATTCTACATTCTTTGGATGAAGCCAAAGAGGAGTTAAGGAGGTCCTTAAAGAGAATAAAAGAGATAGCCATTGTAGAGAATGACACACAGTACAAAGAGATTGACACCACCAAGTTTTTTGCTAATGGAGACTCAAATGTGTTTGATGTAGCAATTGTTGATTTGATGGAAAAGAATAGAGTACAAGCTAAAGAGATCAGAAATCTCTAGATAGAGAAAGAGTCAAAAGCCTTGATGAAGTGACTGAATAAAAGAAAAGAGCCATAGAAGATAAGGTCATGATTGAAGAAGACAAGAGAAACCTAGCCAACAGACTGGAACAAAAGTCAATAGAACTTGCCAAAATATCCAACATGCAATTGAATACCCTAAGCCAGATGATGAATTCTCATCATGAGTTTAATGTCAAATATATTGAGATCACTGCATTAAAGCTACAGAATGAAAAATTGCAAAATGATCTGAGAAGAGAGAGAGATTTTTGAAAACTTCAATAAGCCAAATAAAGACATTAAGTACTTTGAGCAACTGCTAAAATCCCCTAGATCCAACAATGATACCATAGGATTAGGCTACACAAGTACTAAAGAGGGAGAATCATCCAAGTGTGCCAAAGAAAGGAATGAAAAAGGTAATAAATCCAAACCCACTTGTCATTTTTGTGGTAAGAAAGAACATACTGCTAATGTGTGTAGGAGCAAGAATGCAAATTAGCATGTCCTAAGAACATGGGTCACTATCATAAGTGCAATAAGCAAGGTCATTAGGCACATTAATGTAAAAGAAAAACCATGCATGCACCAAGATTTGAAGGATACTTCTACAACTATCAAAAATATGGACATAGAGTGTTTGAGTGCAGATCCAAATCCATGTGGGCATCAAACAAGTTAGTAAAAGAAAAAGGTCATGGAAAATTCTATAATTGGGATTACAATACCATGAAAATTTATCATTATTTTCAAGAGTATGGACACATCCCTGAGAATTGCATAAGAACACACTTTAGTGGAAACTACAATAAATGGTTGAGTCAAACTACATGCTTTAGCTATATGAAGACTGGTTATATCAACAAGCATTTCCCAACAAGGTCAAAGGAACCTAATTTTGAGTTCAACAAAGGACAAGGCAAGGTAGATGTTGAACACACTAGAGGAGAGATGAACAAAACATAGAAGAAAAGAGATAGACATAGCACATCAAATAGAGGGATCACTTCACCTAATAGGTCAAGTGGTCACACCTCATCTAACTAAGAAAAAAGAGGTATGTGGGACTGATATTTAAAATGCTTTATCATACAATAGTTCCAAGAGAAGTTAGTACTAAAAAGAATAGGTTAGCATGAATAAAGATGCAAGAAAATGAGGAAAGTACAAGATCAAATCTTCAAGTTCCCACATTACTATTGAGAGTGAAAAAGTCCTCTTCAAATGTCAAGCAATATACTAGTATGTTTCGAGATGTTAGCCAAAGCAAGTTGGAATTGAGTGAATAGTAACTGCCAAGTAAAGGTAATGCCAATAGCTGTCGAGTGATGGTAAAATCAATGGATGTCGAGTGAAATAGAAAATTTGTTAGTGTTGAGTTTACAATTGTACAAGGACCATGTAATAAATGTAATGTTTTGAAGGGTATAAGGTCAATTTTCACCAATTTTTTGTCATTACAAATTCAAAGTAAGAGTGAGTAGAACAAATGAGTGATTCACAAGCCATTTTGAAGAATTTACATGGATCATAGTGAAGATCAAGCCCCAATTCATCAATTTTAAAGGTATTATTCATCTATCAAGCTATGTAGATTTATATTTGTAAAGCCTTAGTTTTATGGTATGACATCTAGTTCAAAAATTGTAAATGAAAAAGAGACCTTTAAACATCAATTAGTCAGCAATAAGGTTAAACGACCCAATTTCAAGGCTATACCAGACATTGCTTACAAGTAAGACCCATTAGGTGTGTTATCTATGTTTCTGCCTAAGGTTATAATGGTACACGATGTAAGAAAGTGCTATAACTACAAGGTAGGAGGCATTGGAGACATTGAAATAAGATAGACATATGACAAACTATGTGAAACCATCATATTGAAGGAGGAATTCAAGATTGTGGATAGAAAGGGTTTAACACATGCCCTAGAATTCTCTACAATTTTCAAAACAGAGTGGATCAAAATACTTCTAAGTAGAATTCATGATGGATGTCTATGGTTATAGGTGGACCCATTAAAATTTCAAAGAGAATTGTCCATAGGGTCATTTTCTATCCAACCCTAGATCGACCCAAGACACTGAGAAGTGACTCCAAAGAAGTCATTGAGAAAAATATAGGTTCTAAATGGAACAAGCATGGAATGACCATTGACACTATCATAGATCCACTTCTTTATTTTTCAATAAGGGTTATATCACATAAATTCTATCATTCAAGAAGGCTAAAGAGTGTTCCCTAGATAGTTGATGTAGGTTATAAAATTATCAAAAAGGAACACACTTATGATCTTGCAGAACTCCAAATGCAGTAGATAATGAAGAATCTTGGAGCTATCAATACTTGTATGTATGTTTTTCTATGTACAAAATGAGTTCCATATTTTTGAAAAGTTGGATGGAAGAGTAACAGATCAACAACTATCCAAATCAATGAATATATCGAGTGAATGGGAGAGAATTTTGAATCTATAATAACAAGTTATTTTGAAGACTTTAAGAAGTCTATGAAACAGAGGTTAACGATTCTTATTTCCTTAATTAAGAAATACTGCAATGAAATTAATTTCCTTGTAGCTATTAACTATGCTTACATCTAGGCTATTGTACCTAGGGTTAGATGGCTAAGGTCCCTAGGCTATGAAATAAATGTTGATGAAGGCTCAACTAACATCACTGCACTCCTTGCTGAAGAAGTTGACAAAAATGCCAAGATTTTTGGCAATTATGATGTTGTGAAGTCAAAAGTTGAGATCGAATTGATGAAAACCTCTACATTGAAAAAGAAGTGAAAAATGGTGAGAAAATTGAAGGCCAAATTTGGAGAAGGTGTAGGTGATGATGAAGAAGAAGATGTTGTAAAGAAATCCACTCAAATGGGGAAATTAATATATGGCTTGACTACTATCAAACTAGGAGAGGAGGATCCATTTGAGGGAAGAAATGATGGAGATGAAGAGGGAAAAAAGGAAAAGGGGATAGAAAAAGAAAAAGAAGACATTACTGTGAAGGAGACACAAAAGAAAATAGATGAAATGGCCAAAGATGAAGAGCAGCAAATAGAATAGAGTGTGCAAGACACACAAATGCCAGCCATGAGCCCTCTACATGATAAAATAACACCTAAAAAAGCCATAACTGTAAGGGATGTTCTTAATAGCTCACCTCAGAAAATCAATCCATTAACTGCAGAAGACTTGAAGAAGATCCTTGACCAATCCACACTACAAGCTAGATTGTGTGAGAATCCTATATTGGTCAGTGTTTAAGAGCTTCAAAATGTAGTAGCTGATATAACAAGGAATAAGGAGAAAAACCAAGAACCACCTTCTACCATTCCTCCATCGAATAGTTCTCAACCTTTACTACAAACATTAGATGATACATCTACAAAGGTTGACACTACTATAAAAGTTGTCATGGTTGAACAACAAACTCAGATTGCTCACGAAGAGAAAACTTTAGAAGCACAAATAGGATAGATAGAGGTATCTATACCTAATACACAAACTCAAGGAGAAAATTAGATAATAATAATTAACCAAAGTAGAACTGATGACAAGGACATACCAAAGGAGGAGCAAGAAGCCATACAAACATTGGTAAATCTACCAACATCTAGCTCTCCTACACAAGTCCTTTAGAGATCGAGCATTGAGGCAATACCATTGCAGATTTCAGCACCAAGATCCAACTCATCCAAGGTTGCCAAGGTATTTCACTATGGAGATGCAATTTTAGATGAAGAAATGATGATACCTAAATATGATTATGCAACCATGACACTAGAATAGATAGGTATAATGCAAGAAGCCTTGGAGAGAAAGAAACAAAAAGAAATACTCAGAAAAGAATATAAGTAGAGGCAAGCATTACAAGATATTAAGGACATCTTTTTAGATGATTTTAGCTTGCAAAAATCTGATGAAACAAAACCAATATTAGAGAAATTATCAAAAATTGTAGAACAGGTGAATAATGAAGACCAGGAAAGAAATGTAAAACTTATGGAATGGTCTGAGAGAAAATTTCAAGGAAAAGTCAATGAGAAGATATCTGATGATATAGCACTATCACAAGTTGAATTGGCTACTAAAATTGAGAAAGTGAAGAAGGTACTTGAGAACATATTCTCATTATACACAAAATTGGTTGATCCCACACTCTTCACACAGGAAACTAGCCATAAAATTTTGAGTTTGAAGAACAATTTGAAACTATCAGGTATGCAATTACCTAAGAACCTAGATCAAAGTGAGAAGAACTTCCATTCATTGCTTCAAACACAAAATCAACTAGCTATGTTAACAACAAAAGAGGCTAACATAAGAGCCAAGTTGATTAATATACAAGCCTCCCTAAGCACTCATATGGAGATACTCCACAAGGAACTAGGATATGTAGAGACCTTGATGAAGAAAGATCCAATTCTTTCAAAATTAGATGGACTAGTTCGTCTTGCAATAGAGATAGCCATCTAAATAAAGTCATTAGATGTTGCATTAGATAATAGGGATGATATTCTAAATATCATAATGGAAGTCCACAAGCAATTTTTGGACAAATCTACAATCAATGTATAGACCCTTTGACATAAGTGTCAAAAAGAGTGAGATAAAGAAAAGGGGGAGATACATATGAAAGGGGGAGATAAAGAGTAAGAGGGAGATAACCCAAAGGGGGAGAGCACAAAAGGGGGAGCAAAATAGAAAAATAGCAAAACAACAATAATACATATGCAAGAGGGAGATAAAGACTAAGAGGGAGATAACCCAAAGGTGGAGAGCACAAAATAGGGAGCAAAACAAAAAAAACAACAAAACAACAATAGAGCAAAAAAATAGTATATATTAGATAAAGAGTATTAGTATTTTGAAGCAAATGAGTATCAACAGATTTTGGATACAAGAAATAGAATAGGCACATTAACTCAAGGGGAGATACAATTTTTTTAGGTATATAGTCTATTACAAAATTTTGAAATTTTTTGAAGTTTTGAATGTATGTTGAGTTTTGAATGTATTATATTGGAGAAGATTAAATTTTTTTGACACTCATGTCAAAGGGGGAGATTGTTGATCTCAGATTGGTTTTGATAATTAAGTGTCAACACACTTAAGATATTTACTAGGTCCATGCTGAGCTAGTAATATATGCTAAGTATAATATGTATAGATGTCGAGTTGCAATGAGTTTCGAGTCACTCAAGTGTCAAGAAAATAGACCATGCCGAGTGATTCAAGTGTCGAATATATAGTTGATGCCAAGGAAGTTCAAGTGCCAAGCTAGATAGAATTATAGTAAGTGCCAAGCATCAGTATTATCAAGTCTCAAGTAACATAGATTGGACCTAGTTTTTTGTGATGGCACAAACAACTATGTAGACCATTTTTATGCTAACTTATGGATAGATCTTCAAGTTTCAAAGATAAGGATGAATCTATTTGGATTCCCTATGCAATTAACATGTAACCAATTAGAAAATTGGAAAAGTTAAGCAACAAAATGGATGAATCTTAGCCATAGATTCATACCTAACCCTAAGCCACCAAAGTCTTTATAAGGCAGATGAAGCCCCATAATTCAATATAGAGAATGTATGAAAGTGAAGAGAAGAAGGAAAGAAAGGGAAGAATTAATCTATGATCATCTTCAAGGTGACTTAGCAAAGTGAAAGAATTGCAGAATTAGTTTGCAAGAACAGAGGATGAAGATACAACATTTAAATATCGGATCAAAAAGGATCAAGTAGGATAGAATTGATATCTAAAATCAGCAAGACAAAATTTTAAGTTATCAAATCAAAAATTCTAGTGTTACTTTCTAACAACTAAAAAACAAAGTGAAATCCTTTAGACTAAGTTTGACTTAATAGTCATTGCAAAATCCTTTAACAAGGTGACATTCCAAGTGAATGTTCTGAAAGTCCTTTAACTAGGCACACTTCTAATAGGGTGTGAAAATATTTTAATAGGGCGAGACTTAATAGTCTCATGTAAGCCTTTAATAGGATAGGCCTTTCACAAGGCAAATCATATTTCATGGTCAAAACTTTATAACCTTAATAGGTGACACTTTATTGCTACAATAGTGAAGAAATGTGGGTGTCATCCCCACCCCAGTTTTGCCTTCTCATTGGAGGGTTTTTGGGTAATCATATCAAGTGTCAAGTATGTGTATGCTTATATGTTTGATGCATTTTCTGTACATTTCATTTTAGTTTGTTACATGCATCTAATGAATGGTGAAAAGGTTTTAAGTGTTTAAGGTTGAACTTCTGATTCAGCCCCCCCCACAAGAAGTATATGTTTCCCATTTGTAATTCTAAAACTATTGATTGGACTTCTTGTTCTATCTTGATATTCTTGACTTCTTCAGTTAGGGCTCCATTCTTTTCGATTATATCCACAATTACTGCATAAAATTCACTTGTTTTTCCATCGTAAATAATTCAGTAGCATTAATATCTTGGTATTGTGTATCATTCTCTTCAATAGCTATCTCTTTCCTTCTCTTTAATGATTGCTTCAACTCATCTCTTACTTCATTCAACTGATGTAGGGAAAGCTTTATTTCAATCTTCTTATTCTCAATAGTCTTTCCCAACTTGTAGAATTCCATCTTCAAGATCTTTCCTCAAAGCTACAAAGCTTTCCTTTCTAGAGAACAAGGCTTTGATACCCATTGTTAGAAATACAATACGAAAATTAAACTCTAGGTGGGGGGTGAATCAACACTTTAAAACTTCAACTATGAAATCATTCACCACACATCCATCTCACACTTATGCATATAAACTAAAATACCAAATTAAAATATACATTCATAGCATGAAAAAAAAAAACATTCGCACATATGACACAAGATATTATTACACAAAAACCCTCTGATAAGAAGGTAAAACTAGACTAGCAATGACAACCACAAATATTTGCTACAATAGCTGTAATGTGTATCAAATGAAGGTTACAATGTTTGATCATAACCTATGATCTACTATATGAAAGGGTTTTCCTATTAAAGACTTACAATGTTGTTAGATATTACACTATTAAAGGATTTGAACACCCTATTAGAAGTTTTCTTGGTTAAAGGGATTCAACTTACAATAAAGTAAACACCCTATTAAAGGATTTATAATAGCTTGTCAGGACTACTCTATTAAGAGATTTAACTAATTCACCTATTAGAATGTCTCAACAATGATGCTATGATTAGTACTCTATTGCTAGATAATAAACCACCTCTTTGCATTTATCTTTGATCCTCCTCTAATCAAATGTATCTCTTCTTTCCTTTAATTTCCTTCATCTATTTTTCTCTATCTGATTCTATAGTTCATACATTGTGATCACTCTTCCTTAGCCACACCTAAATTCTCTATTTGTGTATGAAAACTTCTCTATTTACTCTTACCTTGTTTTAGGTTTAGTCTTCCTTAAAAAGTTCTAAGTGACTAAGGTTCGGTATGAATTCATGATTTTAATTTGTCCTTTTAACTGATTGGTTACATGTACTACATAGGAATTCTTAATGAAGATTTGTTCTAATCATCTAGGATCGCAAAACAATCCTTAAGTTGGCTCCAAAATGGTTTGCATAGTAGTTTGTGCCATTACAAACAACTATGTCAAAACTATTTTACTTAGCATCTAAAGTCTGCTAGTCATTAACTTCAACTCAATGTTGTCACTGGACATCTGAATGGCTTGACACATATTGACTACTCAACACTAGAGTGACTCAACACTAACTATTTACTTGGTACTATCTATTTACTTGACACTTACTCAGTAGCTCACTTGGCATACACTATCTAACATGTAATGATCAACATTCATTACTTATTTGGCTTGAACTAAGTTCTAATTTGTAAATGAATTAAGTGTACGTAGACAATCATATGTTAATACCAATCTAAGATCAACAGATAATACCACCAAATAGTGATAATTAACTAAAAGAAATACATCTACCTAGTAAGAGATAGATAGTGTTAAGGGAGATAAAAATAAAATAATAGAGATACTTGAATATCAGAAAGAGGGAGTTATCAAGAGGGTGTCATAAGGATGAGTTTATTGTTTTTTGATCATAACAAAATTTTGTAGCCTATCTAGAAAATGAAAGTTGCTAATATAGGAGAGAGATTTCAATACAAGGAATTATTTTCTTTTTAGTATTATTTTTGGTACTAGTTTTCCATCGATGCCAAAGAGGGATATTGTTGAAAATAGATTGATATAAGTATGAGATTGTAATTTTTTGATCATTTCTTTGTCAATGATGTCAAACCTACTCCTTACTAGTAAGACAACTACCTACTTAATTTGAGTACTATCTTGTTTTTTATTAATGGAAATGTTTTGATAAAATGTGATAACAAGAGAATCTAATTGAAAGGTTGAGTTATGATATGTAAAATGATTACAATGATAAGTTAAGAAAATGATGATATAGTGTATTGATTATCTAATTAAGGTTGCAAAGGATGGATACACTGATTAAGTCTAGAAGAACAAGCAAGAAGAATTGAGAATGTCAAGCTTGACCGAGTGGACAATAGATGTCAAGAAAATTTACTGCAAACCAAGAAGAAAATTAGTTGGAGCTAAGTAAAATGAAGTTTTAGTGTATTCTAATTTAACTTAGTGTAAGCCAAGTTTAGTTTATGCTGAGTACTAGTAAACTTTAGTGTTTGTCAAGTTATCTAGTGGATGATGAGTGGAATAACAATATCAAATCTGAGTGAAAGATTATTGATGTCAAATGCTAGTATTCATGTTAAATCATAGATTTGATGAATATGAGCCCACTATTTTATTATCTTGATTTGTGTAAAGCATGTGGAAGATAACTATGATTAGCTAGTGGTACAAAATTCAAGAAAAATAATTTTGAGGCAAATTCAAAGAGGATTAAGGGAGAATTTTGTGGAGGAAACAAATGAAAAAATGGGTAGATTCATTGTATCCTACCTAATCCTAAATTGAGAAATTGGGGTTGAATAACAAAAGATCTAAAATCTCTATTTATAGAGAGATTTGACCAAAAGAAAAGGTTATCATGTGTGAGAACCTAAGGAAGACAAGGAGTCTATGGTATTTTCTTTATTGAGTGGCCAAATAGAAGAGACTACTATTGGCAAGAAAATAAAGAAGGCCTAAGAGTATGAATGCTTAACTAACCAAATCACATTTAATAGTGTTTATTGTAACCTTTATAGGGTTGGCTTTTTATAGGGCATCACTTCAGAAGAGTGAGAATGAGTAGTATGTTACTAGTAGTTTTTCTCAAATTTGGGCTTCCACATAAAATCATTGTGTCAAAAGTGTCATTGAATCTTTTATGCTTCAATATTACATTTTTCCAAAGTTTTTTTTGACAAAAACCTACAAGTTTAAGTATTGTATGATCTAATGAACATATGCATGAAAACATTTTATGGATATGGGTTCACTAAGCTATGAAAAGTTTTATTTGTACATATTGACCTTGGATAACTTATTTACACCACACCCCCCCCATTTAATAATGTTTATTGTAACCTTTATAGGGTTGGATTTTTATAGGGCATCACTTCAAAAGAGTGAGAATGAGTAGTATGTTACCGGTAATTTTTCCCAAATTGGGTTTCCACATAAAATCATTGTGTCAAAAGTGTTATTGAATCTTTTATTCTTCAAGATTACATTTTTGCAAAGTTGTTTTGAAAAAAACCTAGAAGTTTAAGTATTGTATGATCTAATGGATGCATCCATGAAAACATTTTATGGATATGGGTTCACTAAGCATTGAAAAGTTTTATTTGTACATATTGACCTTGGATAACTTATTTACACCAACAACCTATATTTGCTAGATATATCAGAAGGCATCATGTACCTAAGAAAATCATTAGAGATCAGTCAAATGGAAAAATGACAAGGAACAAAGTAAAAGTTAGATTTTTCTTACTGAGTTTGAATCTAGATCTATTAAAAAGAGATTAAATAATTTGAAAGGAACCAAACTTGAAGTCTTGTTCCTAGACCCAAGGACAAAAATATAATTGGTATGAAAGATTGCATAGTTATTTAGTAAAAAAATGGTTTCAAAGAACGAATGACAACAATAGTCTATACATAAAGGAATGGCCATACAAGAAGATATTGTTGGCAAAAATTCTTTTAGATTATATATATTATTCACTTGACATGATGACTTGTCCAAAAAAATATTCTAAGGAAATGAGTAAAGAATTTGAAATGTTAATGTTCGGAGATATTAAACTCTTTGTTGGCTTACAAATTCAACAATAAAAGGATGGAATTTACATTACTCAATCGAAGTATATCAAGATGATATTGAAGAAATTTGGAATGAAGGATTCTATACTAGTTGGAACACCTATGTGTATTGGACATAAGCTTTCCAAAAATGTTGATTCCAAAGAGGTAGATTAGACTACATATAGATCAATGATTGGAAAAATTCAATATGTAGTATACACAGGACCTGATATTTCATTAGGAGTTGTTATAGTGGCAATATTTTCTACTAAAGCAAAGGAAAATCATATGATGGAAACACGAGTACATTTTGAAAACTATGTGACTATGTGACTAAAAGTTTTAGTCACACCACTAAAATATTGAGTCACGTGACTAAAAATGGATATATTCTGTTGTTTCTTTGTAATTTATAACTATAGGTGACTCAATAAGTGACTAATTTTATCATTGGGTGAAATCTTATGGTCAATCAAATAAAAGTGACTAAATAAACTACCAAATAAATGATTAAATACATGACTGAATAATTAGCCACTAAAAATTTGTCACATAAAAAAAGGTGATGAAATAGTTAGTCACTAATAACTAGTCACCTAAGAAAATATAACTAAATGAATTATTATCCCTCCTTTATAACTATAACATTTGATAATATAGTTATATAGTAATATAGATAGATGAATTTAGCTTATTCTTTACAACCTATATTAAAATCAAAATATAGATAAGTGCTACCTATTGGCTCTTGATTTAACAATTTTGAAAATAACCAAGAAATCAGATGAATGTATCTAAGGCTAGCAAATTCCTTTGATGGATATACTTGACTACAATATTTGGCTAACTATAAGGTATAACTCCTTCACTTTAGGCTTTGCAAGACCTAGGCGAGTTTACCTTGAGGTTCTGATATATGGTACTAGTGCAATTAAAACATAAATCTAAACCTAGTTACTGTAGATGAAAACCCCTTTATCTCCTAATACTTATGCAATAACACATATCCACAATAGCTAAATTCAAATCTATGAATCTCACAAGTTGAGTGAGGGCATCCTTTTTAGCTCTTCAACATAAAGGGGAAAAATGTTTGATTAATAACGTTGAATTCAACAAAACCCCTAATATGTAGCAGTAAGAACTAATGATCTTGTAGCTGACCAATGCCTAATCCATTGGGCAATTCCATGAGTCAAACACATAAATATGGATACCTAATAATTATTCATATATTTAGATATCTGATCTATCCATTCACCTTGTAAATAGACATCTATGTTCAATCTAAATCTCATTATTACCAGATATCCTCCTCAACAAACTTGCAACCCTATTGATTTCTCTGAAGCGTTTACATATCTTCTTGAATTATAAGCAATAATGAAATAACATACTGCCTTAAGAGATTACAACTATAACCTAGGCTTTTTGTTCAAAGATCATAAAACATTGAGAATTCACTGATAAAGAAGACCATATCTAAAATGAAAACTCAAACACTTGTTGTTCCTTGTATTGATTTCCTTGAAATAATACATTCATATGCTTGAATTTAAAACAAAGAAACACATAATAGATTTGAACTATTTGTATTTATCTTCATTACTATTGTTCATACAAGAGAAATTTACTGAAGGAAATGTGGTGTCATAGTATGGGAACACATCAAAACTAGAACCAAAACATGGTATCATAGTAGTGAATGGTTTATTTCTAAAGACTGGAACCAACCCCTACAATGGATGAGAGAAATAAAGTTATAGGAGAAGAGTGAATTCTTGGATCTAATCTACATCTGACATGTGTCTACTTGGAAAACCTTCTCAACAAATTAAAAAGATCTCTCTAATCTCTCATGTCAATTGCAAAATCAAATCCTCATCATTTGGCCTCCCAAATGCAAAAATATCTTAGATATTTGATGAGAATCATAATTGATTTTATGCCTAATCTGAACCCAAGGCAATAACAAAAATCAATTAAAAAATGAATTCTAGAAGCATGAAAACTTTTCTAGAATTTCTTTTATGCTTCAACAAACATCAGTGTTTTTTCCTCAATTGATTCTGATGCTCCATGATGAATTCTACTTGGTTCACTAAGAATGCCCCAAAAAACACAAAATTTCTTATAGAGTGAATTAGTGAACACCTGCTCAAAATCTAACCCCCAAAATGAAAAATTCATCTTCTCCTGGTTCCAACGGTATATTATATTGCCTATTTTAGACTATATTTTTCCCGTGGTAATAGTTTGGAATTCAAGCTCTTGGACTGAATTAGATCATTAAAGAATGGAAAAATTTAAAAATTTATATAGTATAAACTATATAAAAACCTTAAAATCATTTAAATTTTCCAAATGCATTTGAAATTTCTGATTTTCATGTTAATTTTAGAAATTTATTTCTTTCCATCTCTCCTTATCTCACCAATCACGTGACACCGCATGTCAATCCTCCATTGGCCACCATCACCATTTGAAATATATATTAATTAATTAATTAATATTTATTAATTTCTCCATCTCCATTTCCTAATGGCACGTGAGTCTTTCATTTTTTCCTTTACGTTCTTACACTGGGTGAACATATTAATATTTCATATCATCGTGTAGCATCAAGACCCCTCCAAATTTTCTTTACGCTCATACGTTTTCATTTACACTTTCACCCTTTATGCTCACATAGGGAACAAAACATTAATATATTAATCTTTTAATTAATGTTTTAAACCATCATTTCCCGTAACATCGAGACCCTTTGAATATTTGCCTTCTACTCTTACATTCTATGCCGTAGCACCGCAATACCTTTGCAATTTTCTTTATGCTCTTACATCCAATATAAGAGCGTAAACCTACCATTTTCATTCTCCCACTCATACGCTCAAGAATTTCCCTTAGCATTGGGAAGCCCTCAAAATCTGCTCTCCAGTGATATGATTAGCTACCATGTGACACTTTCTTCCTGTGAACTTTGGCTCAAAAGTTATTGGTTTTCTCCACCTAGTTGGCCAACCACAGGCCCCATGTATGAGCATTGCCTTTTAAAAAGGCTATTTCTTTGGGACACTTATCTATTGTGTGGATTTGAATATAAACACCATAAAATCCTCTAGTGCCCCCAATGTGTGATAATTTCTTTTGAACGCACTGTGGATGACATTTTATTGTTAACGTTGTCGGCTTCTTTCATTGATCCTGCCATTTCTTCTACATTTTCTTTATACAATTTCTCCTTCTCACATTTCTTCCTCATGTGGAGTTCCTTTTCAAATTGTTGAGGGTTTTAAAGGTACCATTAATGCTTATACTGTCAGTTATTCTGCTCCCCAAGTGGCCTCTTTCTCATCATTGGTCTGGCCTTCGACCCCTATTCTTCCACATGGGCTCCCTTGCAATGACACTACTCTATTACCTCTTCTATCCACTACCTTCTCTTTTAAACAGGTGGCCTGTTTGCTTGGACATAGGTGTTTGCTACTTCCATGACATGGATATCTTCTTCATTGATTATACCTTTGACTTTGGCGTGTGTTTTAAAATGACTCCTCTACTCAAAACTGCGAGTTGCTGATTCCAAATCTTCTTCACAAACCTCATAATAAAACATCTCATTTCTCTACCTTGCATGCACGAGTCTCTTCTTTTACATTTTTTCTTGCTACTCAGACCTTCTTCTACCTATGTGTGGGTTCTTTTATCTCTTGGTTATGGTGTTGTGCTCTCCTCCATTTCCAATGTGAGAATTCTTTAAAAATGTAGAGGCTTTCACATACTTACAAACTACTCTTCATAATAATGGGTTTGAAATACATACGTCTGTAGCTCACACAATGGAGGTAGAGACTTATGTTTTTGTTGGATTTTCTCAAATGCTTTTTGTTTTGCATTTAACTGTTCCTTCAAGCAAGCAAGTTCTTCATTGTTCTTCTTATATGTTGAATCCAATTTGCAAATTTTAGCACTCATTTTCAATTGAACTTCTTGGCATTGTGATTCTTATTTCAATAATTGTTATGAAAACATATCTTCAATTCTAACTTTCCTATCTACCAAATTGGTTTCATCAACACCCTTTAACCTCTCTGAATCAATAGTTGGATTCACAGGAACAAGATCTAACGAATAATCAACAACCTTACAAGCTAAGAAGTACTCTAGTATTTCATTCCAATTGTCATTTCTCTGTATACTAATAGCTTTTTCAACCATGCTAGAAGAATATCCCATGTCTACAAAATCCCATTTAATAGAGTTTGACAATGTGTCAAAATAGTTTAAGAACACCAAATACAACAATTTGTGCAACCTAATTTTGATAAATATTTTTGTGGGTAAAGACAAAAACTTTTTCAACCAAGACTTGGCCATTAGAATTGGTATCTACAATGTATTCTTCAAATATATTGACTTCTAAATCATTTTCATAAAGAATTTTTCTTAATATATTTACCTTTTCAATGCAACATTTTTGTTCGTCTAACTCTTCTCCAAACATATTGAACACTTTGCAATACAGTGTGCTTGAAATCCTCTTTGTCCATAAAGTATGGATATTTCTTGGGTGACAGATAATGTGGCATCAATGGTGCCTTCCTAATTTGGAAAAATCCAGAGCCTTGACTGCCAACTATGTAAGTTTAAAACAATCCTCATCAATTGCACCAAAGTCACTAAGATCTTCCCTAACAACATGTGCATTAAAAATAACAACCACACTACCAAAAAAATAAACTTTACTTTTTAACTTAATCTGAAGAGGGCTAAATGGACAATTTCAATCATGCATAACACTTATACATTCCTAGTTAATCTGATGTGGATTGGTTAGGCCCTAAGGTGGGTTTGACTAAAAACATATTCATTTCCAAACAACTGACCCTTTAGATTAATACATTTAGCATCTTGAATGGATCAAAAACAAAATCCATCACTGAAACATCATTAAAACTCATTCTACCACTTATCTACAAACTATGACTTTCTACTAACAGGGCCTATCAACTGGCTTTAAAAACTGACAAAAACCCTTGATCAAGCTCTAAAATTTGACATACGGACTCTTTGTTTTGCATACTATTATCCTATCAAATCTTGTCTCATGAGGAATTCTTAGTCAAAAGATATTGTTCGTCAAAGTTACCCTTTCAGAATTGTCTGCAAGAAAACATGTCAGAAACATATAATTTGCATTTGGATTTGGCTCTGAAAATAAGGCAAATTGAAACTTGGGAAAATGAAAACTGGGGTGTTGATTCTCTATCATGAGGAGAATATAAATTTTCAATTTGGGCTCATGAAAAATAACTGGGCGTATTTGGTGAGCGGTCAACATAGGCTACTTAGAATTTCTAGACTGGAAGCAATAGCAAAAAAGCATTTTTTGCAAATGGAAATGACTTGGGAAAGTGTGCAAATGGATTCGTCAATACATGGAAAGTGACACTCGAAGTATTTTTAGAGGAGAACATAGTGGTATAATCCATTCAGTATCACCTATCATGGATTTCAAGTTATAACATCACGAATAGGGGTACTGATCAATATGCTCCTTTTGACACCAGTAAAAAGTTAGAAATTGCATTTGGAATTGCATTTGAAAACTTATCAAATGGATTCCTCATATGCTCAAATTTGAAATGTAGCAAGTCACTGATCTCTAAAATGCAATACAAAGGAATTTCATCATTTGGGTCAACTGGGTCAAAATTATAACTCGTCAAATAGGGCTTCCCAAAATTTTGAACAATTCATATCAACATGACAAAAATAGATGACCAACTTTGAGGGATTTGAAACATAGGTTAATAGACTCAAAATGACTCAAAATCTAAAACATAAGCTCTTTGGTATAGACACTAAACATGCCCAAAGTGGTGAGTCAAGAAACATTACTAGGTGTGAGATATTCAAATGCAAACATGGCTTCCTATCATTGTTTGACACTTAGGTGAAAATGCAAAATTGACAATTGCTCAAATCGAGACTTCACGAAATGGCTCAGAATGGCAATCTATCTTCATTGGACACATAGGCATACTAAGTGCAAGGTGTTAGAAATATTAAACGCCTCATGGACCTCAAATGAATAGATGGGTATGCATACATTTAAAAGCGCTTATAGGGCTTAATGTCTTCAATGGTCCTCAAAACTGGGGCTATAATTTTGAGTGCCAATAGTGGCTCTGTCTGGGGATGCATGTCCCTTAAGGGCATGGCACGGATTGATATCTCTGGTATAAGTAGACCATTCCTAAAACAACAAAACTTCTCTCTTGAAAAACTTTATTGAAAGCAAACAACTACTCCTATTATGTATAAATGATGGCCTCAGGCCACCCAAGTTCAAGAAAAACTTTTACCTCTATCATAAACTTGATTTTCATCTAAAAATGCATGAGGTGAGGTAGAAATAAGATTCATATCATTTTCACCAATTTGACACACATCTTCAATATCTTCAATTGGCAAAACAAAATCATCACCATTACTTTCATAGTATATGTAAAAACTTGGCAAAACTTCAACCTCTTGCTCACTATGAAAAAGAACACTAGCATGCTCATGAATACCAATATTAAACTAAAACTGATCTTTAGAAATTGACTCATGAACATCATCAAATGAGAATATAAAAGCCTTATACTCATACCTTGACTTTGGATCTCCTCAAATGTTGCTAGCTGGACTTGAAATGAGCAATCAGATTTGTATTCATACATAACATTATCATCAAAATGTGAAATCACTTCACAACCTCCCGATGTATCTTCACAATTGAAATGCTAATTAGCTTTTACCTCATAGGAATCATCATAAAACTTACTATGAATTGTTAACTTCTCTTCAAAGACAATGTCATCAAACACCTAATCCTCAAGCTCACAAAATGCAACATCATTAGATAATTCAATATTACATATGGGAAAAAAATATTCTGATTTGTTACAGTAATATGACAGTGTACCACTATTTGCATCTAACCCAACTAAATCTGAAACTTCCATGTTTTCTTCAAACAATGGATTAATAACTCCATGTAGGGATCCTCTTTGAACATTTGGACAAAAGATGGGTTCTCCATCGTTAGGATCTTCATCATATAAAGTGTTAGTATACACCTTAAATTCACTAACCATTTGATCTTCATGGAAACTCTTAGCATATGAAGAAAAATCAAAACTGTATGAAGATTCAATTTCTATTTCTTCTACCAAACGTATAGTGTCCATAATTACATTCTCTTCATTATCTTGTTTAGGATAACTATTATGGATAAACCATGATTCATTCCTAAACACCTCACTACATGCTAGAAATTTACTGTCTAATGTAGGAACACTTGACAACCCTTCCTTAAAATCTTCATGTATTCAAATTCATTAGCATCAATTGAATTCACCATTTCTTTATCTTCATACCTTGAGGACAAATCATTCTCAAATTCTTCATTGACTAACTAATTTGGATAATGCAAAAATTGAGATGCACTTTCCTTTTCAGATTCAGAAAAAGAATCCATACCTTCACCTTCGTATGAATGATCATTTCCATCATTGCTTTCTTCTTCCCAATTTGCACTTGGCTTATAGTAAGATGAACATGTAGTATCATTTTGGTCACTCTAATTTGAGTAAACGCTCTCATCATCTTCTGCATATGATTCCTCTTGATTATATATCAGATCAAAAAATTTATTGTCATCACTTCAAAAATGAATTTCAACTTGTTCATTCTCATATTGAGATAAATGTATTTCAACTTCAAATTTTATAACATTCTCAACATGATGCAATCTATGAATAAGTTAAATCATTTCTTGCATATCTAACTAATCAAGTGAATCCATCTTACCATCTACTACTGAAACATTACAAACATATGCTCTCTGTTCTTCTGACTGTGACTGAGATAAATATGATTCACACTCTTCATCTTATGTTATCTCTCCATGGCATGTTGGGTTAGAAAAATCAAACTCATGATTAGAGAGATAACTCTCAGCCTCCTTACTTGTACAAGACTGAGATCTAGGTGTAGCAACCTCAAGTCTAGAAACATTAGTAACATCATCACACATATCATTATCATGAGAAGAACTTACTACTGTAACTAAACCTTGATCTACAATATCAACACAATGCTAAACACTATCAAGGTCTAAAATACATCTTAATACTGCAACATCATGAACATATGTATCTTCATTTGAAATAAACTCATTCTTCTCTACACACATGCTCGGATTTGAAATTTCAATCTGATTATACATTACAATAGCGGTGTTGATATTCTGATTTGTAATTAAAGTATCAACACTATGTTCCATTTTTCTTTAATAACCATTATACTAGCAATAATTCATAGAAAAATGACCTCTAATCA
Organism: Cupressus sempervirens; assembly: GCA_028749045.1. NCBI lineage: Eukaryota > Viridiplantae > Streptophyta > Pinopsida > Cupressales > Cupressaceae > Cupressus > Cupressus sempervirens. Next base: position 95,333,694 of record CM053785.1, read on the forward strand.
ATCCATACTTCAAATTATTTTCAATATCCCTAGCAATCATAAAAGCATGATATAATGTCTAAGGTTATTTATCCCTTAGTAGATAATTCATTTTCTTGTCAAATGCATCAAAGTAAATAGCTAAATATATTTGATTATTGGATCTATAGCTCTCAGGGATCTCATTTAAAACTCTTGGAAATCTAATGTTAAATTGAGGAACCAATTCACCACTTTCAATGTGAATCCTCAAAAATTTATTATAAGAATTAGATATGCTTACCCTTTCTCCAAATTTCTCTATGAAGGCAGAATGCAACTCATTCCAAGATGAAATAGAATGTGCTAGTAAAAAAGAAAACCAGTCTCTAACATCACCTTCTAGAGTTTGAACAAATAATTTCATGTTCATGTCCTCATGAGAAATCTCATAGTCACCCATCAAATCATTGAACAACTCAATATTATGACTAGCTAAAACAAGATGGTTCCCATTAAACTTAAGTAATTTATTTCTAACATCAGTAGCAATGACATTTGAGAAATCATGAATACCATCAAAATTTAATGGCATCTATCTCTTGTTAGAAATAGATCTAGGAATTTCACTAATAGGCTGCATACTAGATGAAATGAAACTTGAAATTCTTCAAAGATACAGAACTCATTCACCAATAATAAATCTCAGATTCACAACTTGCAGAGGATCTATACCCTCCTACCAAATAAATCTCTTCAAATACACTTCACAAACTTAAAACAACAAGCTAAAACTCAATTTAATGAAGTGTATGAAACCTTTAAAACTATTCTCCACCTTTTAGTGCTGAAAATCACTTGATGGTGAACACACATCTTCTAACAATCAACTTTCATGAAGAGATAATACATGAAAACAAAAATACCTCAAAATTTGGATGACTGAAAGCTCTCTTTCCACTACTCACAATAATAGACCCAAAATCTTATCAATTATTTACTGAACTTTTTCGAACCAGCACATCACAAATCTTACTAAGCTTTTGAATGTTTCAACATCTTCAAATTTTCTCTTCTCCTAGAACAACTAATCACAATTCATGTATAGAATTGCACTGGTACAGAGATTATTTTCAAGTTGCCACTCACATGAAGTGAGACATAAATTGCATTAGTCTTGAAGATACCATAAACTAATTTGAAACAATAGCAAATAGAAGAGTGCTCTTTAGATTTATCTTGAATTTGAAACCTCTACACAAAGTTGAAACATAACTTTCTTGACTCTGAAATTATAGCAGGACTTTGAAAATAAAAACTAGTTGAATTGACTGAAGATGAACACCTTTTAGCAATACAATTTACATTCAACCTCAAAGTCACTACTGTAAATGGATAAAACTTGACTGGGGAACATGAATCTTCAGCAAAGCAATGGAAAATGCTTCATGACAATGCTATTTATACCAGAAATTCCAGTACTTCTAACAATGAATTTCTTAATACAATCCCTAGTAGAGCCACCATTTTGTTGGCTCCTGATTTAACAGTTTTGAAAATAACCAAGAAACTAGATGAATGCATCTAAGACTAGCAAATTCCTATGATAGATACACTTGACTACAATCTTGGGCCAACTATAAGGCATAACTCCTTATTCACTTCAGGCTCTGCAAGACCTAGGTAGGTTAACGTTGAGGTTCTGATATATGGTACCAGTGTAATTAAAACATAAATTTAAACCTATTTAATACTGATGAAAACCCCTTCATATCCTAATACTTATGCAATAACACAGATCCACAATAGCTAAATGCAAATCTATGAATCTCACAAGCTGAGTGAGGGCATCATTTTCAGCTCTTCAACATGAAAGGGGAAAATGTTTGATTAATAATGTTGAATTCAACAGAACCCTTAATATGCAGCAGTAAGAGCTAATGATCCTATAGCTGATCAGTGCCTAATCCATTGGGAAATTCCATGAGTTAAACACATGCATATGGATACCTGATACTTATTCCTATATTCAGATATCTGATCTATCCATTCACATTATCAATAAACATATGTGATCAATCTAAATCTCATTCTTACCTGATATCCTCCTCAACAAACTTGTAACCCTATTGATTTCTCTAAATCATTTACATAACTCCTTGAATTATAAGAAACAATGAAACAACATACTACCTTAAGGGACTGCAACTATGTCCTAGGCTCTTTGTTCAAAGATCATAAAATAGTGAAAATTCACTAATAAAGGAGACAAGATCTAAAATGAAAAATCAAACATTGGTTGTTCCTTGTATTGATTTCCTTGAAATAATACATTCCTATGTCTGAATTTAAAACAAAGGAACACCTAATAGATGTGAACTATCTATATTTATCTTCATTACTGCTATTCACACAAGAGAAATTTTGTCATGCCCAAAATATGAGAGAAAAAACACAATTTTTTTTTTTTAAGGTTAAGGTTAAACACACTACTAAGTTTGATATGTTTACTACAGCTATGAAAAAGGTACATTACTAGATGACAATAAGGTTCCCCTAATAGTGCCCTGACATTTCCATATAAGTTTATAATCTATGAGCCAGAATAATTCGTTAAATCTGAACATTCATTATTATATTAGTTTTGACATTTGTTTTGTTATCACATAATTTTTAAAACAATATAATTAACATTATTCAAATAATGATTTAAAGATAAAGATAAATTGATCTCCTTCAAAACATTGAAAACCCAAAGGACTAACTAAATAATGTGGTCATTTAACATTAAAAAAACTAAACTTTATTAAATCTAACATAAGCAAACATCTTTTTGATCAAACTATAATTAACTAATCAATATGGTTAATTAAAACATAAACTACAATTTTTAGCATTACTTTAATCCAATTTTATTATCTTTGTACTAACTGCATAAATAAATCACAAACAAATAATAACATAAAACAATAATATCTTAAAATCAAGTTATCTAATTAATAAATAATACATTTAACTAAAAACTTATAATTAGCTCACTCTACTAACTAAATTTATTAAATTTTATAATTTAAGAAAAATACTTAATTATACTATTATAAAAATATTTAAAATTAAACTAGCTAAACAACATATATACCAAACTATACTAAGTAAATAAAATAATAAATAAAAAACTAACATCTAACATTAATTAGGAAAATTTCAAAATTTCTAACATGAAATAATAATGAATTTATCTTATACTACAAATATCTTACTAAAATAAACTAATATCTAAAAACATAAATAAGTTAAACTACTTAACATATATTTTAAACTAAAACTTAAAACTTTTTTTAAAAAAATTACTAACCAACCTAAACCCCCCACTACCCACCCCCATCCTAACCCAAGCGCTTTACAAAGTGCTTCCCAAGGACATGCACACTGCCCAAGCACTATCCCAACATACCATTGGCAGGTCTCTCCCCCCTCTTGCGCATGGCAGAGCCTATCATAATCTAGGCACTAAGGGAAAAAAGGGGAAAGTTTAAACAAATAAATTCTTCCAAAACCCATCAACCAAAATCCCATCCTAATGATATTTGATGCCATGCATCCATTTTAGCAAGAGTAAAAAGGTGGGGTGATGTTAGCTATGACATCGATGGCAATATCTCAATCAATGCCCAAGTTAAGACAAGATACAAGTGGGGGCAACATAGATAAGACTTTAGGGGTAATGGGTAATCAAGCTAAAAAGTTTGTTAGGTGAAAACTTAGGATAGACTTAGGATAGATAAGATATTTCAATTTATATATTTATTTATTTATTTGAAAATCCTTTTCATATTAATTAAATTCAGCAAATCAATTTTCTAAGAGAATCTGACCAAAAAATTCTATGTTTGCTCAAGTGATTTAATTTCTTTCCTCCATGTAAAATCCAGAGAGCATTTTTCTCTAGGAAACTTTTTTTTTTTTTTTTTAAGTGTCATTTTGCCTAAGTGATGATTTTTCAAACAATATGTTTTCCTAACAAGGGAGTAATATATATATATATATATATATATATATATATATATATATATATATATATATACATATATATATATATATACATGTATATATATATATACATGTATATATATATATACATGTATATATATATATACATGTATATATATATATACATGTATATATATATATACATGTATATATATATACATGTATATGTATATATATATATATGTATATATATATATATATGTATATATACATGTATATATATATACATGTATATATGTATATATATATATATACATATATAGATATATACATATACATGTATATATATATATACATGTATATATATATATATATACATGTATATATATATATACATGTATATATATATATATACATGTATATATATATATATATGTATATATGTATATATATATATATGTATATATGTATATTTTAATAATATTGAATTTTGCTAAAACATAGTTCAGCCAAGAAACTGAATAATTCTTTTAAACAACGTTGCAAGATTGATTTTTTTTTCCTATTACTACGAAATTGAATCAACATTTCCATACATAACATAATATCATTTATTTACTTATTTTTTTAATTTTTCTTAACATATTTGCACTTGAAATTTGTAAAATTCAACATCAACATTCTATCTTATCTTGATATTCATTCCTATAACTGAAAAGAAAATATGAAAACCTCATAAGAACGATATCACTCCAACACTATTTTATTGACAACTTGATTCAAAGGCTCTGTCGGGAAAGAACCAGGAAGAAAACCCGACATCACTGTGACTACAAAAAGAGTTTAAAATACATTTCTACAAAGGATTTTAATCTCAAAAATAATTGGCTTTCAAAAATCAAATTAAATTTCCATCATGGCCTTTAACAAGGGATCCATTTCATTTTCTGTAATACATTGCTAAGGTCATGGAGGGAACAACAACTGACCAGGTGATAAACAAACATAACAAGGAACAAAATTAGACATTCATTTCCATACTGGGTTTTCACAATAGGATTCAACATTGAATCAAAACTAGGGAGAAGGTGGATTTTCCATATAGGAGACGTTAGGCACAACACCAAAACAAATGCCCTATCAGGGCTATAATTCAAGAAATTCTGTTCTTCCATTCTTACATGCCAAAACTCATATGTGGTTTGTGCTGATAGGTAGGGGCCCATAACACCCTACCCTCTCTCGCTCTTCTCGTCTTGAGAAGAGACTCTACAGTGTTGGGGTCCAACTAAAGACATTTCCCTGAAAATGGCTACTTCTGCCCTATCTAAGGCTGAGTAATGCCAAAACACCCATACAAAGAAAACTTTAAAATTCAAGCAAAACATGAAGAAAAGCAATCAAGAAAACATGTTTCAATCCTTCCCAAGCATACCCAACATACATACAAGCATACCAATGAACAACACAATAACATAAGCATGAACCAAGCATGAACACAACATGAGAAACATGAAAAAAACATGAACAACATGAACAAAGGAGATGAAGAACTCCTACCTTCACAAAAGGTTATGGTAAAATGAACAAGTTGAGAAGAGCTTTTCCTTCCTTGCCTTCAATCTTCCAAAACTTCACTCTAAAACTAGAGATTGGGTAACAACCAAAACTTCTCAAAAAAGCCGCTAAATAAGATCAAAACTCAACCACCTAAAAAGGGCAACAACTTCCCCCACTTACCAAAAAAATCTAGAGGTTTCTAACTCAACTAAATCTAAGGCTAACCTCAAGGTGGGGTTAAGGTCATTCAACCCATGGTGAAATCATTCTATTTTCGCACTTAAGAAAAAATGGACTTTTTGAGTGACTTCAAAATTCAACAAAAGGGGATAGGGGGGTGGAAAATGCCCCCAACCCATACCCATACCCCTTGGGTATTAAGATTTCATATTTTTAGGCCTTAGGGATTAGTTTGGGGACTAACAAATGCTAGGAATTTTTAGGACTATCTAACAAATCCAAAATGCAGATTAAGCACTAATCTAGATTAGGGGTAACTAAACTCAATGAAAAATATATTAGTGAAAAGGGCACTAACTTAGCTGACTTAGGTCCATAGGTTACATAGTTAACCCAAACCAACATGCTGAGATGCATATACAATTCATGAGTGTCAAGTGACACTATAAAAACACTATTACGAAACATGAACATTTACTGAATACAAAATAATACATTGATACATCTCATGATACGAATAAAATATGAACAACAGAGTTTCCACAAATGGCACATAGGGTTTAGTTTCATTTCTCCATTAGGTTTTCTCGACTAAAATACCCCGCACACTCATTACACACATCAGTAGCTTTAGAAAATCACATGCATAGATGTATATAGCATATCAGGGAAAACTCATAAATTAAAACATTCATCTTTCAGGTAATTCAATTGTTTTATCATGTTCTACTCATATTCTCAATCATTACAATTTTATAATCAAAGTGTTAATCCTGCATTTACTTACGTCATCAACATACATGTTCATAAAACATTAATGACGAACTCAAATATCAAAAAGTAAACATCACACAACATGAAAAAAATATAATATGTTCAAAGTATCCGATAGTGTCTTGACATATCGAGTCATGAGTATCAAAATAATAATGTATCACTATGCTACGATGGGTCGAGGAGAGGCCTCACAAATTTGCTGAAGGAAATGTGGTGTCATAGTATGGGAACACATCAAAACTGGAACCAAAACATGGTATCACAACAATGAATGGTTTTTCTCCAAAGACTGAAACCAACCCCTACAATGGATGAGAGAAAGAAATATATAGAAGAAGAGTGAATTCCTAGATCTGGTCTACATCTGACATGTGTCCACTTGGAAAACCTTCTCAACAAGTTAAAAACATCTCTCTAATCTCTCCCCTAAACTACAAAATCAAATCCTCATCATTTGGTCTCCCAAATGCAAAAATATCTCAGATATCTAATGAGAATCATAACTGTGATCTAAACCCAAGGCAACAACAAAAATATGTTAAAAAATGAATTATAGAAGCATGAAAACTTTTTTAGATTTCATTTTATGCTTCAACAAACATCAATGTTTGTTCCCCAACTGATTCTAATGCTCCATGATGAATTATGCCCGTTTCACTACGAATGTCTCGAAAAACAAAAAATTTATTATAGAGCGAACCAATGAAGACTTGCTCAAAATCTGACCCCAAAACTAGAAAATTCGTCTTCTCCTAGTTCCAATGGTATATTATAGTGCCTATTTCAAACAAAAATTTCCCCTATGGTAGTAGTTTGAAATTCAAGCTCTTGGACTGAATTAGAGCATTAAAGAATGGAAAAATTTAAAATTTATATATAGTATAAACTATATAAAAACCTTAAAATCATTTAAATTTTCCAAATGCATTTGAAATTTCTGATTTTCATATTAATTTTAAAAATTTCTTTCTTTCCATTTCTACTTATCTCTCCAATCATGTGATGCCACGTGTCAATCCTCTATTGGCCACCATCACCATTTGAAATATTAATTAATTAATTAATATTTATTAATGTCTCCATCTCCAATTCCTTGTGGCACCAGAGGCTTTCATTTTTCCCTTTATGTTCTTCTGGTGGGTGAACATATTAATATTTTATTAATATTTCATATCATCTTGTAGCATCGAGACCCCTCCAATTTTTCTTTACGCTCATACATTTTCATTCACCCTTTCACCCTTTATGCTTACACAGGGAGCAAAACATTAATATATTAATCTTTTAATTAATTTTTTAAACCATCATTTCTTGTAACATCGAGGCCCTCTGAATATTTTCCTTCCACTCTTACATTCTATCCCATAGCACCATAAGACCTTTGCAAGTTGCTTTACACTCTTACGTCGAATGTAAGAGCATAAACCTACCATTTTCATTCTCCCACTCATATGCTCAAGACTTTCCCGTAGTATCGAGAAGCCCTTGGAATACATGAATTTTGGCTCAAAAGTTATTGGTTTTCTCTACCCAATTGGCTGACCATAGGCCCCATGTATGAGCGTTGCCTTTTCAAAAGGCTGTGTCTTTGAGACACTTAGCTATTGTGTGGATTTGAATATAAACACCATAAAATCCTCTAGCGCTTCCAATGTGGGATAATTTCTTTTGAACACACTGTGGATGACATTTTGTTCTTAACATTGTCAACTTACTTTGTTGACCCTGTTATTCCTCCTACAATTTCTTTATGCAATGTCCCCTTCTCAAATTTCTTCCTCGTGTGGAGTTCCTTTTCAAATTGCTATGGGTTTTAAAGGTACCATTCATACTTATACTATCAGTTGTTCTACTCCCCAAGCAGGTTCTTTCTCATCATTGGTCTGCCCTTCAACCCCTGTTCTTCCACATGGGCTCCCCTACAATAGTGCTACTCTGTTACCTCTTCTATCCATTGCCTTCTCTTTTAAACTAGCAACTTTTTTGCTTGGACAAGGGTGTTTGTTGCTACCATGGTGTGGATATATTCTTTGTTGATTCTACCTTTGACGGTAGCTTGTGTTTTAAAATGACTCCTCTACTCAAAAATGCAGGTTGATCTTTCCGAATCTTCTACACAGACCTCATAATAAAACATACCATTTCTCTACCTTGCATGTGTGAGTCTCTTCTTTTACATTGCCGCCTGCTACTTATAGCTTCTTCTTCTTGTGTGTGGGTTCTTTTATCTCCGCCTTAGGGTTTTCTGCTCTCCTCCATTTCCAATGTGAGGATTCTTTGAAAATGTAGTAGCTTACATATACTTACAAACTAATCTTCACAATAACAGGTTTGAAATACATACATATATAGCTCATGCAATGGAGGTAGAGACTTATGTTTTTGTTGGATTTTCTCAAATGCTTTTTGTTTTTCATTTAACTGTTCCTTCAAGCAAGCAAGTTCTTCATTGTTCCTCTTATATGTTGAATCCAATTTGTAAATTTCAACACTCATTTTCAATTGAACTTCCTAGCATTGTGATTCTAACTTCAATAATTGTTCTAAAAATATATCTTCAATTCTAACTTTCCTATCTACCAAATTGGTTTCATCAACACCCTTTAACCTCTCAAAATGAATAGTTGGATTCATAGGAACAAATATCTAATGAATAATCGACAACCTTACAAGCTAATCAGTACTCTAGTATTTTATTCCAATTGTCATTTCTATGTATACTAATAGCTTTTTCAACCATGCTAGAAGAATATCCCATGTCTAAAAAATCCCATTTAATAGAGTTTGACGATGTGTCAACAGAGTTTGACAACACCAAATACAACAATTTGTGCAACCTAATTTTGATAAATATCTTTGTGGGTAAACAAAACTTCTTTTTCAACCAAGAGAATTGGCATCTACGATGTATTCTTCAAATATATTGACTTCTAAGTCATTTTCATAAGGAAATGTTTTAGTTATATTTACCTTTTCAATGCAACATTTTTGTTCGTCTAACTCTTCTCCAAACATATTTAGCACTTCGCAATATAGTGTGCATGAAATCCTCTCTGACCTATAAGAGACTAAATCCTCTTTGTCCATAGAGTATGGATATTGCCTGGGTCTTAGATAATGTGGCATCAATGGTGCCTTCCTGTTTTGGGAAAATCCACAGCTTTGACTACCAACTTTGCAAGTTTAAAACAATCCTCATAAAGTGCACCAAAATCACTTAGATCTATCCTAACAACATGTGCATTAAAAATAACACTCACACTACTAAAAAAATAAACTTTACTTTTTAACTGAATCAGAAGACAGCTAAATGGACAATTTCAATCATGCATAACACTTATATGTTCCTAGTTAATCTGATGCGGATTAGTCAGGCCCCAAGGCGGGTCCAACTAAAAAAAAAATCATTTCCAAACAACTGATCCTTCAGATTAATCCATTTAGCATCTTGAACTAATCAAAAAAAAAATCCATCACTGAAACATCATTAAAACTCATTCTACCACTTATCTGCAAACTGTGACTTTCTGCTAATAGGGCTTGTCGGTTGGCTTTAGAAACTGAGAAAAACACTTGATCAAGCTCTAAAATCTGACATACTAATTTTTTTTTTTTCATACTCTTATCCTATCAAATCTCATCTCATGATGAATTCTCAGTCAAAATATATTGACCATCAAAGTTACCCTTTCAGAATTGCTTGCAAGAAAACATGTCAGAAACATGTAATTTGTGTTTGGATTTGGCTACGAAAAAAGGGCAAACTAACACTTGGGAAAACAAAAATTGGGGTGTTAATTCTCTATCATGAGGAGAATATAAATTTGTAATTTGGGCTCATGAAAAATTACTAGGCAAATTTGGCGAGTAGTCAAAGTAGGCTACTCAGAATTTCCAAACTGGAAGCAATAGTAGAAAAGCATTTTTTGCAAATGGAAATGACTTAGGAAAGTGTGAAAATGGATTCATTAAAATGTGGAAATTGACACACTCAAAGTATTCTTATAGGAGAACACAGCAATACAATCAATTTGATCTCACCTATCATGTATTTCAAGTTATAACATCATGAACAAGGGTACTGATCAACCTGCTCCTTTTGACACTAGGAAAAAGTTAGAAATGCGTTTGAAAACTTATCAAACGGATTTTTCATAAGCTCAAATTTGAAATGTAGAAAGTCTCTAATCTTTAAAATGCAATGTAAAATAAATTTCATCATTTGGGTCAATTGGGTCAAAATTATAACTCGTCAGAGAAGGCTTCCCAAAATACTGAACAATTCATATCAGCATGACAACAATAGATGACCAACTTTGAGGGATTTGAAACCTAGTCAAATAGACTTGAAATGAATCAAAATCTGAAACATAGGGTCTTTGGTATGGACACTAAACACTCCTAAAGTAGTGAGTCATGAAACATTTCTAGGTGTGAGATATTCACATGCAAACATGGCCTCATGTCATTGTTTGACACTTCGGTGAAAATGCAAAATTGACAATTGCTCAAAATAGGACTTCATGAAATGGCTCAAAATGGAAATCTATCTTCATGGGATGTATAGGAATACTAAATGTAAGGTTTTAGAAATATTAAACACCTCATGGACGTCAAATGAATAGCTGAGTATACATGCATTTAAAAGCACTTATAGGGCTTAATTTCTTCAATAATACTCAAAATCAAGGCTACAATTTTGAGTGCCAACACTACGAAGAGTGTTACGCATGAACTATGAAAAGTATAGAACTCCATTATTAGCATTGACCCTAAATATATACAGATTGCCAAAAACTCTCATATTGGACTTAGTTTGTAAAGTGTGAATTTAAGTGCACCATTAGAACAAGTTTGGAAAGTCTTCCCCAAGTTACTTGATGTTTATTTATCATTGAAGATAACTTTTACTTTTGGAGGATAATATAGTTATCAGAGAATATTGTTTTGTGATAGTATGGGTTATCTAATTATGTATTATTATTTTTTCAATGTTGTACAGTTATAAGCATTGGTCAATTGATGTCTAGTTCCTCTTGTGTGATCCTTCAAATAAATTGAACAAGAAGAGCAATATGATTAGCCACATTGACTCTAGTTACACTACTTAATAAAGGGGTATTTGAAGACATTATTTTAAGACAATTAATTTTTTATCTTGAATATTTATATTATCATTTTGATTATTATAGATTTAAAACACAATTTTTATTTATAAAACTAAAACTTAATACCATGAATCAATAACTATAATAATAAAAAAAAATTATCCATAATTTCTAATTTTATTATAATATTGAAGGATTATAAAGGTAATGAAATTGGATATTTGGGGATCAAGCATTTCTCAATTTGTACTCTTATACTCTAATTGTTATGGATCATAAAAAAATAATGTCTTCTATGATAGGTGTTAAATTACATTAGATTGATTAGAAGTAATAATGATCACATTTGATATATATAAAATATTTTTATAATTTTATTTTATTTATAGAAAAACATAATAAAATGATATTAATACATTCATTAGAATCTATATATCACTAAAATATATAAAAATTTAATGAAATAAAAATTATAAATGCAAAGGTCTTCTACTTTGGGTGGGTGAAAAAACTTTAATGACAAGAAGATAAACACCCAAAAATTTGTATTCATTTTTATTTTATCCTTTTTTTCTACTCTATGACTTTGATGCTAGGATTTAGAGTCTATAGTTACTATTCTTTAGACCTCTTCTAGGACACTAAGTTTTGATATGATTCCCTAAAGAACTGATCTCCTTTAGTTTTTATTTCTAACCTTTAGGTCATTGCAACATTTCTTTGATTTTATTTTTCTTTCTTTATCAACTAATATTGTTAATAACATCTATACAAATTCTATATTTTGTTCCAAATTTCATATGAATTAGGAGTGGGAGTTTCACAACCTTAATTAATGCAATTAAATTAAGAGAAAATTGCTTCCAAACTATAAAGTTGTATTGCAAGATTTTTTCTATATCAAATAGTATGAGGTGCTTATTATTAGTGCTATGTTGGGCTTTAATCTAGGCTGTAAGACCAAATTAATATAAAAAATTATGATGGAATTGTTTTTAGTTGTTAATCAAAATTTATGTTTGATTTTTTTTTGGGATTTCTTTAATTAGGTGTAGAGGAAAATGTTCTAATTTCTAAGAAATAAGTTCAACAAAAAAATCTTTTGGAGGGATTTTCTTGAGATTTTATTTTCAAGGATTTTTTGACTTCAATGGGTAGAAATGATAGAGAAACATCTATTGCATCCCCTCTAACTCATTGAACATAGATTGTTTCCATTTATAGAACTAAGCAAAGTTTATTCAAATATTTTAAGGATGAACAAGATGGGTAAATCAATGAGCATTATATAATTGAAGTTATGTCTTCCAATCAGTCAACCTAACCTTAACCTTATACTACAACTTGCAATTAGTAAGTAATAAATGGTATGAATATAAGTGGTTTCACCATTGATCAACAATAATATCTTTCACCCAAATACTCAACATCAATAAATCCTAAGTTAAAAATAGGAAACATGCTAATAGCCAAATAACATATATCTTCACCAAGCTTCAAGGAGTCTACAATTATGTTGATAGTATATTGGAAAATAGTTTGGCAAAAGCCTCCCTTAAAAATGAAATAAATAACCCTATATATATATATATATATATATATAAGATAGAAAGGTTATTGAGAGGGTAGGGGTGAATCAGGAACTAATAAAACTTTCTCTACTTCACTAATTAAGCCTTTATATAATATTCTGATCTAATTGCATGCATGAAAGAATGAAAGAAAGAAAACATTTATAACACTTTAACCCAAGATATGGTGACCTAGAAACATTCCAATAAGAAACTAAAATTGGGGTGGGGATGATATCCACAAGCTTTAGTACTATAGTATAAAGTTAACCTATTAAGTCTTACAATTGACTACTTTTGGTGATCTTCCTAGTTAGGAACAATAAGGACTATGAGGTCTACCTTGTTAAAGGCTTTATAAACATATAATGAAGTATGCACTCGGTTAAGAGATTTATCAAAATAATATTAAGTCTACCTTGTTAAAGGATTTGACTGATGCACCTATTAGGATGAACTAGTGGCTAATCTTTGATCTACAACTCTGATTTGCTAAATGAGATTCCCTAAATTACAGTGATCACCTGATTGTGATAGATAAATCTCTAATTTCCCTTATCCTTCTTGTATCCTTCTTCAAATCACACTAATGCTTATCACATTTTTCATTTCATACTTATTTGGATATCACAAAGTCGACCCAACTATTGTAACTCGGGTTCTCAGGAGAAACTCAGTGGTGTTTTGATGCATGGAGAACACTATCAATGCTTGGAAATATTTGGCACTTGGTTGAAATTTAAGCTTAGCCCATACTAATCACTTCTAATTAGCTCAAACCTAGTTAATACTATATGACTTAGTAAACACTAAGAAAATTGGTAGCTATTGAATCACTTAGTTAACATTACATAACTCATTCAAAATTAGATTCACATTGTTAATGATGTGAGCTTGGTAGATACAGTATAACCTAGTTAACATATCAAATATTAGTTAACACTACAATCTTCTTAACTTTCACTAACTAGCTTGGTAGCCTCTACTACACTTGGTTTACATTGAATATTGACTATGAAGCTTGGTAAACACTGTGTAGTTAGGCAATCACTACAAACTAACTCAGGTGCTTGGTAGGTACTGCATTCTAACTAATTGGCTTAGGGACAACTTAATCACTTGGTTAACATTATAAACTAAATGATAGGCTTGGTAGCAACTATAGAGCTCAGTAGCAATGTAACCATTTGACTAAGTGTTGGGTCATTAATGGACAAATTGATCTTAATGTCAACAATCTCCCCTTTTGGAATTAGTGACAAAAACACTTGTAAAACCCAAAAATCTGAACATTCAAAACTATAAGTCAAAAACATCCTTAATCATCATTTTGTGTCTTCAACTTGGTTTTGACTTCTAGCTGTTGTGGCTTGGTAACATACTCAATTTTTCTATCTAATTTTTCAAAATTTCTTTTGTAAATATATCTTCTATTTATCTGTAAAAGTATTTTCATACTACTATACTACTCCCCCATACATATATCTCTCCTTTATACATACATCTAGAGTATAGTAAAATTTTCTCCCTCTATATGCAATAGTACAATATCTTCTCCCTCTTTTTGACATAAATGCCAAAGGTGTATAGTATCTATATGTTAATACTAAAATGTGACAAGAAATTAGAGTATACCTTCAAAATTAGTACCATAGTCTTGTCCTAATTCTCTTGTACTACTTTACTTGCATGTAATGCAATATAAACTTTTGCTAATAATTCCATCATGAGATTAGATATGGAGAAGTTATTATCATGTGTGAGTTTCTTTGCATGTCTAATTTATTTTTGTAATGCATCCATGTTTGTTTGAATCATGCCCTAAATTTTTGCAAGTCTGGCCCTAAGTCTGGCTTGCTCCTTCAATAATTTTTCTTGAAAATTTGTCAGTTATTTGATCTTTGAGTAATGTAAAGAACTATGAATTGGTTCATGTGACAGCTGGTGTGCACTTACCTTTATATCTTCATCTATCTTGGATACTTTATCCTTGATCTCCTATGTGAAGATAGATGTGTCACTTAGTTTTACAAATAATGAAAGAACATTATTAATAGATTTTTCTAGAGAAGTAAGTATGGTAGATAATGGTACTTGATATTGCAATTCTTTATGCAACTTGTTCCAACACTATGTTTTCAAATTTTCTTCTAGCTCTTTGTAGCAGTTTGTCTTGTCCATTCTTCATTATATTTTTGGATAATTTCTGCTAACTAGTCCTAATGGATTATTTCCTATCAACTTCAATACTCAAAGCATCAATAAATATGCTCTTTATGTCTTCAAGAACTTGATTTTCTTTCTTCTTTTCTTCTCTAAGATTTTGTTTCTTAGTTCTCTTCTTTAGTAGTTCACCCATGGTATCTATTTGATCAGGGGTGAGGGTAGAGATATCCCAATTTGGAATGACTATGTCATCATCTAGATCAATTTCCTATGCTTCTTCTTTACCCTTAGCCTTTAGAATGGTTTAAATAATTTGTTTAACCTTATCTAAGACTTCAATACTAGGTTGAGATTGGTACTCAACTATCATTGTAGTAGCTATGGATACACTTGGAATAAAAAATAATTATAGAAATAGATGGAGTAGAAATAAATGTAGAACTACTACTAACAACAAGAATACCTTGTTATTTCTTGGTCAAGCCTAATGATGGAGGAACTTGTTACTTAGCTAATGAAGTGATGGGCACTTCAATCAATGTTTCACTTTGTAGAAAAAATCTAGAGCTTGGATTGGTGCTTGGTGTAGTAGTAGTATCCACAACCAACTTAATAGAAGTTTTCTCTAAGCCTAATTTCACTAAGGATTTTCTCAAAGAGTGAGGAAATGAGGCCATGACTGCTGCTGCAATTTTCTCTACATTAGTTTCCTTAATGCTTTGTATCTCTAGTAGGCTTCCTCTAGTAGCTTCTTTTTCTTCCTCCTCATCATCTGGATTGACATCATATATTTCATCATCTTTTATTTTAGCTTCTTCTTCCTCATCTTCACCATCCCTATCATTAACATGTACAACAAAGTAACTAGGTTGATGCAACTGGTAGACATTTTTCCATGGAGTTGTAGTTGTCTTCACCATAGATTCAATATACTTAAGCAATATCTTTCATGTGTTGAATTTGAGAATGAGCTTCTTCTCATTTTTCTTCAAGGATTCCTTCACTTAATTCTCACTAAGACTTGACATGAGTTGCTTCAAATATATTTAAAGATTTCCTTGATAGTCTTTGTTGAACTTTGCCATCTAGGTTTATTCACCTGTAAAAGTTCATTAGGATTTTTTTGTACAATCTCATCCAGTGAGTACTTCCATTTTCCCAATATTGACATAAGAATATCCTCAATATTCTTTTTCTCTTCTACATTTCTATTCTCATACTTAAGAGTTTTGAAATTTTCCATGCTAGATCCTTCTTCCATCCTTTTCAATTTCTCTTGGAGTGTAGATGCAGATATTTTGAAGATAATTTTTTCATCTTCATCTTCACCTAACTTCAATTTCTTCTTTGATTTGGTTGCCCTTCTTATAAATATGATAAGGGAGGATGCCAAACCTTCCCCTTCTTGGGAGGTGCTTCCTTCTCAAATTTAGATTCCTCTAATTCATCCTCTTCATCATCATCTTCTACATCATATCATTTGCCTACTATTAGTATGAAAGTAGAAATTGCTTGCTTTGTTTTTTTTTAATATCTTTTCTATCATCTTCTTTCCTTTATTCACTTCTTGAGGTAGCTCCATCTTAATTATTTCCTTAGCTTCATCATAAGTTCCAAAATAGGTAGATTTAGGATGCATAGGCTCATTAAATAGAGCTCCTATAATATCCTTGGTGTCATGAATGTTCACCTTATGGTCTAGAGGCTTAACCCATGCCACTCTAGGTCTGAATGGCTAAATATATACGTTGTCACAATCAACCATGAAAAAAATATCTTTCTCATAGTCTTCCACAAGACTCCTATGTATCCTAAACTTATTTTTCATCTTCTCTTTGAATGTTTCAAAATAATTATCCATGATTCTATCAAAATTTTCACCCATTTCTACTATATACTCATTGATCTTATATAAGACTGGAACATCCTTCCTTCATACTATAGAACCTTTGGAAGGGAAAACAATTGAATGTAAAAGAATAGACATGTCAAAATAGAACCAAACTTACATGGATTATTCTTTGAGACTTTGGTGCTCTCCATGTTCCTATTGAATTGGTTCAACAACTTAACAAGGTCGAAGGATAGATTATTCTTCACCATCTTGTATGAAAGATCAATAGCTTCATACGATACATTGTTCAACAGACTAGAACTATATATTTTGTGTGTAATTACATTTATGTTGTGTTTTAGCTCCATGTCTATCATGCCATTAAGCTTCATTCCTCTTCCATACCATATAGCAAGAGTCTTCTTGGTAAGTTTAGCCCAACCAAGGGTTTTGGTCATCTTAGCTTTGTTTAGTATTGGAAGACCAGTGATTTTGTGAACCATTTTCTTAGTAATCTGTGATAGTCTAAATTTTCACTTGCTTGAAATTTTGTCAAAACATGTGAAAATATGGAAAAAGTTGTGTTTATCCTTTCTTAGGGTTTTTGAAGTTTGTGTAACCCTGATAAAAAAAACCGTAATGGAAAAATATGTCTTTTAAGATCGATTGAGTTCATTCAAACTCAATTTACAATTCAAAAAGGGGTATGTGAAAAAACATTTATGTTATATCTTTATATCCCTAAGTTTTGAGCTAATAGTGATTATATATTTCATGTTCTCTTATGTATTTTCAATTGTGATGTTGCAAAGTCTCTATGATCACAACATCACTCTTTTTTCTCAGTAACCCTTTTTGAGGTTGCAAGGAGGTGAAAAGGTCTATTATTGGCTCAGCGTATCTTCAGAATAGTTATTATTAATATCCATGTTAGAGGGGTGAATAAGAAAAATAAGGAAGAGTGTATGATAGAAAGAAATTTTTGACTCAAGTGATTTTAAGTGGTGATGTTGTGATAAAGGAAAAATGTTAAGTTTAAATGGTCATCACAAGGTTGCAAGTCAAAAAGCATTAAGCATATCTTAAGTTCTGCTCATGCAAATAGAAGGAAATAGTTAGTAGAAATATTAGCACAACATCATGTAGGGTTGGATACACTATGAAGATTAAGCTGTGAGGATGTGGAAAGGAAGTGATGGTTAAGAGGTAATAGCAAGCACATCTTCAAAAATGAATTAAGAAACCTTAGGTTAATGTAGTGAGGCTGCAAAAGCTTATAACCATGCCTTCATAGAGTTACTTGTTGAGTTGAGAGTTTAAGTGGAAAATTAGTGATTAGAAGAAGATATTCAACTTAAATCCCTATTCATAGGATCAAATGATTAAGTCATGAAAGAGAATTATAAGTTTTGAAACTATGAAAGATGTCAAGTAGTTAGAAGAAATGCTCATTGCTAGCTTGCAAAGTTATGAAGCAAAGTGTAACTTAATTTGCAATGGAGTGGTCAAGTGATCATGTAGTTAAGCTTTTATACTAATGCAATGTCTCTTGAGTTAATGATTAACTCAGAGTAAGAGTTTCGAAATGGCACCATACATTTATATTGAAACCTATTAACAAACTACAAAGTGGAGAACACAACTCATAATATGTAATGTGTATCAATAATTGACTACTACCTATTGTATCCTTTATCCTTATCTAATATATGTTTAGAAAATATTACATTGAAGTATTAAAAAGCTAATACTAAATTCAACCCAAGGCCTTATGCATAGTAACTACAACAAAATTGATGCCTTATAACTTCTGGATAGATGATGTAATTTTCTACAAGTTGCCAACTATAATGTGACAAAAAGATGAGCATTTCATTCAAATTTTGAATAGGATACTAATAGAAAAAAATAAAAATGAAGATATAAATAATCTAAATCATATGTTTCTATGTCTAACTCCCACTAGTTTGACGTTTCCTTACCTATTTTTTAGGAAAAAAATATGCTGTTACACACAACAACATGATGCTCTCCATATTTCCTAAAAACCCAATTACTTTGTAAGATATTGAAATTGATGACATAACTAGAATTCAATTTAATCATACAACCATCTAGCAAGCCTACTAGGCCAAATCATCATCAAGCCAAATATTCATATCAAAATTCATGCAAGAAATTACATTGCATAGGATGGACCTATAAAAAAATTAGATGAGATCTTTAAAGCATACATGAAGCAAGAGGATATAGACATAGTATGGTTACAATTTAATTACCTAAGAAGTTTACATTAATAAAGAAGCAATTTGTCCCAATACTACACAAAAAATGTCCAAAAATAATGGATTCTAATACTCTAAATCACTAGGAAAATCCCAAAAATATTCACCAATAGTAAAACAAGATTCAGAAAGTGATTCCTAATACACATAGCATGTGCATGAATGATACATCACTCCCAAGGACTTACCATGGAAATACTTGCATTTGACCCAACTGGCATACCACAACATGACCTAACATATATAACACTCTCTAAAATAAGATCAATTCAATTGTTATTTCTATTGAAACCCTTAACTGCAAACAACTTTAATGTCCACTGAAGAATCCATTATGAAATGTCCTGACTCTAGACAACTTTATAATGAGAGCTTTAAACTCCTAATATTTTTACAATATACACCTTCTACATACTCTTATGCATGTTTAACCACACACATTTTCCAAATACATGCAATTGCTATCTTCAACAACTATGATATAATATTCTTAGGCATCTTATTCCTACAAGAAGTGGACTTCCTTCCATCCAATAGATAGATATATTTGAGAAAAATATAATAACTACTGAATGCATCATTACCATGGAATAATAATTGTTATTGTATCTAATCTCATAATTACCAACACAAGGCAACATGCACAAAAAAATCTTGAGGCAGTAACAATAACACATCATTAGATTGTTAGTGAAATTAATGTTTCTAATGTTTATGCAATGCCTCATGCATCAATTAAAGAAACCAAAACTATCTTGACTCAAATAGCCACATACTATACAAAAAAAAGCACACTTTTCACTGTAAGAGATTTTAATATAGACATGAGAAAAAATGAATAAAGTGCAATAAAACACATTAAATGTATATAAAAATAAAACATTCACTTTATGCTAGCTGAATAAAATTTCAACAAAAAGCCTCTGATAGACCATGTCTAGACAAAAATGCCAACAAAAATATGTTCCACCTACAAAAGCAAGGCATACTGGATAGACCTTCTAGCAATTTTTTAGCAACTTTTCTCACCTTAACTTATAACTTGTTGAAAATATAAGATAGGCTAGGTGTCATGTCCCCTTTTCAAATAATTAAAAAAGAAAATCTTTGCTAAGGCAGGCAGGCCCAAGAAAGTGAAGTTTCGGAAAAAGGGGGTTAATCTTTGGAAACCGTTGGACTAATAAATGAAAATTATTATTAAAATAAGTTTCATTAACCTCTCTTGGACGTGAGTTACAGTTATGCCCTCTTTTAAGGGGTTTGGAGGCATTTTGGGCTCATGCCAGAACTTGATTTTTGCTCATTCTTTGTTATTCTTCAAAGGCTGCCAAACCTGTGGAGAAGGAGACCCAAGAATGGGAGTTTGCAGGTTTCCAGGGAGACCCAAGAATGGGAGTTTGTAGGTTTCTAGGAAGGCTAAGGACAGGATTTTGAAGCCATTCCATGTGCATGCTCATACAGAGTATGCCTTTGTGCTGAACAGTGCAGATTTGTGAGTTTTCGGGTGTGTTTTTGTATGAGTTTGGTGTTTATAGTTGAGTATTTCATATCAGTTTGGGTTGCTGCTGTATATCAGACTTTTAAATGTTAAAATAGAGCTAAATATATATATTGGGACGTGATTAAACTTTTGAGATAGATTATTAGTGTTTTTGTGGTGTTTTCGAGCATATTTTGTGCTATTTCGGGAGCCCGATGAGCATAGTTTTGGTCCTACATTTTTGAGCTGTTGTGTAAAGGCTATACGGATCTGGAAATGTCAATTTTTAGGCTGTTATGTTGCTGAAAGTTTTGTAAAAATTTCCATTTTCACATTAATTAATAATTTGTGAAGTTGTGAAGCTTTTAGCACTATTTTCAGCATACCCGATTTGGGGTTTCTTGAGGAATTTGGTTGATCTTTGGGATATTAGCTGTTTGATTTTAAAGATTTGATTAGAGGTTGGAAATATCATGTAAAATCAGAAAAGGGACATTTCAGTGGTATCAGAGCCATAATCTTGCCAGCCTGAGGGTTTTAGAAGCTTGCATGTCAGTTTTGACAACTACCCAGATCTTGCATGTCAGTTTTGACAACTACCCAGATCTTGCATGTCATAATTTATGATTGCATGTTGCTTCTAATCAGCTACATGTCAAAATTTATGGTTTCATGCTACTTCTAATCATTTTCATGTTAGTTCTTGGTGAATTTGGTGGTTGTAGAAGTTTGCATTTCAGTTTTGACAAGTACCCAGATCTTGCATGTCAGTTTTGACAACTACCCAGATCTTGCATGTCATAATTTGGTGGTTGCATGTTGATTATAATTAGTTTCATGTCAAAATCTATGGTTTCATGCTACTTCTAATCATTTTCATGTTAGTTCTTGGTGAATTTGGTGGTTGTAGAAGTTTGCATGTCAGTTTTGACAACTACCCAGATCTTGCATGTCATAATTTGGTGGTTGCATGTTGCTTCTAATCAGTTGCATGTCCAAATCTATGGTTGCATGCTACTTCTAATCATTTGCATGTTAGTTCTTGGTGTTTGAAGAAGTTATATCCTATTGGGGTTACACTCTACTTTATCCAGAATGGATAGGTATAGTACAGAGTCTCAGAGGAAACAATCTTGAACAATTGATAGCCAGAGTCAAAACAGTAAAAAGGATGGTTATTTAGACATTCGAGATAAACTTATGAAAATAAGCCATGACATGTCTAAACAGTTGGTTGAGCACCACCGTATAATGAATAACATATTATCTGACCCAGCTAAGGTGGATAAGTTGACTGGATTTCTATTTCACAAATTTTCTCACAGGACAGATGACACAATTCCCAAGAACTTGCATGAGGAGTTTGAGAAACTAGCTGATAGCCAAGTAGAGGTCTCAGATTCTACTCTTCCACAGGAGGTGGTGGGAAAGGATATTACACAGATTGATAGTAATGGTCAACTTGATACTCAAATTCAGACAATTGTTTACAGGTCGTCAAAGGGTGATGCCACAGGTATTTAGGATGGTATAGTTACAACAGGCAGTGACTATAGTGTAGTGGGTTTAGATGAGGATTATGAGGATGTTGTTCTGCATGATGGTGAGATACCTGGTGTAGATGAGTAGACATTGAGCATTCATGACTTTTTTGAGAGAGAGTACCAGGCACAGTTAGATGCTTCATCACATGAGGTTGAGGCTAGTAGTACTTCACATGATTTATCCCTCCAGCTAAAGGTGAGTGAAGACAGTATTGTCACTACATTATCTCATCATGACAGGTATGTGGAGTTAGTTGGTATTGGTCATATTACTCAAGTCAGGATTTTGCTTGAGTTACCAGCTAATTCTAGTTTACAGATATGGACTCGAGATTGTTATATTGGCATTTGGGGTTCAGTTGACTGTAAATCATTAACACTTTTTGGTAACAGTGGTTTGGGTGCTACCATGGATTTCATTAACAAATTGCATAGTTTTGTCTTTTCTTGTGCCAGGAGCTTATCCAATGTTGGTATTAGTTTTTATACACCGATGTTGGGCTTTGTTCATATATCCAGTCGACCATACTTGCTGGAATGTGTTGATGATATTTCATATTTGGCAGTGTGTACAGATGAGTCCCAGGATCATATTGGCATTGATGACATCCAGGAGGATGCAGTGGGCAGTTTTGAAGACTTAGTTTCCTTGGGTATAGAGGAGTTGGACAATAATGCTAATGTTTTTGATACTCCATATGTTGATATGAGCTTTAGATTTGATTCACAAGATATGGATGGTAATACTCTAGAGACTAGTAACTTTGAGGATACTCCTTTAGACAGTGCATCAGAGGAGGTTTGTAGGAGACAGTCAAGCCAGTGCCATCATGTGTCTAATCAGTTGAGAGTTAGTGACCAAGACATTGCTATCACTTGCCAACATTTCGATGTTGCTCGTCAGTTGTTAGCAGTTTATGGATGGGGTTCTCCTACTAGTGATGAGCAGGGAGGAAGTTATCTTTCCTTGACAGAGATCCACTCTTTATGGGAGGCTATTCGGATTTTGAGACAGAATTATATGCAGTTGGTAGCCGACAGAGATTATCTTATGGAGTGGGGCAGTACAGCATATGATGCATTGTTGGCCAAGGAAGATGAGGTGAGTGATCTTACTAAGCAGCTTGAGGTGACTTCTGAGATTCTTGAGAGTACACAATTGGCTCTCAAGGAGTCACAGTTTCATTTGGCTAAGGTGACCATGGAGTTAGAGCGACTACAGTCTTTACCTGATTCTATACAGTCACAAGCTGTGGTGTTTGGTGATCCGAGGATGTCCATGGCCGAGATTGTTAGAGACAGTGGAGATGGGGATGCATCCATCCTTGATACTAACATTGGCATATCAGGTTCATTCCCACTAGAGTCAGGTTCAATTGAGTTGGGTGCTGTAGCATATTTTTGTGGTGTGCCTGACATGGTGGTGACCTCTAGTAGTAATGGCATGAAGACTAGAGATGTTGTATCAAAGACCATGTGTGATGTTGGTGAGCTGATATTTGGCATGGTTCCTACTAGTAATACTACTCCCTTCGCAATGTCTTCAGAGGTAGTAGTCAATTCCAACTTGGTTAATGATCGATTCCAGTTAGTTACATCTGGATTGCAGTCTAAGCCACTGACTGAGATTGGTGCATTCTATCGGCATTACACTGTGAGGTATGCTCATCTATCTACCTTTCATGACCATGTTGATGAGATGATCATACAGAGATGTACTTTGGTTCCTAGTGCTTATCATCAGTTATGGGATAGTTTGATGCCTCGAGATGAGAGTTGTGATGGGAATGACATGGTGATAGGTCCTACAATTGACAGGTTGATAATACATGACTTAGAGTAGGAGTTTTGGAGTGATGCTTTAGCAGGTGTTGTTATTGATTCTACTCCTTTGGCTATGACATCTCTTGACTTAGCTGGTGATCAGTCACAGTGGGTTGTATCACTTCTTCATGGTGAGCTGTTGATTGAGGTTGGTTTTTTTTATCAACATTATATTGCAGGGTATGTACATCAGTTAGCATTTGATCCTTGTTCTAAGGAGTTGATGGCAGACAAATTTGGTTTGGATTCCATTTCTTACTCTTTATCTTGTAATGTCTTTTCACCATCAGCAGTGTATGGGAGTTATGGTTATGAGATAGTGGCCGATGATTTGCAGAGTTGTGTTGACTGCAGGAGTTGTACAGTGTGTGGATTCTCCATGCTTGGTACAGTTTCATTCGAGAGGGTTCACCATTGTTGCAGAGTTGGATTGTACATTTGATATAGGCCAGTGGGGTGCGTTGATGGTATTTATTGTGTTGGTAGTTTGATTTGTCCACTTTACTTGGGTTCTGATGTTCTAAGAGTTTGTGCCTCATGGGTTTTTGATTGTGGTAGTGGTAATTTCGAAGTTTGGTTGAGCTATAATTGTCAATTTGATTATGGATTCCTCTTGGTCATATTGCAGAGGATATTACAGGAGCCTGTGTTAATTGTTAGTAGTATAGTTCATGACTACATTTGGGATCCAGGTGGATTGATTGGTTTATTGTTCAGCCATTGCTTGAGGACAAGCAATGATTGGGAGGGGAGGACTTGTCATGTCCCCTTTTCAAATAATTAAAAAAGAAAATCTTTGCTAAGGCAGGCAGGCCCAAGAAAGTGAAGTTTCGGAAAAAGGGGGTTAATCTTTGGAAACCGTTGGACTAATAAATGAAAATTATTATTAAAATAAGTTTCATTAACCTCTCTTAGATGTGAGTTACAGTTATGCCCTCTTTTAAGGGGTTTGGAGGCATTTTGGGCTCATGCCAGAACTTGATTTTTGCTCATTCTTTGTTATTCTTCAGAGGCTACCAAACCTGTGGAGAAGGAGACCCAAGAACGAAAGTTTGCAGGTTTCCAGGGAGACCCAAGAACAGGATTTTGTAGGTTTCTAGGAAGGCTAAGGATGGAAGTTTGAAGCCATTCCATGTGCATGCTCATACAGAGTATGCCTTTGTGCTGAACAGTGCAGATTTGTGAGTTTCCGGGTGTGTTTTTGTATGAGTTTGGTGTTTACAGTTGAGTATTTCATATCAGTTTGGGTTGCTTCTGTATATCAGACTTTTAAATGTTAAAATAGAGCTGAATATATATATTGGGACGTGATTAAACTTCTGAGATAGATTATTAGTGTTTTTGTGGTGTTTCCGGGCATATTTTGTGCTATTTCGGGAGCCCGATGAGCATAGTTTTGGTCCTACATTTTCGAGCTATTGTGTAAAGGCTATACGGATCTGGAAATGTCAATTTGTAGGCTATTATGCTGCTGAAAGTTCTGTAAAAATTTCCATTTTCAGATTCATTAATAATTTGTGAAGTTGTGAAGCTTTTAGCACTATTTTCAGCATACCCGATTTGGGGTTTCTTGAGGAATTTGGTGGATCTTTGGGATATTAGCTGTTTGATTTTAAAGATTTGATTAGAGGTTGGAAATATCATGTAAAATCAGAAAAGGGACATTTCACTAGGCTACTGGAGGGGAGGAGTGAATCAAGAACCAGTAAAACTTGTTCTTAATTCACCAATTAATCCTTCATATGTATTCTGATCTAATTAGATGCATGAAAAAATTGAAAGCATTAAAACATTCATAAAACTTTCACACAAGATATGGTGACCCATAGACCTTCCAAATAGAAAGTAAAACTAGGGTGGGGATGATATCCAAAGTCTTTAGTACTACACTATAAAGTTATCTAATTAAGGCTTACAATGACCACTTTTGATGATCTTCCCTGTTAGGAGAAATGGGGAATGCTAGGTCCATGTTGTAAAAGGATTTACAAAACATACAATGAAGTATGCACTTGATAAAGAGATTTATAAAAGACATTTAAGTCTACCTTGTGAAAGGATTTAACTCTTCCACTTGTTAGGATGAACCAGTGGCTAATCTCTAGTCTGCAACTCTAACTTGTAGGTTGAGATTCCTTTGGAGTGTAATGATCACCTTCTTGTGATAGATAAATCTTTGCTGCTCCTTAAACTGCTTGTAGCCTTCTTACTTTGCACTTCTACCCTTACATATATTTTTTCATATACATATAATACTTCTTTGTATGTGATACAATATATTACATATATACCAATCCAAATTACAATTCACCAAAGTCAGCTATAATACAAGTTTCACCAAAATACACAAAGTTAGCCCAACTATTGATACTCAAGTTCTGAAGACAAACTCAATGAGATTATGATACTCGAAAACCATTTTCAACACTTGGCATCATCATGCTCTTGGTAGATGTAGAATATTGGTTCATACTAATCACTTCAAAGTAGTCAGAACTTAGTTAACACTAGTGACTCAGTGAACACTACAAAACTCGACATGTAAACTAAATCAGTTGGTTGACACTGAATAGCATGGTCAACACTATCACTACAAGCTCAGTATAGACTGAATTACTTGGTTGACACATCTTAGCTTGGTCAACACTAGATTCACATCACTAAAGAAGTGAACTTGGTAAACAATAGAGAACCTAGTTTGCACTGAGCAACTCAGTAAACACCATAAAGCTCAATTTACACTAATCATCATCAACTTGGTAGATACTACTCAGTGCAAACTGAATACTATTTTTGGAACTTGGTAGAGCCTAAATTACTTGGTTAACATTGGGTAGGTGTAGGATCATGGTCAAGCAAACTATGCTCTTAAGTGGCAATGAAAAATCATAAAATCAGGGTTATGTTAACTTGAGGTGCAATTTTCTACTTGTTATTAACTTTATATCAAAAAATTGAGAGAAAATAATCTCTAGAAAATTGAATCTAGTTTCTAAACTGCTAGGAATTATCTCAAAAAAATAAAAATTGATTGATCAAAATTTTGAATTTTAATGCAATATTATAAAAATTTAAGAACAAAATAAGTAGACATATGTCTGACCACCTTAATCAAAATCAAATGATAATATTTTTTGATAGTATTCTAGATATAAGTAGTAGACTCATGTTTTGATGTGACACATATTTTTGGGAATTTTTATTCTAAATAAATAATAAATAATTTTATTTTTTTAATTTAGTATTTTTGGAATAAAAAAATCTTGTGTGTGACCACCTTAACTAATTCAAAACTCTACAAAATTCAATTTTTCATTTTCTTCCCTTATAGAAGAAACATAGAATGTGATGCATCTTTTGGATTTAAAAAATGTTGTACCATTTGAAACTTATAGTTGTTTTTCAAGTAGTATGTCAATTAGCACTTTATATATAACTCCATTAGAAAATAGGTAATAATTACTTACTAGACTCATAATTTGACAGACCTCAAATTTATGGAAAGATAAGAACATTCTTAAGAAACCCTTTTCATTTTGTCAATTTTTTGTGAAAAAAAGTTCATCAGCTACATGTTTGAAATAAAAATCACATAAAGACTAGGCCAAAAGCACATTTTAAGGATGTTTTTAAAGTTTACCATATAGGTTTGGTATCAAAAGATATAGTAGACCTTATAAAGATATTAATTATTTTCATTTAGTATCAAGGTGGGTGGGAAAAAAGTTGGAATAGATTTTGAAATGGTTTGAGATATTTCAGAACTACAAATTTTTTAGATCGCCACTTTTTCGCACACCATGATCCTGCACATACCCCACTGTAAAATAAAAAATAAGGTCAGTAGTTGGTAACCATTTGATTAAGTGTGTGTCACTAATAAAAAAACTTGACTATAATGTCAACAATCTCCCCCTTTGGCATTAGTGACAAAAAAAATTATCAATCAAAAACTTAATTCTCAAAATTTAAGTTCAAAACAATCTTTAGTCTTCATCCTATGTGTTCAACTTGGTAAAAATACTATGTTTTTAAGATTTTTCAAATTTTATTTTGTAAGAGATGTTTTCTAGTTATTTGTACATGTACATGTAGAATATTATGATGCTCACCCATACATATATATACATTTTACTTACTATATATCTCATGTATTTATATTACATCTTCTCTTTTCATCTTCTCCCCCTTTATTACATCTTTTCATTTTCTCCCCCTTTTGACGTTAATGCCAAATGTGTATGCTACATGGTAATGGAAAAATGTCACAAGAAGTCAGAATGTACCTTCAAAATCAATGATATTATCTTGTCCTAATTTTCTTGTAACACCTTTCTTGCATGCAATACAATCTATACTTTTGCTGATAACTCCATCATGTGATCAACTATGGAAAATTTATTGTCATGAATGAGAGATTTGGCATGTCCAATGTGTTTCTACAATGCATCCATGTTTGAAATAATCATGCCTTGAATGTCTACAAGTGTGGCCCTAATCCTAGCTTCTTCCCTTAATAATTATGCCTTCATATTAGTCAAGAATTTGATCTTTGAGTAATGAGCAGAGTTTTAGCTTAGGTCAAGTGACAACTTGTGTGCACTTGCCTTCAAGTTTTCATCTATCTTAGAGAGTTTATGTTTGATTTCCTAAATGAAAATAGATGTATCACATAATTTTCTAAATAATGAAGTAACATTATTGGCAAAGGTTTCCAATAAGATGAGGATAATAGATAAGTCTACTTGATATATAGCAATTTTCTATGCAACTAGATCTAATACTTTATTTTCAAATTTCTTCTCTTCTTTTTGCAATAACTTTTCTTGCCCATTGAATTTTGAAATAATTTCTGCTAATTGAACTAAAATAGGTTGATTCATATTAACCTTGATAGTAAGTACATCTGCAAGTGTGTTATTTGCATCTTCTAACACTTGATTTTTTTTGTTTTTCTCCTCTTTAAGCCTCTACCACTTAGCCTATTTCTACAATAGTTCACTTGCTATGTGCATTTGATCAAGATTTAGAGTAGATATATCCCAATTTGGGAAAACCATATCCTCATGAAGATCAATGTCTTCTTCTTTACCTTTATCCTTGCTTGAAACTTTGATAATTAGTTGAGGCTTTCTCTCAACTATCCTTGTACTAAATATTTGTACACTTGGGATTGGAAAAAAATTAAAAATAGAAGGAATAGCAAAAAAAATAGATATTGCATTGGTAGTAGAAATACCTAGTTGTTGTGTAGCCAAATCTCATGAAGCAAGAAGCACTAGCTCCTCAATAGATGAAGTGTTGATCACTTTGGTCAATATAGTACCTAGCTGAACAGGTGTAAATATTGGTTGGGTGCTTGTAATTATAGTGGTTGTCATGACCAACTTGGCAGAAGCTTTCTCTAAGCTTGATGGCTTTAAAGGTTTTCTCAAAGGGTGAGGAAATGAGGCCATAACCACTGTTGCAATCATTTTGAGGCTAGTTTCCTCAATAGTTTGAATCTTAGGGAGATTCTCCTTGGTAGCTTCCTGTTCTTGCTCCTCATCATCCAAATTGACATCATCTATTTCTTCCTCATCAATATTGTTCTTTTCCTCCTTGTCATCTTCATCATCTTTATCATTGGAACTTTTTTCATGAATATTGTAGATATTCTTCCAAGTAGTAGTAGCTAACTTCACCACATGTTCAATGTCATTTACCAATATCATGCAAGTTTGAATCTCAAAGTAATTTTTTCTTCATTTTTCTTCATGGACTCTTTTACTTCATTATCATTAAGACTTGGCATGAGCTACCTCAAAGTCTATTCAAATATATACTTTGCAGTCTTCTTAGCATGTTCCTATCTTGGCTTAATTCTTTCCATTAGTTCATTGGGATTTTTTCGTACAAGTTGATCAGGTAAATATTTCCATTTACCTAATTTGGACATAATCATGTCTTTAACTTGCTTCTTCTCATCTACATTTCTAGTCTCATATCTAAGAGAGTTAAATTTTTTCATGCTAGCTCCTGCATCAATCTATTTTAGTTTCTCCTCAAATGTAGTTGGAGGCCTTTTGAAAATAACATCCTTTGCTTCTTCTTCACCTAATTTCAACTTCTTCCTTGATCTAGATGCTCTTCTAGTGAATATTGTAGTAGATGACTTAGCAGGTCTAATAATGATAAACTTACCTTTCTTCTTGATTGGCTCTTCTTCTTCTTATTTAGTTTCTTCTACCTCATCTTCTACATCATCTTCTTCTACATCATCTCCTTTTCCTCCTGTTACTAGAAGAGTAGAACTTTCTTGCCTCAATTTTGCTATGCTCTTCTTTCCTTTGATAACTTCTTGAGGAAGTTTTATTTCAAGTTCTATTATGGCTTTAGCTTCATCATAAGTACCAAAATATGTAGCCTTGGGATCCACATGTTTATTCACTAGTGCCTTAATGATGTCCTTGGTATCATCAATGTTAACCTCATAGATTAGAAGCTTAACCCACACTAGTCTAGGTTTGGCTGCTTGAATGTATGCCTTATCACAATCAACCATAAAACATACATCATCCTTTTAATCTTCTCCAAGTTTCTTAGGAATTTTCAATCTATTATTCATCTTTTTATTGAATGAATCAAAATGATTTTCCATTACTAACAAATTTTTCACCCACCTCTTCTATATACTCATTAATATGATGTAATATTGGTACATCTTTCCTCCATATGACTGAACCTTTTGAAGGGAAAAACTTTTGCACAAAGAAGAATAAATATGTTAAAAATAACCAAACTTACATGGGTTATTCTTTGAAGTTTCTATGCTCTCTACGTTCTTGTTGAATTGATTTATCATTAGCTTGACAAGGTTTAAGGACATGTTGTTCTTCACCACCTTGAGAGCCAGATCAATTGCCTCACATGACAAGCTATTGAGATGACTATAGATGTAGATCTTATGTGCTATCACAAAGATTCCAAATTTTAGCTCCATGTCAGTCACATTGATGATCTTCATACCTCTTCCATCCTATTTAGAAAGAGTTTTGCTTTCTAGTTCTACCTGACTTAGGGTTTTAGTAGTCTTTTCCTTATTCACCATTGGGAGCCCTATGATTTGATGAATCATTTTCTTTATTATTGGAATATGCTACTCCAACCATAGATTCTCTTTGTGTACATAGCTAAGAAAAAACCTTACTAATTTTATCTAAAAGTCTCAAGGCATATGTGGAATGTGGATTAAAACCTTGGTCTCCAAGTGTTGATGCTCAGGTTTCAATACACCATTCCCACATAAATTTTCCATAGCCTCATCCATCTCTAGGGTTTCAATGTCTTAAAATGAACAACATAAATGTGACCTAATATCATTAATCAATAGTACCTTTTGTGGAATCTTTGACTGAGCTCCAGTTGGATCAAGTGTTTCCATGATATGATTTGATGAATCATTTTCTTTATTATTGGAATATGCTACTCCAACCATAGATTCTCTTTGTGTACATAGCTAAGAAAAAACCTTACTAATTTTATCTAAAAGTCTCAAGGCATATGCGGAATGTGGATTAAAACCTTGGTCTCCAAGTGTTGATGCTCAGGTTTCAATACACCATTCCCACATAAATTTTCCATAGCCTCATCCATCTCTAGGGTTTCAATGTCTTAAAATGAACAACATAAATGTGACCTAATATCATTAATCAATAGTACCTTTGGTGGAATCTTTGATTGAGCTCCAGTTGGATCAAGTGTTTCCATGATTGTTAGACTTAATTTGAAGTTCTATGCCTTCCAATTGACTCCTCGAACCAACATCTTAGATCCTTTCTTATTTTTTCTACTAGATGATGCCATGCTTGGTAGGGTTTATGAAAACATGAAATTCTTCAACAAGAAATCACATAGATTTCTTGAAAGCACAAAAATTTCTCTCAGCATATAGCTCTTTGAAAATTCACAATGATGAATGAATTCAGTTCCTTCCCTTTTTAACAAATTTTACTTTCCAATTACCATAAATTCTTGGTATGATCACTTTCTTGGTGACAAAATTTCTTCCACTCGGTTTGGTCTTTGTGCTCAATAGAGTCAACCACAACTCAGTGTTGACACAATTTTTAGTTACTCATTACTTTGCTCAATAGGGCTTTGTAACCCAACCTATCTTGGTAAGGTCTATATTTTCCTTAGACACTTGGTGATCCCTTTACATCTTGAATGCTGATATGGATCTTTCCTTCTAGCTCACTAGAACTAATGTAAGATGTCTATTTTAGAGTCTTAGTTCCAGTTGTCTCTATGGGAGATCAAACAAAAATTCTTGAGTCACCCACTTCTTGAGTGACATGTGCTTCATGGCATGGACTTGCATTCTCAGAAGATTTAGGAATTCATTTTTTTCTCATCTTCTTTTTGATGTTGTTAGCCTTGGCTTTCTTTTCATCTTTTATCTTTTCAATGTTTATTCAATTCTTGGCAAGGTGTCTAAGTTCTATACAAATAAAACATCTTCTAGTGGTGTCTCTTGTTCTCATGTGATGTTTCACACAATTTGCTCCAATGTGTCCAAATTCTTCATAGTAGTGGCATCTACACCATGTGTTATAGTCCCAACCAAATATAGCTTTCACAATTTTTTCTATTGGGTTTAGTATCTTGGTTTTGCATTCAAAAGATTTGTGCCCATGTTTCTTGCATTTGTGACATTTGCCTTCAAATTATGGTTTCTTCTTGTCTTCGTTAGCTCTATGACCATTCTTATTGCAATTGTAACATTTTCTATTGTGTTTAGCTTTAACATTACTCCAAATTTTTTTTGATGTATGATCTAACTTACCATAGTAATTACAAGTAGGCATTTGATTCTTTTGAGCTCCTTGCTTGGATGATTCAACTTCTTCTATGTATCCTATCCTTGCTTTACCTTTTTGTCTATATTGGCTTTTCTCATTCAAATGATTAATGTCTACTTGAGATTCCATCATCCTTTCATTGGTTTTCTTTTCAATGTTTAGATCATTTTGTAATATTTCATTCCCTAATCTTAGATTCATGATTTTTTCATTTGTATTAGTAAGTTAATCAATGAAGACTGCCTAGAAGGGATAAATGTTGAATTTCATTGTTCTTTTCTTCTATCTCTTCTCTGGCCTTGTCTTTTTCTTCCATGACTTCAAACAATCTTATTGACTGAATTTCTTGTGCTCTTTAATTTTCTAACTTCTTCTTAAAGGTTATCATTCATTTCTAATAGTTCTTTGATTTCCTCATTAGATTCATTTGAATTACTTTTTGAATAGATAACTTCAATTCTTTCTTTAGTGTAGAGTTTTTCATTCATTTGTACTACAATATTTTTCTTCTTTCCAAGGACTAAGAGAGTTGATCCTTTTCTTTCTTAAGTTTTTGAATAGCCAATTCCAAATCTATCTTTTCATTATCAATAGCCTTATCAAGTCTAAATACCTCTGTTGCCTCTAATTTTTGCTCAAGCTAACAAAATTCTTCTTCGAGAACCACAATGCTCTGATACCAAGTGTTTGAAATATAAGATAGGCTAGGTTATTGAGAAAGGAGGGGTGAATTAGGAATGAATAAAACTTGTTCTTAATTCACCAATTAATCCTTGATATATATTCTGATCTAATTGCATGCATGAAAAAATTGAAAGCATTCAAAGATTCATAACACTTTGACACAAGATATGGTGACCTAGAGACCTTCCAAATAGAAAGTAAAACTAGGGTGGGGATGATACCCACAAGCATTAGTACTACAATATAAAGTTGGCTGGTTAAGGCTTATAATGATCACTTTTGATGCTCATCCCTATTAGGAGCAATGATGACTACTAGGTCCACCTTGTAAAAGGATTTACAAAACATACAGTGAAGTATGCACTCGGTAAAGAGATTTACAAAAGATTGTTAAGTCTACCTTGTGAAAGGATTTAGCTATTCCACCTATTAGGATGAACCAATGGTTGATCTTTGATTTGGAACTCTAATTTGTGGGTTGAGATTCCTTTGGTGTGTAATGATCACCTTGTTATGATAGATAAATCTTTTATGCTCCTTACACTGCTTGTAGCCTTCTTACTTCACACTTATTCTCTTACTCATATCTTTTGATATTCATATCATACTTCTTTGGATGTGATACAATACATTGCATATAACCATTCCTAATTACAATTCATCAAAATTAGTTATAATACAAGTTTCACCAAAATACTCAAAGTTGGCCCAACTATTGGTACTCAAGTTCTGAAGATAAACTCGATGAGGTTTTGATACTCAGCAACCATTTTCAACACTCAACATCATCATGATCTTGGTAGATGTAGAAGCTTGATTCATACTAATCAATTCAAAATAGTTTGAACTTGGTTAGCATTGGTTACTTGGTGAACACTGCAAAACTTATCATATAAACTGAATCACTTGGTTGACATTGCATAGCTTAGTAAACACTATCACTACTAGCTTGGTATAAACTGAATCACTTGGTTAACACACCTTGGCTTGGTCAACACTAGATTCCAATCATTGAAGTTGCAAACTTAGTAAACACTAGAGAACTCAGTTTGCACTGAGCAACTTGGTAAATACTATGAAGCTCAGTTTACATTAGTGATCATCAACTTGGTAGATACTACTTGGTGTGAACTAAATGCTATTTCTAGAACTTATTAGCAACTTTAGAACTTAGTAGAACTTGAATTACTTGGTTAACACTATAAACTAGAAGATAAGCTTGGTATATGCTAACCTATGTGTCACTAATAATAAAACTTTACTATAATGTCAACATAACTATCATTTCCTTGCAATGATAATGGATTCAACAAAGTAGTGAGCAGATTAACCAAATATAAATGAATATCCAAAGTCTAAAAGATAATTATGTTATAAATTTTAATTTTTTAATTGTTCATATACTTGTGTAAATGAAGAAAATTTCCCCACATGTTATAGCAAAAAATTCAACACCAAAATTCCAATATAAATTGAAGACCTAAATGCAAGAGGAGTAGGAGACAGTGTCAAATGTGTTGTTCTAGTAGTTTATAGAGCTATCCTTGATAGAAAAACTAGAATACATGAATTTCTTGATGCACACTTAACTAATTGCAAAGGAAAAATGAAAATAGCAATCAATGTGGCTAGCAATCTTTTCAATAAATATGAGAAAAAAAAAATAACATACTTTGAAATTGCACCAAAAATAGAATATGATGTAGGTGATGTTGAATGCATTCTAATCTTAACACAATCTACAATAGTTGAAACAATCCCACCAATTTGGCAAGAGTTCAAATTCATTCCACTGACTACTAAAAAGTAACTTCTCACATTTACTATTGACTACCCAATTGGAACAATAATTGTCATTTTTATAAGGAAAATAAAAAATGAAACACAACATATGTTGGACATTGGGATGGCTACACCAACATCAATAAAGCATCAACAATCTATCATGTTGGTGTTTTTCAACTATTAAGCTAAAAAATACTTAATATCAAGATAATAAAAGATCACAACAATCTAAGGATTAGCTACTTCCCATTAACAATTATATGTGTTTCATACCTAGATCCAACTTCAAAAAAATCAAATAGATTTCCTAGTCTTTAGGCTCTACAGAACCAAGGTGGGTATACCTTAGGGATGAAAGATTTTTTTTTAACTTGACACTACACACATTTTTTGATCATTCCAAAATAATGCACATCCCTTGAAGAAGATTTGGTCACCATTCTTCTTAGGTTGTAAATAATTATGCAATAGTAGATAACTAAAACTCAAAAGTTAAATGCAAACAAGTGATGATCAACAAACATTATTTGAACAATAAAATAGAATTGATTTTTGAATTTAAGCTTGATGCTTATTTATGATCTTTCCTTCTGTAGAATAAATCAATTAGATCAGTGCCTCATCCATTGGGTTTCATACTCCATTCAATTCATAGATCTAATTGATTGCATTACAATCAATGCTATCAACAATTCTTACTGAAAATCATTCTTACAAATATCCCTCCTATTACCATGACAATCCTATCAATCTCACTGAAACATTTACTTAATTCCTTGAATTAAAAGCAATAGTAAATTAGCATACAACTTGATTTAATTGCATTCAATTGAACAAGCCTTGCTCATACAACTTCAAGATAACTAGATAATAGAAATGGAGACAAGATTCAACCAAAATAGATGTGGGGATAGTTCATCTTTGTATTAATTTTGTGTGAAAATTGTATACATTTGAAAAAGACTCAGAATGAATCAAGATAAAACATCTAAATCCTACCAAATTAATTTATTCTCATAAACTTATAGAGAAAACATATCAAAAAGTGTACATCAAGAATATTGGACTGAACAAGTTTAGTAAAGACTAAAATGTGTTATAACTCGGACCTTTTCTCTAGGCCTAGAATATCAGTTATAAAGGGTGAGATGCAACAAAATTCAAGCATAGAGAACTGAAAATTGTCCTTTAGAAAATAGATATTTACATTTGTTACTATCACAAAAGAAAAAAAATTGTGCAATAGAAAAAACTTTACATCAAAGTATTCTCTTGGTAGGCCGATTTTTTGTTACACTTTTAGATGCTACAAATTCCATTATTGGCTCTTTTATTATTCTAATTCCTTAGAATATTTAGCCATTAGACTTGCTAATGATGTATCTAGCTCTATTTTATGTATCTCCACTCTAACTCAAGGCTCTCGATCATCATCATCATGAACTATTAAAACAATAGTTATTTTTGAGTCCTTAGATGTCACATCATTAGCTTGGATTTCTAGACTAATAGTTGTAATTGGTTGTTTTGTTTCCATCACTAAGGTGTCATTTTTTTGATCTTCTTCTTGGCCCATGCCCTCTTCTTTTGTTGCCACATGTTCTAAAGACAAAAGATCTTCCTTCCACTTGTTAAAAATAGTATCATCAAGCCAATCAAAATTTAAAATATCCTGTTGCTTTTTTATTACAAAGTTTCCTATTTTTTCTATTTCAAAAAATTCTTTTCTAATAGTATTATAAAATAATTGTACTTTGACAAATTCTTCATTAGTTATTGCCCATAGTAAATGCCCCTTTCCATTTATTACCTAATTCATTCTATGGCAAAATAAATCATCTAATTCATTTCCCCATTCTCCCTTTTCTTTTATTTGGTCGACCTTTTTAAGTGCACTAGTAAAGAGATCAAACTTATTTGCTATATATTTAGAAAAAAAAAATTGTTATTCTCTTTTGAACAGAAACCCTTTTTTC
The DNA here is from genome assembly GCA_028749045.1 of Cupressus sempervirens. Lineage (NCBI taxonomy): Eukaryota > Viridiplantae > Streptophyta > Pinopsida > Cupressales > Cupressaceae > Cupressus > Cupressus sempervirens. The sequence goes on from CM053785.1 coordinate 95,371,259, forward strand.
ATCAAATTATGTTAGATTATTAATTATATCAAAAAAATTCTCTATTTGATCATATCATAATTCAATGACAGAGATACACATAGAAGTAACATCATTATCTCTTTCACTCCATTTTTGAACAATGGGCTTCAATGTATCTTCATCTCTCTTTATTTCACTCCACATCTCTAGGATTTCTGTCAACTGGTCATAAAAAAATGGCCAATCAAACTTATCTACTAATTATAAGATTGTCTTCTTGATTTTCTCTTCATATTGATTATTTAGCTCAACATGTAACTCCCACAATTTATTCTTTTCTTCTTCAAATTTGTTTGCAGTGTAGAACTCGGGTCTCTATGGGAGTAGATTTGAATGACTCAATTAAGGGGTGAGGATATACAATCATTGGTCTACTAGGCTCCCCCACTTTCCCCTTTTTGAGCTATTTATACATCTAGGATATTTGATTTTCCAATAATTGTATCATCTTTCCTCTTTCCTCATATGCCTTACATATTTCTTCAAACTTGGCATTGAGCTCTAGGAATCTACTCTTTTCTTTCCCAGCTACCACACTCCCAATAGATAGCATTTCTTGAGCCATTTTAGTAATCTCTTCACTATCAACTTCATCAATTCTATACATTATGAGAGTACCAATATGCTCAACACTTGAAATCTCTTGAATTCTGGTCTTATATCTCTTTTCAATAGACCAAATCACCAAAGCTTAGTGACCATTGCTTAACTTTATCCCTCTATGTGCTTACGGTATTTCCTCTTCAGTTTTATACTGCACATCCTTCTCCTTTCTAATGGAATAAAAATCATAGCATTAGCTATGTCCCACTAAGGTCAAACCAAAACTCCTAACTCTTTAAGTAATTTTCTCCTAGGCTTAGGTGTTAATTGGGAAAATTCCTCCAAAAATTTGGCCTTTGCATCCTCCTTAATTTTAGAGTGCAATTTATTTAGTTGCTTTGCTTTTATTTCTTTACAGTTTGCCTCATAATTTCCTATATTTTTGCTCCATAAAAACTATGCAAAAGCCCTAGATTTTACAATTTTTCCATCATCTATAAATTTTTGGTATGCTTGTACAATTATTGGATCTATTTCCTTACCTCTGTAATTAGAAATTTTAAGGTCAACTGATGGAATGGGAGGCTCCTTAGGCACTCCCTTTTCTATATCAGCAGTAGTGACAATTATGTCTCCCTCCCCTCCAATTTGCTTCAACTAATCTCTCAAAGATGCTTCATCATCTACTTTGAGTGGGGTTTGAGATGGTGAATACTCTTCTACCTAAGAGGAGTGTCCCTATTCTAACCTTTGTCTCTTGGAGGCACTTGTGTTAGGTGGACTCTGTAATCTCATCCTTTTGAAGGAGGAATGTGATGTATATTTTGAGCCACAATGTTTCTAGCCCTCCTTTGTAGTGTATACTGACCTAGAGTCACCACCATTCTACTATTTATTCTTCTTTACACTTCAACAAATTTATCTGGTTATGCTTTGACTAGGATACCCTTCTTCTTATTCAAAGTTTGCATTATTATAGAAAAAATTTTCATTAATGTGTTCATTTTGGCTCCCAAATATTTCTTATCTACCAAGGCTTATAGTTGGGCTCAAAAGAATTGATAAATTCTAAAACCTTGCTAAAAACTACCCATTTTTCATTTCTGACCTCTTGTTCCTATAATGGGAATATATTTTTAATGATATCCTCTGGGAAATATACATTTTGTGCAAGAGCCTTAGCTTTAGTTCTCTCCCTAAGGAGGTCATAAAATCCCTCTGGGTAAATGTATCTAGCATGGGATTGGGCCAATTGATACCTATCCAAAAATAAGCTCAAATTTCTCCATCCTTTTTTAACAAAAACAAAATCATGCATAATAATAACAATAGGGAAGAAAATGAATTTACCCAATATATCCCTTTCCTCAATTGTTCTAATCTACCATAGTAACTCTGTAATTTCTATCTTCAAAGGCAAGTGAAAAGGTAATACATGGGGTCTTCCCAAAAAACCATAAACTCTAATCACAATGGAATCAAGGTATGAGACTATATCCCCCCAATTATTACTGACCAACAACCCCATGACATGGTCCTTGGGTCTTATGAGTTCTAGTAAAGAGTGTGGGATTTTGGGATTGTCCTCTTTCATAAGGAATCAAAGCCTTGAAGCAAAGTATCTATCAAATCTAACATAACTAGCATCTGAGATTTCCCATGTCATGTCAAGGCTCCATAACTATTATGGGAGCTTCTCTCCATCTCTCTCTAGATCTAACTTCATTTCCTTGGAGAAGAAAGTGACTCCCTTGTATAGAGATATGTACATTAATAAAGAATACTATTAGAAGGGCCTATTTACCTTACCTTGAGCTATTCCAATCAAACCATTGTGAATTTCCTCAACTAGGTAGGTGGAAAAATCAAGAATTGAGCTCATTCCAAACTTTAGGGTTTGAGCTATGATGAGGAAAATGGAGCCTTGAATATAATCCTACTCATCCATCCTAAATATTTTATAGAGAGTATAATATAAGGCTTGTGCCCTAGGATTAAAGTATTTCTTTATTAGAGGCTCTGAGGTATTTGATGTAACTAGATGTAGTGACCCAATTTTGACAATATGTTGTTGTAATGGCCCTACCCTCAAGTATACCTCTCTGCATCATACCTTTCCTAGAGTTCCTACATATCAATTTTCTCATGGACTACATGGTTGGGGTTGAGTTTGAAAACCTCTCTAATTAAGGCCAGTAAAACCCTGAAGAGGTTATCTCCAGCATGGTACTTCACAATTCTGGTAATAGGGTCATATTTCTTGGGCATATTAGATAGCAGGTCACTATCAAAGAATACCCCAAGAATAAGCAATTTACCAATGTCAAACTCCCACACATTTCTCATTGGGGTGTCCAGTCTACGTTCTGCAAACCATTTTTTGAATAGTTCTAAACCCCCCACTAAGACTTGTGCATCTCTTACCCAATTGGCTTTGTCATAAAAACCCTCACCTACAACCAACCTAGGGTTTTTAGGGATGATTTCTCTACCTTTTGTTAACTCATTTATAGATAGAGGCAATTGTTCAAGGAAATCATCATGAATAGATCTTTTCAGCTAATTTGTAAAGCCAAAAAATTCCTTTCAGGGAGGCATCTTAAATTTTAACTTCATACAATTATAATTCCTTGATTTTCAAAAGTCACGGACCACTTACCCATTAATTTCTGCTTATTTTTCTTTGTAAATCACTAAAAACCTTGTAGAATCTCATGCCCTAGCTCTGAAAACACTTGCACTCTGAGAAATTTGCAATTGTGTGGCTTAGTAATGGTGAATTTGCAAGTTATATTGTACCATTAAGGTCACACAAAGTAGCCCTGAATAAAATTAATGTCTCTAACTATTAATTTTCATGTCACACCTCAGATTTGAATTTCATCCATTGATTACATAGCATCAGACAACCTTATTTGAAAATTAAAAAATTCTTTAAAGCTTTAAAGTCCTTTCCACGTATCAAGTGGGTGCTTTCCCACTTTTCTTAAAGCTTGACCATATTTGTAATGTGGTGAAGTGTCAATCATTGATCTTCCAAAAATTGATGATCATGGAAAATCATAATTCTTTGTAAATAAGACCCTTTAAAAAGTGGCCCCACTGGCACACTCATCTCTAACTTGGAGAAAATTTGTTTATCCAACCAATTACTTCACTTTGTGTCATTACTTTTCCACCCTGGAATGACTTGACAGCTCTTCTTTGCAATAGGTCCCACTCTACCACATGGCGAAATGGCACTTCCTCACTTTGCTTAAAGTTTTTGCATCTTTGCATTATGGGTAAGCACTAATCATTGATCTTACCATGATCAATGGTGTTATGAAATTGTGCCTTTGTAAAATTTAGTCAACCAAACCAACCAATAGAATGTTCCCCTTTTCACCAACATCTCTGACAACTGCCATAGTATAGACTACATTATTCCTTTTCAAAGAAGTGGGTCGATGATATCATCATATGCCACATGTCCAATTGGCACTTACTTGCATTATTTAAATGTTGAGAATTTTCTTATAGTGGTAAAGCACTACCCGTTGATCTTGAAAAGATCAACAATGTACAACTTGTGTCTTTTGAACTACATAAAATACCCTTTGTGATGTCATTAGGGACAGGTATTACCATGATGCTTGCCCACTTTGGTTAAAATTCTTGCATCTCCTCAAATTAGTAATATTCTTGTCATTTCTCTTCCCAAGATCAATGGCTCAATGATATGATAGTAAAAAGAAGCCTCAACATTTGGCTTAACCAATAATATTGCAAGAAAATAGAAGATGTGTTGATAGGTACTAACAATTCTTAAAATGGTCTGACGAGGTACTCACAAACTCAAATGGGCTTTTAGTCTTTGTGGTACAATCAAGACCTTCTGTCAGCAAGTGCTACATGGCACAAAGGTTCTTTCCCACTTCACTTAAAAACCATGCATCTTCATATTGCGGGTATGCGCTCACTATTGATCTTGGAGAGATTGACGATTAACCAAAACCAACTATCAAAGTTAAGATGCTTCATAAAATACTTAAGAGAGATAACCACTATTAGGAAAGCTTAATAATAAAAAGGTTTATTCTGTTAAAAATAATAAATTAATCTTTTCAAAAAAGAAAACTTATGATAATCGTGTCCTGTGCAATTTGAATTTGGAAATTATATTTTAATTACTTTTGAGGGTTAGAGTGCAACATCAAGGGTCTAAAAGATGTTTAGGAATTTTGAACTAGGGTTTCAAAAAAGACTCACCAATTTTGGACTATAACCCTAGGGTTTAGCACTATGAGGTATAACACATGACAAAGGGTGAAAAACTAGGCCAACATATCCTACTCATGCTTCATACTAAACTTTTACAAGCATATTTCTTTGTTTCTATATGATCACTTAAAATTTAATGCGATCAAATTCAAGAAAACTAACTATATACCTTGTAAAAATTTATACATCCATCCAAATTTTATTCCTCAATATATTTAGATCCAACAATAATTAGAGAAAAATGAAACATTAGCTTTGTTTCTTAGATTGTTAGCATGAATTCTGATGATACTACATTGGGGGAGTATGCTAAGAATTGGAGCATAGTTTCTGTAAAGACTAGTTGAATAGAAGAAAAAAGATCTTGATGGTATGGACAATGGTTTGATTGTTTGGTAATGTGTATTCATGGACATGTTCAACATAATTTCTTGATGATGTGGTTAAGTGCATAGAGTTTGAATTAAAGACATACAGAAGATGTACGTAATTTATAGAGAGCAGTTCAGAGCTAAAGTATTGGGAAAGTAGTTCCTAATTTTTTTTGATATCTTACATCTAAAATGCATTGAGAAGATGTATAGTTAGGTAGTGAGAGAGGATAGTCAATTGATGACATTAGTAAGTGTGTAAGCCATAATATCATAGGTGTAAATTTTTATATAGACTGTGAGTTGACAGTGCTATTGTAATTGTAATTAATTAATTATCTTATTTTAATTAATTGGGAAAGTATCAAGGCCAACTTGAGGAAATATTATGAAGATATGGAATAAAGAAAAAATGTTTTCCTTGAGTTTAAAATATATTCATTGTTGCATAAAGTGTGAAGTGAGAAAATAAGTAGAATGTTTATTGAATGCATGCAATTGATCCAAGGGATTATTGGATGTAAGATTTGTGATCTAGCTAGAAGATAAAAAGGAGTAGAAGTTCGGTCGATAAGAAAGAGAAAGAGGAAGGAACAATACTATGTAATTATATTATTCTCAAGGGAATAATATAGAAACTATTTGGATAGTGGATTCATTGGTCTTTCCCTTGAAGCTTTTTAGGCAATGGGTCCAGCTATCTTCCACAATTCCTAATAGGGTTGGCACAACTCCTAATAGGGTTAACACAATTCCTAACAAGGTTGGAATCTCCTAATAGGGATTCAAAATCTCCTAATAAGGACTCATATGTATAGAATGTATTCATAGAACCCTAACAAGATTCATCCTCTGACAAGGAACATTTATATTAGTACATCATCTTGTGGGTACCATCCCCATCGAGGTTTTCCTTCTAATCAAGGGTTTCCCTAGTTAACATATCTGGTGTTATTGTGTATTAGTATCTTGTTGTCCTTTTAGTTTATATTACTCATATGATTAAGTTTTTTTTTGAGGTTGATAATTGTGATAATAGTTAGATAAATGATTCACCCCATCCCCCCACTCCTCTCAATTGTATTAGTAGACTATATATTCTAATAATTGGTATCAAAGCATCAAGTCCTTTAAGGATAAGCTTAACAACTTTGGGAGTATAATGGTGAATATTTTCATAAAAGATAGTCCTAGATTTGATGAGGCTAACTATGATAGTTGGAAGGAGAAGCTAAAGACTCAACTTTTTTTGTATGGGTCTAGGATATTGGATCTTGACAAAAAGTAAGAAGACAATCCTTGAAGAAGAAAAGCTAAAAGGATGTAGTGAAGATGAAAGATATCTATTTATGTTTAACATGAGAGCAAGAAAATCTCTACTAATAGCTCTTCTAGAGAATGAATATAGTGAGATAAAGTCACTTGAAACATCTTATGAAATTTGGAAATCATGAGAATCTACTTTTGAAGGTGATAAACATGTAAAGAGAATGAAATCAAAGAGTTGGATATGTGCATTTCAAGATGCTACAATGATGGAAGATGAATATTTAAGAAGTTATATTGGCATAATATCAGAAATTGTTTTAGGAATTTAGTCTCATGGTGGAACCAAGGAAGAAGATGAAGTTCTATAGAAGATCTTGAAAATTTTAACACTACCATTCAAGCATCTCATATGATTTGGCTACTAATGCCCTGCACTAAGGATTTCACAAAGGAAATTTTTCTTGGAAGATTAGAATTTGTAGAAGTCTATCTAAGATAGTGTGGAGATCTAGCAAGAGTCAAAATAGCTTTCAGTACCTTGAACATTTGACCTAATCTAACAAAGAGTGAAAGAACACATGAAGATTTTGATAGTAGCAACAAATTTCATGAAGACAACAATATTGAGGAAGAAATAGCTATTCTTGTGATGAGAGAAAAAAATTGACAATCTTTAAATGTTGGACTTGTGATGAATTTGGTCATAATGCATTTAAAATTCCTAAAGAGAGAAAAAGGATAAGGGAAAATTTAAACCTAGAAGAGATAGAGATAGAAATTGTTTGTATGCAAATGAAGATGAAGAATCTAATGAGAAAGATCAAAGTGAAAGTGATGATGAATTTAGATTTGTGGTTATCAAGGAAAATAATCTTGCTAGAGAGATTCAAGAAGAAAGAGAACTAATTTCCCAAGTGGAAAGGATATCTGATTGGATAATTGATAGTGGTTGTTCACATCACATGACTAGTGATATGAACAAGTTTTTTAAGTTCAAGAATCATGACAGAGGTATTGTTAGAGTTGGTAACAATTCAACCTATCATATAACAAGAATTGGATCCATTACTCTTGATGGTAAAACTAACACTGATGATGTTTATTTTTTTCATGGACTAAAGCATATCGTATTAAGTGTTGGACAGTTGTTGCATAAGAGTTATTAGTTGCAATTAATTGATGAGACTTACATTATCAAAGACAAAGATGGTAAGCTAATTGCAAATGGCACTAGATTTTGTCACATAAAATTTAATAATATTGTGAAGGTTAGCAACACTTTTACAATTAGAGACTTGCCTAATATTACAAAGCCCACTAATCTTATGTGCAAAGAATGTATTTTGACTAAGCAGAAGAAAGTTTCATTTCCTAGCAAGAAGTTCAAGACCATAGAGAAGTTGGAGATCATTCACATTGATCTTAGTGGTCCCTCTAGAACTAGAGTAATCTTTAGTGAAAGTTATTTTATGATTTTTATTGATAATTTCACTAGAATAGTGTGGGTATAATTTCTTTAAAATAAATTTCAAACTTTTGAGAAGTTTAAGATATTTAAGAATAGAGCTGAGAATGAATCTAGTGTTAATATAAAGTGTTTGAGATCAAATAGAGGATCAAAAATCACCTCTAGAGAGTTTAACATATTTTTTGAAGAGAATGGAATCAAAAGGCATCTATCTTCACTTAGAACACCTGAGCAGTATGGGATTGTTGAAAGAAGGAATAAGTTTGTAGCAGAAGAAACAAGAGTTTCCAAGACATTTTGGAGAGAAGTAGTCAATACAATAGTATACACTCTAAATAGAGTACAGATCAAAAAAAGGTATGAACATCTTATGAACTATGGTTTGGTGATTCACCATCAGTTAAGTATTTTAGAGTATCTGGGAGAAAATGCTGCATTAAGAGAGATGATGATATTGGTAAGTTTGATCCAAGAACTGTTGAAGGTATGTTTATTGGTTATTGATTGATAAAAAAAGGCATACAAATATTTTAACTATAGAACTAAGACAATAGTTCATTGCACAAGTGTAAGGATTGATGAAAAGTTTGGAAATAAGGAAGAGATGGTAGAATATAATTTAGATGAAGAAGAAGATAATTTATTAATTGTTAGATAGAATGCTAAAGTTTTCTTTAAGATTAACAATTATTTGCAGAGTGATGTGCTAACTATTGAGGAAAGAGAAGAGCAGAGATTTGAACCTAGAGAAGAGATAAGAGTTGAAATGTCAACTCCTACCTTTAACAAGAATCTAACAAAGAATCACCCTCCCAAGTAGATAATTGGAAGCAAAGACAAAGGTGTGATGACAAGGAACATATTAATGTTAGAAATAGATAATATTGAGAGGGGGGAGGTAGGGGGTGAATCAGTATATTACAAATCTTTTCCCACAATTGGATACTATTAATTACTTTGTTACTTTTTTACCTTTCCCCAAAATAAATCCTAAAGCCAAAGAACTATGTTTACTACCATGCTTTGTTCTACACTGTTAAATGCCTGGACTATTAATCTTAGTATATCTTGTGCCATATTATTCATACACACATTCATACTAGTACACATCATCATGCCGCTATCAAAAACCTTTCCTCAACTATGCATAAACTAACTTTGTATGTATCATCCTTACTCTTAAGATTTGTACTTTGTGCTACTGCAAAGTATCTAATAATTAAACAATTTTCTATCTCTAAATGCATAACTAAAATGGTGAATGTGTGTTTCCATAAATGACAACCATCAAGATATCTAACTAACTGTATTTCCAACAATATCCCCTTTTGGCATTGATGACAACTTTTGGAAAAATTGGTTAAGTCCCAAAAAGATGTCATACATAACAAAAATAGAATAAAAGTAACTACACAAAAATGGCCTTCAAAACATAACAATTTTATTCAAATTTTGATGGATCAATACATTCCTTATCACTCCTTTACATTGATACATACATAATCTCCCCATTACATATACATTTACATCTATACAAATTTTCCTATACAAAATACTTCCCCTTCGACATCAATGGTAAAGGTGCCAAAATTGTATCACAAAAACTTGTTGCCTACTGTTGATTAGCTCGTCATTCTAGATATTAAATCTCCAAAATCAATCTTTAGTCTATCAAAGTCTTTCTTCCATTTCTGTTTGACTGTATCTAATATACTGAGGATTGCACAAAGTGCATAAAATGTCACTTCAACTGCACTCAGGTCAGTATAGGCAAAATTTTCATAGGAATTCTTTGTTGAATGACATTCCTCTGATTGCCTCTACAAAATTACAACTTTAGGTGCCAGATATTCTCTGAGAATAAAGAATATTCTTATTACCTTCTCCTTGTCAAATTCAATGCTTTTGATAGCATTGTGGATCTTTTTAATTCCATTCTTAGAATATTTAATTCTGATATTTGGTTGCTACAATCTTGTAGTGAGTGTTTGAAGCTCACTCATATGACCTTTGATCTTTGCATCAAAATCTAATAGGTAAGTGTGATAAATTATGCACTCTCCATACAACTTCTTACCTTCAATAATACATTTTCTCAATTCTTTGGTGTTTCCATCAAGTGCCTTCAAATCATTGCACAGATTGGTGCATACTATGATAAATAGGATTGCTTCATGATTTGTCTTTGCTTGCGCTACTGCTACTTCAGCCAAAGTTGTGAATTCCCCATCAAAGGTCTTCACCAACTCTTTTACCTTGGCTTACAATTATATATTTTCTATAGTGAGGAAACTATCTTCTATATGCACTCCAAGACTTTAGCAAGAGTCTTCTCCAAGGACTTAACAATTTTATTCTTCTTGAATAACTTGCTCAAGGTGCCCATTAATTCTTTCTAATCTTCATCATTAGATGGAATAGATGGTATTATTGATGTTACAACTACTAAAAATTATAGTATCCTTTACCTTATGTTCCTCTACTCTCTTCTTCTCTTCAGCCTCTTTCTTTGCATCTTCTTCTTTCTTCTTCCTTTCTTCCTCTGATTTCTTCGTCTTTTCCTCTTCTTCTTTTCTCTTCTTTACCTCCTATTCTCTCTTCTTCTTTTCCTTTTCTTCTTTTCTTTTCTTTTCATTTACTTCTTGTTCCCTCTTTTTTTGTTCTTCCTTCTTCTTTTTCTCTTCTTCCTCATCATTAGAACTAGAATAACGATATTGTTGATATTGCCAAAAATATTTTCTCCATACCCTACAAATAGGTTTTCCTTAGTGTTCATAGTTATGTGTGTACTATCCACTTGCATGGATTCAATACCCATAACAATGTGAGGTGATGATAGAGAGCTTGTTGTTTTTCCTCTACTTCTTCCTCTTCCCTAGAAGGTATATGGAATTTCACATACGTTGGACTATCATCTTTAGTTTTCACACTCTCCTTAGGCATTGAGGAAATGTACTTTACTATTTCCTCTTCTATTTCTTGCCTAACCTCTTCATAATTGCCTCCCATTGGAAGAATTTATCCTCTTTTGTTGCTTATCAAGGGCTCAATTCCCTTCAAAATTTGTCAGATTCTTGTTTTGATCCAACATTGCATAACTTGTTTATGGATGTGATCCCCATGTTCAATTATTCTTCTATTACTCTTCTCTTTGCATTAATGAGCCTATTGTATGAGTCTTTGGGAATTTTATTTTGAATGCTATCAAATCACTTATTTCTCATAATCATGTTTCTTATCATGGCATTCTCTAATTGCCTCCTATCCATACTACTATACATGCTATAAAATTTATTTAACTATACAAAATTTTCATCATTTGTAATCTACATGTTTAGATTCTCTACCTTTGGTTTTCATGCCTTTTTCCTTGTAGTTGTCTTAGCTTCCTGTGCATCTTGTTCAATAGGTTGATCTTTAGTATCATCTTCTGAGCTTTTAGAACTTCTCACTTGCATGGTTTTTCTTCTCTTTCTGGGTTTGCTAGTGGTATGTTTGACCCTTTTCTTTACAAGTTCTTATTCAACCTTTACCAATCTTCCTAACTTCGTCTATGCAGTAGGTGCTTCTACCTTTGGTTGCCTCCTTGATTTTTCATAGCTGACTCTAATTGGTTGCATCTATACAACTATTGTATATGGTGCAATAGAATCTTGTGCACATGGTTCTACCATCATTACTTCTTTTGAGGGTCCTACCACTACAATAGTTGTTGTTGCTAACAATTCACACTACCCACTAGCCTTCATTTCCAATGCAATGTTGGAAATGATTGAAAAAATCATGAATGAAGAGAAATGGAACTGGTAAAGAATGTTTCAATCATTTTTTTTTCATTGATGTCAAACTTGCTATTTGCAGGAATGACAATTGCTTAAGTGATTCAAATACTATCAATTGGTTGATTGACAAGGAGATGGAAATCAATAAGATGTAACTAGAGTACCTAGAGAAAGGTTGAAGTTATGATGTTGTAATGAAGTATAAGGATTAGCTAAACCATTGATGAAATAGTGCATTGATGACATACTCTAAGACACAGAGGATGGACACACTGAGACACATGATGTAAGGATTAACTAAGTTCTAGTTAGTGCCAAACAGATTCTCAGTTGAAGCTGAGCAAGTTCAACTTAGTGTGTGTCGAATGATCTTTAGGTGCCGAGCAAGATATAGGTGCTGAGTGAAGATATAGTTGTCAAGCAAGATACAAGTTTCGAGTGAAGATATAAGTGTCGAGCAAGATACAGGTGCCAAGCCAAAATGCTTCAGGTGTCGAGCACCAGTAAATAACATTAAGAAGCCGAGTAACATAGAAGGTCCCAAGCATCAGTAAACCAATGATGTTGAGTTGCTGCATTATTTTGAAACAATTGGTATCAGTTATTCTAAATAATTCTAACAATTGGTATCAAATCTAATTGCTTATTTGGTTCAAGGTACTAGCAGTAGGAAGATCAAGATGTCCAAGAGAGAAGTTCCCAAGCTAAACAAAGACAACTTTGTTGCATGGAAAAGTTTGATGAAGCTACACCTTGAATCAATAGGAGACTATGCATAGACCTCAATCACAGTTGATCATGTAGACCCTACAGGACCCCTCACTACAGATGACATGAGCAAGAAGAAGGAGCACAATCAAGCAATGTTAAATATTGCTTTAGCACTAAGCTATGCCGAGTATGATGATATCAAAGGATGTGATACTTCACATCAGATGTGGAATACATTATCAAGAATCTATTGAGGAGATGACAATGTCAAGAGAGCCAAAAGAGAGAGCCTAAGAGGAAAATTTGATGATATGAAAATAGAAGAAGGAGAGAATGCTGCTCAATATGGTGCAAGAATGAAGGAAGTAGTCAGTGCCATAAGAAGCCTAGGAGGACAACTAGTAGAAGAAATAGTATGCTGCAAATACTTGAGAACTTTGCTTCCCATCTATGTTATAAGAGTATCAGCCATCCAAGAGCTAAGGTGTGTACCAGGAAACTCAGTGACATTTGAAGGAATAATTGGAAGACTCACTGCCTTTGAGCTATCCAACTTTGACAACTACAAGCCAGAAAATTTTGAATCTACATTCAAAGCTAAGATGAAAATGAAAGACAACGAGGAGGTTCAAACAAAGAAAAATAATGGAAAAGGAAAGTATGTATACAGTGATAGCAGCACTGATGAAGATGATGTGGACCAATTGGAGGCATTACTAGCAAGAAGATTTCACAGAGGAAGAGGCAAATTCAAAGGTAAGCTACCAATTATTTGTTTCAATTGTAATGAAGTTGGTCACATTGCAGCTAGATGTACACAAAAGAAAAACTACAAGGATGGAGGCAATCAAGAACAAGAAAGAGGAAAACAAGGACTAAAAAGGTAAAGGCAAAAGATGTTATATTGTTGAAGAGGACTTTGACGAGAATGATGATGAAGTAGTCTATGTGGCTATGAAAGATGAATAAGATGAAGATGAAGCAACTACTCTGGTAACCTACATGAACAAGAATGATAGATGGATAATAGATAGCGGATGCTCTCATCACATGACTGGAGACAAAAGTAGGTTCATTACCTTTACTCAATATGAAGGAAATAGTGTTAGATTTGGTAACAATGCACCATGTCAAATCAAAGGGAAAGGTAGTATCAAGCTTACTGAAAGGATATCATGTGATAATGCATACTATGTTGAAGGACTGAATTATAACTTGTTAAGTGTCTCACAATTAGGCAACATAGGGTGTAGGGTTGAATTTGAAAAAGGAGTTGCTAAGATTTATGATTCTCAAGGAAGTCTATTAGGAAAAGGTGATCAGACTAAGAGTAATTTTTTTTACCTAGACATGGAAGATGCTTCTTGTCTTATTGTTCAAACTGATGATGTATGGTTATGGCACAAGGGGCTATGTCATGTAAATTTTGACAATCTGATAAGCATCAACAAAATGAAGAAAGTCAGAGGTCTACCAAAGTTGAAGAAGCCTGATAACACCATGTGCAAACAACACCAACTAAGGAAGATGACCAAGTCAACTTTCAAAAACAAGACTTATACTTCAAATGAAGTATTAAAGCTAGTTCATACTGACTTGTGTGGTCCTATTGAAGTACAAAGCTACAAAGGTGACAGATACATAATGCTATTTGTAGATGACTATTCAAGAATGATGACAGTCATGTTCCTGAAACAAAAATTAGATGCTTTCCAAATGTTCAAATGGTACTTGGCTAGAGTTGAGAAAGAAACTGGAAAGAGCCTAAAATGTCTCAGGTCTTAATAGAGGAGGTGAGTTCACATCAAGAGAATTTGAAGAGTTCTGCAATGAAAGAGGAATCAAAAGGCAGACATCAGTACCTAGGACTCCACCTCAGAATGGTATAGTAGAGAGAAGGAATAGATCAGTTATTGACTATGTCAGGACCTTAATGATGGAGAAAAATGTTGCACTCAAGTACTAGAGAGAAGCTGTAAGTACTGCAGTCTACACACTCAACAGAGTTCAAGTCAAGAAAGGTACAAATGCAACACCTTTTGAATATTGGTATGGGCATTCTCCTAATGTAAAACATTTCAAAATATTTGGATGCAAATGCTATATATATAAAGAGTCTAGAAATGGAAAGTTCGATGCAAAGAGTGAGGAAGGAACATTTCTTGGTTATTCTACTAAAAGCAAAGCTTATAAGTGCTTGAATGGTAACACTAACAAAGTAGTAAAAAAGAAAAAATGTGAAATTTGATGAGCTTGCAGAAGTTCAAAGTGTTGAAAACAACAAGAAAATAGAAGAATACAAGACCTTTGTATACTTTTATGAAGATATATCTAATAATAGCGAAGTTTCAACTCAGAATGACAATCAACAATAGAATCCAGTATCTGCCAAGTCACAGATAGTGAATGCTGAACAGTAGACACATTCAGAAGTCAAGCTGCAGAATACAAGAAATGTTCATTCAGATTCTAAGAATAGCCTACAAGAAGAAAATGAACAAATACCTGATAAAAATATGGACGAGGATATAGATTCTGAAAGAGACAACATGCAAACAAGGAAAGAACCTGTATTGGCAAAGTATGTGAAAAGACATCATCCAGCAGATCAAATTATTGGAAATAAAGAGGCAGGAGCAATGACAAGGAATAGACTCAGAAATGAAACATGTCTACTTAGCAAAATGGAACCAAAAATAGTAAGTGAATCCATAACAGATGATGACTACTATAATGCTATGAAAGAAGAAATAGAAAAAATTGAGAAGAACAAGACATGGACCTTAGTCTCAAGACCAGCTGACAAGAATGTGATTGGAACCAAATGGATGTTTAGAAACAAGTTAGATGAAAATGGTGAAATCACAAGGAACAAGGCAAGATTAGTCTACAAAGGATATGCATAAGAAAAATGACTAGATTATGGAGAAACTTTTGCTCCAGTTGCCAGAATAGAAGGTGTAAGAACCTTACTAGCATATGTAGCCTTCAAAGGATTTAAAGTTTATCAAATGGATGTTAAGTCCACATTTTTGAATGGTATACTTGAAGAGGAAGTCTATGTAGAGCAACCAAAAGGTTTTGTTGATGAAACAAACAAAAATAAGGTATGTAAATTGCATAAGGCTCTATATGGATTAAAGAAAGCCACTAGAGCTTGGTATGAGAGACTTCAAAAGTATCTAGTGCAAATAGGATTTGAAAGAACTGATGACAATAGAAACATGTACATCAAATCAGAAGAAGGTAAGTATATTCTTGTATCTGAAATATTTGTGGATGACATAGTTTTTGGAGGAAAGGAAGTACTTTGCAAAAGTTTTGCTGACAAAATGAAACATGAGTTTGAAATGTCTATGTTTGGAGAAATCAAATTCTTTGTAGGATTGCAAGTACATCAACTAAAACATGGTATATTTGTGACACAATCAAAGTACATCAAGGAAATACTCACAAAGTTTGGATTGGAAGACTCCAAACTAGTCAGCACACCAATGGCAACAGGAAACAAGCTATCCAAAAATGATGAATCTGCTAAAGTCAATCAAACAATGTACAAATCCATGATTGGAAAACTACAATATATTATACATAGCAAACTAGACATAGCACTAGTAGTTGGAATAGTGGCTAGATTCTCTGCCAATCCTAGAGAAAATCATCTCATGGCAGTAAAGAGGATAATAAGGTATCTCAAAGGAACTGATGATTTTGGCCTATATTACAAAAAGAATGAGAAATTTGAGCTCAATGCATACACAGACGTAGATTGGGGAGGCAACATTGATGATAGGAAAAGCACACGTGGAGGAGCACTATTCTTAGGTAAAAGGCTAGTTACTTGGACCAGCAAGAAGCAAACATGCACATCTCAGTCCACTGCAGAAGCATAATATGTGGCAGCAATAGTCAATTGCACAAACATTGTATGGCTCAAACATCTATTGAAAGGAATGAACAAGAGGTAACCAAACCTGTGATACTGTATTGTGATAATAAAAGTGCTATAAAGATATTTAAGAATCTAGTAATGCATGCAAAAATCAAGCATATTGCAATCAAGTATCACTATGTCAGAGAATTGGTGGAAGACAAACAAGTGAAGATGGAATACATTCACACAAAGGAACAAATTGCAGATATCTTCACCAAACCATTTCCCAAGGATGCTTATGAATATCTTAGAGGCAAGTTGGGGGTAATGCCCCTAACTCAAGCAGTCTAAAGCAACATAGAAGCTGCCCTGCATCAATAGGAGTAGATCATTGAAATATCAGAAGAATGATGCAGAGGATGACAATAGGAGTAGAAACTCTAGATCAGTCACAAGCATGGTGACAGAGGGAGAAAAACATGAAGATGCAAAGCCTCTATTTAGCATGTTAAAGATGCTACATCTTTGGAATTTATGTTAAAGATGCTACATCTTTGGCATTTATGTCAAAGAGGGAGATATATGAGAAACTGATCAATACAAAGAGGGAGATATATATTAAGGATCAGGAATATAGAGTAAGGATGTAACAGTCCAGAGGGAGAAGCAAAACAAAGGATTTTAATTTTGGTGGTAACTAAGCTGATCAGCTTAATCATTTGATCAGTTTGGTTTGCCATAAATGCCAAAGAGGGAGATTGTTGGAAATGATTAAAAAAATCATGAATGAAGAGAAATGGAACCAATAAAGAATGTTTCAATCATTTTTTTTTCATTGATGTCAAACTTTCTATTTGCAAGAATGACAATTGCTTAAGTGATCCAAATACTATCAATTGGTTGATTGACAAGGAGGTGGCAATCGATAAGATGTAACTAGAGTACCTAGAGAAAGGTTGAAGTTATGATGGTGTAATGAAGTATAAGGATCAGCTAAGCCATTGATGAAATAGTGCATTGATGACATACTCTAAGACACAGAGGATGGACACACTGAGACACATGATGTAAGGATTAACTAAGTTCTAGTTAGTGTCGAACAGATTCTCAGTTGAAGTTGAGCAAGTTCAACTTAGTGTGTGCCAAATGATCTTCAAGTGCCGAGCAAGATAAAGGTGCCAAGACAAAATGCTTCAAGTGCTAAGCACCAGTAAATAACATTAAGAAGCTAAGTAACACAGAAGGTGTCGAGCATCAGTAAACCAATGATGCCAAGTTGCTGCATTATTTTGAAAAGTCAAAGATTTGCCAGATCTGAGCTGACATGGTAGTTATCTAGAATTTTTTGAATTAGTTGGATGATAGGGATGATGAGTAGATGTCACAGAACACTATGTAAAATATTTTTGGTGAATGCTAGAGGATTTATCATGAAGTTTCTAGATGGAAACAAGATATGGGACAGATACATTGTATCCTACCTAATCCATTGAAACCCTAAAGTTGGAGAGGGAGATTTGAGCGAGAAATCAAGAACATAACTTCTTTATAAGGAGTTACAGGTTAGAGATCAAATGCACATGCATGAGAGGGAGTTGGTCATAAGTGTAATCATGTGAAAAAGCCAAAAGGAGTAAGAATAGAGAATCAAGACTCTGAGTTAATCAAGCAACCAAAGAGAGCTTTGGCATAATGAGTTGAAGAAATCAAGGAGACAGATCTTGAAGGGTGAAAAAGTTGTCAGCACTACAAAGGAGGAAAAGCCAAGCAAATAAAAGAACTAAAGAGTGATCTGAAATCTACATAGTTAGGGTTGCAATTTGTATCAGGTCAAAACCCTTCTAATACTTTATTACCATTTTATTAGATATTGAAACCCTACATTGCTAGGTTAGCTTAACAACTAGGGGAATAAGTGTCAAGAAAAGGATAAAGAGATCCCTAGGAGAAGGATAAAGAGATCCTTAAGAGAAGGATAAAGAGATCTTTAGGAGGATGATAGGAGATCCTTAGAGAGGGATGAAAGATTATTTTGAGAAGGTGACTATAAATTCCATGGACTTGGGTGAGCCTAATAGCTCTATGTAAATCCTTTAATAGGGTGACATTCCAAGTTGAATGTTCTTAAATCATTTAACAAGGTCACATTTAACAATGTGTTGTAGCCTTTAACAGGGTAGACCTTTAATAGGGCAGATCATTAGAAGTGGTTAAAATCAATTGTGCAGTTATTTTGTGGGCATCATCCCCACCCTAATTTTACCTTCTTATTCCTGGAGGGTTTTTGGGTTATCAAATCCTTAGTGTTATGGTGTGATGCATGTTTACTTTTCATGGTTGTTTAATGTTCAATTGCATGCATGATAATTTCAGTTATGTGACATTAAGGATTTGTAGAAAAAGTTGTATTGGACATCATTGGACCTTGGATAACTGATTCACCCCCCCTCTCAGTTATTCTAAATAATTCTAACATGCAATTCCTTTTAGCTTGTTGAATTCATGGCTTGACATGATAGATTCCTTGAGAATGGAATCTATCCCTTTCTCTACTTTCTTCTTTCTCTCTTTTCTATGGAGCTTAGATTCTACTATCCTTAACCTTTCATCATATATTCCCCATCTAGGACATTCTATGTCCTACTCATATTTGAGTATGATCTGCACATGCCCTTCTATTAATTATGTGCTCATCTCATAGCCCATAGGCTCAATGAATTTTACACTAGGTATCACTGATTCCATTCAAGTGTTATCATTCTCCACCATGAATCACAAATCATCCTTATATTTTTTCACCATAGAGGGAGGTATCCTATACATTAGTTTCATCTCAGACTAAAATCTCTTCATCATTCTATCAATATCAATGTATTTGACATCTCAAATTTGGATCTATAGCATTGAGTTATCATCTTCATTGTCCACTTGCCACTATCCCAATTAATTACTTGTATAAACTTTCTCGTAATGTAGGAGAACAAATGAGTCAATAGAGACTCAAATCAAAACACTGCACTCTTTTTTTTCTTTCTCTTTCCAGTATTATCCAATAGTTGTAATTTGATAATGTTACACAAATTCACTTCTTTCAATAGCCATCACATATGCTGGATGAAGAAATTCATCTAGTACAGAGTTAACCCTTGATCAATGGTTTAATTTGTACCCTAAGATCTTAGTCAACAATTTGACTCCTTTATCCTGAATAGAATTTTCCTTCCATCAAACTTGGTTTTCAAGTTTTTTTCACCATTTTCCTAACATTTCTTTCATTTACAAGATCACAACCTTCATTTCTTAATCCTAGGTATGTGTAGGATCATGGTGTGCCAAAAAGTGGCAATTTGAAAAATCTGTAGTTCTGAACCATTTCAAATATATTCCAAATTTTTTCTCACCCACCCTAATAATAAATGAAAACAATTAAGAAATTCATCTAGTACAGAGTTAACCCTTGATCAATGGTTTAATTTGTACCCTAAGATCTTAGTCAACAATTTGACTCCTTTATCCTGAATAGAATTTTCCTTCCATCAAACTTGGTTTTCAAGTTTTTTTCACCATTTTCCTAACATTTCTTTCATTTACAAGATGACAACCTTCATTTCTTAATCCTGGGTATGTGTAGGATCATGGTGTGCCAAAAAGTGGCAATTTGAAAAATCTGTAGTTCTAAACCATTTCAAATATATTTCAACTTTTTTCCCACCCACTCTAATAATAAATGAAAACAATTAATATCTTTATAAGCTCTACTATATTTTTTGATACCAAACCTATATGGTTAACTTTAAAAACATCCTAAAAATGTGCTTTTGGCCTATTTTTATGTGATTTTTACTTCAAACATGTAGCTGATGACTTTTTTTTAACCAAAATTTGATGAAATGAAAAGGGTTTCTTAAGAATGTTCTTATCTTTCCATAAATGTAAGGTTTGTCAAATTATGAGTTTAGTAAGTAATTATTACTTATTTTCTAATGGAGTTACATATGAAGTGCTGACTAACACACTACTTTAAAAATAGCTATAACTTCCAAATGGTACAACATTTTTTAAATAAAAAAGATGCATCACATTCTATGTTTCTTCTACTATAAGGGGAACTATAGCTATGTTTCTTCTACGAGAGTTTTTTATTCCAAAAATACTAAATTCAAAAATTAATTATTTATTATTATTTAGAATAAAAATACCCAAAAATATGTATTACATCTAAGCATGAGTCTACTAGGTATGTGCATGATCATGGTCAACCAAACTATGCCCTTAAGTGGCAATAAAAAAATCAGAAAATCAGATTTATGTCAACTTGACATGCAATTTTATACTTGTTATTAACTTTATATCAAAAAGTTGAGAGAAAATAGTCTTTAGCAAATTGAATCTAGTTTCTAAGTTACTAGGACTTATCTCAAAAAAATAAAAATTGATTGGTCAAAAATTTGAATTTTAATGCAATATTATAAAAAATTTACAACAAAAATAAGAAGTAGATGTATGTCTGACCACCTTAGTCAACATCAAATGATAATATTTTTAAATAACATTATAGATATAAGTAGTAGACTCATGCTTGGATATGACACATATTTTTTGGTATTTTTATTATAATTAATTAATTAATAATTAATATTTGACTTTAGTATTTTTGGAATAAAAAACCTCTCATGTCCAACCACCTTAACTAATTCAAAACTCTATAAAATTCAATTTTTTATTTATTTTTCCTTATAGTAGAAGAAACATAGAATGTGCTGCATCTTTTGGATTTAAAATTTTTTGTACCATTTGAAAGTTATAGTTGTTTTTCAAGTAGTGTGTCAGTTAGCATTTTTTATGTAACTCCATTAGAAAATAATTAATAATTACTTACTAAACTCATAATTTGACAAAACTTAAATTTACTAAAAGATAAGAACATTCTTAAGAAACCCTTTTCATTTCATCAAGTTTTGGTGAAAAAAAGAATCATCAGCTATATGCTTGAAGTAAAAATCACATAAAAACGGGCCAAAAACACATTTTTAGGATGTTTTCAAAGTTGACCATATAGGTTTGGTATCAAAAAATATAATAGACCTTATAAAGATATTGATTTTTTTCATTTAGTATCATGTTGGGTGGGAAAAAGGTTGGAATAGATTTTGAAATGATTTGAGATATTTCAGAACTATAGATTTTTTAGATCGCCACTTTTTGGCACACCATGATCTTGCACATACCCTACTACTTACATTTAGAATATTATCAAAAAATAGTATCATTTGATTTTGATTAAGGTGGTCAGACATGTTAGTACCCAAGGTGGTCTCAGTTTTTAAGCTTTCAGTTTCAGAGGTTGAACCTCTTTGAACCACTTCGAACTAAAGTTCGAAGTAGTTCAAAGTAGTTCGACAGTTCAAAGTAGTTTAGTCCAAAAATGTGGAATGGTTAGAAAAGTCCAGAAATCTATCTCAATGCATTTGCCAGGTTCAGTTTGTTAGTCCCGTGACTTCAAGAAAGTGCAAGGGTGTATATTAAGATGAAGTTCAGACTCATAGTTCAAGGCAGTCCAAATCAATTTAATAGTTTGAGATGGCTCAAAGCAGAATGCCTTGCAGGTTCATGGTCTATTCTGAGAAGATCACATATGTTGTTCAGTGATTTTTGTTTGGTGATTCATTTTCAGTCTGTTAGGGCGCAAATATTCAGTGCCTTAGTTTCAGTAGTTCATATAGTCATCTTGCGGGTTCAATGCAAAAGTTCATATTATTCAGAGGTTCAAGACTTATAGTATGATCAATCAAGGAGTCATACATGCACTTTCAATTCAACTAGTTTAGAAATTTAGAAAGCTAGTCTCTCTCTCTAATACCTTTTGGTACAGTCAAAGAATGATCCCATGAGTTATTAAGTAAGAAACTGTATAAAGAGCCTTCTAATTTATATACCCAAATTGATATGAAGTGATCTGGGGTTTGAATGCAAGTATCACTCATCATAAAAGGACAATTATATTTGCAATATTAGGTAGCGTTAATATAAATCTAACAATGACTATGCTGGAGAACTATCTGATTAAATGTTTGAAATCTATTAAACACAAAAATTTTGTGTGACAACTATGGAAGTGTCATTCTCTCATTTCCTCATTGGCCTCTAAGACACAACAATTCATAGATAAAGGGGAGAGCTTACATTTTAATGCATTAAGTTGAGAAATAAAAGTTAATGTGAGAGAACTGAAAAGTGGGTATGTGGGTAGAATGCCTACTATTCATATATATTAGTGACCCGAGATCATCACATGATAGTATAGATTTGGGACATTATGGGGTCATGGGGATCCACCTATGAATGGAGATTGCTACCACTGGGGTCTCATTCTCCATTGGCAGTGGGTTGTTTAGTTACAAAACACACTCAAAATCACATATCATGCAATTCGAGTAACATCACATTCACCATAGCTGCCACTTCACATAAACAAAGTCAAAGAGCTCGGTCTAATTGCATATTAAGAATCCTCATTAGGAATACCAACAACTACACCCATCAAGTCCCAAGCATATCTACAACGTGCACAATATATCTCTTTGTCATTATGGTGGTGATAATGAAAAATTGATGAGATACATGCAAATGATGTCATGGGTGGACGAATTGATAACAAAATTTTTAGAAGTTGGTATACTTTGCTAAAAGTAATTCCACCAACTTGATGGTTCAAATGCCCAATGAATTGCTCACAGGTGAATATGATTAAAGAACTATGAAGACGTGAAACTCGAGTCACCCTGAATCTGTGTCACATTATACATCATATACTCCTTGATATACGAATGGTGATAAGGATTTAAATTTGTAAGCTGCTTGTAGGAAAATCTGAGATTGACGGAGACATGTAGTACCTTTGCAGTATCAAGTGATAAAGTCCCTCTGTAATGCAAAATCTGAATGCTCTTCTGTCTGGTTGCTCGGCTATAAAGATCCCGAAAAAGTTATAACAGAGGCCGTGAGCTGTTTGATGAGATACATCGTTGGTGACAAATGTTTCTTACTAAAAGAGCCCACTACAAAGGTTCACCCGAGGACCAATAGGAGACAAATATATCACATATTCGTATATGAGAACTAGTGTAGTGCACAGCCAAAATTGATTTTGAAGCCTCACACACCCCCTATTGAGTAGCTCGATGCAAATTTAGAGAAGGGAAGGAAATCTCTTTTTGTGAGGCACGGCCATGTGAATCCATCTTGCAAGATGAGGAGACACCGAATGATAGTTATAGTGATAAAACTACTTTCTCCCTCATTGTAATCGGCATAAGTAGGGTATGTGCAGGATCATGGTGTGCCAAAAAGTGGCGATCTGAAAAATATGTAGTTCTGAAATGCCTCACAGAATTTCAAAATCTATTCCTACTTTTTTCCCACCCATCCTAATACTAAATGAAAACAATTAATACCTTTATAATTCCTACTATATCTTTCAATACCAACCTTATATGGTCATCTTTAAAACATCCTGAAAATATGTTTTTGGCATGTTCTTATGTGTTTTTTTACTTCAAGCATGTAGCTGACGACTTTTTTTAAACTAAAATTTGATGTAATGAAAAGGGTTTCTTAAGAATGTTCTTAGCTTTCCATAAATATAAGTTTTGTCAAATTACGAGTTCAGTTAGTAATTATTACTTATTTTCTAATGGAGTTAGCTACAAAGTGTTGATTGACATATTGGTTGAAAAATAGCTATAACTTTCAAACCGTATAAGATTTGTGAAATCCAAAAGATGTGTCAAATTCTATGCTTCGACTAGTATAAGAAAAAAAAAAAAAAAACTTAATTTTGATTTTTTTTGAACTAGTTAAGGTGGTCAGACACAGGAGTTTTTTAATTCTGAAAATAGTATAGTAGAAAATTCATAATTAATTATTTATTTGGAATAAAAATTGCCAAAAATATGCGTCACATCCAGGCATGAGTCTACTTTTTATATCTAAATTATATTTAAAAATATTATCATTTGATAATGATTAAGGTGGTTAGACATACACCTTCTTTTTATTTTCGCCCTGAAATTTTTGTAGTACTGCAATGAAATCCAAACTTTTGACCAATCAAATAATTTTTTCTCCAAATAAGGCCTTGTATTTTAGAAACTAGATTCAATTTCCTACAGATTATTTTCTTAAAATTTTTTGATATAAAGTCTAGAACCACTTTAAAATTATGTGTCAAGTTGACATAACCCTGATTTGCTGGTTTTTCACTACCACTTAAGGCCATAGTTTGGTACACCATGATCCTGCACATACCCAGTAGACTCTTTAGCAGAATGATCAACTCCAACACAAGCAGGTTGCGGGCAAAGCAATTGAATATCTATCGATATGGAGCCAGCTAATAAAGATTATTGTGAACAAAGATGGGATAAACTCAGGCATGTAAAGGATAGGAGTTTGCGAGTGCATTGAACCAACATATGCAGATAAAAGCCACGGGTTTTTGAGGAGACAATATGGGCAATGACATTCTCCCTTATACAAAATGGGTGATATTTTGATCAAAAGAGAGGACCAAACTTTGACAACACATTATAATATCCGCAAGTATCAATGAGAAAGAATATGCATTCTAAATTAAGAATGGTGAGTGGTTCCCCATCTTAAAGGTCTGACATGTCATTTTTATAAAGGAACATCTGCACATCTTTAAAATGACAGGTTGATCTAAACTCACTCGTGACTTTAAAAACTTATAAAATAATTATAAGCCCAATTTGAAAGAGGGAAGGTTACAATTCAGTTTTAATAATTGAAAAGTAAATCGAATCAGGAGGGTCTCGAGAATTCTATTAAAACATGATGCTATGAAATGGATGAGTTACAAAAATTGAGCGGTCATCGACAATAAAAAAAGATAAATACATCTTGGCAAATGTACGGAGGAGGGTTTAGTGCTTCCTTCTTCCAGACTGCAGACTTTGGGCTCCAGGCAGGGAAGGGATTTTGTAAGACCTTTTCATTTTTCTTGAGAGGCTGTGAGAGGCAGAGCATGGGCTTTTTCCTTCTTTTCTTTTTTCAAAATTGTGTGCCTGAGATAGAAATAGGATTTTGATGGTTGATGTAATATTGTGAAAGGAGTTTCTATCTTTCTTGAAATAGTGGTTTGGTTGTAATGTGTACAAGATACTTTGTGATCTTTTGCTATCAGGGAAGGGAGACTGAGGGTTAAGTATATCAGAACTTTGATTATGGTGTATTTTTCTTCCACTGATTATGAACTTTGTGTCATTTTCAGTTTTCTCTGAATTACATTTCAATATCATTATTTTCTTGTTACATCATCAGTTCAAACATCTTTAAAGGCTCTGAGTTTTATTTCTCTCAAGAGAATGGAAGATATATTTTATTTTATTACACGATGCAATGTTCAGCAAATGAACTTTGTGTCACTTGCCGTTCTTTGCTTTCTATCTATGCAGTAATATAAGTTTACGCATCTACGCTGTATTTATGGGTTGATGTTTGATATCCTTTTATGCTTTCTGGTAAAAGCATTCACATTTGATTCATTGAATATTTCATACAGGGAGCTGTACCCGATAAAATTCAGAGGAAAGTTATCAATCCAATGATAACTTGTCCAACTGTTAGTGTTGATTAGTCTTCTCATTTGGGCATTCACGGTTATATTAGTATATATTTTCTTGGAGGACAATCTGTTCGCTAACAAATTTTTGGCGACTCTGCTGGGGAAGGAAACAAAGATCATTGCCTAACATTTGTTTCCTCAGTTTTATGGTTATCTCTGCATGCAGGAGATTGGCGGCTCTATGGAAGAAGAATATCCAATAGCCTTCATTATACACGATGAAATCCTAAAGGATTGGGTTCCAGCAAAAAATGAAGATACCTCAGACATCTTCATCTTTATCCCATCTTTCAAAGATAATCCTATCAGAGAGCTAACTGAAGAGGTTGCAAAACAAGTAGACTGGCTAAAATCCTTTACAGTGCCATCCTCATAAAGAAGAGACCCCAAGTGCAAGATCTAGAAAAAGAAGGACATGCATGTCAAAAAGAGGAAATAACTAAACTGGAACACAAGCAGGGGAAAGATCTTGAAGGAGAACAAACTGGATGTCAACAAGATGATGAATATCTAGATCCTCTTCAGCTGCACATGATTCCCATCTCCACATCACATCTAGTGAGTCATGAGGTTGAGGTAAATTGCCCATCTTCATTTTCCTCTGGAGAAAATTCTAAATACATTCAGAAAAAGGAGGATACCCCTTTTCAGTTTGTTCCTATGAATATAGAGACTTTTGGAAAATCCTTGCCATACCATGAGGATAGCTCATCTTTTGATACCCAAGAAGAGAATAATAAAATTGATTTCCTTTTATGTGCCATAGCAAAAATATGGAAGATGTGATATCAGTAAGGAATCAATCCCAAGATGCTGATGGCAAGATTGTTTGGGGCAGCGTGAATGCATTATACTTACCTTCTGGATATACTAAAAATTTTAAAATTAAAGACAACCCTCTCTTTGTACCCTATGATCTCCTATATAACAAGAAAGAGCAAGGAGAAGGTTGGCTAGTAAATTCTAGCAGTATAGACATATCTCAACAAAGTGACGAAGCTACAACCATAGTTCATCTTGGAGACAACCAGAAATGGGTAGATAAAGACATTCAAGCTAAAAGTAAAAAACATGGCAGTAGTGATAGCAAAGATAAAGAAAGGGTGACAGTGAAAGAAGAAGATCCCTGGGTAATACCATCTTACTTCAATCCTCACAATCCTTCCATTCTCGCTGATCATGTTGATACTCAGGAAAACATGAATAAAGGTACTCTTGAATCTTTCATTTCTCCATGTTTTGAAAGTTTCATATTTGAAAGTGATGATAGTCATCTCATTTCAGAAGTTCCTGTATGTAAAAAATTTGACAAAAACATGCTGCTAGAATATCAATCTTTCACTGTTAATGAAATTGATGAAAGCGATCTTTCTTTGGAGAGTTTCCCTTGTAAGAAGGTTCAGAATAACATGCAGTTCGAGATTGAATCTTGTTTCTCTAATTTCGCATCAAAATCAGTCGCGCAGTTAGAGCCCCTGTTAGTACCCAAGGTGGTCTCAATTTTTAAGCTTTCAGTTTCAGAGGTTGAACCTCTTTGAACCACTTCGAACTAAAGTTCGAAGTAGTTCAAAGTAGTTCGACAATTCAAAGAAGTTCAGTCCAAAAATGTGGAACGGTTAGAAAAGTCCAGAAATCTGTCTCAATGCATTTGCCAGGTTCAATTTGTTAGTCCTGTGACTTCAAGAAAGTGCAAGGGTGCAGATTAAGATGAAGTTCAGACTCATAGTTCAAGGCAGTCCAAATAAGTTTAATAGTTTGAGATGGCTTGAACCAGAATGCCTTGCAGGTTCATGGTCTATTCTAAGAAGATCACATATGTTGTTCAGTGATTTTTGGTTGGTGATTCATTTTTAGTCTGTCAGGGCGCAAATATTCAGTAGCTTAGTTTCAGTAGTTCATATAGTCATCTTGCGGGTTCAATGCAAAAGTTCATATTATTCAGAGGTTCAAGACTTATAGTATGATCAATCAAGGAGTCATACATGCACTTTAAATTCAACCAGTTCAGAAATTTGGAAAGTTAGTCTCCCTCTCTAATACCTTTTGGTATAGTGAAAGAATGATCCCGTGAGTTATTAAGTAAGAAACTGTATAAAGAGCCTTCTAATTTATATACCCAAATTGATATGAAGTGATTTGGGGTTTGAATGCAAGTATCACTTATCATAAAAGGACAATTATATTTGCAATATCAGGTTGCGTTCATATAAATCTAACACTGACTATGCTAGAGAACTATCTAATTAAATGTTTGAAATCTGGTAAACACAAAAATTTTGTGCAAAAACTATGGAAGTGTCATTCTCTCATTTCCTCATTGGCCTCTAAGACACAAAAATTCATAGATAAAGGCGAGAGCTTACATTTTAATGCATTAAGTTGAGAAATAAAAGTGAATGTGAGAGAACTGAAAAGTGGGTGTGTGGGCAGAACGCCTACTATTCATATATATTAGTGACCGGAGATCATCACATGATAGTACAGATTTGGGACATTATGGGGTCATGGGGATCCACCTGTCAATGGAGATTGCTACCACTGTGGTCTCGTTCTCCATCAGCAGTAAGTTGTTCAGTTACAAAACACACTCAAAATCACATATCATGCAATCCGAGTAACATCACATTCACCATAGCCGCCAGTTCACATAAACAAAGTTAAAGAGCTTGGTCTAATTGCATATGAAGAATCCTCATCAGGAGTACCGACAACTACACCCATCAAGTCCCAAGCATATCTACAACGTGCACAATATATCTCTTTGTCATTACGGTGGTGATCATGAAAAATTGATGAGATACATGCAAATGATGTCATGGGTGGACGAATTGATAACAAAATTTTTAGAAGTTGGTGTACTTTGCTAAAAGTAATGCCACCAACCCGATGGTTTAAATGCCCAATGAATTGCTCGCAGGTGAATATGATTAAAGAACTATGAAGACGTGAAACCAGAGTCACCCTGAATCTGTGTCTCATTATATGCCGTATACTCCTTGATATATGAATGGTGATAAGGATTTAAATTCGTAAGCTGCTTGTAGGAAAATCTTAGATTGATGGAGACATTAAGTACCTTTGCAGTATCAAGTGATAAAGTCCCTCTGTAATGAAAAATCTGAATGCTCTTCTCTCTGGTTGCTCGGCTATAAAGATCTCAGAACAGTTATAACAGAGGCCGTGAGCTGTTTGATGAGATACATCGTTGGTGACAAATGTTTCTTACTAAAAGAGCCCACTACAAAGGTTCCCCCGAGGACCAATAGGAGATGAATATATCACATATTCATATATGAGAATAGGTGTAGTCACAACCAAAATTGATTTTGAAGCCTCACACACCCCCTATTGAGTAGCTCGATGCAAATTTAGAGAAGGAAAGGAAATCTCTTTTTGTGAGGCACGACCGCGTGAATCCATCCTGCAAGATGAGGAGACATCGAATGATAGTTATAGTGATAAAACTTGTTTCTCCCTCATTGCAATCGGCATAAGTAGACTCTTTAGCAGAATGATCAACTCCAACACAAGCAGGTTGCGGGCAGAGCAATTGAACATCTATCGATATGGAGCCAGCTAATAAAGATTATTGTGAACAAAGATGGGATAAACTCAGGCATGTAAAGGATAGGAGTTTGTGAGTGCATTGAACCAACATATGCAGATAAAAGCCACGGGTTTTTGAGGAGACAATATGGGCAACGAAATTCTCCCTTGTACAAAATGGGTGATATTTTGATCAAAAGAGAGGACCAAACTTTGACAACACATTATAATATCCGCAAGTGTCAATGAGAAAGAATATGCATTCTAAATTAAGAATGGTGAGTGGTTCCCCATCTTAAAGGTCTGACATGTCATTTTCATAAAGGAACATCTGCACATCATTAAAATGGCAGGTTGATCTAAAGTCACTCGTCACTTTAAACACTTATAAAATAATTATAAGCCCAATTTGAAAGAGGGAAGGTTACGGTTCAGTTTTAATAATTGAAAAGTAAATGGAATCAAGAGGGTCTCGGGAATTCTATTAAAACATGATGCTATGAAATGGAAGAGTTACAAAAATTGAGCAGTCACCGACAATAGAAAAAGATAAATACATCTTGGCAAATGTACGGAGGAGGGTTCAATTCTTCCTTCTTCCAGACTGCAGACTTTGGGCTCTAGGCAGGGAGGGGATTTTGTAAGATCTTTTCATTTTTCTTGAGAGGCTGTGAGAGGCAGAGCATGGGCTTTTTCCTTCTTTTCTTTTTTCAGAACTGTGTGCCTGAGATAGAAATAGGATTTTGATGGTTGATGTAATATTGTGAAAGGAGTTTCTGTCTTTCTTGAAATAGTGGTTTGGTTGTAATGTGTACAAGATACTATGTGATCTTTTGCTGTCAGGGAAGGGAGACTGAGGGTTAAGTATATCAGAACTTTGATTATGGTGTATTTTCCTTCCACTGATTATGAACTTTGTGTCATTTTCAGTTTTTTCTGAATTACATTTCAATATCGTTGTTTTCTTGTTACATCATCAGTTCAAACATCTTTAAAGGCTCTGATTTTTATTTCTCTCAAGAGAATGGAAGATATATTTTATTTCATTACAGGATGCAATGTTCAGCAAATGAACTTTGTGTCACTTGCTGTTCTTTGCTTTCTTTTTATGCAGTAATATAAGTTTATGCATGTACGCTATATTTACTGGTAAATGTTTGATATCCTTTTATGCTTTCTGGTAAAAGCATTCACATTTGATTCATTGAATATTTGATACGGGGAGCTGTACCCGAGAAAATTCAGAGGAAAGTTATCAATCCAATGATAACTTATCCAACTGTTAGTGCTGATTAGTCTTCTCATTTGCGCATTCAGGGTTATATTTGTATATATTTTCTTGGAGGACAATCTGTTCATTAACAGATTTTTGGCGACTCTGCTGGGGAAGGAAACGAAGATCATTGCCTAACATTTTTTTCCTTAGTTTTATGGTTATCTCTGCATGCAGGAGATTGGCAGCTCTATGGAAGAAGAATACCCAGTAGCCTTCATTATACATGATGAAATCTTAAAGGATTGGGTTCCAGCAAAAAATGAAGATACCTCAGACATCTTCATCTTTATCCCATCTTTCAAAGATAATCCTATCAGAGAGCTAATTGAAGAGGTTGCAAAACAAGTAGACTGGCTAAAATCCTTTTACGGTGCCATCCTCATAAAGAAGAGACCCCAAGTGCAAGATCTAGAAAAAGAAGGACATGCATGTCAAAAAGAGGAAATAACTAAAGTGGAACAGAAGCAGGGGAAAGATCTTGAAGGAGAACAAACTGGATGCCGAAAAGATGATGAATATCTAGATCCTCTTCAGATGCACGTGATTCCCATCTCCACATCACATCTAGTGAGTCGTGAGGTTGAGGTAAATTGCCCATCTTCATTTTCCTCTGGAGAAAATTCTAAATACATTAAGAAAAAAGAGGATGTCCCTTTTTTGTTTGTTCCTATGAATATAGAGACTTGTGGAAAATCCTTGCCATACCATGAGGATAGCTCATCTTTTGATACCCAAGAAGATAATAATAAAATTGATTTCCCCTTTATGTGCCATAGCAAAAATATGAAAGATGTGATAGCAGTAAGGAATCAATCCCAAGATGCTGATGGCAAGATTGTTTGGGACAATGTGAAGGCATTATACTTACCTTCTGGATATACTAAAATTTTTAAAATTAAAGACAACCATCTCTTTGTACCCTATGATCTCCTATATAACAAGAAAGAGCAAGGAGAAGGTTGGCTAGTAAATTCTAGCAGTATAGACATATCTCAACAAAGTGACGAAGCTACAGCCATAGTTCATCTTGGAGACAACTAGAAATGGGTAGATAAAGACATTCAAGCTAAAATTAAAAAACATGGCAGCAATGATAGCAAAGATAAAGAAAGGGTGACAGTGAAAGAAGAAGATCCCTGGGTAATACCATCTTACTTCAATCCTCACAATCCTTCCGTTCGGAAAACATGAATAAAGGTACTCTTGAATCTTTCATTTCTGCATGTTTTGAAAGTTTCATATTTGAAAGTGATGATAGTCATCTCATTTTAGAAGTTCCTATATGTAAAAAATTTGACAACAACATGCGGCTAGAATATCTATCTTTCACTGTTAATGAAATTGATGAAAGCGATCTTTCTTTGGAGAGTTTCCCTTGTAAGAAGGTTCAGAATAACATGCAGTCTGAGAATGAATCTTGTACTTTTATGGAAGATAAATATGATCTCTCATGTTTAAAAATTTGTAATCAGCACATGGAAGGATATAGAATGTCAAAAGGCACTTTTTCCAATGAAGAAGAGGAAATTATAGGCAAATTTATATCATCACTCCAGCCGGATTATCCTTTTGATGACCACTCAGGTATTGATTCAAATCAGATTGAGGATGAAGCATTCATTGATAAATTTTCTTTTCATTCCTCTATGCATGGTTTTTATGATTTGGATTGTGGAAGTAGTGCTGGAAATTGTGATGGCACTTTGGGAAAGATAAAATATGTTATGCATTACATGCCTGATGATGGTCTGATTCTTGAAAAAGCTGAAGATAACATATACTTGGGAATTAATTCTATGATGGATGAGGTGTTCCTTTTCCTACAAGTTGGTCATGATATTAATAACCATATGCAAGAGCTCAGAATTAAATTTGGCCTGTCATATGTTG
The DNA here is from genome assembly GCA_028749045.1 of Cupressus sempervirens. Classification (NCBI taxonomy): domain Eukaryota; kingdom Viridiplantae; phylum Streptophyta; class Pinopsida; order Cupressales; family Cupressaceae; genus Cupressus; species Cupressus sempervirens. The sequence goes on from CM053785.1 coordinate 95,403,919, forward strand.
AAGATCAATCCTTGGATGAAAAAGAATGCTATGATGAGATGTGGCTGTTTGGGAAGGAATGGTTGGTCAACATCTTGATATGTGCTTTCAGCATGTGGTTTGGCATTGAAGATGTTGCTCGTAGGTATTGGCATAGAGCTGCTCAAATGAGACATGACTTGCTGCTCCGGAAAGGATGCTACTTCTCCCAGCCGGTAAATGGTTTCACATGATTCCTTTCTTTTCTTTCGATTCTCATGGTAGGTTCTCTTCCTACCTCTATAAATATTGTAAATATCTTTTTGGTGTGCACAGTGTAGTTTGAATAATGTGCAAGCTTCGTGCTTGCCATTAGTGTAGGTGTTTGTTTTGTTGGCTAGTTTTGCCCTACTCCCCTCCGCCCTCTCTGCAAGTAGCTCCCTATTTTCTCTTACTAACTATATTTTCCCAATGGATAAGGCACTATTCTTTCCCAGAGATTGTTGGAGTTCTCTTATTTCGCATCAAAATCAGTCCCGCAGTTAGAGCCCCTGTTAGTACCCAAGGTGGTCTCAGTTTTTAAGCTTTCAGTTTCAGAGGTTGAAACTCTTTGAACCACTTTGAACTAAAGTTTGAAGTAGTTCAAAGTAGTTCAACAGTTCAAAGCAGTTCAGTCCAAAAATGCAGAATGGTTAGAAAAGTCCAAAAATCTGTCTCAATGCATTTGCCAGGTTCTGTTTGTTAGTCCTGTGACTTCAAGAAAGTGCAAGGGTGCAGATTAAGATGAAGTTCAGACTCATAGTTCAAGGCAGTCCAAATCAATTTAATAGTTTGAGATGGCTCGAAGCAGAATGCCTTGCAGGTTCATGGTCTATTATGAGAAGATCACATATGTTGTTCAGTGATTTTTGTTTGGTGATTCATTTTCAGTCTGTTATGGCGCAAATATTTAGTGGCTTAGTTTCAGTAGTTCATATAGTCATCTTGCGGGTTCAATGCAAAAGTTCATATTATTCAGAGGTTCAAGACTTATAGTATGATCAATCAAGGAGTCATACATGCACTTTAAATTCAACCAGTTCAAAAATTTGGAAAGTTAGTCTCTCTCTCTAATACCTTTTGGTACAGTCAAAGAATGATCCCGTGAGTTATTAAGTAAGAAACTGTATAAAGAGCCTTCTAATTTATATACCCAAATTGATATGAATTGATTTGGGGTTTGAATGCAAGTATCACTCATCATAAAAGGACAATTATATTTGCAATATCAGGTGGCGTTAATATAAATCTAACACTGACTATGCTGGAGAACTATCTGATTAAATGTTTGAAATCTGGTAAACACAAAAATTTTGTGCGAAAACTATGGAAGTGTCATTCTCTCATTTCCTCATTGGCCTCTAAGACACAAAAATTCATAGATAAAGGCAAGAGCTTACATTTTAATGCATTAAGTTGAGAAATAAAAGTGAATGTAAGAGAACTGAAAAGTGGGTATGTGGGCAGAATGCCTACTATTCATATATATTAGTGACCCGAGATCATCACATGATAGTATAGATTTGGGACATTATGGGGTCATGGGGATCCACCTGTGAACGGAGATTGCTACCACTGCGGTCTCGTTCTCCATCAACAGTGGGCTGTTCAATTACAAAACACACTCAAAATCACATATCATGCAATCCGAGTAACATCACATTCACAATAGCCGCCAGTTCACATAAACAAAGTCAAAGAGCTCGGTCTAATTGCATATGAAGAATCCTCATCAGGAATACCGACAACTACACCCATCAAGTCCCAGGCATATCTAAAACATGCACAATATATCTCTTTGTCATTACGGTGGTGATCATGAAAAATTGATGAGATACATGCAAATGATGTCATGGGTGGACGAATTGATAACAAAATTTTTAGAAGTTGGTGTACTTTGCTAAAAGTAATGCCACCAACTCGATGGTTCAAATACCCAATGAATTGCTCACAGGTGAATATGATTAAAGAACTATAAAGACGTGAAACTCGAGTCACCCTGAATCTGTGTCTCATTATATGCCGTATACTCCTTGATATACGAATGGTGATAAGGATTTAAATCCGTAAGCTACTTGTAGGAAAATCTGAGATTGACAGAGACATGTAGTACCTTTGTAGTATCAAGTGATAAAGTCCCTCTGTAATGCAAAATTTGAATGCTCTTCTCTCTGGTTGCTCGGCTATAAAGATCCCGGAACAATTAGAACAGAGGTCGTGAGCTGTTTGATAAGATACATCGTTGGTGACAAATGTTTCTTACTAAAAGAGCCCGCTACAAAGGTTCCCCCGAGGACAAATAGGAGACCAATATATCACATATTCATATATGAGAATAGGTGTAGTACACAACCAAAATTGATTTTGAAGCCTCACACACCCCCTATTGAGTAGCTCAATGAAAATTTAGAGAAGGAAAGGAAATCTCTTTTTGGTGAGGCACGGTCACGTGAATCCATCCTGCAAGATGAGGAGACATCGAATGATAGTTATAGTGATAAAACTGGTTTGTCCCTCATTGCAATCAGCATAAGTATACTCTTTAGTAGAATGATCAACTCCAACACAAGCAGGTTGTGGGCAGAGCAATTGAACATCTATCGATATGGAGCCAGCTAATAAAGATTATTGTGAACAAAGATGGGATAAACTCAAGCATGTAAAGGATAGGAGTTTGTGAGTGCATTGAACCAACATATGCAGATAAAAGCCACAGGTTTTTGAGGAGACAATATGGGCAACGACATTCTCCCTTATACAAAATGGGTGATATTTTGATCAAAAGAGAGGACCAAACTTTGACAACACATTATAATATCTGCCAGTGTCAATGAGAAAGAATATGCATTCTAAATTAAGAATGGTGAGTGGTTCCCCATCTTAAAGGTTTGATATGTCATTTTCATAAAGGAACATCTGCACATCTTTAAAATGACAGGTTGATCTAAAGTCACTCGTGACTTTAAAAACTTATAAAATAATTATAAGCCCAATTTGAAAAAGGGAAGGTTATGGTTCAGTTTTAATAACTGAAAAGTAAATGGAATCAGGAGGGTCTCGAGAATTCTATTAAAACATGATGCTATAAAATGGAAGAGTTACAAAAACTAAGCGGTCACTGACAATAGTAAAAGATAAATACATCTTGGAAAATGTACGGAGGAGGGTAAAATTCTTCCTTCTTCCAGACTGCATACTTTGGGCTCCAGGCAAGGAGGGGATTTTGTAAGATCTTTTCATTTTTCTTGAGAGGCTATGAGAGGCAGAGCATGGGCTTTTTCCTTCTTTTCTTTTTTCAGAACTGTGTGCCTGAGATAGAAATAGGATTTTGATGGTTGATGTAATATTGTGAAAGGAGTTTCTGTCTTTCTTGAAATAGCGGTTTGGTTGTAATGTGTACAAGATACTTTGTGATCTTTTTCTATCAGGGAAGGGAAATTGAGGGTTAAGTATATCAGAACTTTGATTATGGTGTATTTTCCTTCCACTGATTATGAACTTTATGTCATTTTCAGTTTTCTCTAAATTACATTTCAATATCATTGTTTTCTTGTTACATCATCAGTTCAAACATCTTTAAAGGCTCTATGTTTTATTTGTCTCAAGAGAATGGAAGATATATTTTATTTCATTACATGATGCAATGTTCAGCAAATGAACTTTGTGTCACTTGTTGTTCTTTGCTTTCTTTCTATGCAATAATATAAGTTTACGCATCTATGTTGTATTTACGGGTAGATGTTTGATATCCTTTTGTGCTTTCTGGTAAAAGCATTCACATTTGATTCATTGAATATTTCATACGAGGAGCTGTACTCGATAAAATTTAGAGGAAAGTTATCAATCCAATGATAACTTGTCCAACTGTTAGTGCTGATTAGTCTTCTCATTTGGGCATTGAGGGTTATATTTGTATATATTTTCTTGGAGGACAATCTGTTCACTAACAAGACATAAGTCTCCTTATTTTTTATCTAAAATTTTTGTAATATTTCATTAAAATTCAAAATTTTGACCAATCAACAATTAGATCATATCATCATGTATTTTACTCAAAATAGTTCAGTTCCACTCATGATTATGGAATTCCATGTTGAACATATACTTCACCAAATTCAAATCTTTGATGTGCGCATACTCAAACTTTAGGGATAAGTCATTTTTACACATCTAACCTAAATCTTTGTGAATCTTCTCATTCTCTCAATTTTTCAATGTATATAACTTCTTAAATCCTCTATGTGTAACACATTTTTCAAAACTTGCAAAATTGAGCCTATAGGATCATCTAATAAAGAAACAAATAAGTGTTTCTTGAACTCATACCTTAGTCTGTCACTAATATCATAGATACTTTGACTAGCCATTACTCAATAACTATAAATACTATAGTTGATAAGATTCAATAATTCGTAAAATACCTCTAATTCATGATTTTAGGACTTCTACAATTTTCATCTTTTGTGCACTTCAATTACTATCATATCACTCTTCAATTCACTCAACACACTATTGGAATTATAGATGGAGTGACTGAGAGGGGGGGTGAATCAGTTACCACAAAAACAAATCCATAGATCCCTTAGATGTCTTAAATACCTATTTACTACTGATACTCGGTAAACACTATAAGATTGTTGTAACTCAGTAGATTAACTAGTTACTAATCATCTAGCATTCATAATTATTAATATGCATGCAAAGGTTAAATAAAATGAACACAAGAGACACCAGATTTAACGTGGAAACCTAATATGAAAAAAACCACCAAGTAACTAGCTACCAATTTTTCACTCTTTTAAAGTGAGCCCTGTTAGGAGCCAACCCTATTAAAGGTTACAGTACACACTGTTAGGTGTGACCCTCTTAGAGGATTTAATCACCCTATTAGGAGTGGCCTTACTAGAGGTCTTTAGAACAATTCAACTAAACTATCACCTTGTTAGAGGATTTACAAAATGGCTGTTAAACCAACTCTATTAAGAGATTTGAAATCACTGCTACAATTGTTAGAAAGAAACAATGAATTGACCTGAACAAGATGCAACTAGATTTGCTGATTATAGGTCTCTGTTCTGCATCATTAGATCCTTTTTGATCAAATATGGCTTTTCTGCTCCTCAATGATCTTTGATCATCCTTCAAATTTGCATCCACAATAATCATTCTTCATATCACATCAATTACACTACCACACTTAGAATTCACAACTTGACCTCTTATTTATACCATTTAGATTATCAAGTCAGCTCATTCACATGTTACATTTACCAATAAACCATACATCAGTCGGCTACAAATATTACTTTAGACAAATAAATGTTATTTCTTAAGTTAATGAAATCCTTCACTAGCCGACCCTGCTCGGTAAATACTGCTTCCAAAAATTTCCTAAGTTAACCATCTTGACTCGGTTAACATTACAACATCTGCAAAATCCTTTGGCTACTGAGTTTACTTGGTAAGAAATAAATTCCTTCACTATCTGTGAGAGCTCGGTAAGAACTGTTTCTTGCATATTTCCCTTTGATGATCGAGTGAGATCGATAACAACTATATTTCTTGAAAGCTCAGTAACAACTGTGTACTCGGTAGACACTGGAAATTTTCTTTACTAACCTTCTGAGCTCAGTAGACTCTATCCTTTGCCTTGCTGACCAACAGAGCTCAGTAGACTCTGTCATTTGCCTTGCTGACCAACTAAGCTCGGTAGACTCCATTTGATGACTAATATGACATTTGTGTGACATCAAAGACAACACACAATTGAAAAATTGTATCCAACACACACTTCACATAAAAAAATGGTGCACTAAATCCCACTTGTGATCCTTAAATCATTTCAAATCACACTACGCATTAAATGCATATCTACCACAAACTCAGAATATTATGTCTATCTACCAATGACCTTCTTCCAATTCCTACTTACTACAATCATATCAAGACTTGCACATTGACCCATAGCTTTCTCTCTATGTCTTCTACCTTCTATTAACTACACAATCTCTAACTCACTTTCTAACATGAGTTTTGACCACTGATGCTCTATTGCTTCTATAATATCTTAATTCAGATAGTTTGAGCCATAAACAATTTGTGACTTCAACGTTCCATCATGTGCATCAATGAATTTCTCTTCCAATAATGTATGTGAGATTTCTAGATTGCAAGCCTTCACAAATGCTTCTTTGAATTCCTCAACATGTTCCTTGACTACTTCTTTCTAATAGTTGTTACCTCCATTTTCATTCCTTATATCATTCTTATTTTTGTTCATTTTTTGATTAGGGTTTTTGATAAATTTTCCTCTATACATTTTACAGAATCTTTTTTGTATCAAAATTTATTGCATGATTGACATATGGGTGCATTTCTCCTCTAATTTTTTCCATTCTAATTTTTAGGTGCTCTACAATTTCTTGCAATGTGTCCAAGATTGTTACATTTGTAACAAACACACTTCTTTTTTTCACCATTAAAAGTTTCTCTCCATCGTTAGATCTTCTCTAAGATCTACTTCTTCCATTGCCTCTAGGATTAGTATTCCTAAACATTCTACCATTATTATTATCATCAATAAACTTAGGTTTCTTACATTCTATTGCCTTATGTCCATAACTTTGACAATTATAACAATAAAAATTAGTAATAGGTTTAAAAGACTTACATTCTAAATTTTTCTTCATATGTCCAACTTCATTACATATGTAGTATCTACCTCTAAATTCATGTCTTACCTCTTTAGATAAATCATCTTTCTTAGGTTCTTCAACTTTATTTATTCTTCTAGGTTCATCAAATTTCTCTGTCAATTTAATTTTCTCAACTTCATCAGATCATTTGAAATTTCCTTTAGGGATTTATGTTATAGAATTTGGTTCTATCCTAATCTCATATTTCTTTGCTAACTTCTCTTTGAGAATATATCCAAGGCCTATCTTTCCATAAGAAGGTCTTTGATGAAATATCTATTCATCAATTTTCTCAGAACTTGTGTAAAGTTTCGCTAACTTTTGTTTTTCTTGTGTCAAATCTCCTTTCACAATGATGTTGTATTTTTCTAACTCTGTATGCTATATCTTAATATAATCTAATTCAGATGTCACTTGACTCAACTAGGATCTAAAGTCTACATTCTTAGATTTTTGATCAAGTTCACTCTTATTTCCATTAACTTAAGACTCAACTTTAGTTCAATAATTTTCAACTGATGTTTCAATATCTCTTTCTCTTTCTTAACATTTTTTCGTATCATCATTATCACTGATCTATGCAAAAGGGTTATTTGTTAGATTTAAGATTGTCAATTTAATCTTTCAGTTTGCTAATGTAAGCTTTTGCATCTTTGTATCTATCTTTCAAGTTATCCCTCTCTCTCTTCAGTAAGAAGATCAATCTAATCAAGGGCTTCAACTATTCCATATTCATTGGGATCTTAATTAAGCTATTAAGCCTCTTCTAAATAACTATGCTCTAATATCAATTGTTAGAAATAGATAATATTGAGAGGGTGGTTGAATCAATATATTACAAAAAAATTCCCACAACTGAAATATACTATTAATTACTTTATAACTTTTATATGAAACTAAACCAACAATGTTGAATAGTAAATATAATGCACATAGAGAACTCACAACACCATTATTTGTTAATTAGGGAAACCCTCACCAAGGGAAAAGCCTGGTGGGGATGATACCCACTAGATGATTTGATAACTAATAGGATCTTGTTAAGGATAATGACCTTGTTAAGAGTCTATGAAGTACATATAGTGTCTCAATTCCTTGTTAGAGGACTAGACCTTGTTAGAAGCCTCAACCCTATTAGGAGTTGGTAGAATAATTACAATGTATGCAAGAAGAGCCCACTACCATAACACGCAATTATACAATTCAATTCCTTGACAAGATAGGTATACATATAATACTTACTTTCTTGTTGTAACTTGCACTTGCTTTGATCAATTTTTACATCACATAAGGCTCGCAGATAGTTCAAATGTCACATCTAACCATGCAACTTCCATGTCTATGTAAGATAAGATCTTTACTTATACCTTGCATGATCATAAAACTCTGAACTATTAGCCTTCATGTCTTCACATGCTTGAAATAATATAAAAATAATTGATGGAATAATATCCACATAGTCAGCTCAACATAACTTAGTAATTATTTTTGAACCAAAATAATTCCTTAAGTCATATAACTCTTTTTACTGCTATGCTTTGTTCTACACTATTAAATGCCTATACTATTAATATTAGTATAACTTATGTCATACTATTCATACACACATGCATACTGGTACACATCATCATGATGATGTCACAAACTTTTCCTCAATTGTGCATAAGCTAACTCTCTATGCATTGTCTACACTCTTAAGATTCATACTCTATGCTACTGCAAACTATCTAATACTTAGATAATTTTCTATCTCTAAATGCATAGCTGAAATGTTGAATGTATGTTACCATAAATGACAGCCATCAAGAAATCTGACTGACCATATTTCCAACAAGTAAATGATAGGATATGTTTGATATCTCAAGTTGAGCTTAAGAGCGTAGATGGAGCATGTAAACATAATCATTGGATTCAAGCAATGAATGAAGAATTAGATCAGAATGTGAAGAATGATACATGTGAGTTAGTTCATAGACCCAAGTTAAGAATGTGATAGGAACCAAATGGGTATTGAGAAACAAGATGAATGAGCAAGGAAAATTTGTAAGGAAGAAGGCTAGAATTGTATGCAATGGTTATTTATAGCAAGAAAGCATAGACAATGAAGAGAAATATGCACCTATAGTTTGGATGGAAGCAATAAGGATGTTCCTAGCTTATGCAACAAACAAGAAGTTCAAGATTGATCAGATGGATGTTAAATCAACCTTTCTAAATGGAGATGTTAAAGAAGAAGTATATTGAGTAGCCTAAAGGTTTTCCTTTATTAGAAGAGAAGGACATGACATGTAGACTAAAGAAAGCTCTATATGGTCTAAAGCAAGCACCTAAAACTTGGTATGCAATGTTGAATAGTTATTTGGAAAAGATTCGATTTGCTAAAGGTATGATAGACAATAAATTGTATTTGAAAGAAGTTTAAAATGGTTTGTTGATAATTGTAATATTTTTTGATGACATCATTTTTTAGAGGTAGTGATGAAGCAAGTGATAAGCTTGTTGAAGAGATGAAGAATGAGTTTGAAATGAGTATGATAGGAGAAATGATGTTTTTTCTAGGATTTTAGATTGTACAAAATAGTGTAAAGGTTGGTAAAAACACATACCTGTGTCACCCTTTTGTAAAGGAAAAGGCTAATAAAAGTATAACTGTTCATCTTCAATAACATAAAATTAGTATTATTATTTAGAATTTTAAAATGAAATAAACTAATGAAATGTGTAGAAATGGATGAAGTTTAGGATTATAATTTTTAATAATTCTTTGGAATAACAATTGATATATTTTCCTCATATTTATATATGATTTTTTAGTTGTTGAAAAATGCTAAAAATTAGGGTTTTAGTTTCCACTACAAAACTATATGAAAATAAACATATTTCCCTTTGATATTAGACTATGTTATATATAACATATATAGCTAGAACAATCAAATATAAAAATTGACTCGAGACCTATATTTTCTTTTTTATAATGACTCAAATTTAAACTCACCCGAAGCCAATAGTTTTCATCTCCCACCACATTTTTGAAAACAAATATATTCTAACCAAAAGAAAAATTGTACATTCTTGAAGAGGACTCTCTATCTAGAATGTCATATAATTTTTAAATTTTTTAAATATGATTTAATATTTTATTCTTTCTCAAAATCATCATCTTTTCAAGTGTTAAAATGTGTGCTTGTAGAATTTTTTAATTACAATATACTATATCTAATCAAAACACTATAAACTCTATATGAGAATGTTCTTGAGTTTGACCTCTATAAAATGGTTTTTATATGTTACTAAAAAAATCATAAAAAATAGTAAGAGCCATTGAAATGTCATTTTTTTGAAATAATTTTATTTCTTTAGTAATTGGATACAAACTAGTATAAAACATGCATTTAATAGACATTTCCAAATAGAAAGGTGTGAGACCATATATAGCTTACCTAGAATGAATTTATCTAGACTATATGTTTGAACAAAATTGATTTTTGGATAGAAATATTCAAATTCAATCATTTCGATAAGTCAACCTGAAAGGTGACACAACTTTATACTTTTACCCAAGCTCCTGTATTTTTATTTCACAAGTTACTACTTAAATTTCTTATTAAAAAGGTTTGGTTTGGAAAGTTGTAAATCTATTGGTATATCTATGATAACTGGTCACAAGTTATCTAGAAAAGATGAGACACCTGTAGTAGAGAAGAAGAAGTATAGATCCATGATTGGAGATTTATAGTATCTGACTCATACCAGACCAATTATAAAAAATACAGTTGGGATTATAGCTAACTTTCAAGATGCTCTTATGGAATATCACTTTATAGTAGTGAAGAGAATATTAAGATATTTGAAATGGACATCTAACTATGGAATTTGGTATGACAAATCGAGTGATTTCACTCTATGTGCATATACTGATGTGGATTAGGCAAATAGGATGGATGACATAAAGAACACAAGTGGTGGAGAATTCTTTCTTGGAGGGATATTGGTTTCTTGGTTAAGAAAGAAGAGGGATTGTATTTCACAGAGTATAGCTAAGGAAGAGTATGTTGTAGTAGTAAATAACTTTAATCAAGTTAGGTGGGTTAAGAAAATGCTGAAAGATATCAAAACTGAGACTAAAGAACCTATTATCATTTATTGTGCTAACACAGTATAGTGATTTTTTCTAAGAATCTTGTATTGTATTCTAAGACTAAGCATATATCTATTAATTATCATTTGCTAAGAGAGGAACAAACAGAAAAGGAGATCAAATTGGAGTATGTGAGTACTAAAGCTTAGATTGCAAATATCTTTATGAAGCCTTTGCATAAAGAAGCTTTTGAGTACTTGAGAGGTATGTTTGGGGTTATGCCCTTGCCTACTTTTGAGAAGGTGATGCAGAGGGTACATCAGTCCAGTGGTATAGAGCACTATTGTAAGCTTGGATTGAATGTTTTTTCTTCCCATATGGAGGTGTATCTATGATGATCTAAGTCACTAAGGACTCTTGATGTTTGGTATTGAACATCATCTTTGGACACTTGAGCTAGTTGAAGAGTTGGTGCAACACATTGGCAGTTGGTATTTAGCAATTGGTATATTGTAACACTGTGTATTAAGAACTTTGAAATTGATATCAATGGGGGAGAGTATGCATGAGAACTCCTAAGGTAATGGTGGAGAAATATCTCTTTAGAGAGATTTAGAAAGATTCATGAAAGAAAGCAAGAATATGTGCCTGATGTATTATGAATTATTAGTGTGAAGTAAAAATAATTATTGTCTAAGAAAGAGTATGAACCTATTTTTTTGAGATTATTATTAGCCAGAGGATTTTAGACTTTCTTGATGGAGAGGATTTGAGAAGATGCAAATATTAGCATCATCAGAGTATTACTTGGTATTCTTTAAACTTATATATCTTGTATATATGTTTCCATCAATTCTAGATGGGGAGATTGTTAGCATGAATGTTGATGATACTACATTGGGGAAGTATCCTAAGTATTGGATATTATGGAAATGTTGCATTCATGACTTTGTTTGTCATTGATGTCAACATAGCACAGTTTCTATAAAGACTACCAGAGTAGCAAACAGAGATCTTAATGGTATAGACAATGGTTTGATTGTCTAGTAATTTACAGTCATGGACATGTTTTGCATTGTCCTGATGACGTCGTCAAGTGCACACAGTTTGAGTTGAAGACATACAAAAGATGTACGAGTGAAAGTATAAAGTTGTGTCACCTTTCAAGATTACTTATCAATATGACTGAATTTGAGTACTTTTATCTAAAATTCAATTTTGTTCAAACATATTATCTTGATAAATTTATTATAGCTAAGTTATATATGGTCTTACACTTTTCCAATTGGAAATGTCTATTATATGCATGTTTTATAGTAGTTAATATCCAATTACTAAAGAAATAAAATTATCTTAAAAATTGATGTTTCAATAACTCTTACTATTTTTTATGAGAATTTTTTCAATAACATATAAACACCATTTTATAGACCTCAAAGTCAAGAATATTCTCATATAGATCTCAAAGTGTTTTAATTAGATATAGTATATTATAACTAAAAAATCTACAAGTATGTATTTTAACACTCAAGAAAATGTCAAATTTGAGAAAGAAAAAATATTATATAATATCAAAAAAATTGAAAACGTATATGACGTTCTAGAGGAGAGAGTCCTCTTTAAGAATCTAAAAAAAATTATTTTTGTTGGAATAAATTTATTTTGAAAAATGTGGTTGGAGATGAAAACTATCAATTTGAATAAGTTTAAATTTGAATCATTATAAAAGAGAAAATATAGTTCTAAAGCCAATTTTTATTGTGTTATCTATAACATAATCTAAGATAAAAGGGAATAAGTTTAATTCCATGTAGCTTTGTGGTGGGAACTAGACCCCTAATTTCTAGCTTTTTTGGCAACTAAAAAGTTGTATTTAAAAAATAGAAAATTATATTATTTCTTTTTCTACATAATTATTAAAAAATATAATCCTAATCTTCATCCATTTCTACACATTTCATTAGTTTACTTCATTTTCAAATTCTAAATAATAATACAAGACTTATGTCATTGAAGGTGAACAATTATACTTTTGTTAGCCTTTTCCTTTGTAAGAGGGTGACTCAGGTTTGTTCTTTTACCTGTACTTGATTTATAGAGAGTAGTTCAGAGATAGAGTATTGAGAAAGTAGTTCATGATGTTTATTTTGTATCTTACATCTGGGAAATGAGAAGATGTGTAGTCAAGTAGTGATAGAGGATAGCCAGTTGATGATGTCAGCAAGGTGCAAGCCCTAATACCACACATGTGAATTTTTGTATAGACTATGAGATGACAGTGCTATTGTAATTGTAATTAATTAATTATCTTATTCTAATTAGTTGGGAAAGCCTCAAGATCAATTGAAGGAGTTATTGTGAAAATATGGTATAAAGGAAAGATGTTCCTTGATTGTAAAATGTATTCATTGTTGCATAAAATACAAATGTGAAAAGAAGAAGAGTGCTTACTGAATGCGTATAAGTGATCCAAGGGATTATTGGATGTGGTATTTGTGATCTGGTTACAAGATTAGAAGGAGTAGAAGTCTGGTTGATAGGATAGAGAAAGAGGAAGGATCAATAATATACAATTCTATTATTCTACAATGAATAATACAAAGATCATTTGGAAAGTGAGTTTATTGGTCTTTCCCTTGAAGCTATTTGGGTAGTGGGCACAACTATCTTGCATAACTCCTAACAAGGTTGGCATGACTCCTAACAAGGTTGGAATCTCCTAAGAGGGATTCAAAGTCTCCAAATAGGGACTCATACATGTACTTAATGTATTCATAGACTCCAAATAGGGTTCTCCCTCTAACAAGGAACATTTATATTAGTAAATCATCCTGTGTGTACCATCCCTAGTGGGGTTTTGGGGTTTTTCCTCTTATCAAGTGTATCCCTAGTTAACATATCTGGTGTTACTATGTATGAGTATCTTTTCACGGTTTCAATTTTTATTACTCATATGGTTAATCTTGTTTAAGTTTGATAATTGTGATAATAGTTGGGTAAGTTATTCAACCCACCCTCCACCCTCCCTCTCAGTTATATTAGTTGATAACTTTCAAAAGCATTCTCTCTATTGCTCTATGATAACTTAAAAGTTAACAGGGTCAAATTCAAGAAAGCTAAATATATACCTTGTAAACATTTGTACATCCATCAAAATTCCATTCCTCAATATGTTTAGATCCAACAATAATTAGAGAAAAATAAAATTCCATCTTTGTTGCTCAGAAATGTTGCCAAAAATAATGAACTTAAACACATAATTGGATTTTTTTAAATCATTTATATGCAAGCTAAATGATAAGAGAACGTTCGATAGACTCCATGCACTCTTGCACATTTCATTTAAGGTAAATATTACATAGATCCTCTTCAATTACTATCCAAACTATTCATCAAAATAAAATTGAATTTTTTGATGTAGATAATTGGATTTTTAGTAGTGACAAATTCATATTAAAATCAATTTCTTTCCATCTATTCAAAACAAAACTATAGATTTGAAAGATATGGTTCAATGTATGGGAAAATAACTCACTAGAATAGATGTGATGAAGATTTGAGTTACAAATATTCTTTGCACCCTCATAAAAGTAATCACAACTAATAATGAACAAAAAATTCATTACTCTACTAGAAAAACAATCTTTGAACAACTCTTACAAGGACTAAAAGATACTACCTATCATCATTATTGTGAGGACAAGTCAACTGTCATATTTATGTTTAGAAACTTCACATCATATGGAAAGTTCACCCACAACCAACATAAAAAAATTACATGAGTGATCCTCATATATCAATAAGGAAAAGTAAATACAAAAAGGTGACTACTGCATATACTTCACAAACTCAAATTCTATTTCCATTATTCTTCAATGTCAATTCAAACACATTCACAATCTCCCCATTTTGGAGGTACCAAATTTTTTAATATCCAAAAGAGGATTCATCACAACACCTCTTGTGGAAGGGAAATCACTCATATGAGAAATTCATTCATAATTACAATGACATTTTCTTGATTCATTTATAGTACTAAACTATTTAGCAAAAAAATCTCTCCAAATAGAATGACAATGAACAACTCTATCTCTGAAAACAATGCTAATACATTTTTAGTAACTATTAATAGTACTACTAAACATATATGCTACTAATTTTAAGCTCTTTCATACATAGACATGTCTACTACAAAAAATAGTCACTATACTTATCGGACATTGCATTGTAAATGCATTTTTAGTATATTTTCAGCATTCATAAAAATACAAGCTATTATTTATAGGCTCTTTCATACATGGTTTTCACTATTGCAAATAATATTCACTTTACTAGTTAACTAATCTATTATAAATACATTTTCAAATATCATCTTCAGCTTGTTTTTGTTTTCATGCAGCATAAAACATCATTTACACTTGCATTTAATGTCTTTCCAGTCTAAACACATTTCTAGAAGCTTTCAAAACAAATTGTACTAAACAACTACAAATATTTTTCCATCTATTTTGAACATTGTTGCCACTATTACTTCAGCTAGTCTACTATAAATATATTTAATGTTGAAATGACAAGTGTTCACATAATTTAGATTTCTTAATAATGCACACTCTTTTCAATAATTGTAACTGTTGTATACATAAAAAATGATATGTTCACTTGCAATTGGATAAACATTTACTTTTTTCTACTCTAACATATGAATTTTCTACAATTCATGCAATGCAACGAATGATCGAGTACACAAACCTGACCATTTTAAGGTAAGCTTCAATTCTGGAAAATAATATTGCCATTAATAGTATAATAGTTAATGTTTTCTCTACTTTTGTATAAATGCAAGTAGTGTAAGACTTTTACTCCATACTTTTCATAGATACAATTAGACAAAAATAAACCTTTCTTCTACTATGATCCAAGTTGTTCCTTCCTCACATAAATGGAAAAAAAAAATTCTCCACAAGAAATGCAAGAGGCTTCCTAACTATTTTGCAAAAATATACAACAATTGACGACAAATAAATTACAAGGTAAGGTTCAATCAAGAAAACTTAAACTCTATTATATACTATTACTCTTCAACTTCTCTTTACACTCCTACAAATCCTTTTAGTGTTGCACTAGCTCTACTTAATTCTCAAACATACAATCTCAAAACAAAGATTTGTATCTAATATTCCATTGTTATTTTTCCATTGCATTTAACAAGAGATACCTCTCCTCTAGAAGAAAGTGCAGCAATCCCTCCACCTATTCACTCACAACAACAAAGATTTGTAAAAAATAAGTAATTATATATACTGATTTTCAATAGTAGATGCATGCTCTAGTAAATGTGTTCAAGGAGTTTAAAATAAAAACTTTCATTGAAAACTCTATATGTGATCACTCTGAGATAAGAATTTTATGCTAAATCAATTCGATTTAATTGTAACTGCACATCTATACAATTCTATGTAATACAAAAGTGCTCACACAGTACTACTCCATCGAACATAAAGTATAGTCACACTTTTAACCATTATGTCAAGCATTTCACTTTCTCCTACTACTACTGATGATAACATGGCAAGAACTATGCCACATCACATCACTTGTTTGAATATGGCAATAGTACATACATAATACTATAAGGGCCTTCCTTATAAAGTAGGGTGATTAAGTAGATTTAATCAACTCTTATAAAAGAACATAAAATTTATGACGTGGATATTATTTGTTAAGTGACCAATGATAAATAATTAGACATGTTCCATTATATAGAATTATTAGAAATTTGACACTTATTAGATTTATTTTATTAAATTGATTTTTTCATTAAAAAAGAGAAATATTATTTTCCAATTCTTGGACCATATCTAGTATTTATCTTTGAGCATCCACAATAACAATAAGAGATAACTATCTGTGGTGCCTAATATACAATCTCATTATTTGAGATACATATATAAGATGAATCTTTATTGTATATTTTCTATGGGCGTAATCTTTAGAGGAGGGTCATGCCTCTTGTTTTTTACTTTTTTTTTTTAATATTTGTTTTCATTTCTATTAGAAGGTGCTTATTTACACACACACACAAAATATTTGTGAGGTATGTTTATTTGTAGATGTGTAACTAAGAGAAACTTGGTTTTGGAGACCATCTTTATATATATTATTAAATTTCAATTATTTTTTATGGTGTATTTAGGGGATATTAGTGTGGATGAGTGTATTACCTCATCAACTTCCATATAAGTCTTATTCACACTTGAATGTTTTCCTCATGGAACATCTAAGGAATCTAATTTACTTGAGTTTCATGTCATAGGTTTGTAACACTTGTTACAATCTAATATTTTTATTTCTCTAAATATTCCTATAAAGATAAGGTCTACATATATTATATAGAGGATACTATATTTAATAGTATAATATATTTATTTTATTTCAACCTTCCACTTCTTTCTCTTTTCACATAAAAGGTAGTTTGTAGTTAGTATCTAATCTAAATCACATGAGCTTGTTGTCTAATTCTTATACTACAAAATAATATGCATTTCAGTTTTTCTTTAATTTTTTTTCTTTTTTCTTAAAGCCTAAATAATTTAGTAATACAACCAAAAAAAGACTCATCATAATGTATAAGATGTAAAAGTAACATGAAATACCATAAAAAAAAAGCTTGTAAAATATTGATTTTAGTAGTTTTTCCAATGAAAGTTCACTTGGATGTGTGATCCGTTGTAATTTATTGGTTAATGGTTGGAAATATAGATTGCAGATGAGATGTATGAAGGATTGAGATTTCAAGATGAAACTCAAGGATGGAGAATGAATTAGTCCTCTTATCTTATGGAGTAGTTACAAATTGCACAAAACTAGGTTGAGAGGGAGATCAAGGGTTGACAAGATTGAGATGGAACATATAGGAAAACTTAACAATTAGAAACATTTATTTATATATTAAGAGGATGATTGGATAAGAATAAATAAATATAAAAATTCTTTCAAATATTTGCAAAGACAAGACTTGCATGTGTGTGCACTTTGTAAGTGGCACATGTGGCTGATGGCATGGGAATTTTTTGAAAAAAAAAACCATAGATTGAGTATGCACACTTGAGGGAAGATAAGGCGCAAATTAGAATATAAAATAAAAGTGATGGAGAATATGCCATGTGAGGGTCAAGTTAAATAAACTAGTTCATCTATATAATTTCTTGGAAGAAGAGGATAAAGGTAAGGGTAATAACTAGAGTATCTAATAATATTCTCTATTTAAACAATTCATGAATACTAAAATATTGCGATATGCAAAATTGTATAGAATACAGGTAAATTGACCAAATATGGTCAATTTTAGGTTGGTTCTAGTTTAGTTAAAGCTTATGAAAAAATTATTTTCTTTCAGAATACTAGAAAAATATTATAAATCTAATTTTAATTCAATCTTTATATTTATTTTTAATGAAATGAAAATCTCAAAACTCTAGTAAACTAATTATCCTAATCAAGTTGTAATTCTATTCTAAGTTCATCTTAATAATTTAAAGTTTTAGTTAAGAAATCTACTAATTTGATTTATAGTATTTTTTTAGATAAATGTGGAGAGTATAAAAATCCTAATAAAATAACCAATCACTACAAGGGATGCAAATCCATAAGGAATGAGACAAAGTAGCAAACTCTCAACAGCTTAAATAGAACAAAATAAATACAAACTTAAAAAATATATAGAGAAAACAACCAACCCTGGAAAGCCCTAATTATTAAGGGTCTTAATATTCTTCCAATGGTGATCTAATTTATTCAATGTATGCAATAAGGAGACTTTTCTATGTTTACCTTGGTTACAAAGTAGATTGACATAAACATCTATAGCCAAACTAGTTGCCTTCTCATGGAGCTATTTGTAGTAAATCTTTATATTATATTAGTTTTTGAGTCTATTACAAAGATCATCAACCATGGCCCAAAGTCTCTCATCATTGAAAACCTCAAGACAATTGCCAACTCTCATATCTACTTCCACCACAACCTTAGTCCTATCAATTTTAGTATTTATCATATGGAATTGGGCTAGCATCCACCAAATAATCTTATTTTATTTATTATATAGTATATATGCAACTTATTAACTTTATTAGCCAATTTAGGCAACTTAACATGTTGGGAATAAAACATAGGGGAGTGAGGAGGGGAGGCAAGGGAGGCATAGGAAGGGTTATTACAAAAAAATAAGACTTGGAAGATGAATTTCTAAGGGTACAATCTAATGCAATCATCCAAGATGGTGAAATGCCCTTAGAAACATCTAAGACCATGGTTTCCAACATTTTTTCTCCTTGACCACATTCTTCATCTTAGTAGTTCTTTGAGGGTTACCCTAGGTTGCATTGGGGTATAAGGTATTCGAACTAGATGAGAAGAATTGATGAAGAGTGCTCCCCTTAATACCATAAACATGTAATAGAAATAAAGCCTTCTTATTATCACTGTGAATGTGGAATTATAGAACTTAGAATTACAACATGCTAACCCACATGAGCACCTTCATTTCAGTAATTTGCAAGACAAACTTGTGAACTATCACCTAGAGCTATTCTAGACAAAGTTCAAGCATTTCTTAAATAGGCAGTTTTATGTCACTCGAGAAGGTTCTAGACACTCAAACTTAATACCTAGGGCCGACAGACCCTAAAAGTACATATAGATTCAACCAAATATATTTTTTATATTTATTTTGAAAGTTTTGGTTGACCCAACTTCAGAAGGCCATAACTCTTGAACCATTGCTCTGATTGGCTATTATACCACTTTTCAGAATCCTTAGCTCCTAATCTGTAGGCTTGCATTTGTGCAAGCACCCATCCTTCAATTTTTGGGCCTCATTTGGGCACATTTAGGCCTTCAATGGTGAGACTAAAGTTTTTATACCAAAATTACAAACCAAAAATCCATAATTAATCTATGAAGGCGCATGATATGGCATTGGGCTTGAACTGGTGGGCTAATATATCAAAGATGAACATCCACCTCTAAAATTAGGACACTTTGAGCTTGTATAACTAACTTACTAAGTAGCAAGCCTCCACAAACAACAACTCTACACTGAGACAACACTTATTCAAGAAATAAAAAGAAAACATTTTTGGGTGATGCAAGATTTCCCTTACAACTAGGATGCTCTTGCATCATGAAACCTTCGCCTACTTTCCTAGGATGCTCTTGCATCAAGAAACCTTCACCTACTTTCCTATTAAAATATTCAACAATGATGTTTGGACTCATAGGGATAAGGGGTGGTGACCAAAAGTATGGAAAAGAGATAAGTAAAAATTGTATAATATATAAATAAGCACTTAGTGAAGGGAAACAGTACCCTTGGCCCTAGTGGAAGCAATTAACTAAGATAAATAGGAAAAAAATCAATAAAAAAAAATGTTTGTTTCCATGTCTAACCTGATTGAGTGTAAGAAACAACTAAGAATGTATGCATTTGAACCTATCATCTAGAATAATGTACTTCATTAAAGCCAACAACACATGCTCCCATTTCCCCAAGATGTCCTCTCTATTAAACCCATTATGCAAATGAAGATTTTCTTGAGTTGCAACAAAAATATTTTGAAATCTTTCTTACAAGAGTTACTGGAATGCTTTGCAAGGTACACACATTCCACAACCGCCCTCCTTGAGAGTTGTGAAGAGAGCTCTACCAATGGAGATGAAATCATAAAGGCAAAACCATGTGCACTCGTATTGTAGTTGGCATGTTTGCCTCTAATTAATACTAATCAAAGATTCTTATCATTCTTCAAAATGTTACAATTCCTCTATTTGGTTTAAATGAGATCCTTCCCAATTTAAATCCCCTTGAAGAAAACAAATAAAAAATAGCATGTAAATTGGAAAAATAATTAAGGACTAATGTACAACAACCCTTAAATGTCACGCACAAAGGATTACGTTTGGAAAAGTAAGCCGACTTTGACTTTTTACCATTTTTAATCTATAAATCAAGCAATATATGTGATGTTTACACCTATAGCTAAAATACAAATTCAAGAGGGAGGTGAACTTCTTGCGTGATAAAAAAATAAAATAATAATAATTTTTCTTTCGAAAAACATATTTTTAATATAAAAATTAAATGATATCAAACCATTATTTAAATGATTGCGTAAAAAAATAATATAATAAATGATGCACAGTTCAGGAAAATTACCGAGCGGTGATACATTCATTCAAGCCCTGGTTGAGCACCACTCCCAAGCCGCCTCTGCAAATTTCGCATCCGGTTCTCCGTTTTCAGTTTGGGCTCGTACAGTCTCTTTAGAATGAATGTCTCCATTCTCGACTAGGTTTTCTAGGAGCGTGCTCACCTTTGCTGCAAGATCAATGCCTTCTGGCTCATCAAGATTCTGTACCCACTGCTTTGTGCATTTAAGTAGCATATCCGAAGCGTCTAACAGACCGGAAGCGATGACACGGCCAACCAGCTTGCCCAGAATATCACTCAACTCGTCCACATTGTCATAAGAACATTCATTAGGTGTGATCAGGGCGCTGTCAAATATTTCCTCACCTAGCCTGTTAAGGACACGAAGCAAATTATCTACTCTATTATGCTCATCGCTTGTAAGCTTCAGCTCTCCTTTTTCTCGTTTCTTTCCAGCAGATGTGGCTGACAACTGTTTCAACTTCCTCTTCACATCAAACATTTTTGTTTTGTAAGCCGGGCTCTTGAAGAAGATATTGATATTCATTGTGCCGAAGATGTTGAGGGGGTCGAGCAATATGTCGTTTGGATGATCCACAAATTTCAGCACGTCCTCTGTCTCCCTGTAAGCTTTCAAGGCGTTCTCCAAATCCACACTAATCTCAGCATCGGCTATAGAGCTAAATATTCTTGATACTGCTTCCATCCATTCCTGCCTATTACGAACATGCAGCCGAAGACGTTGGTTTTCATCTAGTCTAGTGTCTCCCATTAATGAAAGTAATCCTGTGCAGTTTTGTCCTATTTTCCTCTGTTTCTGCACGATCTCCTTTATTTTATATAATGATTTTTTGTTGACTATCCAAAAAAAGTCCGTTCTCTCTTTACTCTCCTTTGTCATGTGATTCATTATTGACCGGTACACCATATACTCTTTGTCTCTTGAAAGACCCACGTTGTCAAATTGGCAGATACGCTGAAAAATCTGACGGCCGAATAACAGAGCCGAGAAATACCAGCAGATGTAACAGAATGGCCACAATAAACTAACTGCTAAAAAGAAAACACATAAAGGAAGAAGCGGTACAAGGCAGGAAGCTGAAATTAAAATACTCCGCAAGCTAAATTCTTGATCTGAGAGAAAGGATGCCGCTTTAAGAACCAGACTAGGGCACAACAGATTCACTACAATGAGAACCGGCGCTAGGAAGGAAAGGGCTATGTCCATGAAAAAGCCTCTGTTGAGGTGGAGACAATTTCCACAATAAAGCGCCGTCTTAAACCATCTGAAGAGCATCACGATCCACCCCACCAAAATGAAAGTCCATTGAACATAAAATGTCAAAGTTAGTCCATGCTTTGTATATTGATCAGGACTAGCTAAACGGCATGCCACTTTCGCGCCTATGAGAATAACACAAACTGTGACGATCATTCCAGAACCCTGAATGAAAGCTGAGATGCGAGCAAAGTACTCTGTCCTTCGAATATAAACTCGCATCCACAACGTCCCCACGTTTCTTAATATTTCCCGCCTGCCACATTCATATTTCTCCTCATTAGAAATATCAGTACGGACCAGACGACGTTGCATCTGAGAAATCAAGATGACTGCCCCTAGCAAAATTAGGAGAGATGACGCTCCGAGAGAGAGAATCACAGCAGATGACACGAGCCACGGCACTGATTCCCTTTTAGATGGCACGGGCCACAGCCCTGAGAAAAGCGACGGCCCTGCGCCACGGCCCTGATTCCGCAATGCATAAATTTCCGAAGCGATGTGAAACAAGAAACTTAAGAACAAGTTTGCTAAGTAACTCCAACCCCCTTTGGTTTCAGGCCTGGTCATTCCAGGCAGAATACATCCCACAAAAATACACACTGTAAGTCTAGCAGCATCTGTTCTCCATTGGGTTCGAACCATTGTTTCCAGATCGAAACCCTTGGCAGTATTCACTATATTAATATCAATAGCCTGCAGAAATGATAGCGTAAGAGAATTTAATACGAGAAGATTGTGTATCCGCGAAGGAACTCTTATGTAAACCTTAACTATGCCCAGGGCAGTGTCCCAAATCATGCACACGAGAAGCCCAATTGTTACAATAAGTACAAAGAGGTCATCGCTATCCAATTCCATCACTCAACTCCAGGCAAACAGACCACAAATAAGAATACAACAGACGAGGAAGTATGATTCCAACGATTCTATATATATATATATATATTAACATATCTATGAAATACTCTGATGATGTGGGCCTCCAACCTAGGAATCCAATTCTTTTCTTAGTGGCGTTGAATAGGTACCACTTTAAAATAATTGAGTGGGCTTCCTAACGGCGAGGAATTTTTTTTACGCGAATCCGTCGTTTTTATGGTGTAACTATAACTGTACACCTATCAAATTTAATATGGACGATGTTGATGGTATCTTATAATGTTTTTGCTTATTAAGTAGGTAAGAGGGTTCTAATTTGGCACGAGAGTAACATTATAATATTAGAAGAAACGTAAGAGAGAGAATAGCAATAGGCAATAGAAAAATAGTCTATTTATATCAAAATATCATAAATAACAAAAATAAAATTCATTTATGCATACCATAGTCTAAGAACCGCTTTAAATTATGGCCAAGTTTACTACTATTAACTAAATAATTGAAGTTCACATCAAGAGAGCATATCTTGTCAGTACTAAGTAGAGTGTAAATCCCCTATGTGAAAATAATAGGAGACCCAAATAAAATAGAGTATTTAATGTTGGAATGTGTAATTTTCCCCTCAAATGGAATGTAAAGGCATAATAGAGGATTCTAGAAATTGTTGGATTCACGAATTCAGTTAGGTCAAATTAAAATATAGGCTTGTAAAGTTCTAGAAGTAATTTATGTTTAGATAGTTCTAGTAAAGTCTATTTGTTATGTGTCTGTTAATTTAGATGTTTCTGGAAACAATCAAAGACCTCTATAGAAGAGGCACAATGTAATTTTTTTTATTGATCAGGCAATGAAATGAGTTTATAATTTCTATAAGTACCTACACTGTGTATTTTGTGTTTAATTATTATTGTGGATCCAATCCATCCGCCCCCATCAGTTTGGTATCAGAGCCAGGTGGACAAAATTGTTGATTAGAGAGGAGGCGATGTTTTGGTGTTGCTAAAATATGGAGGATTGACTTGTGTTATAGAAAATACACTTGTTTTGAAGTAGGAAAGAGGGCAAGTTAGTAAGAAAGCACATTCTTGAGAACTACAGAATCAGTGGACAGAGGTAAGAACAAAAGGTATGGTGTGAATTGTTGTAATTATTTAATGACATTTAAGAAATTATAATAGCAGAACAATATTGTGAGGAGTCTAGCTATCTAAAGAGTTTGTTTCAAGTTTTTTGAAGATTTGATTAAAAATCTGCAAGTAAAAAGGCATTTAGAATTATCTAAAAGATAGAGTAAGGTGTGTTAAATTGTTGATTTCAATAGGAAAAGCTAGTTGAATTTAGAAAGAGAAGACAAATAAGTTAGAAGAAGAATTAGTGATGGTGAAGAAAGAAAATTCAAGATTATTGTGTGAAAAAGATATTTTGTAAAAGGAATTGGCAAAGGTAGGAAATGAAATGGGAGAAGAAAAACCTAAATTGTTAAATGAAATTAGTGTCTACATAGAGGAAATTGAAGAGCTGGAAATTAAGTTAAAATTTGTGGAAGAAGTACATAATTGGCAGGTGAAGGAAACACGCAAACTTAGAGAGCAAAATAAAGAATTCAAAGAAAAGTTAAATTTGTTTGATGATGTTGAGAAAAAGAACAAAGTTTTAGAAGATAATGGGAAGAAATTGGAAGAGAAAAATAATATGTTAAAGAAGGAATTGTCTACTCTGAAATAAGAGAAAGACTATTTGAATGTGAAACCATTGTATATGATGGGATTGAGAAATGTGATTTTTTTGAAGTTGTTTACAAAAAGAAGTGTAATGATGAACATGAAAATTGTAATGATAGAACTTCTAGCTATTATAATGAAAATATTGGTTTGAAGATTATGGAAAAAATGGGTTTCAAAGGTAAAGGTCTAGGAAAGGATGAATAGGGATTAAGGAATTTAATTGGGACTATAGTCAAATCAAAATATGTAGGTCTTGGATCTACTGTCGGCATTGGAAGGATGAATAAACGTTCAAGAGAATTTATTGAAGGAATACAGATTGTGTAATGGTAACAATGTAATAGGAAAGGATATACAAAGGATAGATGTTTGGATTTGAATCCCTCCAATATTTGTGGCTTGAAAAATCACTCTAATAAGACATGTTGAAATAAATAGTGCAATAAAGATTTTATGGTAGGTTGTGTAAAAATGGATTGTGGATGGAGCTATGGATCAAACTAGTGGAAAATTGCAAGAATGATCAAAGGTTTATTCAGGTACAAATGTTCAAGTGTAAGAAGGAAGGAATTTGTTTGTCATCATTTGTGATAGCAAAGAGATTTGGAGAACCTTTTTTCACCATTTGTGATAGATGAAGCTATCAGGGGGTAGCTAAAAGAAGACATTAATTTGATCAAGGTTATTAGTGAATCTTGTCATCGACATTTGTGATAGATGAGGCAAGATTATCAGTGGATCCTATGAAAAGAGGAAATCATTAGTAAAGGATTCAAGTAATTGCTGACAAAATGTTTATAAAAATTAAAGGCCATAGGCTTGGAAGATACTATTCATGAAGAAACTAATAGATACAAAGATTATAAAAAAATGGCATTTTAGCATCAAGCAAAAGAAAGGATTTGGATTTGTATGATACAACATTTGAGGTTGAAATTAGGGAGGGTGTTGGAATGTGTAATTTTCCCCTTAAATGTAATGTAAAGGCATAATAGACGATTCTAGAAATTGTTGGATTCAGGAATAGGGTTAGGTCAAATTAAAATATAGGTTCGTAAGGTTCTAGAAGTCATATATGTTTAGATAGTTCTACAAAACCTATTTTTTCTATGTCTGTTAATTTAGATGTTTCCAGAAACAATCAAAGACCTCTATAAAAGAGGCATAAAGTAATGGTGTTTTATCGATCAAGCAATAAAATGAGTTTATAATTTCTATAAGTGCATGTAGTGTTTATTTTGCATTTAATTATTATTGTGGATCCAATCCATCCAACCCCATCATTTAAAATCACTATTGCTTAAGCTTAAATTTTGAAAGTAGCCCAAAAAGAATGGACATGACTATCTTCCCTACAAACTGTATAGTTGACCAATTTTTTAAAAATTGAAAACATCATGGACATTTTCAAAAATTTCAGCATTTGATCTTCATGATCTGCATAGTTTGTAGTCGAAAACAATAAAAAATTTGGAAAAAAATGACTACATTTTCATGAATCTAAAAAAAGAAGAAGTTTGAGTTTTTTTTGTCTTTAGTGCATTTTGTTTAGAGATTAGAATTGTCTAAGCTTTGACTTACACAAGTACATCATTCAAGAGCATAGAAAATGAGATGCTTGATCTGAGAGTAATTTAGCCATCATAGTTAGGGAGACATGAGACTCTTTTGAAATACTTAATTTGATAGTTTGTTCTTCAACTTCATTATCTTTGAATTTTCTATCATTTCAAGTTTTCATTCTAATGTTTCATGAATATGCTTTATATTGATATATATGTGCTAATCCACTAATTTTTGAATTGTCTAAAATTTGATTTGCATGAGTACATCTTTCAAGGGCATACAAAATGGCACCCATCATGGGGCAAGAAATCCTCATTATTTTGTTTTTGCAGGTTTGAAGATGCTTCAAGAAGACACCCAACAATCATCACATTCGAAGGAGTATTTGAGAGACCTCTTTCTCTTCTCCATATTTTTCTTCTTCTGTTTCTCGTCTTCTTCTTCCTTCTCTTGTGCTAAAATTAACAAAAAATTGATCAAAATTCCATTTTTAATAATCTTTTTATGATTTTTCTTAAAAGGTAGATCAAATCATTGAATTTTGGTCTGAAAGATTTACTGAAGTTTCTAGACAATAATGCGAAATCATAGGCCAAATTTTAGATTTTTATGATAAATCTCTATTTTATTTAATATTTTAATGATTTTTCATGTACGAATTATTGGAGGCCACAAAAGAACAAATTTTTCTCTAAAATGTTTATTGAAGGTTCTTGAAAATGGCTTGCAACTATAGTAAAAAAGTCAATTTTTTTAGAGTAATAGTGTATTTTTAATAATTATTTTATGATTTTTAGAAAACAAATTCATTTAGCATCCAAATAAATAAAAAATGATCTAAATTATTTTTGTAGATTTGGGATGCTTTCAAGAGCTTAAAATAAAAAAAAAAAGTTTTTTCAGATCACAAATTATACTTTTAGTAATTTTTGCTATGATTTTCATTAAAAAAATCATTTATTAGATAGATCATGGAATTTTAATCTAAAAATTTTATCACAAGTTTAGGATGATATTAAGAGTCTTCAATAAAAAATTTAGACTTGAGTAGAATGCATGTCAAAGACAAACTCATAAACAAATTTGTTAACTCATGCTTGCAAGACATAAAGCCAAAGGCTCGAAGAAAAAAAACAAGGAAGCAAACAAGGTCATCAAAACCATACAAAAAAAGTTTGAAGACCCTTAAAAATGCACCTAGCCTTTGCTAGCTATGAACATGGTAAGTCTAAACTCTTTACTTGCTTAAATTGTGGCTCTTCAGAGTTCAAACACATAGACTAAATACGAGCCTCATGTCTTCTTTAGTTTGAAGGCTCATAAATGAACAATCTATGTTTTGTGTGTTTGGGGAATTAAAATAGTAGGGATACACTCTCACCCTTTGAGGGTGATCAAATTTCCCAACCTGCTTTTGAATTCTATTTCCCTATTTTTCATAGGTAGATTAGACATCCATAGAAAGGCATACCTCCCGAGAATCTGCGTTAATGAGGCTAGTGAGAGGGAAAGCCTTTGACTTGCATTCATAATGGGATACAAGGAAATATTGTTTAAAAGATAACCTACCTTGAGTAGTCTCATGAGAGATTGTGTTAAACCTCCTCTACATTGGTGGGAAGCTCTCTATTTAAGAGAGTTAAATTTGAACACTATTGGATGATCTACCACTAAAACCTTGTAGTCACTAGCTTGTTAGAGCTTATTGATAAGAAGCCATTTTGCATTTTCTAGGCTTGTGATTGGAATTTTGTTGTTGATTTTGAATATGACGCTAAATGTTTAAATGAATAAATAAAAAATTCGTACTTTCAGCTAAAAGTGGGCAAAAACATTAAAATAACATCCTCTAGTTAAGACCTCAATTAATATCCTCTAATTGAAACAAAAATTAAAGACCATCCTATAAAAAAAATTGAATAAAAATCAACTCATTTTGTTTCAAATGGTTAATTGTCAATTTCAAAATTGATTTTGAGTGAATTGTTAAGGAAAACCAAACCATTGTCAAAGATCAAAATCCAACATTGCAAGTTGTATTTTCCCTATCACATAATCAATCTACCCATTTGGTTCTTAGCCTCAACATCAAGTTGTGCAATCCTTTTGACACTAAAACTTATCAAAACTTGTTACAAAATTGACCTTTTGTCATAATCAATTATCAATTCCTTTTTGAAACTAACACACTTGTATTAACACAACACTTTCTTTGAAATTGTGACATTTTACCTTGACACCATCCATTACATAATAAAAAACACCAAACATTTAAACAATGCAGGATCTTCAAATTTTTAAACTGATGGAGGACCTTCAAGATATGAAGATCATACTTGGGTGAATCCATAATAATGGGTTCCACTTTAGTGGGACAAAGAGAAATACAAAAAAATTTGCAAAAATGAAATTGAGTTTATCATATGTTCACAACAAACATACTAAATATGTTCACTACAAACATATATTTAAACAATGTTCACAATGAACATATCAATATATAAATATGTATGTTCGTTGTGAACATACGTAATTAATATGTTCGCAGTGAACATCCAAAACATCAATTTCCTAACCCCTTTTTTGTCATTTTTCACGGTGTTCACTGTTCACTCAAGCGTTGGAGCGAAAATGTGCTCTCTGTCAGTGTCATCCTAGCATTTTCCTTCAGGTTCTCCTCTTCAGGTATGTCTATATATCATTATTTTAATGTTTTTAAAGCATTTTTTAATGTTTTCAAAGCATTTTTAAATGTTTTCAAATCATTTTTATTTATTTTTCATTGGTAAACAGCTAAGGCCTTGATATATTTTATTAATTAAAACAAAATAAAGTACAAAGCTTATCTCCATTCAAACAGGCACTGGTAGGAAAGAACAGAGAAGAAAACCTCCAGTCTTGCTCAAGACAAAGGTCCTATATTTTTACATGTTAAAAAGGGCATACCACAGTGAGTTCTTTTATATAATTTATATATAACAAAAGGGGTCATACCCCAAATAATAACATCTATTTAATATCAAGCAAACTCTTTGCCAGCATTGGAGCGTCTACTAGTTGTCAATTTGTCTTTGTAGAATATTACCTTCTAGCAAGCTAATCACTCAAAGGTTAGTAGTCATAAGAAATAAACATTCAGGCAAATAGATTTAAGGGGTTAGGATACCAATCTTGATAACATCAGGTTAGTATAAACAAGCCTGTAATTTGCAATAGAATAAGGAAATTTAAATTCACTCTAGAAAATGATGAGAAATGGAAACTAAAAGAGTACTATATCTAAATGAATAATACCACTAGAACTATTGCTATGGCGACAGGACTAGACATTACTGGGTAGAAATGGTAGAAAGTTATGAAGGTGACGGATGAGGCAAGTATGTCTAGTTTCTTCAGAGGCAATGAGGCCCCAAACCATTACTACGGTGGTTTTAGGAGGGACAAACTACCAGAACACTGCAATGATGTTTTCCTAATGATCGTGAAGTACCTAACATTGGAAGGAAGGCATGGTGTGTATTACTTTGATCACTTCCCACTTCTTAACCATTTTCATAACAGGGATCTTGTTTGCATTCTTTTCTTTTGAATGCATGTGCT
Source organism: Cupressus sempervirens (assembly GCA_028749045.1). Taxonomy (NCBI): domain Eukaryota; kingdom Viridiplantae; phylum Streptophyta; class Pinopsida; order Cupressales; family Cupressaceae; genus Cupressus; species Cupressus sempervirens. The sequence continues at coordinate 95,433,947 of CM053785.1, forward strand.
AGAAGAAACTGTTATGGATGTTAGAGAAAAAAGGAAGAAAGGGGCCAACTTCACCATCCTTCACCAATGGCTCATGTTTCACCTTTTCCAATTTCACTTAGCTCTTTGCCCACCCCTGTGATTTATTTTGACAATGTCCTCCCCTCAAAGGCACCACTACACTTAGAATTTGTGGGCAGTAGTTATGTCCCCACCCCTCATCCTTCCCCTAGCCAAACCCTTGTTAAGGGTAGGAAGAACAAGTTGGCCCCAAAACAGACTGCTAATAAGAGAACTAAAATGGAAAAAAGGGCAGAGGTGGAAATTGGGGATTCTGACAAGGAAGTTGGTGGGGGTAGAAGAAAGTCAGGAAAAATTACTAAAACCCATGGAAGGTTTAAGCAACTAGCTTGTCACTCTCAAGAGGATGAAGAGGATGACAGTAGCTCTGAGGAGAGTGACAAGAAACTTGGGGGACGACTAGGAGAAGAGGAATAATGAAATGGAGAAAGAGACAAAGAAGTGTGATGATACCTTGGATGGAACTTGGGAGTTTGAGGTGTAGAATCCCATCAAGGACCCCTCCCTTGACCCCATCCATGTCTCTACCACCATCACCTAGACTCCTACCAAGAACCAAGAGAAATCCAAGACCATGATTGACTCCCTTGACACCATACTCCAAGGCCAAAAATGTGGGTCTAGTTAACCTAAAGAACCCCATTGACAATCTTGTGGTGCAGGATAGGCTAGTGAACAACAAGGCGTTAAAGTTGGAAGTGGAGGAGAAAGGGGAGGTTAATTGAAAGGATCTCTAGGAGCTCAAAGATAGGTGCAACGCGGTGGAGGAAAGCTTCTCCCTATTCTCAAAGGTCACCCTTAAGGTGACTCATGCGATTACTAATACTTTGCAGCTACTAACTAATGTGTTGGGGGAAAGCCTGGGGAATGAGGACTCGAAGCTTCTCTATGGCTTCCTTGCTAAAGACTAGGCCAAGGTGCTCCTAGCTAGAAAAGGAAAGAAAAAAAGATGCCAAGTAGTGGTCATTTGTTTTATATTGTGTTTGGTACTCTGTTGGTTTTCACACTCAATCCTTTGCTAATGGTTTTGTTTTTTTAGTTAAATTTTGTTCTTGGCTATAGGTGGTATAATGCAATGACCACCTATATGCTTTTTAAACTATTAAACTCTACTGGTCCTAAAGATTAGATCCCTAGTACTTTTAATTACCATTATTCTACTACTTTTGTTTTTGAAGTAAATTGTTAAGGGTGTTGTATGTGGTTGTTTGCTAGTTATTGGCTAGCTTTCTACTAGTTATGCCACTACTATTGTAATGGGCCAACCCCCTAGTTTTTTTTAATCAAAAATAATTAAGAGCGATATACATTTATATATAAGGGCTCTTTTCGTTGCTGGCATTGATATGTTGCATTTACAATTATCAATATTTATTTGGGGGTAGTCCTTCAGTTTATGTAGGCAGTTGACCTTCTTTTGTCAATTAGTCATTTATCTATTTCTCTATACTATGATAGTCTATATTTGAATTAAGGGTATTTAGATCTTAATCAATGGTGCAACACATTGTAGAACGCATTTTAAAAAATCATTTTAATCCATCTTTATTTTCATGTAAATTAGTTTTCCTTTGTCTTTTTCCATTTTAAACTTATACATAAAAATATTGTGTTAATTGTGGGTTGGATTATTCTCCATTTTTCATGGTTTTAATGCTTTATTTTTTAATTGATTGGATATGAAATGAATCTATTTTTGTATAACTTGCTTAATCACCCTCCCCCAACCAAACTTGGAATTTGATGGTTTCATTTTTGTACTTTTGAACAGTCTAAAATTTCTTTAAATCATATATATTGACTTGTTATATTTTCCTAAAATTGTCAATATTACACTTTAGGTTATTAATAAAATGTTACAAATATATTATAGACTATATGGTATTTTAATTTATAACATTATTATATGCTATTAATTTATTTATGTATTTTAAAGTGGTAGCTATGAATGTCTCTAAACTTATTTTAATTTGAATCTAGAAACTTGCTATCATTAATAAGTTTCTTTTTGCATATATTATTAATTTATGATATTAGTTTATATTGTCTATTATATATTTATATTAATTTAGAATCTTTCTAAAATAGCTATACAAATTTGTCTATTTAATTTGAAATTTTTACATATAGTATTAATATATAATTATTTCCTAATTATTTTTATTCTTAAGAAACAAAAGTCTATGGTTAATTTATTATATATTATTATTAATTTATAATTTTTGAACTTAAATTTTTTAGTATTGATTGTTCAAATATTGAGAAATAACAATTAATTTTTTCTTTAATCATAAAATAAAAGGTGTTAAAATGACTAAATCTTCACAAAAAATCATATGACAGGTACAAGTGACTGTCAAATTCAAGGCCTGCCCCAACCCCCCATATTTATTTACATTATTCAATAAGAAGATTGAAGGAATGAGAAAAATATAAATTTTTAGAATCTATCTTTTCATTCATTTCTATATTCTAGTAAATCATATCTTTGGAGCTCTTCATCCTAGAATTTTGGGTAAAAAATTTCATTAGTAGCTAAAATTGATATTTGAGGTACTTTTTAAAGACACTCAAACTAGGTCTCTTTGATACATTTCCAACCATGCTATTTTTGAATTCTAGGCAACACACAAAAAGTTATGGTCCCACAAAGTTGGGATATCATATTTTATAGTTTTCTAAAGTTTCTAATTTTTTTTAATATAACTTTGAGTTTGAATGATTAAAATCTTGAGATTATTGGAATTTCAAATATGTGTAATTATTTTTATTCTTCCAACATTTTCAATTCAAGTTGGTTGGAATACTTAGAATATTGGGATTCTAGATATGTGTATAAACTCATTTTAAATAATTTAATGGATATTTTTTTATGCATACATCTCATCTTCAAAATTGTTATCTTGTCCTCGTTTCACAATACTTGTAAATTTTTGTTTACCTTGTATTGTTTAACAAATTCACTATCAAATTTAGATCACATGCCAGCTACACATTTGATGACCCATTTCATGTCTTGAAATGGGTTATAAGACATTGTTAACAAATTTTGTGAAGCCATTTGATGTCCTATTTTGATGACCCATTTGGAGAAACCATTTCAAGTGTCCACCTTGGGCACCCAAATTTATGACCAAATTTTGAGTACCCAATTTTATGACCCATTTGACATGCCCATTTTGATGAACCATTTGAAAGCCCTTTTCGACTATCCATTTCTAGTACACATTTTAATAATATATTCTTGGTACACATTTTGAGTACCATTTGAATCAAAATGGATCATATTTCTATGTTCCATTTTTCGTGGTTACCATGATGAGTAATTCAATTGGTTCAAAGACAAGGTAGGTACATCCATCACAACATATGATAAATATTTGAAGTGCAAGGTAAAGGAATTATGTTTTTCCATACTAATATAGTATAGATGTTCACTTTTAAAAAAGAAATTGAGAAATAATTTTTTAGTGTTCGAAGTAAAAATACCTTATTTTCTTACTGTAAAAAGAAACTATGTTACCTAAATGAGATTGATTTTTCTATTGATTTTTTTTTTTCTTGAAGTATTTGAAGTATGATCTATAAGATTACATTGTTTTGAAAAAAAATTGTTATCAAAATTAAATCATATTTAAAATTGTAATGAATATACATATTATATTATTTAAATTATAAATTTTAATAAAGTTTAAATTTAAACTTAAATATTAATTATAGTTTTTACTTTTTGAACTGCATCCTCACAGTTATTTTATGATAAACTTCCTTCTTCACCATCACTTTCTTCTAGGAACATAAAGAATAAAGCCCTGCATAAAAAAATACAAAGTGTTCACCTTATGGTCAAATCATTTGTCAGTTAGTGACTAAAAACTTAATCAACTTCGTTGATTACATTGCTATTGAGCTTCACACGTAGAAAGAAGTTGCTACTAAGATATACAGAGTCTACTGAGCCTCTCATATAGAAAGAAATGTAAGTCAAGCTTCATAGAGTCTATCGAGCTCATCAGTGTAAACTATGCAAGAAAAAAGGTTAACCGAGCTTATCAGTGTCTATCAAGCTAGCCATGTTAACCAAGAAAAATGAAGGTAGTGTTGACCAAGCTCTACTGTCAACTAAGTCCTTCAATGTCTTTAGAGTTCTCCAGTGGTCATCGAGTCATCAATGTTAATCAAGTTCATGACAACTCTTAAGTGATCAATGTGAACCGTGCACCAATGTCAATTGAGTGTAAAAGTTTGTTGAGTTGACTATGTTGTCGAGTCTCAAGATATCACCCGAGTGGTCTTTAGGACCCCAATATCAGTAGTAAGCCAACTTGGTGAAGTATGTTGAATTTGGTATTATAGCCAACTCTAGAAGGTAATTATTTGGATTGGTATATATGTAATACATGTTGTCATACCCAAATGTGTAATGTAATAAGGAAGAAGAAGAATGAATGTGAATTAGAAGACAAAAGCTACAAGCCGTTTAAGGAGCAGTAGAGTCTCATCCATCACCTTGAGGTGATAGTTCCATATCAAGGGATTTCATACCACAAACTGAGTTGTAGAGTAGAGATCAACTACTAGTTCATCCTAATAGGTGTATTACTCAAAATCCTCTAACAAGGTGGACTTAACAGTCTTATGCAAAATCTCCCAACTGAGTGCATACTTCATTGTATTGTATAAATTCTTTAACAAGGTTGACTTAACAAACCTTATTTCTCCTAATAGGGTTGATCACCAGAAGTGATCAATTGTAAGCCTTAACATGCCAATTTTATACTACTATAATAAAGCCTGTGGGTACCATCCCCACCTTATTTTTACTTTCTATTTGGAAGGTCTCTAGGTTACCAAATATTAAGTCAAGTGTTGTGAATGTTTTATTGCTTTTAGTCTTTTATGCATGCAAATAGATTATAATAGCTTATGAATGATTAATTGGTGAATTAAGTTAAAAGTTTTATTGGTTCCTGATTCACCCCTCCTCTCTCAATCAACTAGCCTACCTTATATTTCCAACACAAAGGATCTCACTTGAAATCCCAATCTAAAAGAAGTTTTATACTCTACAAAGAAGATCACACCATTACTATTCTAACACCATTACTATTCTAATGACTTCTATATTTGAATAAATAATTTTATTAGAAGAACATCTTATAATAGTGCATAGTTTTTATGCCATAGTTTTTGGGTTTACATATGGTGACAGTGATATGGGACTACCTCGTACTCTTTTTCGAGAGGTGCTTGGCACTACAAACGAGGCATACATACCCTACCCCCCAGTGGGATTTGAACTTGTGACCTCTCTTTCAAGAGTACAAGTTCTCCACCACTAGGCCAACTCAGGTTGTACAAATGATGTTTGTACACACTATATTCGGATGTGAATTGGTGTGTTATATTTGGTTATGAAGATTCAACTGTACGCGTTGTGCGTATGGCCCAGCCAAAATTGTAGTGACATAAAGGAAGAAACGCAAGAAATAGGAAAGAAAAGGAAAGGTTTTCACCATACCATATCAGCTAGTCACTGCTTTGGGGAAAAAGCAAGAGTGAAAGGCAATTTGAACATGGAAATAATGAAAAGATGTTCTTGTGGAAAAAATCATGAATTAGTGGCAATTTTTCTTTTACAAGAAGGAAAAGATACTCTTGTGGAAAAATTCAAGAATTAGTGGCAATTCTTGTTCTAAAAGAATGAAAAGACATTTGTGTGGAAAAAATGAGGAATTAGTGACAATTCCTATTTTAAAAGAATGAAAAGAGGTTCTTGTGGAAAAAACCAAGAATTAGTGGCAATTCTTGTCTTGAAAGAATGAAATGACATTCCTGTGGAAAAAATGAAGAATTAGTGGCAATTCCTATTTTAAAAGAATGAGAAGACATTCTTGTGGGGAAAAAAAAAAAATGTATTAGTGACAATTCTTGTCCTAAAAGAATGAAATGACATCCCTGTGGAAAAAACTAAGAATTAGTGGCAATTCCTGTTTTAAAAGAATGAAAAGACATTCTCGTGGGAAAAAAAGAGAGTATTAGTCGCAATTTCTGTTTTAAAAGAATGAGAAGACATTCTTGTGAGAAAAATCAAGAAGTAATGGCAATTCCTCATTTAAAAGAATGAAAAGACTTCCTGTGGAAAAAACCAAGAAGTAGTAGCAATTCCTGTTTTAAAGAATGAAAAGACATTCCTGCGGAAAAAACCAAGAATTAGTGGCAATTTCTGTTTTAAAAGAATGAAAAGACATTCTCGTGAGAAAAAAAGAGAGTATTAGTGGCAATTCCTGTTTTAAAAGAATGAAAAGACATTCTTGTGAGAAAAATCAAGAAGTAATGGCAATTCCTCATTTAAAAGAATGAAAAGACTTCCTGTGGAAAAAACCAAGAAGTAGTAGCAATTCCTATTTTAAAGAATGAAAAGACATTCCTGTGAAAAAAACCAAAAATTAATGGCAATTCCTGTTTTAAGAGAATGAAAAGACACTCCTGTGGAAAAAACCAAGACTTAATCGGAATTCATGTTTTAACTTTTTTGAAAAAGCGATGATCTGAGGGCTCTAAAGGTTTCTTAGGAGCACGGTATACTATCGTGCATCTTGCTTTTCATTGTTCCCAGTAGATTCCATAGAAAGCGAGAATAAAGTCAGGCTGCCGTCGTCGACAGATACATAAAGTAAATAAAAACAATTAACTTTAAAGTAGTCGGCAACGTAGACATTCATTTGAAGTGCGACCCGCTCTATATGATAAAAAGGAAGGAGAAGCGTCCGAGAGCAATGGTAGCACCAGTCTGCTTAAAGAATTGTTATGGACTATTCCAAAATGTTATTTGATGTTTAATTCTTTAACAGTCCAATCGTTTATGGTAATTTTATAAATCATCAAATGGAACGAAATCAAGAGTCGCATCGTACGTCTTCTTCTTCTCTTTTTCTTCTTATTGTTGAGTGCAATTTAGTTTTAATAGTTTCACAAGAGTCTTGTAGAAGACATGACAATGAGACATTTATATTTAGTCTGTTATTACTATATTAATATTATATATTTCTAAATTACATTTATTGAAAGAGTTAATATCAATTTTCTAAGTGTAAGATTCACAAGGTACTTGTACAAACAATATTTAAAAGTCAAATAACTTCAAGGAACTTAAATTTGAAATTTTGGTTTTGTAAGGAAGCAAAGGTGTGCGGAATCACTTCCTACACTAATCTTTGAGAAAACAATTATGCAAATTCGGCTAACTATTGCATAGATCTCAAGAATTGCATAATAACTTAATCAAAATAACAATGTACTCATAACACAATAATTACCGTGGGGAAACCCTTCCAAGAGAAAAATCCCACCCTTCAAAACCCACACAATGTATTCTCAAATCTAGAAGATTACAATACACTTGCAATGCAAGTTCTTACAAGTGCGCATCACCACAACTCGAACTCGGATTCAGACTCAAAGAGATACTCCTTCTAGCACCAGTCTTGCAAACTAAACTTGATAATTTAAACACCTCCTCAAGCCCTCCTTTTATAGTGATTTTCTACTTGGAAACCATTAATGGTTTTACAAAACCATAAGCGAAAACCATGGACAAAACAACCATGCCACATGTTACCCACTTGTAATTTTTAGCTCCAAGAATACCATTTTCATCCAAAAATTGTATCCTCTAGTTTAGACCCCCATAAAAGTCATATAATGAGTTGCTTACACTCTAAAAATAACCCTTCTACATTGCTCTAGAGACTAGACATATTTTTAACAAATCATACACCTTTTTCCAACTCATAAACATGTGAAAACTACCACAAACAAATTCTAGAATTTTCTTAAAAAATTTTAGAATATTTGGGCTACAATTTTCTAGAGTTTTTTTTTTTTAAAAAGAGCTTGCAAGGTTGAGACACAATTCTCAACATTCTCCCAATTGTCAAACACCTTGCAAGAGTCATGGGATCCATGGTATCATGGACTTAATTGCTAGGGGTCGAGAGGCCCATAGACTTCGAACACCATCTAAACTTCTCTATACTCACAGGCTTAGTTAATGCATCAACAACATTCACCAAAGTCTCCACCTTTTCTAGCTTCACCTTGTCATTCTTGACTATATCTCTCACAAAATGATATTGTACATCAATGTGCTTGGTCGTCACATGAAATGTCAAGTTCTTCACTAGGCAAATTACACTCTAACTGTCACTATAAATTGTCACTGCACCCTATTTGAATTCGATATTTGAACATAGTCTCTTTAGCCAAATAGCTTCCTTATAGGCATGATTAGCTGCCATATACTCCGCCTTTGTAATAAACAAAGTGACCACAACTTTTCGCTTACTCATCTAACTGATTGCACTATCAAATAATGTAAACACATATGCAATGGTGGATCTTCTACTATCAACATCACTGGCCTAGTTTGAATCCACATAGCCTCAAATATCCAGGGAATGCTCATTTCCTATTCTATGAAATCATATAGAGTACTCTGAAGTACCCAACAAGTATCTAAAAACTCTTTTAACTGCATCCCAATGTGCTCTTCCTAGATTAAACATATAATGGGAAAGTACTCCCACTACTTGGGCAATGCTTGGTCTTGTACAAATAATAGCATACATCAAACTTCCAACAACACTATGATATGGTACTCGACTCATCTCTTCCATCTCCAATGGGGATGAAGGACACTGTGAACCTAAGAGCTTTGTTCCCATAGTAATAGGAACACTCAATGGTCTCGAATCATGCATATTGATTCTTCATAGAATATTACTGACATACTTACTTTGGCCTACCCAAAGCTTTTTGTTTTTTCTATCTCTTATAATCTCCATTCCCAGAATGTACCTTGCTGCACCAAGATCTTTCATTTTAAACTTTGCTGAGAGCTAAGATTTTAACTATGCAATCAAACCTTTTTTTTTGCCAATAAAAAACATATCATCAACATATAAGGTAATAATTAGGAAATAATAACCATTAGATTTGTAGTATATACACTAATAAGATTTGGATTGCACAAATCTCAAACTCAATACATATGTATCAAACTTCTGGTACCACATCCTAGGACTTTGTTTTAGACCATACAAGGATTTCTTCAATTTACAAACCAAATGACTTTTACCTTTCACCACAAAGTGCTATGGATGTGTCATATAAATTTCTTCCTCCAAATCTCCATGAAGGAAAGTTGTCTTCGCATCTATCTACTTGACTTCTAGATCATAAACTGCTGCAATAGAAAGTACAAATCGAATGGATGTTATTTTTGCTATAGGAGTAAAAAAATTTCCATAGTCAATTCCTACAACCTAGGAGTAACCTTTTGCAACCAAACATGCTTTATACTTCTCAATGCTTTCATTTGAACCCATCTTCCTTTTGAACACCCATTTACAACCAATAGGCTTCCATCCTTTATGCAATGGTACAAGGTTCCATATGTTGTTCCTCTTAAGAGTTGCCATGTCTTCTTCCATGGCTATCTTCTAGGACTCTGAATCATTCATACCAAGAGCCTCTTCTACATATTTTGGTTCATCAATATTAGCATTCAAAGTAAATATACACCTCTAACCATTAGGAGAATATCCATACCTTTCTGGTGCTTTCCTCTATCTACTAGACCTTGAAATAAGATCTAGTTTAGGTTCATGTTCAGTTTCATGGCTAGGTTCTTCCTCTTCCTCTGAAGATTTAGAACTCATAGAGCTCTCTTCAACAACTTGTCTTTCTAAGGGTCTCGATTCAACTTTCTTAGGTGTAGCAAGAAGTTGAATCACATCTTTCATTTCTTTTATTAGTTTTGGCTACACTGTAATAGAAAAAGGCTCAATTTCTCTAAAAATAACATTTCTAGAGTAAAATACATTTTTTGCAATAGGATACCAATTTTTTTATCCTTTCACACCATAATTATATTCGATGAAGAGACACTTGATAGCTTTGTTGTCAAATTTTTTTTGCTTCTCCTTTGGTACATGAGCATATGCCTCACAACCAAAAACTCTCAGATGTCTAAGTGAAGGCTTATGGCCTGACCATGCTTCCATTGGCATCTTATCAACAAGAGATGATATAGGAGACTTGTTTACTAGGTAGCAGGTAGTGGCTATAGCTTTGGCCCAAAAATTTTGTTCTAGTATAGCTCCACTCAGTGTACTTCTAGTTTTCTCCATCAACATCTTGTTCATTCTTTCTGCAACCCCATTCTCCTGTGGAGAATACAGAGTTGTCTTCTCTCTTTTAATATCACAATCTTTACAAAATGTGGTCAAAATCATTGGAGCAATGTTCAATGCCATTATCAATTCTCAAACACCTTATATTCTTTCTAGTTTGTAACTCAACCATCGCTTTAAATTCTTTGAAATGACTAAAAGCTTCAACTTTACTTCTAAGAAAATAAACCCACATTCTTCTATTGAAATCATCAATGAAAGAAACATAATAAACTGATCTACCAATAGAAAGAACATCAATTGGACCAAATACATCTGAATGGATTAGATCCAAAATACATGAGGACTTATGAGAACTTGAGTAAAGCTAAATGTGATTTTGTTTACAATAGATACAATGCTCACAAAAATCAAAATCAAGATTGTAGTCATTCAACCCATCAACAAGATTTTTGTTCTTTAAGTTTCATAGACCTTTCTCACCTATGTGGCCAAGTCTCCAGTGCCATAACATAGTCTTCTGTGCAGGTAACTTTGATTCAATAGATAAAGCACACTTGGGTACCCAGAAACCACAACCATCTATTGAAAGAGAAACCCTCTTCTTTTCCAACAAAGTAGCCCTTTGCATGGTCTTATCAGAAGTGCTATTTCACTCAATCGTGCATGCATCAAGTTGGTAGAATGTACCTAATCTACTTCCTCTTGCTATTACCATAGCACCTCTCACCATTTTCACACCTGCTTCAAAAAACTACACATGCACACCCACATCTATTCATATACTAATAGATAAAAAAATTTCTTGCTATTGCCAGGATATGCAAGACACCATCAAATCTTCTAATTCTACCATCAAAAAATTTCAGATGAATACTTCCACACAAGAATTGAATTATCACCCATGTACACCTTACTACTATCAAACTTTTTATATTTACTAAACCAATTTCTATTAGGAGTCATGTGAAAAGATGCACCTGAGTCTATCAACCATGAATTGTCACCTGCATGAGTGGCCAAGGCTATGATGAAAGCATCTCCATCTTCCTTCTCAAAATTAGAATCAGAATCTTGCTTCTTCTTCTTTTTCTTTTCCTCTTTGTAGTCCTTTCAAAAGTGTATAGGGTTGCCACAATTCTAGTATATTGCCTTGGACTTATCACAAGATTTTGATCTCCCCTTATTGTTGGACTTAGAGTGGCCATTCTGCTTCTTGTTCTTGCCTCTTTCCTCTGGCCTTTCTCAAACACTCAAAACCTCTTTAGCATTCAGAGAGAGCTTCCCTCTCATCTCTTTAGAAAGTAGAGAACCAACAACATCCTCCATCTTCAAGACAACTGAAGTGCTCCCTATGACCATGCCAAGGTTGTCCCATGAGTTTAGCAATGAACATAGAAATATTTGGAACCTTTCTTCTTCATCCATCGACACCCCAACTAAGGTCAACTAAGTCACCAACATATTAAAACTTTCAAGATGCTAAGAGATCTATCCACCTTCTTCCATTCTCAAGGAATACAACTTCTTCCCCAATAAAATCTTGTTCACAAGTGATTTTTCTTGATAGATCTCACTTAGCTTCTTCCAAAGCTTCTTCACAGTAGTTGTTCATGGACATTAATAAGTGTAGAGTCTGCAAGACACAATTTAATGAGACTTTTAGCTTTTATGTCTCTCACATCATACTCTCTAGCTCAAGTTGGATCTATGGGCCTCAACTTCTTTTCATCGACTGCATCCCATAGATCCTGATCAATCAATATATCTTCTGTCTTCAACTTCCACATTTTAAAGTTTGTGCCAGAAAGCTTCTCTACATCAATTCTCCCTAATGTGATTGCCATCTTTGCAATCCTACAACATAGAAATAAAAACCTTTGCACAAGCTGCCACTAAAACCTTGATTAGCTCAAAAAAACCTTGTATCCAACAAATAGAACCAAAACTAGCTAGGCCCTGGTACCACTTTTAAGGAAGCAAAGGTGCATGGAATCACTTCCTACATTAATCTTTGAGAGGATAATTATGCAAATTTGACTAACTATTATAGAGATCTCAAGAAATGAATAATAATTTAATCAAAATAACAATGTACTCATAACACAATGATTACCATGGGGAAACCCTTTAGGGAGAAAAACCCAACCCTCCAAAATGCGCACAATGTATTCTCAAATCTGGAAGATTACAACACACTTGTAATGCAAGTTCTTATAGGAGCGCATCACCACAACTCAAACTCAGACTCAGAGAGATACTACTTCTAGCACCAATCTTGCAAATTGAACTTGATGATTCAAACACCTCCCCAAGCCCTCCTTTTATAGTGATTTGCCACTTGGAAACCATTTGTGGTTTTACAAAACTATGGGCCAAAATCATCGGCAAAACAACCATTCGACATGTTACCTACTTGTAATTTTTAACTCCAAGAATACTATTTTCGTCCAAGATTTTATCCTATAGTTTAGACCCCCATAAAAGTCATATAATGAGTTGTTTACACTCTAAAAATAGCCCTTCTACATTGTTCTAGAGACTAGACATATTTTTACTAACTCATACACCTTTTTCCAACTCATAAACATGTGAAAACTACTGCAAAAAAATTCTAGAAATTTCTAAAAAATTTCTAGAGTTTTTCAACTACAATTTTCTAGAGTTTTTCTAGAAAAAGAGCTTGCAAGGTTGAGATACAATTCTCAATAGGTTTTCTATTTAAAGTATCCATCAGTCATTAACCTAAAAGAGTGATCTTAATACAATGCATGATATACAAACAAAGTCATTTTATCAAGATTTGTTTGATTATAAAATGAACTTGTTCTATTACCTAAATAAAACCAAAATGTATGATTTCCATAGAAGTGCTTCTATTCTGGTAAGCCTTGATAACAATCATGTTTTAAACCTTCTACTAGCACATTGATGCAAACTATCTCTTTCATTTTCCATTATCAGCTTCATTCATCCTCTAATTTTTGACTATAGATTGTCTTCTCTACTCTTCAATCCTCCTTAACTCCTTTGTATTTATTTATACTATCTCTATTGCTATCTAATTTGGGCCACAATCCACAATATCCTAAGGTTGTAGGCCCTACTTTAAAAACAAACTCTCTAAAATAACTTGCATGTCATGCATTCTCATCTCCTCTTCTACTCAAAGGTCAAATTTTCTTATTTGAGGAAGTTTCCAATCTACAATGACCCTTCATTGCATTTTTTAAGTTTATATACCTTCATTATAAAATCAATCGTTGTTTCTATTCCAAAATCTTCTTCTTTGAAAACCCTCTAATCTTTAATGTCCAAGATTGGGTATCTCTATAGAGGTTGTCTATTTATGATAGCTATGGCATATTCCTTTTGTCTTGGAAATATTAAATTCTCATCTACATTTCAAAATCCTTGTCATACCCTCAAGAAAATATCTATGAAAAACCTTGTTACAAAGTCTCCTTTTTATTTCTTTGCCCACATGTACATCCAATACTATATTGAGAAAGTGTTGACCTTATGGTTAAGTTATTTGTTAGATAGTGTCTAAACACTTAATAAGTTGGTTGGTTACATTTCTACCAAGATTCATAATGTACACCAAGCTATGGTATTGTAAGCCAAGCTTCATAGAGCCTACTAAGCTTCACAGAGCTTACCAAGCTTCACAAGTAGAAAGCAATGTAAGTTGAGCTTCACAGAGCCTACCGAGCTTCAAAAGTAGAAATCAGTATAAGCCGAGCTTTACAAAGTTTTTCTAGCTTCACAATGAAAATTCTACCAAAAGGTAATGTTAATTGAGCTTCAATGTCTATTGAGCTAGTGTTAAACAAGCAGAAGGAAGGTAGTGTTGATTGAGCTATAGTGTCAACTGAGTTCTCCAGTGTTCATTGAGTCATCAATACTAACCAAGTTCATGCCTACTCCTGAGTGATCAATGTAAACCATATACCAGTATCAACTGGGTGCCAAAGGTTGTCAAGTTGACTATGTTGCTGAGTGTCAGGCTATCATGTAAGCAGTCTTAACGACCCAAGTATTAATAGTGAGCCAACTTGGTGAAGTGTGTTGAATTTGGTATTGTAGCCAACTTTAGAAGGTAATTATTTGGATTGGTATATATGTAACACATCTTTTCATAGCCAAATGTGTTAGAGAAACAAGGAAGAAGTAGAATGAATGTGAATTAGAAGACAAAAGCTACAAGCAGTTTAAGGAGCAATGAAGTCTCATCCATCACACAAAGGTGATAGTTCTATATCAAAAGATCTCATACAGAAAATTGAGTTGCAAAGAGAATAGATCAACTATTGGTTCATTCTAAAAGGTGCATCAATCAAAATCCTCTAACAAGGTGCACTTAAAAGTCTTATGCAAAATCTCCTAACAGAGTGCATACTTTGTTGTATTGTATAAATCCTTTTACAAGATTGACATAATAGTCCTTATTGCTCCTAATAGGGAAGATCACCAAAAGTGATCAATTGTAAGCCTTAACAGGCCAAATTTATACTATGGTTATAAAGCTTGTGGGTATCATGTTAGCATGAATGTTGATGATACTACTTTGGGGGAGTATCCTAAGGATTGGAGATTATTGACATGTTGCATTTATGACTATGTTTGTAATTGATGTCAACATAGCTATAAGTCTATAGACACTGATAGAGTGGAAGAAAGAGATCTTATACAGACAAGGTGTTACTTGTTTGGTGATGTGTAGTTGTGGACACATTCTATAGTATGTCTTGATGATATGGTTAAGTGCACATGATGAAAGTCTATGTTGTATCTAATTTACTAGGAGCAGTATAGAGATAGAGTATTTGGAAAGTAGAGTTCTAATGTTTGATCAATTTCTTTCATCTGAGATGTAACAAGAAGATGCATAGTAAGCTAGTTGTACACAGTGTGAACATATATTCATGAAACTTTAATGTAGAATGCAAATAAACTGACAATGAACTATACTAGACCCAAGATATCATCATCAGAATATAATCTCTACAAGCATCTCATGTTTCCCTAACTATAATTACTAAAATAAGCTCTCAAACTAGCATCTTAGTGACAGTTCTAGAATGAGAGTATGCTTAGAATGCAAATGCACAATGAAAACATGCGAGATCTATGATTAAAATGTAGATTATATGTGAAATACAACTCCTAGAAATGCTCTTGAAATGATCATACCATGAACTAACATGCAATAAATGATGCAAAATGATGCAAAAATTCTATGAACTTGCTACAATGAAAATGCTAAAATGATGATCTCAAATGGGCCTATAGTGTAAATGCATAAAAAATTGAGTCCCTTTGTTCTTGGATTTCCCTGCTATTTATAGGATTTTAGAAGGGGTTGGGGTAAGAATCAAAATTTTCACCTTTGATTGGTGGGTGAAAGTAAAACTGAAAATATCTCATAAGAGACCAGGAAGAAGAGTCCAATAGACTTGATTTTGAGGATAATTGAGGATATTTCTAATTATTTTAAAATGGAAAAGGGAGATTTTCCAATTTTGTTGATTTAATAAATGTCTTATTAATTTTCAACACTTTTTTCTTTTTCCTCCTTTTTTGAATTTTATTTCATGAATTTGAATTATTTTTCTCTTTTTTTAAAGTTGATTAGGTCTTGTCAATTTGATAGGTGATTGATAACCTGATGTGATTTTTGATTTGAAAGTCTATTGTGTTTCTTCTAATTTTCTCTTTAATTTTCACTGATTGATCAATATTGCATGATTTAGGTCTTTGCCAATTTTCGGGTGTCTACAAATGCCCCTCTTTGAGCTAATATGTGAAGTATATTAGTTCAAAGCCCTTCTTAATTTTCTAACTTTAGGTTAGCTTCTAATGATTGGATGTCTATTTGTTGATATTTTGACATTTCATCATTTTCGTGGTGTCTATCTATTAATGGTTTGATGTCTGATCATTGATGATTTGATGTTTTGATTGTCATTGATTTGATGATTTGGTTGCAATGTTGATTTGGTGTTGTGATATTTCTATTTGGATACCTTGGTTTTGGTAGACTTGATGTTTGAAGTTTTTGGCTAAGGTAGGATGTTTTTGAATGTTCAAAATTTTTTTATGCCCCCGTTTGAATACCCTAGTTTGATTTGATGTATAAAATTTGGTTGTGGTAGGAACTTTTTGTTATTTTAGAAAATTTTGATGCCCTAGTATACTGCTCCATCAGAAATGAAATTGGAGAAAGAATGTGCAAAATAGGTATGTTCCAATTTTAATTCTTAAAATGTTTACTGAGAATAGTTGATAGGGAATGTGCAGTCACAAAGTGATGTGTAGAATCAATCAAGTAATGTTGATAGATAGAAAAAGTGCCCCCCTTAAAATACAAAGTAGGGAAAACTAACATGCCCATCTTAGGATACAAAGTAGGAAAAATAACTGGTTTAAGATAGAACCATTAGCTAAATAGCTAGATGTTGAGATTTGATTGATGTAGAATGATCACTTGTGATGGAAATCTAATGTCCTTCTTGTCTGGATCAACAAAACCTTCAAGCTACTCAATGTAAACCTCTTCCTCCAATATGCCATTGAGAAATGCTGACTTGACATCCATTTGATAAACTTTGTATCCTTTGAATGTAGCATATGCAAGTAAGGTTCTGACACCTTCCAATCTTGGAACAGGGGCAAAAGTTTCACCATAGTCTACACCCTCTTCTTGTGAATATCCTTTGCATACTAGTCTAGCTTTGTTCCTTGATACCTTACCATCTTCATTTAGTTTGTTTATGAATACCTATTTTGTTCCAATCACATTCTTGTCTTTGGGTCTAGGTACAAGGGTCCATGTTTTGTTTTTCTCTATTTGTTCTATTTCTTCATTCATAGCTTCAATCCAACTTTCATTGTCTAGTGCATCTTTGACATTTCTAGGTTCAAAATCAACAAGCAAACAAGTTCCTTTCAACTTACTTCTTGTCATTGTTCCTTCTGATTTATCACCAATGATCTGATCTGGAAATGATGCTTTCTAATATATTTGGCTAACATGGGCTCCTTTCTTTTTGAATGACTTGCATTTTTATCCTTCTATCTCTCAACTTTTGGTTCTAATACAGGTTGCTTAGGCTTTGTAGATGCTAACTTAGTAGCTTCTATTTGCAGCTCGAGTTCTTAGAACTCGGTAGATGCTGACTTAGTTTGAACTTCTTGTGACTCGGTTAATGAAGACTCTGGAGTTGAGGATTCCTGATTGATAGGTATACTTGGTATTGTATCAGGGTCAATGTAAACAAATCTTCTGTAGTCTTCAGGTTCCTTTTTGCTTTCTTCTTCTGTTCTTTTTGCAAACTCATCAACTTTCACATGTGCACTTTCTATGACTTTGTGAGTAGATAAGTTCAAATATCTATATGCTTTGCTTTTGCAAGAGTATCCTGAAAATATTCCTTCATCACATTTTACATCAAATTTATGTAACATTTGCTTCCAAATACCTTTAGATAACTTACATTAGGTTTGTAGCCATACCACAACTCATAGGGTGTTTTGAATGAGTCCTTTTTCAGCTGTACTTGGTTCAAGGTATGAACTACAGTGCTGATAGCTTCCTTTTAGTATTTGATAGCAATGTCTTTCTCAATCATTAAGGTTCTTGCATAATCGATGATATATCTATTCCTTCTTTTTGCTATTCCATTTTGTTCAGGAGTTCTAGGTGCTGAAACTTGTCTTTTGATTCCTCTTTCAATGCAAATGTTATTGAACTCATGTGAAATGAATTCACCACCTCTGTCAAACCTTAAGCATTTCAATCTTTTGCCAGTTTCCTTTTCTACTCTAGCCAAATACCATTTAAACTTTTCAAATGCTTTTGATTTCTCTCTAAGGTACATGACGGTCATCATTCTTGAATAATCATCAACAAACAAAATGAATAATTTTTCACCAGTATAACTTGCAATGCTAATAGGTCCACAAAAATTAGTATGTACAATTTCTAGAACTTCTTCAGTCTGATAGTTCTTGCTTTTAAAACTAGTCTTTCCCATTTTACCAATTTGATAATTTTTGCATATACCAACCTTAGTTTTCTTTATGTTAGGAATACCCCTTACTTTCTTCAATTTGAGCAATGAAACACGAACATTCACCAAGTTCAAGATAAAATAAGTTACCTTTTGTTTGAGTGCCAGATCCAATAAGCTTTCCTTTTCCATCCAGCAATCTTATTTTTCCATGCATGAATTCTACCTTGAATCCATTATCGAGTAGCTGTGCCACACTCAAAATTTTTTGATTTAGTCCTTCTACCCAATATGCATTATCACACACAAGTTCCTTGGTTAGAGAGATTCTTCCTTTCCTCTTATACAACAAGGTTCATTGTTACCAAATCTTACACTACCACCATCATAGTCTTCAAAATATTCAAACTTAGTTTTATCACCAGTCATGTGATGAGAACAACCACTATCTATGATCCATGTATCATTTTTTCTCATATGATAAATTAGTGCCATTTCCTCATCATTATCAGATTCATCTTTTACAACACTGTAGACAATTTCATCTTCTTCTTCATCATCAGAATCATTGGAATCTTTTTCCATAAAACATGTTTTCTTAGCTTTATCCTTGAATGATTTGAAGTCTTTCTTGCCATTGTACTTGTGACCTTTCTTTTCATCTTTGTTTTGCTTATTTTGGTACCTAGCAATAATATGTCCAATTTCTTCACAAGAGAAATAGATTAGAGGAACTTTACCTTTGTATTTTCCTTTGCCTCTTGAATATTTTCTTGCTAGTAGAGCTTCAACCACTTCAAGATCACTGTCTGAACTTTGTTCTTATTCTTCATCACTTTCTGATTGTGGTTCCTTGATCTTTTTCCCTTTTTCTTTGAGTGAAAGCTTGGCTTCAAATGCCGATTCAACATTATTGGTTGCTGGAACATAGTTGTCATAGTTGTCTAGCTCAAATGCAGTCAATCTTCTAACTATGGCCTCTAAATTTATTTTATGATTTGCCTCACATCTCCTTTCTTGAATTGTAGAAACTCTGATTGCATAAATAGGAAGTAGAGTTCTAAGAACTTTACTTATAACTGTCTCCTCATTGATATCTCCTCCAGATGCTTTGATTGCACTAACACATACTTTAACTCTTTCAACATACTTTGCAATGTTTTCATCCTCTCTCATACTCATTTGATCAAATTGTCCTCTCAAACTTTCTGCTTTGGTTCTTCTTACATTATCATCTCCTCCATAGATTTATTTTAGCTTGTTCCACATTTCAAAGGAAGTTTTGCAATCCTTCATGTCATCAAATTCTTCATAACTCAGAGCAGATGCTATATCTATCATCATGTTATTGTGAGTCTTCTTTTCAGCAATATCATTGACAGATAATGTACCAGAAGGTTCTTCATATTTCTCATCAAGGTACCGTAGTCCTGTATGACCAATGGAAGCCAGATGAAGCCTCATCAATCCTTGCGATGCTAAGAAGTTGTCTCTATTAAGTCTTGAAATTTCTCTTTTGTAAGACATCCTAATCTTTAGCTTAGATCCTTGAAATCTTTTCCTGTAAGCACCAAAAGCTCTGATACCAATTGTTGGAATTAAAGATAGTGGGGGGGGGGGGGGGGGGGGGGGGCGGGGTGAATCAGTTACACAAAAATTAATTCACAAATCCCTTTGATGTGTTAATGATTTAGTTACTACTTTTACTCAGTAAACAACTATTGTAACTTGGTAAATTAAACTATTACTTTCTTTTCAAGCATTCATGCATGTAACTAAAAATAAAGTGAACACAAGAGACACCAAATTTAACGTGGAAACCCAATATGGGAAAAACCACCAAGTAACTAGTCACCAATTTTTCACTCTTCTGAAGTGAGCCCTATTAGGAGCCAACCCTATTAAAGGTTACAATACACACTATTAGGTGTTACCTTGTTAGATGATTTAATCACCCTACTAGGAATGGCCTTGCTAGAGGTCTTTAGAACAATTCAACTGGACTTTCACCTTGTTAGAGGATTTACAAAATGGCTATTAAACCAACTCTGTTAAGAGATTTGAAATCACTGCTACAATGGTTAAAAAGAAAAAATGAATTGAATTGAACAAGATACAACTAAATTTGTTGGATATAGGTCTCTGTTCAACATTATTAGATCCTCCTTGATCAAATATGGCTCTGTTGCTCCTCAATGATATCTGATCATCCTTTGAATCTGCTTGCACAACAATCAGTCTTCATATCATATTAATTCCACATTCTTCCATCTCATGCTTCTTTGAATTCACAACTTGACTTCTTACTTATATCATTCAAGTTGTCAAGTTAGCTCATTTACATGTTACATTTACCAATAAACCATTCAACAGTTGGCTTCAGATATTATTCTTAAACAAATAAACGTCCTTTATTGGTCGACCCTGCTTAGTAAATACTGCTTTCAAGAATTTCAAGAGTTAACCTTCTTGACTTGGTTAACATTACAATATCTTAAAATTCTTTGGCTACCGAGTTTACTCGATAAGAACTGCTTTTACCAAATTACCTCTGATGATCGAGTGAACTTGGTAAGAACTGTTTCTGTCATATTTTCTTCGATTATCGAGTGAGCTCGGTAAGAACTGCTTTTGTCATATTTTTCTTCAATTACTGAGTGAGCTTAGTAAGAACTACTTTTCTTTGATTACCTTGAAGGCTCGGTAACCAATTGTCTGCTCGGTAGACACTACAAGCTATCTTTACTAACATTTTGGACTCGATAGACATTGTCTATTGGCTTGCTAACATTCTGAGCTTGGTAGACATTGTCCTTTTCTTTGATAACCTTTTGAGTTTGGTAGACACTATCTGATGACTGATATGACATTTGTGTGACAGAAAAGACAACACACAATTGAACAATTGTATCCAACAGTATATAGGTGTGTGTGTCTGCACTAGTACATTTCAAACCATTTTTTTGACCATTATTGGTTGAAATTTTGACCAAATTTTTGACCAAACTTCGACCAAATTCGACCAACCCATTGGTCAAAAAAATTTTGGTTGAAATTTCAACCAACTTGCTAGTTGGTCAAAATTTTGACCAATATGTTGGTCGAAAAACCTCCATAGCCATGGTGCAAGTTCTATGATGAATTGGTCAAAATTTTGACCAATGAAGGTAGAAAATTTCGACCAATGAAGGTAGAAATTTCAACCAATGAAGGGAGAAATTTTTGACCAATAAAGGCAGAAATAATGAAGGTAGAAATTTTGACCAATAAAGGTATAAATTTCAACCAATGAAAGAAGAAAATTTTGACCAATAAAGGTATAAATTTTGACCAATGAAGGTCAAAAATTTTGACCAATAAAGGTAGAAATTTTGACCAATGAAGGACAGAATATTTGACCAATGAAGGTAGAAATTTTGACCAATGAAGTTAGAAATTTCTACCAATGCTTGGGTGTAAATTTTTTTTCAAGCATTCTATAAAACATCTCACATGCCTTGCGTATGATATGAAATTTTGCATGCATCTTGCACTCTCTCATCTAGCTGATGATGGATTACGGAGAGTGATCTGAAACCATGATGCTAAAAAACACACACAATCAAATCCAAAACGAACTTGCATTACAAATGGATTGTGGAAATATGATATTGTTGGTTTTGCATGCATGTCTACCAGGACAAACACAACTTAAGTTGTGTTTGTCCTGGTAGACATGCATGCAAAATCAACAATATCATATTTCCACAATCCATTTGTAATGCAAGTTCATTTTGGATTTGATTGTGTGTGTTTTTTGGCATCATGGTTTCAAATCACTCTCCGTAATCCATCATCAGCCAGATGAGAGAGTGCAGGGTGCATGCAAAATATCATATCATACACAAAGCATGTGAACTGTTTCATAGAATGCCTGAAAAAAATTGACAGTAACTAATCAAACTTTTGTTTAAGTTGTGTTTGTCCTAGTAGAAATGCATGCAAAATCAACAATATCAGATTTCCACAATCCATTTGTAATGCAAGTTTATTTTGGATTTGATTGTGTGTGTTTTTTAGCATCATGGTTTCAGATCACTCTCTGTAATCCATCATCAGTCGGATGAGAGAGTGCAGGATGCATGCAAAATGTCATATCATACACAAAGCATGTGAACTATTTCATAGAATGCTTGAAAAAAATTGACAGTAACTAATCAAACTATCGTAAACACCAACAGTAACTAATATGCTTCTTCATTAATATGCTGGATACAATAAGAGAACTTGGCAACTATCCACAACAAGTTATACGCTAAAAGGAAATCATTTAGGAGATACATAATTTGAACAACCATATGTTAAGATTTTACAATTTGTATCACTTTCCTAAGTCTGACTATTGAGAATAAGTTCATCATCCTCCCTGCAGTATGCTCCAATGGCTTGCACATCCACAAAATTTCTAGCATCTCAAACTTGTAGAATATGAATTGTTTGGTAGCAAATGGACATGATTGACAATAAATCATCATATAAAAAGACTCAAATGTTGTGACCCAAATGAATAAAGTCATTGTGAAGGGCAAGCCAAATGGCAAGGGACACCAACTACAACATCTATGTTTACTAGAAATGATTGTCTATGCAACATCTATGTTCACTAGAAATGCTTGTCCTGCAAATGTTTGTCTATGCACTAGATACCTCTCCCATGGAAAGTATTTCAAGAGCCTCTTTATATTGTGACTTTTCAATTAAATGTCGACCTTTTGCATGAAGCATTAGTCCCATCATAACAACCCTATTCAAGGAAAAACATCCTTTAATTCAATATGGTTCACAAGAAAAGACTTATACAGGTTTATACAATTAGGATGAAAAACATTAGTAAGGGACATTGATTGCGAGCACAAAAAATATATTGTTGATGGAAATGGCAGTGGAACTGACATTTGTATTTGTGCCAAGTACAATTAATTATGTTATGTATCACCACATGGGTACCATATGCAAAAGAAACATTAAAATTCATCATAAAATACTACCTTTGATCAGTCTCTAAAATAGATGACATCTTTTCTCCATGCTGATTCTAGGGTTCGATGCAAGGCCAGTGATTCAATGCTCTTCTATCCATCTGACACTTCAAGCCAAAGATATGCAGCTATTCCCTTGACACTATAATAAAACTTAACTTGCACATAGAGATATATCCTTGGGTAATCATGAAAAGAGAAATATTGATTGGAAGAAATTAGAGAAAAGGAAAATACCATCAATAATAAAAAAGAACTAACCAAAGAAACACCTATCATATCATAGGCTTTATATCACTGACTCAAAAATCATAACAAACGAAGGGCAAAGTCCAACTTTACAGGCAGACAAGAGATGCACATAACTAAAGATGGGGATTGAGAAATATGCTAAAAATCTATATTACAAATAGTATTTTAATTGCTACAAGTGATTACAAATCAAATGATTCATTTGTGAAGTGGAATCGAGAATTGTTTAGTCATATTTCTGTTCTTAGAAATTATAATCTGACCTGGGTGGTGTTATGGTAGGCAAGCTTTCTAATATTTACCTTGTCAAAGAAAAATAATAAGAGTTTCTATTACACACTTTGGTATTTAAATAAATCTGGAAGTGCACTACATCCATTTACAAGTGGGTTAGCTATAAATATATTGTGTGGCATTGCCTATATTGAGAAAACCACAACAATCAAAGTACACTAGCAAACCATAAGTAAATAAGAAAATTAAGTATTCATATCACAAATAAATTGTTTGGAGAATAGATCATAAATAATTTTGGAAATAGGAGAGAGACATTACAATTTATAAGAATTAATAGTCAAGACTTTATCATTGACAAAATTTATCTATTACTCAGAGAAGTATTTAACAGTGAAACACTATAGAAGACTAGACACATTTCAATAACTTCACCTGTATAACTACAACTCCCACAGATAGTTCAGCAATCCTTTCATTCAAATTTTCTTTCTCGTAATCTTGTTTAGAAACCTAGAAATAAAGAAAATATTCAATTGTCAAATACATTCTACAAGCTAGGTTGACAATAGCACAATTCTCTAATGAGTTATTCTTTGCCAATATATTGATATGATCAAAAAAAGATAGAGTGTTAACCATGATGAGATACTAGTTGCAAACAAAGGAGAAATTACATAAAGAATAAAACTAAAGTGCTCTAATTACAAAACATAAGATTGATAGTCCATGTTAGGGCCCGAAGAACACACAGAGAGAGATAAGAAGGCATACCTCAATCATGCTCCTAATTTGATTAACTCTTCTCTCAACAGCCTCCTGAGTCATCCCATCACTAACTATTGTTGTTGAATCTTTTGTCAGCACTATATTGGTAGTAGTTCCCAAAACCTCATTCCCAATAGTGTCAAAGGCCAGCCCCACTTCATCTCTAATGATAGTGCATGCGTTAAAATACATGGTTTAGATTATAGTTGTCTATATTATTGAATAACATACTTATTTTAAATGTTTTAAAACTGGAAGAGTATACATATGTGTGTGTACTAACATGTGTTATATTCATTCTTCAACCTACTGGATAGTCATTAAATAACATCTAATGAATACGCTCTAAGTTCATAGCCTCTATATGTAACATAAATCATATATAATTTATTCCTATACAAAAATCTAAGCTTTGGTGGTATAGTATATGTCACATATTTTATTTCTGTCCAAAAATGCAATTTAGATAACAACATAGGTTATTGTTTCATATCCTCTAGGTTGCTGCAAAACAGTAACAATATCTAGGTCTCAATAGGGTGAAAGCTTGATTGTCATTTGTATTATAGCACATAGGGCTATAGTGTACCACCTTAATCTCACCATGAGTCCTTGCATATCTGAGTAGATAATTAGGTTGCATTATAGGGCCTCTAAAATGGCAGCCAAAATCATTAAAATTAAGGCACAATCTTAAACTATACTTGGTTGTGATCCCCTATCCTATGATAAAACCCACTAATAAGCCTTCTTTGTAAGACCCAACACATTACTATTTGATGTTGAGCTGGAGAGATTGAAGGATTTAAGCTCTAATATGTTTTCATGTAGTCACGATTTTGCCATGATTAAAGCATAGTTTTTATGTTTCTTGTCAATTTTTTAATATAAATGCTTCGGGTCTTCTAAATATTATTGAACTTTTCATGCACATGTAACTAAGCCTTAAGATGCATCTCTAGTTCTTGGATCTCTTTTCCCATTAAGAGCCTTTATACAAACTTAGGATGCTAGTTTTAGACTCCCATACAAAAACTTAGAGAATCTTCCCCAAGCAAATCCTTGATGTTCAAATTATAAAAATTCAAGTAGAGGGAGGAGGGAGACCTCTAATCTCATTTATAGCAAGGAAATAATGAATTTGGAAGACTATGGAATGCTACAGTATTAGAAATAAACACGAGGAATGAAACTCAAATTTGGCATTGACAATCAAGCAAGTAATTTGCATATACCCAATTTATAAGGAAAAACTATTATGAAGACAATAAACCATGTTACCATCCTTAACATTGATGGTACCATACAAATATTTTGGTAAGGTACATCAATAGATCTAATTAGTTTATATGATTAAGCTTCACATTTCCAAAATTTGCAATATCTAGCATTTCATGCAGATTTAAATATTTTGCAAGGGTTACTGTTGGGCATTCGTTTTGCATGAGGTCAATGGAAAGAATCCATAGTGTAATTCCTCTCTTGAAAAGAAAATCTTGTTAAGGATCCGCTCCAAGGTTCAGTGTTTGTCTTGCGACGTACCAAAATCTGCTCAGTAGAAGATAAATGTGAATGTTCACAAGGAGGCCTTTGTTGGTTCCAAAAACTCTTTTACCTTGGAATCAAGTAAAATCTGTTTGTTGTCTCAAAAATATCACACCAAAAGAACAATATTTTTTGTATTTTCTATTTTTCAATGAATGCAATTCTAACAATGCAACTAGTATGAGGTCCTAATCTAACAGGGGGGTTAGCAAAGAAAATAACAAAACTGAAAGCAAATAACATGAAATCAAATAACTTGAAATTGAAATTCCTAAACAAACATAAGCTACAGAACACAACACGCTGCGAGTTAAACCTTCGAAGAAATCGGTAGGAAACCAATGAAAATAGGAGCAGCGCTTCCTAGAATCCACTGATGCAATCGTCAGTGAGAATCTTTAACAAATCGAATGATGTTTCACTCTTCATCAAATTGCAAGGCCATGGAAAGTGTGCTCATGTGAGACAAAAAGCTATGTAGACACAATCGGGTGATTTCTTCTCAAGCTCGTTACATCAACGGAATTCACATATCTGTAGCAAACACCAAAACTAAAAGATCACACAATCAGAAACAATGCAATAAACCTTTGGCTCAATCACAATCTCATGAATAAAATCCACAAAACAATGACACATTTAGGCAATAATAACTACACTCCAAATGCTAGCACCAAAAGCATAATTTTATAGCATAATTTTATTGCATAATAATGGCGGCCTTTTTTACATTTTACAATGGGGTATTTATAAGAAATCGCCTCCTCAATTTGTGTTGAGAGTGAGAGATATCTTAATGCAATAAAATGCTTTTAAAACATTAAAACAAACTAAATATATACAAACTGGTAATCTAACTAGTGCTTAGAGGGACTCCATCCATATTTTTTGCATTAATTGGATGCATGAGCCCTTTACATGTCAAAAATAATGAAAGCATGAGAGAGAAAGTAGGAGGAAGCCATCAGTCAAAGTAGAAGTATATGGAGGCACCAAAAATAGAAGCTGGCCCTTCACTTGATGTGTGTTGGAGTTAACTTGCCATCAAAATGCATTTCCAATGCATGGAAAGTGCTATTTTAAGAATTGGCAATCAATTGTCGGTGCACCTTTGAATTGCAGAGCTGCAGACTTGCAGAGCTTAATTCGCCAAAAAATCAAAGTTCTCAATTTTGAAAACAGTTTCTGGGTTTTTCTCAAATGAGGTTTTAGATCACTTTTTGTATACGCTCCATGCCCTTTTTTGATGATTTATACCCTCTTTATAGCCAATTACTTCATAAACTTGCACTCCCTCTACTTCTTCAATCAAAAATCTCAAGGCACCTGCATTGAATCTTGTCCCAAAAAGCTGCATAAGATGAGGAACCTGATTTGCTTTATGTGTCCAACCTCTGTATCTTTGACCTTTATCTTCTCTCCACCTGTCCAATCCTTCCCAGAAAGAAACCATGTGATCTAGATTATCCAAGATGATCAAATGTTTGCAACTTTTCATATTTTTTCACAAATTTTCTAGGCATTTTTTAAATGACCTTTTTCGAGGTCTTTTGCTCAAAATTTCAAGTCGAAACCTTTGTCAATCCCTAAAATTGGGCAGTTGAAGGCTCATTGTTTTATGGATTTGAAATTAGATCTTCAATTCTTCTTTCCAATGGTGTAAGAGGTTTTGAATTCTGAGGCCCGAGTCAAAAGTTATGATCTCGACAAGTTGAGAATGCCATTTTTACCTACAAAAGAAGCAAACATTAGTCCGTAGAGTTAACAATGCATAGCAAAAACACACTAGCCATTCAAACAAAACTGGAGGTGAATCTTGAAATCTGGCTAAGTCTGAAATTTTGAAGCCCTAAAATTTGGCTAAGTCTGAAATCTTGAAGCCCTAAAATTTGGCTAAGTTTGGATTTTTGAAGCCCTGAAATTTCCTAGAATCTTTACCTTATCTTTGGGAGGCTTGAAACCTATCTCAAAAGATTTGTCGCATATATTAAAATATATCTTAAGTATAAGGAATTACTCATTGGCTATTCAAGCAAAACTGGAGGTGAAAGGACAGCTTGGCAAGGGCACATGGTGCTCGGGAGTGCAGTAGCGCGAACATGCACAAGACACCTTGATTGTGGGTGCGCGCACACTTACAAATTAGGTGCAGCACGACATGGCGCAGCGTGGTGCGTGCGCGCACATGAGCGCGCAGGAAAGGGCACGATTTTGTGAGTACACAGCATAGCACGCAGGTTGCACAAGTGTGCGGCACATTTTTTTCAACTCTCTTTTTTTTTGTTTGGGTTTTTTCAATTTTTTAATTTCTTCATCTTTTTTTTTTAAAAAATTTTTTTAAAAATTAATTTAAAAAAAAATTAAAAAATTTTGGACTCAACTTTCTAACTTATTTAACTGAGTTTTCTTCTCCCAACTCCTGAACTATGAGTCCGAGAGTCAAAAAAAAGTAGAGGGTTCCCATTCCTAGTAAGGAATGGGGCATGTGTTGTGGACACCACAATAATTACCTCACAAAGACATCAATGATTTCAAGAATGCAAGATCATAAAACAAATTGAGCACCAAATTTGAGAGAATCATTAAAAAACTAAAAAAGGATAGACTTAATGGTGCCTGGGTTGATTACTTAGAATCATAATCTTTAGATGTGTTTTGATAATACAAATCTGGCTAGACCAAGACCAGATGACAAATTTCAGGTATTGAATATAAAAGCTCATGGATCCATCCCAATAAAGGGTAGAACCATGGTGTTGGCCAACTAACAAATTCAATATGCAATATCAACTTCTTGGGTTTCTTTTTCATGATGATGTATTTTTTTACTCAAGGCCATTATACTTTCTCTATGTAATGGATATACTCAGTTATAGAAAGGGTTGCTATGCATGTAATAGAAATAATAAGCCTTATGCATTTTATCATGCAGATAAAGTCTTTACGAAAAGTGAGTATAGAAATGTATTCTAAGCACAAAACAAATAATGATAGAAATAAAAATAACTCTGCTCACATACTGCAAAACCTTTCAATCAAAAAGATTTTTTCAATAAGTATCCTACCAAAACTGAATATAACCACAACTCTCTTGAGAAGAGAAAGGAAAACAAAGGGGAAAAACTATGAAATTGCCCTAAATCAAATTAAATTGTAAATTCACTCTATGAAAGCAAAAAAACCATGAAATTGTCCTAAATCAAATTAAGTTGGAAAGTCACTGTACAATTAACCTTATTAGGAAATTCAAAAAGATAAAGGTATATGTTAATGCAGTATGAAAGAAGGTAGCATGCCAAATCAAAGCTTACAGATATCTAAAGCACTATGATTTTTAGTCTCTTGCCAATTAAAAGTGGCATTCATAAATGCACATGAACCACTAGATGTTCTCTGCCTCCACAATCTACAATCTGAATCTATTAACAATGCTCTGCTCAAAAGATTTTCATGAAATTTTAAAAACCTTAACTAGACAGGCATTGTGGTTATATAAAAACAATGCTGCCACATACTTTGGAAGTATGTATCATTTTGAGGTTGCAGAATTAACAAAATATTTGCTTTAGATCTTATAATGTGTATATGGACTAAAAATATACAAAAGATTTTTCATTCGAAGTCAACAGCTCTAATTCAAGGATAGCTCATTGTATTAAATATTAAGAGTCAACCAAGCACACCACCAAAGATTAGAAAAATCCAGGTGTACAAAATCATATAACTATTATAGTTGGCACAGGTTTGAGTCATAGTCTAGCACCCAAAAATGGCTATTTATTCCATGTACTTCAAACAAATTGCTAGGAAAAAAAAATATAAGAGAAAAACAAATAGTCAGAAATTCTAGTGAATCAATAAAATGAGTACATGTACATAGAGTATGTGGTTTTTGTTAACAAAATAAAGTTAAAACAAAACATGAGAATTTCAATTTCAAGACTACACTGGAAAATTCAAAGAAAACATTTAAATTAATTTAATCCTGAAAAATAAGATTCTCTGTTTCAGCATTAGCAAATAATAAAAATAGAAGAAAGATAAAGACAGAAGAAATGAAATAACAAACATCATTGTAAGGCAAAAATTGAAAAGAGAAAATGGGCACAGAATGTCTCTTATAGATGCAAGAAACAAATTATATTAAAAAACCTTCACACCTAGCAAAAATTTCATACAAAACCATCAAAAGGAAAAAATGTGGACTTAATACTAACAAAATTATCAAATACACTAATATATAAAGTATTTTTTGGGTTATTTCTATAAATCATCTATAGAGGAAAATGACTACAATTTTCAGAACAAGAAAGAGGAATGGCTGAGATTTAGATATGACAAACACTAAGCAAAATAGGAAAAATCAATAACCTAATAAACTATAGAGAAGATCTAGTACCATAACAAGGAGAGATTCATTATATTATGGCTGGATTTGAAAGATGAGTGATAACCTCTATCATATAGTTATGAAGGAGCTGAGAAAACATTACACATCACCTTAAAATAAGGACATTCATGAACAAATTCAATTGTCATATAAACAAGAATGCACAACCATATTTATGGCTTTCATCAAAGAAGAGAGAGAGATAAGTTTTCCATAGAAGCAATAGTCAAGAAAAGTTCTAATTCAAGCCGAGACAATTGTAAAGAATGTAGAAAACATTAAAATATCAATGTCTGGATATATGAAAAAAGATTAAAATTAAAATAAGTCATCCTTATTGAAGTTAGTACAATACTGAACTGAAACCTTGAAAGTGTGAGAATAAAAGAAAAGAAGAAAAAATCACAAAAAGAAACTAATAGTACCCAAAAGAAATATAAAAAACAAAAGAAAATAATTGTTTGTCTTGAGGTCAAGTTGTGCTGGCGCTAGGTACATTGCTCACTAGACCCCACTAGGGGCGTTGCCCAAAGACTCCCACTACAGGGACATTGCCCATATACTCACACCGTCCCTCAACCATATTGGGGGCATTGCTCCTAAACCCTCATGAAGGATGCTGCCCCTAAACTTCATCAGGTCTCCACTCCTAGACCTCCTCCAGTTATTAGGGTCTCTTGTCATGTAAGAAACTTGATAACAATGAGGAAGTGACAAGGAATCAGGATCTAACCCTTGCATGTGTTGACTTAAACATTATTGTTCCAAAACTTGCCAAATAATATCTCTATTTGAGGTAAGATTGTACAAAACATGGTTAGTGGGATTGGCATTGTAACTCATAGTGGATCAAGTGAAATTGAACCAAATGTTGACTTTGATGCTTTTGATGAATCGCAATAGTGCTGTCCATTATTGTTTGTTTCAAAGTATTTACTAGTTTTTTTGCATGAAAATTTTGGTGTTTTGTAAGATTTTAAGGTTGATAGAAGGCTATCAATCATTTATTAAAAGTCTATTTAGCATTGGAGTCAAATATATTGTAAAAGTCTTATTGAAATAGTGTTGAACAATTACTGTCTTTCATAAACACATGACAAGAACATTGCAATTTTGTAAGCAAATGAAGTGAGGCCTCTCCCACTGTCTGTTTAGTACTATAACTTGTGGGAGAGGAGTCCAATGTTTTAATATGGATTTCTACTATGGAATAAGTGCAGGTTTATAAGAAGACAGAGAGAAGAATAGACTCACAGAGCAGTGTGACTAATGAACAAACAGTGAAGGTGCATTTGCAAGGCACCACATGGTCGATAAGATAAACTAAGGGTTGGAGTAGATGAATATTGATTGGAAACATTTGAGTGAGTAAAATTTAAGGTGTTTGAACCATTAGAAAGGTCTTGTAAGTCTAGGAAGGGTCTTTTCTAGGAAGCCCTAGGCTAGAAACCCTTAAAATGAGGGTTTGATGAAAAAATGTCTAGAAATACATGGAGGGTCAAACAAATTGAGGAATCCTACTATGTAAGAGATGCCCTAAGACTATGTCAAGGTTTGGAGTGTTGGGTATAAGTGCAAAGAGTAGTTTCTTTGGCTATTGATCTGTAAACTCTGAGGTGCACATACTTGGTATAGTTGAGAGGAAGTATAAATTATTGTTGATTCAAAATTTTTGTTTGGTTGTTTAAAAAGAACATTGTGATTTTTGAGGATTTAGAATCTAGAGTACAACATTGTAGGTAGAGGTAGAATAGGTGCATTTGAAGTTTTTCTAAAGTATGTATAATGGAGTACTTAATGGTGCATCCATAAATCAAGTATATGTTAAAAATATCAAGTTTAAAAACTCTTATTTTTCAATGAACATTCTCTCAAGTACAACTATGGATCAATTCATATTAAGAGACTTCATACTAATTTATAGCATAAAGGATAGCAAATGATTTGATGTATTAATATTCTCTAATCTTTTTTATTATGGCATTCTAATAAAACTAGGATTTAAAAAGAAAAAAATGTATGCTAACCTCATCATCTTCATCTCTTCATTTTATTTCTTTGATCTCTTCTTTTAGTTTCTTCAGTATTCCATTCCATCAGGGTTGTGCCTGTATTTTCAATGAATAATTTTCAACATCATTCACTCAAAATTTCACACATGTGACTCACAATGTCAAGTTACAAAACTAAAAGTGTAATCAAAATGGGAGGAGCAGAGAATGGAAATCTCTCTAAATGAAGAATCCAATAAGTGGGATGGAGGTATTACATCTCTTTCCAATTTAATTATGCAAACCTTTGAGTGCCATAAAGACCCATTAATAATATACCAAGATTTTATGTCAAAGTAGGGTATGGGATGGAATAGGGTGATCCTATTTTGATAGGCTTATTTAACACAATATTAAAAATATAAAGTAAATGTGTAAACACAAGATTATATAGAGGAGAAAGAACTATTTCAACTTATAAAGCACAAAACAATAATAGGTCAGACACAATACGTGGATTAGATAATAGAAGAAAGAGCTATTTAAACTTATAGAGGACAAAATGATAATAGTTCATACACAATGCCTAAATTATAAAAAGAACTTGTCTAGAGTCATGAAATATACTTGATTGGTCACTATAAGTTTTAACTATCAAACACTTTAACCATGAACCAAGGATATTGAATATCATGTAGAGTATCAATATCAGGGTATTTTTAGTCAAAGTGTTTTTTTTAAAATCTTGTAGTTGCAAATGCAGGGTGATAGCTACCTTATTTCCTATGTAGAAATTACCAATTGATTACCTTGATGTTTGTATGTAGGAAAGAATACTAGTGCCCACTTCAAAATCCACTTGTACACATGGAATAATAGGGGAAGAAACTATAGTCTTGGTTTTTATTTGAGCATAGATCAGTCCAATTCCTTGGGCATTGTAGACACTAAGTGTTGTAGCAGTGCTTGGCTTTTGTGTTCTAGTTTGGAAGCATGGAAAAATTTTACCTTTTGCTAAAGTAGCATTAAGAGAGTTTGTTTTGCAAGTCCTGCAAATTTATTAATTCCTATGAGAACCATTACTTCATTCAAGGTGAAAGTTAGCAATAAATGTTAGAAGTCATACCTAGCTTGTGAGGCAACAACATCCCTAGAAGCAATGTCTTTTGCATAAACAAGGCTATATGACTTCCCGATATGCTTTTTGGTATACAATGCTTGAGCCTATTGGAAAAAATATGCCTTATAGTAATGCCATCAACCTTTAAATTACTAAATCAATAGAGAAATAAAAATGGTTTAAAATTAAATTGTGTACAAGTTTTTTGTATCAATCTTTTAGATTAGATTTCATGATTCATCATCAGGATATTATGAATCATAGAGTGGGGTACAAAAATTGTGCACACAATTTAATCCAGAGACAACTTTCTCTATACAATATAGATTGTGGAAATCTCTTATTATTGATACTAAGTATGAATGATCCAACTATATTAAACATCTTACACAATTTTCTAAATAGAGAAGAATGGGTTTTTAACCTTGAGCTGTATTTGTAACTGTATCCAAGTAAGGTCCAGACATGATAACAAGAGTGAGCACTATTTTGAGCTATGACATTGCTCAATTATGGTAGAAAAAATAAACCTTTGTCTATTCACAAAAAAATTTTATTGTCTTCTCTTCCACACAAACCTCTGGATGCATCAATGACTTTTCATTATAAAACACTGATGACACACAACTCTGTTAAACAAAATCAGATTGCACACAACTATTAAATATTAAGAACTTCCAGTGATGCAAAAATATTTGAAGAAAGTCGAAATAAAATTCAATATTTCAAAGAATAGAAAATCTAATATGAAATTGGATATTATAGTAGAAAGAAAACAAAATCTCCATAATATTTACCAATATTTAAAGTTTAAACAGAGCCAAAACTACCATGAGCTGGTAACAAAAAAATTGGGTACAATTTTTACTAGCATTACTACTTTAGATACATACATCAAATATTTTAGGAGATTCTATGGATCTCAGAGAATAGAATATTGAATGCTCCACTTTTGATGAAAAAATGACTTTGTATGTTCTACAAGGATTATGTGTTGGATGTTTCTACAGATGGTAAAGTAAATGTTCCATTTTAAATTTCCTTGCAGAAAAAGTTAACTAAAAAAGCTTTTATTTTCTTACCATGTAGAGCAATTGATATCAAAGACTTACAGAATAGTCATCCAAGGATTGTGAACCACTTTTTTAATGTGAGCATCTCTGTATCCCCTACTATAGGTGGACTTGATCTCTAGCAAGCTTATTTTGACTGTATCTTTTATTTTCAACAATGCCAATATTTTTAACTTGGCCTAGCCCCATCCTATTAGATGCTTGATCCATGTCACTTTGCCAGTAATGAATAAGAATAGCATGTGTATTAAAGATAAATCACTTGAGCTAGAAACTGTATCCATCTTTATGAATCTAAAATATGACATAGCAAAAAGTGGAATAGTTCTGATGGAGAAATATTATGAATGAGCCAACTTCAGCATCAAATGCCTGAATAACAATCAAAGTATGCCTCAAATTCATAATATTTGCAACAATATAGAGACCTTCCTCTTTGTTCACTATCTACATTAGCCATTTGATTAGATGTATTTTGAGAATTAGTGGAATGGTTCCGAGACATTGAACATCCTCTCCTCTGCCCACATACAGCCCCAGATTGACAGTTATTGACATCATTAGGTCTAATACGAGACAATGATTGCCCTTTTCTATCACTTGAGTCCACCTTGCATTTCTCTATGACTCTGGAGGCTTCTTCTAGTACTGTGGATCCTCTAGAAAGGGGATTAACTGTCATATTTCCAAAATCCATTTGACCATTCAAAAAAATGTCTATTGATGAGGAGGATTGAGAATAGTTATTTGAAGCGTCATTGCTCCTTGATTTCCTATGGGCTCCATTTTGAGAGGAATCTTATTTTCCTTTGTCTGTTGCAGCTGCACTCCTGTCTTGTGACCCAGTCAAAGATCTTTTAGAAGTTGATTTAAACAATGCCACAATCATCACCAGTTTGAGCACATGCCAACTAATTGAAAAGAAACAACACATATAATATTAGCTTACACATAAAATTTGGTAATTCCCCAAAAAGGAGAATAACTAGAATAATAAAACAAGTGTAGGTCCATTTATCAAGGGCAGTGGATCCTAAAACAACCACTCCTACAATCCACCACTCAAAAAAGTCTAATCAGAATTACAGTAAATATCTAAATAATGGGTCTATTTTTTTTTGTAAATGCAATACTTTAGGTTGGACAAGTAAGATGGAAATTTTATACCAATAGATTTGTATCAAATTAATTTAAAACTACCCTCTAAAATGTAAAATATGGAGAAGACAAATCACAAATTTAGCATGGCTCAGTTAGATTAAATCATGATTATACACCACCGTAACATTATGGTGTCTTAAAGAAAATATAAATAATATTAATCACACTGATCCTATAGTTCACTCTCTTTCTTGGAGAAAAGCTCTGAATATCAACTAGAAATTGACCAGCTTGTTGATGTGCTACATGTAGTTTCACTTATGGTGCATAATTCAAAAAGAAAATACTAATGTCAGGAAATGTGTTATTATAAAACTGAAATGTGATGAATGTGTGTAGATGTGAAAACTATGAGTGAGGTTGTTATTGTGTAAGTTTTGGGTGATTGAATGCAAGATTTATATTTCTCCAGGATTTATATTTTGTTGCCACTATTGATAATCAATTTGTTAAACATTGACAAGCCTAGAAATACAACTATTCACAATAGCTAGTTTACAGAGCATGGTAATTATAATTGATAATTTAAATTGTAATTAATGTATCAAAACTATTCCTTTAGGTGAGGCTTAATTTTTCTTGAGACAGTATACTCTTATTTTCCTTATTTGGAATATGTGTGACAGTGAACAATACCAATATGTGTGACAGGGAATGACAATTTGTAATGTTGCCTGCTAGCAGGCAGCATAACAATAAAAAGACAAAGTATAAATTACTTTATATGTTATATAAATAACTATTATATAATGCTTATTTCATTATAAACATATATCATATATCTACATATTAAATCATTCTTATAATTGAATATTAGATCATTCTGAAATATGGGATAGGATATCTAGATATATAAATTAAAACACTCAGATATATAATTCAAATATATACTGTACAGACACACACAAGACTAAATAGTAAGTAATTCTTAGTCCCACCAGGAGTAAGATATAGCATTTGGTAAATCAACATTACTCATAGATATGCTACATAAGTAATTTGTTGTTAGACAATGTTTATCGACATTGTAAATACTTCATTTCCTTACTTATCTCTTTGTGTACTCTTCTTCCCATTGATCAGAGTACCAATTCTATTAATATATGTAGTCCTTTGATCAGTACAGTATATATGTAACTGATATTCTATGGTCTTTTATTGATTTCCTGATATATGTGCTCTGACTTCTGATCCTTTGATAAGTACTCAAATATATTTTCTAATCCCTAGTTCTTCCAAATATATATCTTATATTCCCCTATTCTTCCATCGAATGCCCATATTCCTCCCTTCTTATTCCTATTGTCTATCTTTATTATTATTGATATCTTTTATGAGCCATATGCTTTTAAATGACCTTTTCTTTGAAAATATGTGTCTATCCATTTAGTAATTGCAGCCTTCATTTAGAATAATTGTTAGTATTCACTTAGTAAAAACTGTCCCTCTATTCACAAATTCATTTCCTGTAAAGAGTGAACAGAGAAAGGAACAGTGGGTGACTGATGAACAAACTAATATGAAGATATATATTTCACATCCCTCCTATATATCTTTATAGGATTACAAAAATATTATATTAATTAATCAGTTTACTGATTTATATATAAATTTGTTATATAACATGATTTTGGGTTGCACATATTACACACATGTCATTGGTTGTCCAATGGGGAGTGTAGATTATCCAAAACATCCAAAGCTATCGCTATCAACTCCATGACAAATTCCTCTGCTTCGGGTTTGTCCTACCAAACTCTAACCCACTTGAAGCATTCAAACATGGTTGTTAAGCCTTGGAGAACCTTCCATAAAAATTTTAACAATGGGCACCCAATTTTTTTTTATTAACAACATTTTGAGCTCCTAGACCTACAACATTTTCTCCTTCACACTCTCCATGCTTTCTTTTCTACAGATGCAAACAAATTTGTACTGGTCTTGCAACAAAAACACCAAATAAATCTCAAATGCTTCAAATGTATGAGGATCACATGGATGCAATGAGTGCTAAGTGGACTATTTGTAATCACAAGAGATGAGCTCTTGTAAACCTCTACTCTTGCAATTGTTTCAAGATCGGTACTAATTAAACATCACATAATTTGACATGACAAAAAATACCACCTAGTTGTTAATGAAGGAACTGAGCAGATCTATGATCAATGGTTCATAAGGCACATAACTTGTTGAAGGTTTTGCAAATGGCATGGCAAGCTAAGAAGGCTTAATCTTGGGCAAAACTTTATGGTCAAGGAAAGTTGGATCATCACAGAATTGAGTAGGCAGACCTTCTAGGAAGTTGCAATACTTCAACCTTGTAAGTGTCACCTCAATGCAATGGGTACTAAACAAACAATTTAAGTTGATGAGAAATGGTTGTTATGAATTCAAATTTTAAGCATCACCTCAATGCATTGGGTATTAAACAAACAATTCAAGCTAATGAGTATGGGTTTTTATGAACCAAAACTCATGAAATATCCATTAAGTCCATACATGTTGTTTACAGTGAGTATGGGTTTTTTTTAAGAACATACCTGCTATTTATAGTCAGTAAGTTTCTATATCCTCTAAGAAATTTGAAGCAATGAGCCAAAGTCACATGGTTGAAGATGATCATTGTCCCCTCAAAGTGCCACTGTTTGATAAATTGTTGCATTGAAATATGATCTAGAAAGGGCCTTTTCACATAGTATGTTGGAACTATTTGGCAATGATTGATCATGTGGTTATTACAAAGAGGCTAAGGACCAAACATGGAATCATGGAGATAGTGCATAGATGTACAAAGAAAATGCAAGAAACATCAAAGAGATTGTTAACCATTCAATGGCCTTAGTAAAGACAAATCTTGGCACTTGAAATGCATAGTGCAATGGGATTAGTAAGATATAAATTTTTTTGATAGAATGCCCAAAACAAAGCTTGGAATGCTGATTGATGGACATGCATATGGGAAAGCATGATATGTAATGTTTTATATCAAAAATTTCTTTGACTCTATTGGCTCAGTGCATGAGATACACCTGCAACTTCTCTACACAATCAGCTTGCTATGAAATGTTTTAATCCAGATGGTCAAAACATGTAGAAAGAACATGAATTGTTTGACTGAAAGAATTCATGACATTGGTATCAATGGGTCTCTATGAAAGGCAAAGAAAGGATACCAATTCATTTAAAAAAGTCCCAAATACCATACTTCCATCACAATTCAATTATGAAATATAACATGCAACACCATGTCTGATTAGATTGCTTCCATAACTCACAAGTTATAACTTTATTCCCTCTAGTTTCATAAAATGATCTTCCCTAAAGAATTTGGTTCTTGTGACAAACACCCAACTGCTCTTGTTGTCCATTGCAGGAACATACTCACATGCATCTTGTTTTGTTGTTGAAGAGGCGTGATTGGTATTGAAGAGTCATTGAGCTTCTTGCATGGTGTACAAATAGATTGAAAAAGATTGCTTATAACATAGTAGAATCATGACAGTTCCTTTCAAACTTCTAGAAACTCTTTTCTATCTCCTTTAAAACATCAAAAATTGCTTGATGAGGACAATGCTTTTCCCAAGGTGATGGAGATATTAGGACCCTATTATTCTATCCTTCTATATATACAACGCTGAAGCACTTGTCACATGCTTAACCTTAAAATTAGTTTACATTACTCCCTTAAAGCCTATATATTTTCCAATTATTGGAGGTTTCCTTCTTGATGTGGTTTGCAATTTCACTAATTTTTAATATATTTAGAAGAAATATCATAGCAATTTAAGCTATGTATGTTAGTATTAGGGTTCAATTTAGGGCTATCCCAAACTCCTACACTCATTCTGTGAAGGATCTTCACATAGCTACACTTGGGAATTCAAATGCACTAGTTAAATTGTTAAAGATAATGATGGACATCAAGCTATTGATGTGATAAAAGAAAATACCAAGTATCTATTTATTTTCCAATTATTTGAGGTAGACTTCTTGACATGGTCTACAATTTTGTGGATTTTTGCATTTATTTAGAAGAATATCATAAAAATTTAAGATATGTATGCCTTTATTAGGGTGTGATTTAGGGCAGCGACTATGCATCCACCAAAATAGATAAGTCATATGAATGGACTATAGAAAAAATATATAGAATAATATGATTTAAGGATACAAAAAAATCTTGCACTCACACTGTGAGGGATCTTTGAAGAGCTAAAATCAGTAATTCAATAGCAATAATAGTTTAACAAATTAGTTGTTTAAGGTAATGATGTACATTAAGCTACTGATGTGATAAAAGAAAATGCAAGTGTTGATGTAAAAGAGGTTGCTATCTATTATCCAGGATCCTTCTTTAGAAAATGACTTCTAAGATGTGTTTTTGAGTGCATGCTTTAGGTAGTGTGCAGCTTAAGTGAATAATGTGCAAGTTCCATGTGTAATTTGAAAAATAACATTGGAAAAAACAAAATAAATATGTCCCATTTACCTGCTAAATACTTATCTTGTCGATCTGCACCTGTGCATATGCTCTATCTTTTGCCAAAACAGTAATGTCATGATAACATGTATATGCAAGGTTTTTAGTCAAAAAAGCAAAATTTTGCAAAATAAAAACAATAAGAACAAATCATTTAAGTACCCTACTCCTAACACACTAGCACAACTAACACCACTTTTTCATGCATTTCCAAATCAATCACTAATAATTAAAATATTAATAAGTAAAAAGTGTACTATGCGATAAGTATAAACACTAATGGAATCTCATTTGTAAAAATGATTCCAATGAATGGATACAACTTCACTAGTACAATACTTTTTCAATATAGATTACCTTCTAGAATAGATATCCACTAGTAAAAAAATTTCTTCGACAATTGGGATTGCACTTACTTGAGTTGCAATAGTAGAGACATTTTTAGATTTTAGGAAAACTGTCATCATCTAAGAGCATTGCACTTGTATTTGAAAGTTTCATCAAGGATAGTATAGGCCATAGTCAGACTTTTACATGAGACCAATCAAAGTTTGCATATTCCAAAGTACTTAGCAACAAATTGTGTCCCTTGATCATGATCCTTCAATAAGGATTTCATCTCCACTTTATTTTCACAAATTCATACTTGAGACTCATTGTTAGATTTTAAATGGATCCAAATAACCTATCTCTACAGCTGATTAAGCCCTAAACTGTTTAATATATTTTTTAACAAAATTAAGACACCTATAGTACATGAGAATTATGAACATATGATAGCAACTTGCAAAAAGTTCCATCTAAAAAAACACATGCTACAAATAATGCATCATGTCATTGC
The DNA here is from genome assembly GCA_028749045.1 of Cupressus sempervirens. Lineage (NCBI taxonomy): Eukaryota > Viridiplantae > Streptophyta > Pinopsida > Cupressales > Cupressaceae > Cupressus > Cupressus sempervirens. The sequence continues at coordinate 95,475,091 of CM053785.1, forward strand.
CTACATTAAGATGAATAATATATTCAATGATAATAAACTAGACTCCTGATATAAGAAATTTCAAAAATAAAATTCAAAAAAGATGTATCATGATCAAGAAGAATAAGAAGAAATGAGAATCATATGCCAAATTTTTTAATTAGTGATGAAAGCTCCTTTCCCCATGCACACAAGAAGGGTGATAGCCAAATGCGAGATGTTAAGTTAGACAACATGCAATATAAGAAGTCTATGTAGTTCAAAAGAATCCTTTGGTGAATGTTGATTCCAACTATAATCTAAAGTTTACCATTTTCATTAAAAACCAGTATTCCATGTTTGGCTTGTGGCTCATTGTACAGAAATGGGGTAAGTGATAGAAGATTTCACCATAGATTCTAAGCTGCAAATGCTTTTTTTTTTTTATACTAGTTCAAATTATAACATAGGTAGAATGATTAAGTACTATGGTGGTCAATTAAGGGCTACTTCAGCAAAGACCATTTTGGTTGGAGCTTGACAAGGTAATAAATGAAGCATTGTGTGTGGAAATATAGAAGATTTAGCTACGTATTTAGCTGATCAACATGATAACTTGTTACTGGACCGAGGATGAAAGAGATAACTTCAGAGTTAAATCAAGGAAAAGCTGAGTGGGTGAAGAATTCTATCATCATTGGGGAAAGGAATAGAGTTGTAATAGAAGATGTGCAAGCAATAATGAATGGTGACTACTACAAAATAGCAATACTATATGGTGACAAAGCAGAGGTTACATGACTTTATTGAGTCTTGTACATCAACAGAGTATTGGTACAATTAAGGGACTTGCCATTGAAGGTTATCAAATCCATTTAGAAGCAAAATAATAGCAACCCGAACTACTCAAGAGTTAGCTCATACCATTAATACAATTAATCAAAGAAACTCACAACATTCATAAGGTAAAGAAATCCTTATTTGCAAATCTACAGAGAATATGCAAGCCTGGATGAAAATTTTATGGTATATCTCATAATTTTTTCCATATTCATAAAACCCCAAGAAGAATGCTTAGAATGGTAATCACATTGCATTTTTTTTCAAAAAAACCAGAAAGCAAAAATAAAGATGTAACTTACAGCAATAGAACTCTTGATTTGGCATTGAAAATATCAGAGATCTCATTACATACAGTTCACAACAAGCTCACACCAAGGGTTGCATAGAGATCATAATAAGCATGGCGTCCATGGCTGGAAAGAACCTAACAAAATATGGCATCCAATGAGAAAAACTAGGCAAATTTGTCCTCGTGGGAATGAAGTCCCAATTTTTCTCCCACTTGTGCTCATGTGAATTTGAAGTCCCAATTTTTCTCCCGCCTCTACTCATACCTTTAGGATTGCCTGCAAATTAATGAAAGTTTTTCTTTTTTACCATTGCATGAATGAATGAAACTTTTCTTTTTTTTACATGTAAGCCCCATGTTGGTCAAAATTTTGACCAACACGGGACTTACATGTAAAAAAAAAGAAATTTTTGCCTTAACATTCCGAACAACCTAAACTTATTTAGTTGATGGTCAAAAATTTTGGTCAAAAATTTAGGTTAAATGTAGTAGTGGTGTGTGTGTGTGTGTGTGTGTGTGTGTATTTGAGTGATTAATGTAGCATGACAAAATGGATAATGATTTAAAATAAATGACATGGCAATAATGATGCAATGAAAAGTTGATGTGATAATATGAGTGTAATGACATGAAATCAAATATGGTAAAATGAAATTGGTTTTAATGAAATGAGACAAAATGTGATGAAATGAAATGATAACTAAGAGGTAATGGATTGAAAATAGGGAAAGAAATGACATGGGATGAAATAAAATGAAGTGAAATGATATGATAGGTAATGCAATGGGATGACATGAAATGATATGTGATAAAATGAGAGATAATGGAATGGGATGGAACATCTAAATAGACAAAATGAGATATGATGAAATGAAATGAAGTAATGAGATGGAATGAAATGTTGAATGAACAAAATGATATATGATGAAATGAAATGAAGTAATGAGATGGAAACCAATGTAATGTGGTGTGATGTGATATAATGAATATGGAATTAGATGAAAATGGGAAAAAACACAAAAAATGTAAATGCATGAATATGTGGCAAAGTGTCATGGAATGAAACATTGTAACATGAGAATAAAAAGGAATGCCCAAGTGTTGGGATGGGATGAAAGGAGGTGGAAAGATAAATTAAAATGTGGCAAAATAGGATGAGACAAATGAAGTGTGAATGAAGGAGAAAAATAGAAGGAAATGAAATTGTTTGAGAGTCAAAGGCTATGAGGTGGAGTGTCAATTTTTGAGATTCAAAAACCACAAAATGAATGGATGAAATAGCGAAATGAAGGAGATGGAGGATGAGAAAAGATGATCCAATGAGTCAGATGAAATGGAAGGTGGTTAAGTGAGATTGTTTGATATTCAAAGGTGACACAAGGTAGCCAATGAGGTGGTAAAATTTGGTAGTGACTAGAATTTTCTGAGATTTGAAAGGCACATAATGCAATGAGTGGAGTGGAAAGGTGAATTCATGAAGTGCAATGCTGGTATGGATGGGATGAAGAGACAAAGTCCATGATAGTTGAGTTCTTAGAAGCTCATCTTGAGGTTGATGTTGATGTTTTTGTCCACTTTTGATAACTCGTCATGAAGTTGTTGATTAATGTTGGTGAATTGCATCCTAATTTAAGTACCAACCATTTGTTTTCAAGGAACCCAAGATGAAAATGCAAACTAGATGTATGCAATTGACTGTCACTTTTTTGAAAGAGATGCAAACTAATTGTCATCATAGACCATGTGATAAAAAGTGACTAAGTACAACCACCACTAGCTCCTGGTTATAGTGATATGAATACTATTCCACACCGAGAAGTACCAACAAAGATGATCAATGTACAAGAAAACATGAAAACCACTAAGAAATAGAAGCTATAGCTATAGAATAATAAAAATAGACATGCAAATGGTCACTTGTTAGATAAAAGACCTCATCTAAGGTAGCACACAAAATTGGTCGAGGTACACATGGAATTTAATACAAGAGGAGGCACTTAGAAGTGGACACCAATAATGTTTGAAACCAAAGGATCACTAGAGTTAAACAGTGAAAAATCAAAAAAATATCTTGACTTCATCCTGGTACCTCTAGTCAAACACATCATCAAGGTACTAAAAGCACATGATAGGATAGAAAACCATTATTTGTGGATCAGACGTGCTTCTAGTTGTGTGTAACAGTGTTAATTTTGTTTAGTTCTACCAAGGAGTAATTATTGTACGAGGTGGATAAGAAGGCGTGGGATGTGTCAGCGATGATTTAGTAGTAGAATTTGATGGTTGGTGTGCATCAACAAAAATTTGGGTGGCTAAATGTTGAAGCCAAGGGTACTAATGCAGTGGAATGCTGAGAGTGGATACATGAAAGACTAGTACAGAACAAGTCTCGGGTGAGTGAGAACTATAAATAGGTAGATAATATGGGAATGAATCAAGGTGAGGTGAAGAGTAGAATGTGATTATTGGATGTATTGAGAAGTTGTAGGTATGGTGCAAGTGAAAGTATGTCAGGCTCACCAGATCAGTTGTGCAAGAGGGTGATGCTAGCTAGGGAAGGTGGATGAGACAAGGGTGACAAGTGAAGTGTGTTTGGTGAATCTCTAAGGAGTGGGTGGATTAGTCAAAAATCCAACTGTTAATTTTTGGTCTGAGTGAGGCAAGTCAGCTGGGACAAGGGCCAGCAAAACTCAAAGAGGTGGGGATGGAGGTAGAAGAAATACCCTTGTCAACTTGAATGATTTTATTAGGGACTATAGTACAATGGGCATTATAGATGGTATTAGTTGATGAGCCAACAACCTAGGTCAAGAATAGTCTACCTAAGAAGATGAAGAGTATGTTGGAACAGAGGAGGAGGTGGGGGAAATAAAATCTCTTGAAATTTCCATGGGAGAAACTTCAAAGGATGTGGGAGGTGTTAGTGGAGGTGAAGTAATGAGTACGACACATCAGTGGATGAGTCTTAGGACATCGAGATGAGGGTCAACAGAAGGGGGAATGAGCAGTGTAAATGTGGGGGAGCCACATCTAGAGGTGGGAGACAAAGATCATTCATCACCAGACGTGGAAGGATTACAAAGACTATTAGTTGTAGAGAGAGTTCGAGAGAAGAATGCAGAATAGGAGGTCACATTTTTTTTGGGATTGATGGAGAAGGCATAGGAGGATGGGGCAAAAAACTGAGGCAAGATGACTACAAGTGGGGGTGGATGCAGAGTGGGCATGGGTGCAATTGCTAGAGGTAGAGCTGTGTGTAGAACATGCATGAGTGGAGGGAAGTGATGTGGGAATGTAGGCTAAATGGTCATGAGCTCAGTGGTTACAAGAATCCCATAAAGATGGCATAGGTGGGTTTAGAGAGTGCTCAAAATGAGTTGGTGTTATTGCAATTTCCATTTGAGTCATTTAGGGAAGTGATTGCAAAGGCAAACTCATTAGCATTGAAGTTGCAGGAGTGGTTAGCATTAAGTGAAGGGAAGATGAGGCAATTATAGCAGCATTTGGGTGAGGCAAAAGTGAATGTGGAGTGTTGACAAATGATGATTGAATAGATGCAATAGGAGTGGGATGTGGCCTAATGAGCAATTACTGCATAGGGGGTAATCAATTTGGTGGAGAATGTGTTCATAGAAATGCACTCGATGACAAAGGTACACTGGGAAGCCGCTTATTGGATGGGACATTATTATTAGGCATTCCTGAATGAGGACTAGCAAGAGATGTAGTTTATAGATAGGGAATTTACACATCTATTGAACATGCAATTATGTGGTAGGAGGTTTTTAATTCACATGGATGCGATGTGGACATGTAAGGTGTTGACATTAGGAGCTTCTTTATCTAGAGCTAGGCCAGAAGAGACACCATTGATTGGATAACCTATTGTACCACCTCCCCTAGGGAGGCCACAATAAATAATCCATTAGACACTATTTGAATGTAATGTTGTCATTGCTATCATAGTAGAATAAAAATTTTGTGCTTGTTGTTGTGGTAATCAAAGGGACAGCTAATGCTGATTGTAATGCAGGGTCATGTTTTATTTTTGGGATTTTTAGAATATATATGGATGTTTTTGTGTTTTTGTCAAATATTTAAATGTTTTTGGATTTTTGATAGATATTTGAATGTTTTTGTATCTTTTTGATAAATATTGGAATGGTTTGACTCTTGTAAAAGTGGGAATAATACAATCCAGAGTGAGGATTATCATGATCAGTAGGTGAGAATGTTTGTGTGTATATTAAGAACTATTATAGATAATAATAAGGCTAATGTGGGGACATTTCTCTAGGTGTGTGACAAGATGGACATTCTCGAGGCCTATGAAAAGGCATTTGGGCTGAAAAAGTCATTTGAGGTACCTAAAAAAGGCATTTGAGGGGCCTCAAAAGGTGCTTTGGGCCTAAAAAAGGTGCTTTGGACCTAAAAAGGCACTAGAAGGATCCAAAAAAGATGCTTGGGCCTTGAAAAAGGTGCTAGAGGGGCATGAAAAGATATTTTGTGTCTAAAAAGGTGCTGGAGGGGTCTAAAAAGGATGCTTGGGCCTTTAAAAAGGCACTTGAGGGCCTCAAAAGGTGCTAGAGGGTCCTAAAAAGGTGCTTTGGTCCTAAAAAGGTGCTAAAGGTGTCTGGAAAGAACACTTGGGCTTGGAAAAAGGTGCTAGAGGGGCTTGAAAAGGCATTCTAGGCTTGAAAAGGCACTGCAGGGGTCCAAAAAGGATGCTTGGGCCTTGAAAAAGGCACTTGGGCCTAAAAAAGGCACTTGAGGGGCCTGAAAAGGCATTTTTGGCCTAAAAAAAGTGTTGTGGGCCTAAAAGGGTGCTAGAGGGGCCTAAAAAGGCATTGGAGGGGTCCAAAAATGAAACTTGGGCCTTGAAAAAGGCACTTGAGGGGGAGCCATGCTTTCACACTTACACTTACTTATTTTGTGCCCCTAGTTGAGTGATGATGAAAGAATCCAACAGATATCTGGGCTTGTGGGATAGCATTGATATATTTGTTGAAGGGGGTTAAACTAATCGTGGCCACTACAACCTAAATAAGGCTAATGATCCAAAGTCCTGTGAAATGTACTTTTATGACATTACTATGCTACTTCTTAATATCAACGAGGCATGTTCAGTTCAAATATTTTATGCCTTATTGTATACTTGAATTGAGCTAAAATGAGGTAGGAATTTATAGGAATTTTGGTGTGTTATTAATTTTTTGAGCGTTTATAGCTATGTTTGGCAATTATGACCTCCTTTTGAATGCTTTGGGCAATTTGTGAATTCTTTTTGTTGATTTTTTCGATGATTTTTGAATTTTTTTGATATTTTTAGACCATTTTTGAATTTTTTTGATAATTTAAGGTTATTTTTAATTTTTTTTATAATTTTAGGCAAATTTTGTAATTTTTTTGATAAGTTTGGATTATTTTTGGGTTAGTGAGGGTGAAACAGAGGATGTGAGTGAGATTTTTTGGAATACGGGGGTAACCATGACCATGCAAGGTACTTAAAGAGGTAGTGAAGGGAGTTTATGACATCAAATGGGTTGACTGAGGGCTAAAATAAATATTGGAGATCATTGGCCAAGGGGGATAGTAGAGATCTGCATTGATTTTCCTGCAATTTTTGTTGTTTAGGGAAGTCCAAAAGTGTTGTCTCTTGCGCCTTTAGTTTTTTTTTGTTAGTATTTTTGACTTTTTGATTTTTTGGTATTTTTGATGTGTTTCCAAAAAGCTTTTAAACATAAAACTGTTTGAGATGGATGTTGTTGATGGGTTTTGCTAGTTTTGTACCATCATAATCTAAAATTCTATAAGTAGCAATCCCAAAGGATTCTATGATAAGGTAAGGACCAATACAATTGGCCTCCCATTTTCCTTTCTTTTTCCTTACTACTTGGTTCTTAGGGTTTTCTCAGAGCACTAGGTCACTGATCTAAAAAACATTGGGTTTGGCCTTTTTTTTGTAATCTCTTGATAATCTATTCTAATACACTTTGAGATTTTCATGTGTTGTATACTGATGCTCTTCTAACAATTCTAGCTATTCTAGATAGACCACTCTGTAATCCTCATCTGATAGGGTGTCTCAAAGAGTAACTCTCAAGGATGGGATTGCAACCTCTAAAGGGAGGATAGCTTTACAACCACAAACCAAGGAGAAGGGTGTCATTCCTACAGGCATCCCAACACTTTTCCTATAGGCCCAAAGGGTGGGGTTCAATCGTAACCGCTAATCTCTAACAACATCATTAACGGTTCTTTTGAGGATGTTGATAATGGTTTTGTTGGTGGCCTCAGCTTGGCCATTGCCTTAGGGATAATAAATTGATGAGTGGTGTATAATGTGAAATTTTTCACATAATTCATCAATTATTTGATTTTTAAAGTATAGGGCATTATTTGTGAGAATGGCATGAGGTATGCCAAACCAACAAATGATATATATGAGAATAAAAGAAGAGATCTATTTTCCCATAGAGTTGGCAAGTGACACTACTTTGACCCACTTGGTGAAGTATTTTGTGGTGGTGATAATCCATTTATGCCCACTAGAGGAGGGTGGATGGATGGCTCCAATCAAATCAAAGCCCCATTGATAAAAGGACCATGGTGTAGCCAAAGGGTTGAGCTCTTGGGCTGGTGTATGAACAAGGTTACCATGGATTCGACATTTTTTACAAGTTTTGACATAGTCAATAGAATCCTTTTCCATGGTTGGCCAAAAATAGCTCATCCTAAGAATATTCTTTGCTAGTGTGAACCCACTGGAGTGTGACTTGCAAATTCATGCATGGACTTCCTGTAGAGTGGCTCTAGACTTTTCCTTTTTGAGACACCTAAATAAAGTATTGTCAAGACCTTTCTTATACAATTTATCGGCCATCAAGGTGTAATGTAAGGTTTGTCAAATGAAATTTCTTTTTTGGTTATGCAAGAGGTCAAATAGAATGGCATTATCATGGAGGTAAGCGATGATGGGGTTGTACCAAAGGGAATCAAGAATGTCTAAGTGGCAAATGATAAGGAAATCAATTTGGATAAATGTGGGTTAAACCACCTCTTCTACTAGGAACTCATACCACTTGTACTACTTTGGGAGCTAAAGTAAGGAGGCTAAGGTGGCCATAGCATCTACTGCTCCATTCTTCTCTTTGGGAATTTTTTCAGGGAAGTCATCATTAGGACATGCTTTGTTTAAATCTAGGAAATTGATGCAGACGTGTATGTCACCATTCTTAATTGATATGAGAACAATGTTGGATATCCATGATGCATACACCAAGGGTTGGACAAAATTGGTGCTGATTAACTTTCTAACTCTACTTTGACTAACAAGGCTATATGAGGATGCATCTTTCTAAACTTTTGTTTTACTAGCTTGGCCTCCAGAGAAATATTGAGAACTAGTCTAAGCTGGGCATGTTTGCATAAGACCATGTAAAGTTTATCTATCTTTCTTCAAAGAAGTGAATGAATGCCTATCTTTCCTCTACGCTTAAGGATTGTGCTAAATAAATGACCGTTGGTTCTTGCTCTATGTTGATGTTGACTAGTTCTATTCATTCAATCAAAATAGAAGATCTTTCCTTAGAGTGTTTGGGTAAAGTATCAATTACCTCATCCATGGGTGCCATAGTTGGGTTTTCACCTCTAGATGCATCACTTTTGTTCATTTCCATTTTTTTTCTCGAGGCTAGCCATAACTTGGTAGTGATCATTGAGGTTGTGGAATGCTTGACATGTTCTAATGTGACTAAGGTAATTGATACTAGACTTGACTATATGCATTTCTTTTGTTCTTTGTCAATGAGATGGTTCAACTGTGTTAAGGAAGAGGAAGATTTCATGGTCAGTGTCAAAATGAGAGATGTGGTGAGGCTTGATTGTATCCTAGTTAACGCATTTAGGATGGACTAGGGGTAATCATTTGTATTATGGAATAGGTTCAGCATGGTTTAAAGACATGATTTCATTGGATGGCTCATACACTATATCTGTTAGATCTATGACATGCACTTCTTCTAGAGTGTTGGGAAAAGAAGAGCTTGCGAGAGGCTCATAGAAATAATCCTCAACCTCTATTGGAAAGAAGTTAGGAAATAGGGTTTTGAATTGAAATCCTTCAACATGTTCATCATCTTCTAAGCTGCTCTATTGTATCCTGATTTTCGGCAAAGTGGGTCTTGGATTATGAGTTGTTCCTTGTGTAGCCAAATTGTCACATGTGGGTATGTGAACTACATCACATTATTTATCATGAAGAGACTCCTCAGAAAATGACTCAAATTCCCATTTAGTGGAATCATAATCCTCTTCATTATTAGAGATGTTTATAGATAGTTCTTTCATGGGATATGAACCTGAGAGGGATAGGTTCGCATTTATGATGTCAGTTGTTTTTTGGCTATAATCATTCTTTTGTTTAGGTACCCAGGCCAAGGTGGAAGAGGAGGAATCACTATGCTTAGGAAAATCATTAGAAGAAGCTTGTGTCCTATCTTGTTCATCATATCCTACCCCCCTTTTATACTTGTTAGGCCTGAATTGTACCATTAGAGGTTCAATGATGCCTATCCCTTTTCCTAAAGGACCATCACTTGTGTATCCCATCTTTTTCATTAGGTCAAAACCTTTTCCATGTAAGTGGGGAGAGATATCAATTTTTTGTTGATTGATTTCTACTATTGAGTTTGGAAGTGTGTTGCTTGCTTTAATAAAATGTGCATGATAAGGCTTGGTGGATGACATTTTTCCATGAGATCTTGGAGAAAGTGGGGGATCAAATAAGGAAACTAAGTACTCACCCACCCATTTGCGATGCAATTTACACTTTCTATCAAACTCTTTCATCAATCTATCCATTTCTTTGTAGTGTGACCATTTAGGGTCTTTCGATGATAATGGTGAAGTAATGAAAGGACCTGAACAACCTACTTTCTCTTTACCCTTAGTTGACATTAATGAGTGGTTGTCATTTTGGTTGGTAGAGCATGAAGTGTCGATAGTTGTGGATTATCTGATGTCATCTTTTGGTGTACTAGTTTCTTCCCTACTGCGAGGAACTAGGGAATTACAAAACTATGCAAAATGTTGGTCTCTGGGTATGGTCACTTCTTGATCCATGTAAGGAAATTTAAGACACTGGTGATAAATGGAGGGAATGGCCTACATGTCATGAATCCATGGTCTTCCCAACATGATGTTATAAGTTAATTGTAGTTCTAAGACTTGATAAAAAGGCTCTTTCACAACTGGTCCTACTCTGATTGAAAAAATAACCATGCCTTTGGAGGATCTTTCCTTGGCATCATAAGCTTTGATGGTAATTTTATTTCTTGGGTCAACAGTTTCCTTTGTATACCCCAGGGCTTTTACTAAATTGAGTGTGCAAGTATCACATCCTACTCCACGATCGACCAATGCTCTCTTAACTTTATTTCTATGGATAAAGACTTTAATATGCAAAGGAGAGTTTTGGGGTTGGATGATGAACATGTCATCTTGGGCTGAAAAAGATACACAGTGAGGGGCAACTAGACTGTTGACCATGTTCTAAAATCTACTCATGTCTAGGTCATTTAGTACTAAGGCTTTGGTAAGTATTACCTTATGCTTTGGAGAGATTTGTAATAGTTCAAAAATGGAGATATGGACCAAAGTCTTGAGCAATTGGTTGACCAGGTTGTACTTGGGCTAGGAGGAACTTGCAGTTGCATGATCAAGATTTATTATAGGTCCTGCTAGGATAACTTTAGAGGCTTGGCCTTGGGTAATGGTGTTTGAGGATTGCTTTTTATTTTTTTCTTTAATTATGATGACATTTATAGTGTCATCAAATTCAGAGATCATGCCAATAGTAATATTGTAATGAGGTGTGTAGTTGACCTTAGTTTGTGGGGGTGTGTTTTGATTGGATTTAAAGAGTTCATTCTTCTTGTGACTCATGAAGGGGTTTTTGAAGGCTATATGATCTTCATTATTGCTAAGGTTCTATACTTTAATGACCCCATCTTTGATCAATTTTTGAATTACCCCTTTAAGGGGAAAACAATTTTTTGTTAAGTGCTCCCTATTTCGATGGTAGGAAAAGATGTGCTTGTCATTCCACCATTTTAGTTTAACTTGGGGTTCATAGGGTTTAGCCTTAGGAAGTATAATGAGCTCATCCACCAAGAGGGTTTGCAAGGCACTCTCGTAAGACACTCCTATATGAGTATACATCTTGGGTATATTGGAAGATTGGAATCTATGGGGAGGAGGAGCTTGATTGTAAGCAACTTGTTGATTGTTCATCGAGGGGTTTTCACATTGCATCGATAAAATGGGTGGGCATTGTCTTGTTGGGGTGCATTCAGGTTAGTGTTTTCGGAGAATGATGGAATTAATAAAGAATATTTTCAATCATTGTTTTTTCATTGATGTCAAACTTTCTATTTGTTGGAATGAAAATTTCCTATATGATCCAAGTACTATCGCTTAGTTGATTAACAAGGAGGAGTTAATCAATAAGAGGTAACTAGAGCACCTAAGTGAAAGGTTGAATTTATGTTGTTGTAATGAAATATAAGGTTCAACTAAGACATTGATGAAATAAGTTTATTGATAACATAATCTAAGGTACAAAGGATGAACACACTTAGATACATTAAAAGTGTAAATTGTAACAAGGTTGACTGCAAGGCTTAACTAAGTTCATCAATAAGTGTTGAGCAAGCTAGTTTAAGTTGAGCAAATTTTCAGTTGGAACCGAGCAAACACAAAATCTAGTGTGTGCCAAGTGAACTTCAGGTGTTGACTAAAAGTCTTTAGGTACTGAGTAAAGTTCAAGTGTTGAGCATCAATTAAATGTAGTGGATGTTGAGCAAAATTGTTTTGGTGCCAAGCAAGAATAAAACGTAGTTGATGCCAAGTAACACAATATGTGTTGAGCACTAGTATTTCAATAGTGTTGAGTTGTTGCATTGTTTGAAAAGTCAAAGATTTTCTAGAACAGAGATGATAAGGTTGTTTCATTGAATTTTTTGAACTAGATGGATGATAAGGATGATGAGCTGGTGTCACAAAGTTTTATGCTAACTGATTTTAGGTGAATGCAAATGGATTTGTCATGAAGTTTCTAGAAGGAACAATTTGGAGGAAAAATTACATCATTTCTTTCCAAGTCAATTCAAGTTATGAGTGGGAAGAATTGAGCAAGATACGAACTATAGAACTACTTTATAAGGAGTTATAGGTCAGAGATCAAAGGTGGTGAAGTGTGTGGTTAAGAGTATCTATAAGAGGCAAAGTGTTGAAAAAGTTTCAAGGGAAAGACATAGTGAGGAAGAACAGAGCATAGAGACTTTGATTCGATCAAGTGACCACAAGGAGATGAATGCATTGGTATAACAAGGAGAAGAATCAAGGAGACAAAACTTGTAAGGGTGGACAAGCTGTCATAACTATAAGAAAGGAAAGCCAAGTAAGGTTGAAGATCTACAGTGTGATATGAGATCTGCAAAGTTGAGTTGCAAGTTGTATCAAGTCAAAGCTTTCTAATACTCTTTAGCAATTGTATTAGATATTGGGAATCCTATATTGATAGGTTAGCCTAACAGCTAACTGGTGAAGCCTTTAACAAGGTGATTAAAATTCCTATGGAATCAAGTGGGCCTAATAGACTTTTTTAAATCCTTTAATAGGGTGACATTCCAAGTTGAATGTTCCAAAGTCCTCTAACAAGGCACACTTCTAACAGGGTGTTGAAATCCTTTGGCAGGGTCAAATTTAATAGTGCGTTGTAGCCTTTAATAGGGCATCACTTTAGAAGGGTGAAAAAGAAGTTAGCATGTCTATGTGTTTTATTATTGCATATTGATTTACAATAACTTGCTAGGATAAAGGATAAAAGCTTGGATCGATGGTAGTGTGAATAGACCTACTATAGCTTAATGAAAAAGTTTGAATTGGACATATTGGACCTTGAATAACTAATTCACCATCGCCCCTCTCAGTTATTCTAAAGAATTTTAACAATTGGTATCAGATACCACTATTGATTTTTTTAAGGTACTAGTAGTAGGAAGATCGAGATGTCTATGAGAGATGTTCCCAAACTCAATAGAGATAACTTTGCTACTTAGAAAAGTCTGATGAAATTGCACCTTGGATCAATAGGTGACTATGTGAAGAACTCAATTATAGTGGACCATGTAGATCTTGCAAGACTCCTCTCTATAGATGATTTGAGCAAAAAGAAGGAGCACAATCAGACAATGTTGGAGATTGCCTCTACACTTAGCTATGCTGAATATGATGGCATCAAAGGATGTGATACTACATGCAAGATGTGGACAACCTTATCAACTATCTATGGATGAGATTAGAATGTTCAAAGAGCCAAAAGTGAAAGCCTCAGAGGAAATTTTGATGATATGAAGATGGAGGAAGGAGAAAATAATGCTCAGTATGGTGTCAAAATGAAAGAAGTGGTAAGTACAATAAGGAGTTTGGGTGGTGCTCTAGAAGAAAAAATAATTAGTAGCAAATACTTGAGAACTCTACTCCTTATTTATGCTATAAGAGTCTCAACCATCCAAGAGCTAAGTTGTGTACAAGGAAAGACACTAACCTTTGAAGGAATAATTGGAAGGCTCACTACATTCGAATTGTCCAACTTTGATAACTACAAGCCAGATAACCTTGAATCAGCTTTCAAGGACAACATGGAAATAAAGGACACTAAGGAGATGCAATCAAAGAAAAATAGTGGAAAAGGTAAACATGTATCCAATGATAGAAGCATTGATGAAGATGATGTGGATCAATTGGAGGCATTACTAACCAGAAGATTTCATAGAGGAAAAGGCAAATTCAAAGGCAAGTTGCCTATTATTTGTTTTAATTACAATGGAGGTAGTCATATTGCAACAAGTTGTAAACAAAAGAACAACCACAGAGAAGGAAACAAGTACAAGAACAAGAAAGAAGATAGTAGCAGAGACTATAAAGACAAAGGCAAGAGGTGCTACATTGTTGAAGAAGATTCTGATGAGAATGATGATGAAGTAGTCTATGTAGCCATGAAAGATGAATCAGATAAAGATGAAGCAATAGCCCTAGTAACCTACATAAAAAAAAATGAAAAATGGATCATAGATAGTGGACACTTACATCACATGACTAGAGACAAAAGTGAGTTCATTACCTTTACTCAATATGATGGCAATAGTGTTAGATTTGGTAATGATGCACCTTGTTTAATCAAAGGAAAAGGTAGCCTTAAACTTACAGAGAAGATATCATGTGATAATGCATATTATGTTGAAGGACTAAATTATAATTTTCTAAGTGTATCATAGTTAGGAAAAATTGGATGCAAAGTAGAGTTTGAAAATAGAACTGCCAAAATCTATGATTCTCATGGAAGTCTAATAGGAAAGGGTGACTAGACTAGAAGTAACTAGTTTTATCTAGATATAGAAGATGATTCTTGTCTTGTGGTATAGTTTCATGATGTGGGGTTGTGGCATAAGAGGCTATGCCATTTGAATTTTGATAATCTAATCAGCATTAGCAAAATGAAGAAAGTCAGGGGATTGCCAAAGTTGAAGAAGCTTGACAACACAATATGAAAACAATGTCAATTAGGGAAGATGACAAAGTCTAGCTTCAAAAGCAAGACCTATACTTCCAATGAAGTATTAGAGTTAGTTTATACTGACTTGTGTGGTCCAATTGAAGTGCAAAGCTACAAAGGAGATAGATACATCATGTTATTTGTGGATGACTACTCAAGAATGATGACAGTCATGTTCTTGAAGCAAAATTCTGATGCATTCCAAACATTCAAGTTGTACCAGGTCAAAGTTGAGAAGGAGATAGGAAAGAGCTTAAAATGCCTAAGATCTAACAGAGGATGTGAATTCACATCAAGAGAATTTGAAGAGCTCTACAATGATAGAGGAATCAAACAACAGACATCAGCACCTAGGACTCCACCAAAAAATGGTATAGAAAAAAGGAAAAATAGATTAGTGATTTACTATGCCATAACTTTGATGATCGAAACGAATGTTGCACTCAAGTATTTGAGAGAAGTTGTAAGTACAACAATCTACACTCTTAATAGATTTCAAATCAAGAAAGGTACTCATGCAACACCTTTTGAGCCATGGTATGGTCATTCACCTAATGTTAAAGATTTCAAAGTATTTAGATGTAAATGCTATATTCTTAAGGAGTCTAGAAATGGAAATTTTGATGCCAAAAGTGATGAAGGCATATTTCTTGGCTATTCCACTAGAAGCAAATCTTACAAGTGTTTGAATGTTAACATTAACATTGTTGTGGAAAGTGCAAATGTGAAATTTGATGAGCTTGTAGAAGCTCAAAATGATGAATAGACCAAGAAACTAGAAGAATACAAGTCCTTTGTATACTTCTATGAAGGAATGCCTAATGAAGGTGATCCTACAAATCAAAATGGTAATCGGCAACAAACTTTAGTATCTGTTGAGTCATAGCTAGTGAATGTTGAGTTGCATTCAGATGCCAAGCTATAGAATGTTGGAAATGCACATTCTAATTCTGAGATCATCACACATGAAAGAGATGAAGAGTTACCTGATAGCGATGTGCATAGTGACTTTGATGTTGAGAGACCTAACACGGAAACAAGAACAAAACCAATATTAGCAAAGTATGTTAGAAGACACCATCCTATAGAATAGATCATTAGAAATAAAGAGGCTAGACCAATGACAAGGAGCAGACTTAGAAGTGAGACATGTCTGCTTAGCAAAGTAGAACCCAGAATAGTGACTGAAGCTCTACAAGATAATGATTGGTACAATGAAATGAAAGAAGAGATAGAGAAAATTGAGAAGAACAAGACTTGGACCTTAGTCCCAAGACCAACATACAAGAATGTGATTGGAACCAAGTGGGTGTTCAAAAACAAGTTAGATGAAAATGGTGAGATCACAAGGAACAAGGCCAGATTAGTCTACAAAGGGTATGCACAAGAGGAAGGACTGGACTATGGGGAAACATTTATGCCTATTGCAAGAATGGAAGGAGTGAGGACCTTACTTGCATATGCTACTTATACAGGTTTCAAATTCTACCAAATGGATGTAAAGTTGACATTTTTGAATGGTATACTAGAGGAAGAAGTCTACATAAAGAAACCAGAAGGATTTGTTGATGAAAACAACAAGGATAAGGTTTGCAAGCTACATAAAGCTCTATATGGGTTGAAGCAAGCTCCCAGAGCTTTGTATGAGAGACTTAACAAATATTTAGTAAAGATAGGCTTTGAAAAAATAGATGACAACAACAACATGTACATCAAATTAGAAGAAGGTAAGGATATCCTCATATCAAAAATCTTTGTAGATTATATAATTTTTAGAGGAAAAGAAGTACTTAGCAAAGATTTTGTTGACACGATGAAACATGAATTTGAGATGTCAATGTTTGGAGAAATAAAGTTCTTTATTGGATGACAAGTACATCAATTAAAACATGGTATATTTGTGACCCAATCAAAGTACATCAAAGAGATACTCAAGACATTTGGTCTAGAGGATTCCAAACCTATTAGCATACCAATGGCAATAGGAAACAATCTATCCAAGAATGATGATTTTGCTTAAATCAATCAGACAATGTATAGGTCCATGATTGGAAAGTTGCAATATGTTGTACATATCAGACCAGATATTGCATTAAAAGTTGGGATAGTAGCAAGATTTTATGCTAATCCTAGAGAAAATCATCTCATGGTAGTAAAAAAGGATACTAAGATATCTTAAAGGGATAGATGATTTTGGTTTGTACTACAAAATGAGTGATATGTCTGAGTTGAATGCCTACACTAATGTCGATTTGGGAGGAAACATTGATGACAAAAAAAGCACCAGTGGAGGAGCACTCTTCTTAGGAAAGAGACTAGTCACCTAGACTAGCAAGAAAAAAAACTTGTACCTCACAGTCCATAGCAGAAGTAGAATATATAGCAGTAGCCATTAATTGCACAAACATTGTATGGATTAAAAACCTACTAAAAGGTATGAAGGAGGAGATAACTAAGCTAGTGATATTGTATTGCGATAACAAAAGTGCTATAAACATATCCAAGAATCTAGTAATGCATGCAAAGACCAAGCACATTGTAATCAAGTATCACTATGTCAGAGAGCTAGTAGAAGACAAGCAAGCGAAGATGGAATACATTCACACAAAGAAATATATAGCTAATATCTTCACTAAACCTCTACCTAAAGATGCTTATGAGCATCTTAGAGGTAAGTTAGGGGTAAAGCCCCTAACCCAGGCTGTTTGAGGAACAACAAAGTTTCCCTACATCAAAAGGAGTTAATTGCTGAAATAATAGAAGTTGATGCAGAGGATATTAGAGTACTGAAATTCCAAATCAGTCACAAACATGGTGACAGAGAGAGAATATTAGAAGATGCAAAGTCCATATTAGCATACATAAAGATGCTACATCTTTGGCATTGTTGTCAAAGAGGGAGATTTATGATAAATTGATCTATAGTAGATCAAAGGGAGATTGTTGGAAAATGATCAACTGACTGAGGGAGAAAGTAGAAAAAGCTATTAACAAAGAGGGAGTAAAGTAGTAGAGCATCAGAGAAAGAAAATAGCAAGCAAAAGAAGAAGATCAGACATATAGAGAAGAAGAAAGGAAACATTAGCCAAGAGGGAGAAGTAGAATAGAGGAATCAATTTGTATCAACAAAAGAGGGAGATATGATACAAAGAGGGAGACATGGAATGCATAGGAAATGATAGAAATTTTTCCTTTTGGTATACAAGTTTGATGGTAACTAAGTTGATCAGCTTGATTAATTGATCGGTTTGGTTTTCCATCAATGGCAAAGATGGATATTGTTGGAAAATGATTGAAAAGGATCATTGTTGAAGAATGATGGAATTGGTAAAGAATGTTTTCAATCATTGTTTTGTCATTGATGTCAAACTTGCTATTTTCTAGAATGACAATTGCTTATATAATCCAAGTACTATCATTTAGTTGATTAGCATGGAGGTGTTAATCAATAAGAGGTAACTAGAGCACCTAAGGGAAAGGTTGAAGTTATGTTGTTGTAATGAAGTATAAGGATCAGCTAAGACATTGATGAAATAAGTGTATTGATAACATATTCTAAGGTATAGAGGATGAACACACTTAGATACATTAGAAGTGTAAATTCTAATAAGGTTGACTACAAGGCTTAACTAAGTTCATCAATAAATGTCAAGCAAGCTAGTTTAAGCCGAGAAAATTTTCAATTAGAATTGAGAAAATGCAAAATCTAGTGTGTGTTGAGTGAACTTCAAGTGCCAAATAAAAGTCTTTAGGTGCCAAGTAAAATTCAAATGCTGAGCATTAGTAAAATGTAGTGGATGCTGAGTGAAATTGTTTAGGTGCTGAGCATCAGTAAAATGTAGTTGATGCCAAGTAACAAAGTATGTGTCGAGCACCAGTATTTCAATAGTGCCAAGTTGCTACATTATTTGAAAAGTCAAAGATTCTCTAAATTAGAGATGATAAGGTTCTTTCATTGAATTTTGTGAACCAGATGGATGATAAGGATGATGAGCTAGTGTCACAAAGTTTTATGCTAATTGATTTTAGTTGAATGCAAATGGATTTTTCATGAAGTTTCTAGAAGGAACAATTTGGAGGGAAAGTTACACCATTCCTTTTCAAGTCAATTCAAGTTATGAGCAGGAAATGAACTATAGAACTTCTTTATAAGGAGTTATAGGTTAGAGATTATGGTGAAGTCTGTGGTTAAGAGTATCTACAAGAGGTAGAGTGTTGAAAAAGTGTCCAGGGAATGACATAGTGAGGAAGAATAGAGCACAAAGACTCTGATTTGATCAAGTAACCACAAGGAGATAAATGCATTGGCATAATGAGAAGAAGACTCAAGGAGATATAACTTGTAAGGGTGGACAAGCTATCAGAACTACAAGGAAGGAAAGCCAAGCAAGGTTGAAGAATTGAAGTGTGATCTAAGATTTGCAAGGTTGAGTTGCAAGTTGTATCAGGTCAAAGCTTTCTAATACTCTTTAGAAATTGTATTAGATATTTTGAAATCCTATATTGATAGGTTAGCCTAATACCTAGGTGGTGAAGCCTTTAACAAGGTGATTGAAAGTCCTATAGAATTAGGTGGGTCTAATAGCCTTTTGTAAATCCTTTAATAGGGTGACATTCCAAGTTGAATGTACCAAAGTCCTCTAGCCTAACACACTTCTAATAGGGTGTTGAAATCCTTTGACAGGGTCACATTTAATAGCATGTTGAAGCCTTTAACATGGTAGGCCTTTAATAGGTCATCACTTTAGAAGGGCAAAAAAGAAGGTAGCATGTTATTGGTAGTTTTCCCAAATTGGTTTTCCACGTAAATCTCCACGTTATGTGTTGATTGTATGCATTTCATTATTGCATATTGATTTATAGTAACTTGCTAGGATAAAGGATAAAAGTTTAGATGAATGGTAGTGTGAATAGACCTACTATAGCTTAATTAAAAGTTTGAATTGGACATATTGGACCTTGAATAATTTATTCACACACACACCCCCGTGCCCCCCCCCCCCCCCCCCCCACTCCCTCTCGCCCCCCTCAATTATTCTAAAGAATTCTAACAAGTGTTGTTGACAATAGGATATGATTAGTTTAGATGGGATTGGTTTTGAGGTTTCAAATGGTTGGCTTCAACCATCCCATCATTAATAGTGTTTTTGTTGCTTTTCACCACCATAACTTTTGTTTATCGGTGGCCCAATCAGAGAAATTATGAGTATGCATGGAGTTACTTGGAAAGCCCTTACCATATTTTGATAGTTTAATGATGTCACTATTTAGTAAGGTATCTTCTACCTTAGCAACATTTTCTAAGGTAGTTTTGAAATACTTAGGCCCTTGGATTTGGAGCCAATAACTCATTAGTTTGGAGAGGCTATTGATGAAGATGTTAGTCTTCTCTTTATTGGGTATGTCTTTGTGGTACGTAGCAAAAGTGTGTCTCCATCATGGTAAAAAATTTATGAATAACTCGACAAGGAGTTGTTTTGTGTTGCATAGTTTGATCATTGTAACTTCCCTTTCAATGCTGTAAGAATATTGAGAGATGAACACGAAAGTTAGTTGGTCAAAGGTTTTGATATTAGAGGGTAGCTCATAGAACCACTCCATTGCTTGCCCTCCAAGGCTTCTAGGAAATAGTTGCATCAAGTACATCATTTCATGAACAAATTCCATACTCAAGGTACAGAATTGTCTGAGGTGATCTTGTGGATATGAGGTGCCAAAATATTTATCATATTTTGGTATTTGTATATTTTAGGGGAAAGGCATGAAAGTAATGTTCTTATTAAAGGGGAGAGGACACAACTTCTCAAGGCTAAATTCCATGGGTTGTATTTTTCCTTTATTCATTCTTTCCATTTCTACTTGTAAGTCTTGTAATTTTTGTATGACAACATCTATGAGTGAATCTTCTTCATCTCATTTCAAGTTGGTCACATAAAAATCAGATGGTAATTTCACACCTTGTTGTGCTAACACTAGTATTTAATGTTCCTAATGTTTTTTAGGTATCTTGTCCATGATGTCGACATGCTTAGGGTTTTGTTGGAAATCTTTGATCTTAGTTTTGATACTTTTGTCATCCCATACATTAGATGGACCCATTATGGCCACAAATTCTAAGTTTCGATTGAACAAGGGTGACTTGTGAATAACTATGTTCTATGGGCAATTTGTTATTGTAGTAGGCTCAAGGAGATTTAGAGGTTTTATGTATTTGATGGTCCTATTAGCTATTCTAGCACTCACTTGTATAGGTGATCACTTTGGTTTTGTAGCTATACCAGTTTTATTTGGTGGTATGAAACATGAGTTGGATTCTTTTAGTTCTGAGGCATTTTTAAAAAAAGGAAAGGGTTCCCATTGACCATGATTTTTCTATGGTAACAAGCTAGATTGGACAAGGTTTTTATGAATGTTGATAGGATGAGCTTCACTTTCACAAAGTCAGGTAAGGGATAGATGTGTGTCTCTAAATGTTTCTAACTTGATGTGCGAAATGAAGCAATGATAATGGTTGGGTTGATAATGATGTTTGTAGCTCTTCTTATTTTCGAAGGATGTTTTTGATCAAGCATGTGTTGGGCCCATTTGCTGTTGCACCAAAAGCCATGACTGTTAGTGAACATGGAACACCACATAATTAACCACCTGTGAGCAGGGGAGTGCATCGCATCACCCAACAATCTCCCCCTCGACGCGCATACCAGGTGCTTACGCAGGTCGGGAAGGCACCGGGGAAACTTGGCAATAAAGAATATAACTATTTCCACATAACCCATAATAGATCTGAAATAAACATGAAATTAAAATCCATATGCAAGAGAATAGACAACATACCCATAAAATGTGACACAAGATATACCCTGGGAAACCCTCATTGAGGGAAAAACCCAGCCTCCAAAAGCATCCATCATCATGTATTATTCAGCAAAAATACCATTGCCATACAACCATGGAAGCCTTCATGGCCATAGCCACAACCGAGCAAACTATGTGAACAAGCATGAATCCACACATCCCATGCCATGCTTTCAACCTTCGCAAATGCTCCCTTGGCTAACCTATCAAGCCTTGTCCCACTCGACTCTTGCCTTTTGTCTACTCCTTGTCACTCTACAACAACTACCCTTGTAGCTGCTTATATAGTAGCAAGTCCCACAAAACCACTAAGTGGTATTACATAAACCATGTGCTAAAACCATGTGCTACCTAACCCACTGACCCCACATTTAATATTGGGCATTTAATTCTTTTCCCTAATATTAAATAATTACATAAAATATTTTTACAATGTTACAATACAACTCATCAAGAATATTCCATGGGAATCTTTACATGTTGCACGTCCATCTAGGCACAACATTACATAACAAAATAACAATATTATGCAATGTGTGCAACACCCATTATCTCAACAGCATGAAATTGCTCAAACTTTGTGAAATACTAGCAAGGAAAAGGGTATCCAAATTGATTGTTTGTTCATGATTATTATGCACACAGATAGCCTCTATTTTATGGTTTTTCTTAGATGCATCATAGTAATGGTCAGATGCACTATTTTGGTGATCAAATGTGTTGTTTCATTGCTCATATGTACTATTATAAATTTTATATGCAATATTTAATCATTCAAATGTCTTGCTTGTTTGGGAAAATGTGTTGTTGTAAGGCGCATATGTGTAGTTTAATAGAAATATGCATTATAACAAAGATCAGAAGCATTATAGGAATGTGTAAAAGCATTATTCTATGTGTTATATGTGCTACTATCAGGGTTGTTCAGAAATGTGTTCTCTTGGACTTGGTTTCTTGATACTAGTTTGAGGTTTGTTCTTTCTAAAAGGTTTGTGATCTATGCTGGTGTTCATTATTAAATTTTAAAACACTTCCAAGCACAATAGTAGTAAAACCAAAATAAAATTAAAAATCGTATACACATAGAAAATAGAAGAAAATGGCTTCCTATCATGGTTATCTAAAGTTAGTGACTAGTGGGTCTTTTGTTCTAACTGTGTTTGAATTTCCCTATCTTGTTATAAAGAGCTTCCCAGTAATGCCAGGGAGGTTCAGTCCAATCCCTTGTGGGACTACTAGAGGAAGGCTATATTCCAAACATAGGTGGCTTGCATTTGATTGGAAATGCAAGATTGGGGGGCAGTCCCTCTCATTAGCCCTGCTAAGGAAACTTCAAAGGTAGCCCTTCTATGGCTAGATAATCCTACCTAGTGAAAAGAGAGAAATGGAAGTCAAAAACTGGTTTGGGAATCTAATCACTTGATAAGAGTGAGAGCATATCCCTACTAATTTGGCTCCCCAAAAATGACAGGTAAAAAGGTTTATTTACAAGCCCTTATACTACTAAAGATAGAGGGCCTTCTAATTAGACTATGTGTGAGTTCTTTCCTCGTTCAATTGTGATTGATCTTTACAAAAGGTCAAGCATTCTAATCAACTCAAAGGAGTTGAGAGCATAGGCCTACTTCTTTATTAGATCAATGAGATTGAACACTTCTATTAAGTTATGTTTGAAAAATTAGAAATGCCACACTTTTAATCAATGAGAGCTGAGGTCCACCTACTTGATTTAGAGCTAGCAAAAGCTAGGTGTATTTAGGAGGGTCTTCATTCCTACTGCATGTTGTCTATAATCTAGAAGCTTTTCATTAACTCAGAAGGGACCTATAAGAAAATGATATTTAGATTTGGAAGTTAGATTCAAGAAACTGCAAATTTTACCAGATGCACTATAGAAATGCTCATGTGCACTACAAAAATGATTAAATGCATTACAAAGCTCTTCAAAAGTGCTATAAGAAGATGCAAACACATTACAAAACTATGCAAATGCATTACAAAACAATGTATATGCAATACACAAAGAAAAAATGCATTAAAATAGAGTTCATAATCATCATAAAATCTCTCAAAAGCATTGAAATAGAGCATAGAAGCATTGGAAGATTCAGATCTGGCCCTTCTATGCTTGGGAAAGACTTTGGAAAAATGTTGTTCTTGTTGATATAAGGTCTCCCAAACACTGTAGAACCTACTTTTGATTAGATCTACACAAAAGAATAGCAAGAAATATAGATCTATACTAGAAATGAAAGATCAGACTAAAAAACTTGAAAATAGAGAGGCTTCTAGTTTAGCTCCATGGTGGGTGCCATTTTGTAAATAGTGTGAAGGTGTATTCATGAAACTTTAATGTAGAATGCAAATAGAATGATGATGAACTATACTAGACCCAAGATATCATCATCATAATGTAATCTCTACAAGCATCTCATGTTTAATAGCTCTTAGATCAGCATCTTAGTGATAGTTCTAGAATGGGAGTATGCTAAGAATGCAGATCTACAATGAAAACATGCAAGATCTATGACTAAAACGTAGATTATATGTGATAGACAACTCTTAGAAATGCTCTTGAAATGATCATGCCATGGACTAACATGCAATAAATGATGCTAAATGACACAAAATGATGCTAAAATGTTATGAACTTGCTACAATGAAAATGCTAAATTGACGAGTTCAAATGTGCCTATAGTGCAGATGCATAAAAACTTGGGTTCCTTTGCTCTTAGATTTCCCTCCTCTTTATAGGATTTTAGAAGGGGTTGGGTTAAGAATTAGGATTTTCACCTTTGACTAGTGGGTGAACGTAAAATTGAAAATATCTCATAAGAGACGAGGAAGAAGAGTCCAACAAACTTGATTTTGAGGATAATTGAGGATATTTCTAATTCTTTTAAAATGAAAAAGGGAGATTTCCAAATTTGTGAGGATAAATGATTTTGTTGATTTAATAAATGTCTTATTTCTTTTCAACACTTTTTAACTTTTTCCTCCTTTTTTGAATTTCATTTTATGAATTTGAATTATTTTTCTCTTCTTTCAAAGTTGATTTAGGTCTTGTCAATTTGATAGGTGATTAATAACCTAATGTGATTTTTGATTTGAAAGTTTGTTGTGTTTCTTCTGATTTTCACTTTAATTTGCATTGATTCATCGATATTGCGTGATTTAGGTCTTTTTCAATTTTTGGGTGTCTACACCAATGACAAAAGAGTCTATTGATGACATAAGCAAGTGTGTAAGCCCTAGTATTTCACATGTGAGAATTTGTATAGATTGTAAGCTGATAGTACTACTATAATTGTAAATTAATTAATTATCTTATTATAATTTAATTGGGAAAGCCTCAAGGCTGACTCAAGGAATTATTTTGAAGATATGGTATAAAAGAAAAATATTTTCTTTATTTTAAAAGATATGGTATTAAATATTAATTATGAAGTGCGAGAAGGACTAGAGTGTTTGGTAAATGTGTGTAAGCGATCAAAGTGATTATTGGATGCAAGTTTTGTGATCTAATTACAAGACAAGGAGCAAAGGTTTAGTTAATAGGATGGTGGAAGGAAGAACAATTAACATCTATTATTCTACAAGGAATAATATAAAGATCATTTGGATAGTGGATTCATTGGTCTTTCCCTAAAGCTATTTGGATATTGGGTCCATCTATCTTCCATAACTCCTAATAGGGTTGGAATATCCTAATTGGGATTCAAACTCTCATAATAGGGACTGATATGTACCATATTTTGTTATAGACCCCTAACAGGGTCCATCCTCTAACAAGGAATATTCATATTAATACATCATCTTGTCGGTACCATCCCCACTAGGTTTTCCCTCTGATCAAGGTTTTCCCTAGTTAACATATCTAGTGTTATTGTGTATGGGTAGATTGTTGTGGTTTCTGATTATATTGTCATATGGTTAAGAATTATTAATGTTGATAATAGTGATAATAATTGTATAATTTATTCACCCCCCTCCCCCCTTTAAGTTATATTGGTGGACTATATATTCTAACATATCATCCCTACCCCAATTTTATTTTCTATTTGGAAGGTTTCTAGGTTACCAAATATTATGTCATGTGTTATGAATTTTTTATTGCTTTCAGTCTTTCATGCATATAAGTAGATCAAAATATCTTATGAAGGATTAATTGGTGAATTAAGATAAAAATTATTGGTTCTTGATTCACCCCTCCTCCCCTCTTAGTCATCTAACCCACCTTATATTTCTAACAATTGGTATCAGAGCATTGGTTCTCACATCAAAAGTTTAGTAGCTTGAGAAAATATTAGAGGGAATGGAAGTATGGAGGATCAAACCTATTTAAAATGACAAGTTGGATATGGAATTAGCCATGGGACAACTCAAGAAAATGAAGGAGCATCTCCCTTAATCCTTGCAAAGAAGGAAGGAACTTGTAGCACAACTGAATGACAATCTCTACATAGAAGAAATTGTTGATTACATATGCCAAGACATAAGTTTAGATAAATATAATGCAGCAATCAAAGATCTACTTGAAAATAATTCCACTCTTCATGAAGAAGTCAAAAAACTAGAAAGAGAGCAAGAAATTTAGTTAGTCAAAATGTGTGAGAATAGGGTACAAAATGACATGGCAATAGAAGAGAAAATATTGTTTACTAAAAGGGTAGAAGAAAAAGACAATGAAATTCATCACCTATCTCTTTAGCAAGAATATTTGATTGATCAACTCAATTGTGCAAATCAAGAACTTATTAACTCGAGGTTAGAGAATGAAAGATTACAGAATGATCCTAGCATAGAAAGGAAAACCAATGAAAGGATGTTAAAATCTCAACAAAGCATGAATTAGTTGGACAAGAAAATTCAATGAAGACACAAAGGAAAAGGTGGACTAGGCTATATAGATGAAGGTGAATCACCTCAGTAAGGAGCTCAAAACAACAAAAGGTATACATGTAATCATTTTGGAAAAACATGGCATACATCAAACAAGTTTTGGATCAATGGAAAATCAAAATTCAATGGGAAGTGTTATAGTTGTAACAAGCATAAGCATAGAACAAGTGAATGCACAAAGAAAACTAAACTTGAAGGAAACTATTTCAATTACAATAAATAAGGGCACAAATCTTTAGAATGCAAGACCAAGAAATGGAACCCAACATAACAAGTTGTGTTTGGTTGGGATTACAACACATGGTGTAGATGTTACTTATGTGGTGGGTATGGACACATTAGAGAAAATCACATGAGAACTCACATGAGAAAGAGAGATCCTACAAGGAGATGTTATGTATGCAAAGAAATTGGTTATCTTTCCAAGAACTATATGAACCAAGCTATAGTTGAAGATGAGAAGAAAACAAAGGATGACAATATCAAAAGTCAAATGAGGTAGCAATGGGTACATAAATCTCTAGAGAATGCAAGTCAAAGTCATGAAAGTGTTCACACCCAAGTCAATGAGCTATGTGACTCAACCATTTCAAGCTAGCTATCCATGGAGATCATTAGAACTATGATTCTAAGGAGATATCTCATATTAGTTCTAGTCAACAAGAAAGAAGATCTGAATCAACATTTTAGATACATCTAGACCCCTGAGTTAGATGACAGTTGAAGTAATGTCTTAGACATTACCAAGAAAGATCAAGTTACAAGACTTTATTGAGCAAGGTTGGGCTACATGATCTAACATAGCTTGGATGTAGATGGAAAGTTGAAGATTCTACCAAGTTGAAGAATCTATTTACTTGAAGACTCAATTGAAATGAATACAAACCTAACTTATGAAATGCAACTAATTGTCACTATTTTAAAGAGATGTCTTTTAGTTATCATCATTGAGCACTAAAAGCATGATATAGTACAACTACCAGTGGTTCAACCATGGAAATACGAATACTTTATCATTCTAATCAAACAAAAAGAAAATTATGTATAGGAAAATAAAATATTTATAGTAATTAGCAATATTTATAATAATTATACAATTGTCATAGTATTAAACAAACACCACAAACAAATAACAAAGAAAAGGCCATGATTTCATCTTGACATATCTAGTCTTAGACATCATCAAGTTGCTAGAAATCATGGCATAAGAGAAAATAAGCATAGTTCAATTTGTTATAGTCATGGTTGTGTGTGAAAAAAGTGTAATATACAAAAATTTGTACAATAAATGAGAATGTGGTCCCCACTTGGAAAAATTATTGTGTGCAATAAATAGCTATGGACACACATTGCATTCAACTGAATGAATAACTTATTATAAAAAGAAAGTATGTGCACTTTTAGAAGCATGTTGAAATTATACTTATGATTGCATAGTAGAAATGTCTTTGGGAAGAAACAATATTTTCATCTAATAGTCAAAAGACATTGTATTCATCATTGGTAAGATAAGGTTGATTGTCATGTGATTGTGAGGTATCGTGAATTGTGCAAAAATTGATCAAATTTTATATTGTTGAGCATCATTTATGAAAAAGATAGTGGACATCTCGCCTGATCTAAATAAGTTGGTAGTGTGTAGTGGAAGGTATTGAGATTTATTTTTCCATAAATATGTGAGCGATATCCATTGAGCTCATAGTGCGTTTGAGTGATTTAACAAACATGAGAAATTTGTGAAACTAATTGTATGTTTGAAAATAGAAATGGTAGACTCACAAGAGAAAGCACAACAAAAATCTAAGGTGGTGGAGGGAGGAAGTGGTGGATGGGTGGATGATGATAGTGATAGCCTAGTGGAACAAATGTGGTGGAGGAGATACAAAAGGAAAAAGTGTAGTTGATCAGAAGAGAGTGGAGCATCCTCCCATTGAATTATGCATCAGTGCAAGTAGGAAGCAAAGACAAGCCAAGGTGATATGACCCAAGAGCCAATAGAAGAAAAAGAGGAGCCTATTGTATTGCAGATGCTATCTAAAAGTGTAATGCATATTGCAAGGCAAGATAAGATTGTAGAGGAGACTAGATCTCCAAGTAAGAAAACACAAATAGAAGATAGATATGTCCATATCTACTTTACAAATAGCCAGCAAGAAGATCAAACACCTATGGAAGAGACTATCCTAGTCAGAGAGAAAGGACTTGTGGTGAAACTAGTGGCATCACCATTTTGGCATGGAAAGAGCATCTTGGGGGGCCTAATCAACATACTTGAGAAGGTGAGTGGTTTTGTCATGTCTTCATTTCATCAATTTAAAGAAGAGCAACCTGGTGTTGTCTTGCAACCAGTTCATGATGCATTCATGGAAATGGAAGTGGAACTAAAGAAAGTGTTAGAGGCTGGGATAGAGTAGGTTGATAACATGGAGAAAGATGCAGAGTTCTTTCAAGGGTTGATCCAAAGAGCTCGATAGGATAGAGTACACGACAAGGAAAAATGAGCAGAAGTATTGTTGGCAACAAAATAAGTGTGATCAAAGACTATAGAGGCATCTTTCGCTAGTGAACGGTTGTTAGTGGAAAAAATAAACAATGAGAATGTGTTGTTGTGAGCTTAGGTGGAAGCATTTAGAGAAATGATGGAAAATACTAATGCCATAGCATATCAATTGCAAGAGCAATTGAATGCTGTGAATGCAAGGATTGCATACTTCATAAACTAGATGCATGGGGTGAAGCATGAGAGGGAATCCTAGAAAATGATTGTGAACACCTATAAGGTAGAGTGGGACATTTCTCAATAGGCAATGACAGTACCCATAGTAGAAAAGTTATGGGAAGATATCAATGAAGTCTGAGAGTGGTTAGAGAAGCTAGCACAAGAGGCAACATACTACATAGGATTGTATCATTAGGCAACCCTCCCCTAGGAGATGAGTATGCTTCATGGATAAAACATTTATGACATAGATGAATACTATTTTAAGACATGGCCATATCCTAATTTTTATGGATACATTATGGGAAGGCGCAAGATTGACACTAGGAGCTTCATTGGCTGGGACCATGCAAGTGGGAATGCACCCGACAAGCCAATCCAAATGTACAACCTCCACGAGGAGGAGCTCAATGAGCATTCACATTTTTTTTGTTTTCTTCATTGTGTGGAGTTGTGTAAATAGATGTTCTTGTGTTGTCACTTTCATGGTTTGTAAGTAGTGCTCATTTACTAAAGAAATAACATTCACAGTTTGTTTTGCTCCCAAAACATTTGTTGTGTATGGTGTATGATGTATTCAAAATGAGAGTTGGATGTAATGAAGTATTTCAAGAATATTAACTAGTGACCTCACCAATATTTTCATATGAACCAGTCAAGACTTACACATGGCCTTCCAATCTAGAGGAGGAGCTTATAAATAGACACTAGATATATATGAAAACATGGGATCATCAAAAAGAAAATATCAATGAATACTTCACTTGATGATGAAGAATCAATGTTTGGGTTTTTTGGAATATATGATGTTTTTTATTTATTTTTTGAAGTTTTCAGAATGTTTTGGAATTTTTTTGCATTTACAGTTGTTTTGATTTTTTTGATTTTTGATATTATAGATTTTTATTTTTTGTTTTTTGTTTTTGGTTTTGGTGTTTTAATATTTTGGTTTTTTTTTGGTTTTGGAGATTACCAACTCCCAAGAAAGATCACATTATTTTTCCCATAGCATAGGGTAGTATGGATGAACAAGTTGATGGATAAGATAGATAAGTGAAAATGCCAAAGTAGGTGAATGTTATCCTCAAGGACTATCTCTTCAAGATTACCCAAGCTAAGAATAGGTAGTAATATATGAAGCTTGTTTTAGATAAGCAATTTAAGTGAACAAGATAGATAGCATATAGGTAATGACCTGATGCCATGAAGGTATTGGTTCCAAAAGAGAGAACATGTTAAGAGGTTTGTAAGAACCAAACTATTCTTTTCCTTTTTTTCATTGATCAAGACCAAGGTTTCACTAGGATAGGATAGAAATAGGATGTGATGACTAGGATGGAGGCTATGAAATGTGGGATATGCAAGATCCTAATAGGGAAATTGATAGATAAGATAGTCAATGCTCATAAATAGATCAACTTTTTCAAGATCAAAGGTGAAAGAGTGGATAGATGGATGATCGAAGAATTACACATGATGCCTATTTGCCAAGTTTTCATCATGGTACTTGTTGAAAGTGCCAAAAGAAGTGGTTTTCACCATAGGATAGATCTATTTTTCTTTACTTTTTCTACCAAGATACTTGTTTACCAAGCCACTTTTTCTTCTTCTTTTTTGAGTATTTGGAAGGACTTTGAGCCTTTTTTTCTTTGAAAAATGCTCCTCTTTAAAGGATATGTAAAGATATGCTAAGGTCATTGAAATATATTCTCAAATATGTTGATAAGGTGAAGAAAGAAAGATGGTAGAGAAGATAGGGGTAGATGGACAATAAGGTTGTACACTTTGGATGAATAGGAGTATGGATAATAGGGAAGTGCAAGCTTCAAAATACTATATACTATATAAGGGTAGGTGTAAAAGTGGGCAAGATCAAAAAAGACTCACACATTGAAGGGTAGTGGGATGATGGAGTAGATACTGATGAAATAGCTTGGGCTATGGGGGGAACATGGTAGAATACTTGTGGAATATAATAGGGTGGAAGGATTTGGAAGCTTGAATGTCAACTTTTCTTTGTTTTCAATATTCAAGTCTTTCAAAAGAGACTTGGGAATCCATATATATTTTGATTCTTCCTTGCCTTTGGATGCTTTAGGATGCATTTCTGCAACAATGGGTTTAGGAACCAACATTTTCTTGATTTTTTTTCTTTGCATTTTTTTTAACAATGGGTTTAGGAACCCTTTTTTTTTTGTGTGTGTGGATGCATTTGGACACGTTTCTTCAATAGTGGGTTTAGGAACCCATATTTTCTTCATTTTTGTTCTTTGGCAAGTGGATCTTTGGGGTCTCTTGAATCTTTCTTTTGTATTTATCATTACATGTCAATTAGAGAAGACATGGTGATCTACATTTTTACATGGATTCTTGTATTTTTCATGTTGAACATCCAAATTATTTCCAAATGAATTGGGATTTGTGGATGTAAGTGGTTGATATAGGTGATTGATATGACTAGTTTAGATGGTTGGGTTGATGGAAATTTCTCAAAAATGGAAATCTTTGTTGATCTTTAGGTAGAGGAGATGGCGGAATAGGTCCCAATATAGATGGATGGTTTGAAGGTTTTAATTTGGAAGGAGGCATATATAGTCCCAAGATGGATGAAATATTTGGAGGATGTAATATATAAGGATCAAGGATGGATTTGGAAGATGCAAATGGAGAATGGATAGGGATACCAACATCTTGAGTGTGAGCAACATGATCGAGGCTCACATCTTTAGGATACATTTCTTTATCAATAAGCTCATGAAAAGCTTTGATAGGAGCAATGTCTTTAATAGGTTTAGCTAGATTTTGAAGATAATTATTCAAAGGATTGGTAACAAAGAACAAAGTTTGAGGGGAACATGGAGGAGTATCACAAAGAGATGAGAGGATACATTGATCTTGACAAGGACCTATGGATAACATAGAAAGTGTGGTTGTTGCTTGATCTTTAATAGGCTCCCTAGAGATGATATTTTGATCTTGCTTAAGAAGTGGATGAGAAATGGGAGATGGAGGATGTTCTAGCTCTTCAAATGGAGGGAGGACATCTTGGAAGAGATGAAAGTGGATGAAAGGTTCTTGACCTTGATCAACACTTGTTTCTTCATCATTTAGGTAGTCCTCTTGACATGAAACCACTTCTAAAAATGAGGGAGTATCTGAATGTATAGCGAAATCTATTTATTGGGTCTGCATGATAGGTTCTTGAAGTTTAGAGGAAGAACTACTTGGAGTGGACATGGTAGGCATAACAATGCATGTAGATCTATGATCTTTCTAGTCATACAAGTAGTAAACAGACTTGTAGCCCAATCTTTTCTAGCTTGAGTTTCTTTTAGAGGTAGCCTTTGAGGATACATATAGTTGTTAAGAAGTGCCAAGTTCTGTAGTGGATGGAGTGATGCTTTATGCATTTGATGTTGTGGTAGATTCATTACTATTGGAAGAGGTGTTAGAAATACTGTCATTAATCTGATCTTGCTCAAGAATAATATCTTCTTTTTTGAATTTTATTTGAGATTGGGCAATGAGATCTTTAGCAAGAAATGTTTTCAAGGTTACTTTACAAGTTTCTCTTAAAGGAGTAAAGATTCTTTTGTAAGAATACTTGGGTTGTTTTCTATATTCTTGCGTATAGAGAATATTATCATTACTAGATTGGAGCGTAGCCTCTTTTTTACAAATTTGATAGGCATATTGCAAAGCTTATTTTTTTGAAGAAGATAGTGAATTCTAATAAGATGTAGAATGAGAAGTTGATTTGAAGGAAGATTTATTTTGCAAGGTTTTCTTTGCATCCTCTATGGATTTAAATTTTTTAAGTGGGTGATCCCACAATAATGGGTTCCACTTTTTGGTCAATTTTGATACTGGAATCAATATTTTTGCAACAAACCTCACGTTTGAGTGACTATATCTCTAAAACTATAAATAATTTCAAGATGACATAAACTAGTGAGTTTTAGTAATCTACTCGTACTTTGTAACCATATTTTTTAATCTAAAAAGAAAATTATTTATGTCAATTATTTCATCTCCTCCGAAAAGTGGTACATAATAAAATTCAATATTTTTAAAGAGTGACAGTCTATTTGACACACATAACCTTTTTTCTAGAAATGATAAAGAAGTAATTCTTTTAGTGTTAGATGTGTAACATCAATATCTAGAGGATGCATTTTGGTTGAATATTGTATAGTTTATGAGGTTTTGAAGTGACACCAATCATAATTTAGACATACGCTCAATTTGACACAGATAATTTGAAGTCAATTTATCATAAATCTATATTTTTATTTTTTTAATAGAAATATATCTCAATAAGCTATTTCCTACATATTCTATTTTAAAAAATTGACCTAATTTACTAATTTTCCTGAAGTGTCGAAGTCGGTTGATGTTCAATTGGTAATGAACCTATGATGAGTTAAACTCATATTTGAAAGTCTTAATGATTAAAATATGTATTACAATTATAGTCATTGGAAAGCTTGCTTCGAGCAGCACATTTTGACATTTTTTATTTTATAGTAGGAGATCATTCTTCTACAATTATGGGTGTCAAAAGAGGAAAAAAAAATTTTAAAAGGGGGCAAAATTTTCTTAGTTTTGGGCATTCGCAATGAACATGGCATTCACAGTGAACATATTTTATATGTTCACTACAAACATCTATTTACACCAAACATACGGGTTATAATTTCCTGTACATTGAAAATTTAACAAGATATGTTCACGCGAACATGTAAGAAAACAAAAAAGTTGACATCAGCTTTTGACAAGTAGTTTAAAAGTAGTGACAATGAAAAGAAAATTCATACAACAAAATTTTTATGCGATTATTGATCCGGTGGATAATTTTAGTGAAAATTGAAGTTTCTTCAAATCTCTAGATTTTTGTACCATCAAAAAGATCTCAGCGTCCTAATTCTGATGCAACTTGAATGGAGCAAAAAGGAGTTCGTTTGTGCAAGTTATGCTCGGTCAAAGTTTTGGTCAACAGGTAGACCAAAGCACTAGATAAGGGGTGAAATAAAACCATCTTGAAAGTGGTCAACAATGGATTTCAAAATGAAGAGCCTGATAAGAGCTTTCCAACGGTGTTCATTTCATCAAAAACAGACTTCATATGTGAAAGTTATGGCCATTTGAAATTTGGAGGAAAAATGTAATAGTGATGATGTCATCATGATATCAGCAGCTCAGGTGATGAACATGTCAAAAATATGAGCAAATAAAATAGTGCCATATGGCACCTCAAGATTGAATTTGGTGGTTTAAAATTTGTTGATGAGGTTTGAACCTTCAACCTCTCATTCCCTACTTTCCCTCCTTGCCACTAGACCATGTGGAGCATTTAACAACTTTGTAATGGATTTTTTATTTAACCCATGGATTGCGTCAAAGCAATTGATGAGCTTTGAACCTGTGACCTTGCGGGTATAGCAAAATTATAATTGCCACTATGCCATGCGTTGGACTTGAAGAACATGTGGTAAATTTTTTATTTAACTTTTGAAACAAACAAACAGCCCACTTCTCAAATAGGATTTATTTGTTATTCTATTAATAACTAACCCCAAATATGAATGTAATGCTAAAATATAAAAATGGAAAAGGGGTTATTCGAAGGTTTCTTATGGATAAAATGTCTAATTATGGATTAATTGGTTTTGGGCCAAATTAGGCAAATTTTATGTATAAAAAGAGGGGGGTAGGTTCATTTTGAAAGCAAGAGACTTGGAGAGAAATTAGTCTTGGTGAATTTTTTCAAAGGAATAGGGAGATTTTTTTTAGGAGATTTTTAGGGCCATTTTTGTACTTAAGAGAATCGCTATGCTGTCGAAGTGCTAGAAGAAATGGTCTTGGTGCATAATTGTAATTGATTTTTGGAGATTAATCAGATTGGTTGTACTCTATTGGAGCTAACTTGAAGATGTAGTCACATTTGTGGCAAACTCCAAAATCAAACTTTATCTTCTTCTCTCTCTTAATTCTATTTATTTCACCTCAAGCTTTTGAGTTTGTGATGCTTAATTTCATTTATGTATAAATGTATTAAGACTTCTGCTAATTTGATTTTATTTAAGCATTCAATACTGCAATTAGTCTATATCCGTTCATTAGATCAATTATTGTGTGAAATTTATCTTGAGGCAAGGGGTAGTTTTTTTTTTTTTGATTTTATAATTGGAAACAAGAAAGGAAGGCAAAGAAAATATGCAAGAAAGAGATCTGATCAAGCAAAACAAAAAAATCTTCAAAAGATTGTGGCACATTATCATTGAATTAAACAAGGTGAAGGAAATGTTGAAGAAGGTTCAACAGAAGTAGAAGAAGTGCATATGGGAGAGAGGTCAAGAACACTCCGTACTAAATATCAAACAATGAATGTTGAAGAAGGCTCAAGATCACTCCTTACAAAGGTTCAAATAATAGAAGTCAGAGAAGGGTCATAATCTTTCCCTATAGAATCTCAAACAATGGATGTTGGAGAAAGCTCAAGATCGTTCGCTGTAGAAATTCTAGTAATAGAAGTCAGAGAAGGGTAAGGATCAAGTGCATGAACTGGTATGGATGAACTCCTAAATATTGCCCAATTTTTAACAAATGCTATTTCTCCAAAAAATTTAGATCATTTACTTAAAATGGATGTGGATAAATTGACAAAACTTGCAGTTGCTGTTAAAACATTAAATTTGTCTAAGAAAAGGTCAATGAATAAGAAGATAAAAGAAATTATGACTTAATTTGATAACACTGAAACACTTGAACAAGCTCAATTACTTTCACTTTTTCTGACACAAAAGAATTTGAAAGAAGAGTTGAAATTGTTAGATGTAGATACAACATTAAAGAAGAGAAGATTTTCTAGCATACAAACTAATCTGATTGAAAATGTTAAACAAGGTTTGAGAAACATAAGAAAATACTCTTGAAATAAAGATAAGTTCGTGGCAAGAAAAGTGATGTTGATGTCTATTGTAAATAAGAATATGACCCAAAATAGACAAATATCTTCAATTTCATTTGAAATGGGTTTGAGTAGGAAAAAAATGAGAAAATATGTTAAGCGAAGATTAATTGTGGATGACAGTACTATGGAGGGCAATTGGGCAATCATGTGTAGAGCACCTTATTCTGATAGGATTGAAAAGTCATTAAAAATTTTAGTCATATCATTTTGGATTGATAACACTCGTCCTTCATCAAATAGTAAAGATGTTATCAGGCATAGGATCACATCTAGTCAATATGAACATCACACAAAACATTGGTTGGACACAATACAACATGAGTTATATGTGTCATTTAGTAGTGAACATCCTAATGTAAAAGTTGGGCAAACATTGTTTGAAAGATTGAAGCCATACTTTGTGAGGTCAAAGAAAGTGTTTGAAACATGTTGTTGTCATCATCATATTGAGTTTGATCTCCACTATCAAGTATTTCAAAATTTTGTAGAAGACACATATGGTTTTCATGTTGCTCCTCCTAGTAGGAGAAGTGAGTTTATATCATCCATTCTATGTGACAAAATAGATGATCTAGTTGGTCAAATAAATTGCATCAAAGGATTATGTGAAACATGTGGTGATTTGGCTCTATTTCCTTTGAAAATTGAAAATATTGATGCAATAAAAAAATTAAATTGAAAAAGTTACAAGTATGTCAAGAATGAAACAAAATTGGGAAAATAGACAAAAAGGTTGGACTCTGTTGAAGAGGAGTTACCTATTCTAACATTTATGAATAAATTTAAGAATTTGATTCAACCTAATATTCGTCACGCATTTTTTACAAAGTGGCAAGCACAATGGTTTCAAACTTTGAGAGATAATTTCCCACTTGGAATGATTGTATCAGTTGTTGATTTTGCAAAGAACTATTCCTTTGTTCATCAGAAAGCAATTCAATCAGATTATTACTTTTCTAAGTAAGTCACTATTATGGTATATATTGTTATAGACATGCACAGTTAGATTTGGATGGTGTTCAGAGTACAGTTCAAGCATGAGTAATTAAAAAGGAATATCATTTCTATATAATTGATGTTAAAGAACACGTCATTCACTACGTCAAACATTGCTTCAATATCTTCTTTTCTTATTTGAAAGAAAGAAACATAAATGTTGATAAACATTATGTTTTGGTTTGATGGATGTGCCACATAGTTCAAATCATTTAGACCATTTTATGCATTATGTAGATATCATCGCAATGAGAATATAAAACACATATGGAATTTCTTTGAGAGTGGTCATGGAAAAGGTGAACATGATGGTGCTAGAGCTTACATCAAACGTGCTTTGTAAAAGTATCAAATGAATTATCAAGGAGTTCATGTAAATGATGCACATGATGTTGTTGAATGGTGTAAGACACATTTTGCATTAGATGAGGTCAAGACATCATCAACAATGAGTCAATAGGTACCATATAGTCTTTTGGGAGATAATAGGTATGGATGTGTACATTTGTTTAATTTTTATGCAATTAAGCTATAAAATTTTATTGTTAAGTTTTATTTTTCAATTCATTGAAGTTTAAATTTAATTTGTCCATATTTTCAATTTAATGAACTTTCAACTGTTAATAGGAAAAACATGCATGGTTGCAAGAGGATAGAAAACATGCATTCCTTACATTTAGTCATGAGTGCAGATAATTGCAATTGGACACTGAAGACGAGAATATTCATGTTTTTGTGACAGTTGCATTGATGAATATTATGAAGAATGCATCAATCAAGCATGTGGCTATACAAGTGCATGGATTTCGGTACCACTTGATGTTACTGATACATTTGATAAAGATGATGAAAATTTTGATGATATTCCATTGATTTCTAATGATAGTGATCATATCTCTGGATTGGTAAAAGTGGATAAGTATCATAAAAATTAATTTGAACAAGTGTTATTTAATTATCAATTTGAACTATCTTATATATGTAGTGTACACATACAGATGTATACTTGTTATGTAGGAGATATCTTTGCAGTGATTGTTGAGCCTAGAAATTATGAAGGTGTCAGTTATTATTTATTGCAATGTACTGCAGAGAGGACAAAGTTATATGACCCTAAAGAAAGTGATGGAATGTTGTTCTCCATAGGTAACTTTATATATATATATATATATATATATATATATATATAATTATAAAATACTCACATTTGTGGTGCAGGTTCTGTTGTGATAGAGGGAACATATTTGAAGCAAAAAAAATAGTCCAACATGGAATACACTTTGTTGATTATCAACCTAACAACAAGGTTTTACAATACAACCACCTGGTCGTTGCTAGCGGGCTTTGCCACATCTAGTCAAAGTTAAGCGTGCACATCACAAGTTGAGACTAGACAGTGAAGATCATGAGAAGATATTACATGTTATAAGTGTACATCATGGTTGAACTAACATTTGAGATTTATTTTATAATAATTTGAATATCAACTTATTTTCAAACTATTGAATTTTATCTTGAATTAAATGTGTTTTTAATTATACAATCATAGTCTTAGTTATCATTAGTTTATTAAAAAACTATATAAATTAATTATATTAATTGTACCATGGATGAATTTAATAATTTAACAACTTGATATAAATAGGCTAAGTTAGTTCGAACTTACACAATCATTATCCATATATATGTATCAAAAACAATTTAATATATTACAATTCTTAAATATCAATTTCTTTTGAAACTATTGAATTTCATCTTGAATTAAATGTGTTTTTAATTGCATGATCATCAGTTCTTAATTATCATTAGTTTATTAAAAAATTATATAATTTAATAATAAATTAATTGTACCATGGATGAATTTAATAATTTAACAACTTGATATAAATGGGCTAAGTTAGTTCGAATTTACACAATCATTATCTATAGATATGTATCAAAAATAATTTAATATGTTACAATTCTTAAATATCAACTTCTTTTCAAACTATTGAATTTCATCTTGAATTAAATGTGTTTTTAATTGTAGGATCATAAGTTCTTAATTATCATTAGTTTATTAAAAAACTATATAATTTAATAATAAATTAATTGTACCATGGATGAATTTAATAATTTAAATTCATTTATTAACTTTTTTTCAAACTATTGAATTTCATAAGTGAATTAAATGTGTTTTTAAAATTGTAAGATTATAAGTTCATAGTTATCAAATGTTAGTTTATTAAAAGAATATATATTTTAATGTTAGAACTTTATTACATCTATGGTCATACTCTTAAAGTTTAAATTAGTTTAAGTTAATATGTTTTTAAATATTATATTTTGTAAAAGTTTTCTAAAATAATGCATTGGCTTACCTAATTAACACATTTTTATCCACATAAAACTAATATTTATCTTTAGTGGGTTAGTAATTGATAATTTAAGAAATATGTATCTTTCTAACTTCCTACTAATTGATATAACAAATTAGCATCTTTATTCAAGAACTAATTGATTTACCAAATTTATGTATCTTTAGTCCTTCTAATTGTTTATTTCATATAATGATTACAATTGAATATAATGTTTTAAATTTATAATGTAAATCATTTGGGTTAATTTAGTAGTTTTAAGAACCTATATTAATTCAATTCAATCACCCTATTTAAATTATTATTCTTTTTCAAAATTTTAAATTAGGTTCATAGATCAATTTGGAACTTCTTTGAATATTTAACTATTGAAGTACCTGTATTTAGAGAAGTTAATTTGATTATTTTATAATGATGATAATAAAATCTAAAATTTAAAATCTATAATCTTATTGATGAAGAACGTTCTACTATAAATACTATAAAAACACACACACACATGTATATATACATGTACACATCTCAAGATCATGTTGTATAGCTATAATATAAAAAAATACACATATACACATATATGTGCATCTCAAGAATAAACATCTACAGATCTAGAATATATATCTACAACTAAAATACATGCATATGAAA
The DNA here is from genome assembly GCA_028749045.1 of Cupressus sempervirens. Taxonomy (NCBI): domain Eukaryota; kingdom Viridiplantae; phylum Streptophyta; class Pinopsida; order Cupressales; family Cupressaceae; genus Cupressus; species Cupressus sempervirens. The sequence continues at coordinate 95,515,246 of CM053785.1, forward strand.
ACTATAAATTTTGAATAAATACATGTATGTAGCAAAACATAAAAAGTCATATATATGCATGTGACCATCTAACTACTGAAGTACTCAATAATAAAATAAATAGTGAAACATATGTATACATGTATGTCATCAACGTACTAAAATACACATATGTGTATGTAAACTGTCTCCAATATATAAATGCATCAAAAAATGTATAAAGATCTACTACTAGAGGGACCCCTCAAGATGCATATGAATAGAATGACCCTCTAATCAAGTCTCCTGTACATCCTCTTACTGAGGCACATCAACTGCCCTGCAAATATATATACATATACATACATTAGAGTTCTATCTAACAATATATATACATGTACATGTACATTCAAATTAAATATGAACTTGCATCTAGTTATATATCTAGTTTGAAATATTTAAATAACTTTAAATAAACTATTTAAAACACAAGTATCTGAGCACTACCAGGTGCCTCAATAGAATCATCTCTCTCATGTACATGATGCCCTGAACCAACACTGCACATAACCATGTGCGTAGCGACCTGTGCCTACATGATTTATTATAGTTATTTAGTTTAAATTATATATATATATATATATATATATATATATATATATATATATATATATATATATATTGAATTTTTTAATAAATTCATATTTTTTAATTTCATATATATTGAAAATTAAAAATAAATTATATATGTACCTGGCTCTCTAGAGGTGGAGGATGATCAATAGACTCCATTGTATCATCTACCAATGCACCTAAGCCTGAAACTCTGACACCTACTAAACCACCCTCACCACCATGTCCAACTACTAGTAAATATGAGTGAAGTGGACTATATAACTAGCTAGGTAATGGTGTAGAATCAGTGCTACCAGGTCGTCTGATCAACAAGTCCATGTATGATGAAATACCTAGGGTCAAACTAGTATCAATCTCAGATAGGCCTCGCAATTGCTCACCAAAATCATCAAGACCCTTAGCTGTGATTCCAACTCGTATGCCTAAGTTGTCTATAGAGTGTTGTGAGCCTGGTGCTGAATGTTGTGAGCTATGCACAAGTGTATCATCTGTCACTGGTGTGGTAGCCTATGTCTATGGAAATATGCTAGGGCTCTGATGTTGTCTAACAACATCCATCACTAAGTGAACTAGAATCCCCCGTGTATCAGAAATATACCTGATAATGTGCAACATATCCTCCAAAAAATATAGTGTCAAATCCTTTGTCTGATGTCCTGAAAGACCACGAACATCACATGGTAGTGGTATCCCAGTAGCTCTATATGCATCATCAGAGGTGCTTGAAGTGCTACTAGATGCCTCTAAAGATAGTCGACTAGGTGGACAAGGATGTCGACTATGAATATAATGATTAATAGAATTAGATGTGATACTAGCGGCCACAGATTTAATGTGTTAAATAGTGTCAATTGCTCCCCTCTGGGAATCAACGACAACTCTATCTATAATAGGTGCACATGTGTTGGAGTCACAGGAGGCAGTTTCTGTCCAACAAACTATCTGACATCTGGAGGTGCTAGACAATGTGCACTACAATACTAGTCACAATTTGCGATTTGACCATGCCCCTGTTCGCAATAATTAGGAATATCCAAGTAGTTGATGTTGAGCCCCACACAAAACTCAACATACAATTGTTGTGCAAAATAAAGAGGTATCTGGATGTTATTAGGATAACGACCATGTGCAGCTAAGAACTGAGGATAGATCATGCTAGCAATAACATGATCTGTGCATCACGTGACTTGGCAACCTCTCACCCTACCCTATGCTCCCTCTTATCTTAGAAAGAGCTCTCTTTTGATGACATCTTTGGTGGCCACCCTCTTGATGTCATCAAAAGATGCATCTCCTAAAATCTCAACCCTAAGCTCCCTAGATATGGAAGAAAATATATTATGAGTAAATGAATGGTGAGCTCTAAATCTAGCTATCAGATCCTATAAAATCCTAAATATCGTAGCACATATGTCTCTATAAAGACCATCATCAGATGATGATATAGATTTCTATAGTCTAGCAACCTCCTGCTCTGAAAATGCAAATAAAGCATCGATATCAATGCGTGGAGGTGGTGTAGTCGGACCTCCAATAGGAGCTATAGGTGCAGCCTAACTTGGAATAGGAGCCACACCAAGAGCCACACTAGGAGCTAGAACATGAGCCGCACGATGAGCCCTACCTTGAGGTACACCATGAGCCCCAACATGAGATCTAGCACAAGCTGCACCACAAGAAACACAACGAGCTACATGAGGAGCCAGAATAGGAACTGTATCAAGCACTGCAATAGGAACTGCATCAACTTATGCTGCAGTAGGTGCCATAGCAGGATCTGCATTAGGTGCCACACAAGAGCCGCAACAAGCTGATCGTGTGAAGCCATATTTGTAGAAATGTATCAAGAGCTAAACTATCTACTATACAAACAATTTTTTATTTTTAATTAAAAATTATACATGTAATTGAATGTACATCACACATGTCTAGATAACCTATAACACGTACATATATGATATGATAAAATTTAAATACATATGATTGAAGGCATATACATACATACATGTGATAATTTAAGTATTTTCATTTTGTTGAGACATTATGTGTGGTGTTGAACAAAGGTTGGTCACATGTAAATCTTTCTAAATTTAGTCTTTAAATGAGTAATTTTAATTCTAAATTTGAACACATTGGTCCATAAACCATTGATATATATATATATATATATATATATATATATAATCTAACATGATCTAAGGATAAATTATATCTTATTTTATCCCCTAGTTTTGAAATATTTTGAGTAGTTAAATTCTTAAAAATATATAATAGTTTTCCTATTTTGTAACATTTTATTACTAATTGTATAAGAAATATAAAGGGTTCATCTTATATTAGATATTTGAGTAATATTCAAGACTAGTGATTCACATGGATCCATTTCTCATGAGAATGTCTTCTAAGTTTATCAATATTATGACATGTTTTGAAAAGATTTTCTATATTTCATTTAACAATAATTTATTCAAAATAAACTTTCAAACATGAAAATGTGTTAAATTAACTATATATGTACTTATTATTAATTAAAAATTAGCTAAGTCTACTATACACTTAAAATACATTATTATATATTATGACATTGCACATTATTTCTATAAGGAAAATATAGTTCAAATCTAGCTAATTTAACACATTTTTAATTAATAATAAGTAAATAATATAAGTAAACATAGATTTTCTATATTTCATTTAACAATAATTTATCCAAAATAAACTTTCAATCGTATAATAAGAAAGTTCAATAATATATTTACTTATTATTAATTAAAAATGTGTTAAATTAATTAGCTAGATTTTCTATATTTTCCTTAAATCGAAATAACACAATGTCATAATATATAATAATGTATTTTAATGTGTGTTGTTTTCAAATAGGTGAAAATAGTATCACTTGATTAAAGATGTTGTAAATTATTATAATTTAGATTTATGAAATACAAAATGCATGTGCACTCAATTTTTTATCATACTAATTTTTTAACCATGTATCTCCAAATTTTCATATAGATATTCAAGTTTAGGTTATCTCGAGGAAAAACAAAAGTCAACTTTTGACACCTTTTTTAATCCCTTATTTTCAAGCTTTTATCCAAACTAGTTTTTAAATCATTTACAAGAATCTCAATTGATCTTTTATCATGAGATATGTTGTCCAAGGTCTAATATGATGGCTAAATAATTTTTTATTAATGTTTCTACTAAGGTTCAAACAACCTCTGGGCTTTTATGATTTTGGTCCTTATGATTCAAATTGAGCTTTTGTTAGGATTCAAATTAGGGTTGGGTTAACTTAGGTTATGGTTATAGTTTAGATAATATTATAGTTAGGGTTAAAATAGGGATATATTAGTTTAATTAATGTTTTCATTTAAGGAAAATTAAGGTTAGAGTTAAGGTTAGCAAGTAGGATAAGGTGCAAATTAGAGGGAAAGTCTTTGATTTATAGTTAGTGTTGAAGATAACTTTAAAGTTGAGAGCTTGGTTATGATTCTGGAGTTAATTTATTGTTAGGATTTTATTATACTTTGGGGGGTATTATTAGAGTTCAATTAGGGTAATAGATTATTTATATTACTCTTAAAGGATAATGTTGATGTTTAGGTTTCAAGTGGGGTTACATAGATCATTTAAAACAAGGGTCATACTTCATGTACATGTACATGCATTTATGTATGCATGTATCTCTTGAATGTAATATTATAATTTAGAGTTAGGGTCAACTTATTTTAATTTTATGTCAGTTAGGCCTCAATTAGGTTTTGAAATAGGGTTTTAGTGTAAGGGTTATAATTAGGCTCAATTTTAGGGTAATATTTAGGACAGGTTATGACATTGTTAGGGTTTATATGAGTATTATAATTTAGCATTATTTGGGGGTTAATATTAAGGTCCACATATGGTTAAGAATTTAGGATAAGGGTTTAGCATATGAAGTTTATGATTTGGTTCAAGATTCTGATTTAGTGTAAATTATCATTTATAATATAAGGGTTTAGAAATTAAATTTTAAGATCAAGGTTAGGGTTAGGGTTTGGATAATGGTTAGGGTTAGGGTTTGGTTAGGTTAGGGTTTTGATAATGATTAGGGTTAGGGTTTGGATATTTATTTTAGTTTTAAGGTTTATGGTTAGAGTTAGGATTATGGTTAGGGCTATGATTTAGGATTGAGCCCACAATTAGGGATAGGATCATGGTTGGAGGTTAGGAGTACAAATTATAGTCAATCAATTAGGGTTATTATTAGGCTTTAGCATTTAGGATTTAGGGTTATAGTTCTAATTAGGGTTAGGGTATGGGTTTATATTTCTATTAGTATTATTTATAGGGTTAGGATATGGGTTGACACTCCTATTTGTATTATTTTTAGGGTTATGGTTTGTATCAAGGTTTAAATTTATTGATCTAGGATTATGATTAGGGCTTATAATTTAGGATAAGGGTGGGGCTTATCATCTAGTATAAGGGTTTACCATAATTTATGATTAGGGTTAGAATTATGGTTTAGTACTTAAAATTAGTTTATAGCTTTTAGAATTAGAGTTTATCATTTAAATTTGATGTTTTAGTATCTTAGTGTACAAAGATTAGGGTTTAGTATTTAGGGTCATGGTTTAGCATTTATGATTTATGATTATAATTAGGGTTCTAGGTTATGGATTTACATCATTGTTAGAAGTATGGTTAGAGGGTTAGGGTATGGGTTTACATCATGCTGTTAGAAGTATGGTTAGAGGGTTAGGATTTGTATTAGGGATAATATTTTTTATTATGGTTTTAACGTTCAATTTTAATATTTATAATTAAAGTTAGCATCAAGTATTATGATTTACTATTTAATGTTGGGGTTTATCATTTAGGTTTACGATTCAAATTGAAATTTAGGAGTTATGGTTTCAAGAATCTAAGATTAGGGGTTATAATTTATGGTTAGGGTTTTACAGATAGGATTATGATGAGGTTTACATTAAGGACTATTGTTTAGCAAATTAAGGTTTAAGAGTTAAAATTTATGTTATATATAATATTTACATGTTAGATTATATGATGTACATTCTTTATGTTTTTATATAATCAAGCTATGTTCTTATAATTAACTTTTATTAATTAAATTTTGTAACATGTATTCTTTAGGTCATACACATTCTAAGTTATATGTTCTTATGTATGTATGTATGTTATATTCTTACCTATGCAAATTAATCTACATTCTTATATATGTATAATTTAGGATCTCCCCTTAAGACATGTCATTAAATATAGTTAATTACACTTAGTTATAAGACAAATTAAGATCAATAGTTAACATATGTACATATAAAAATGTGAATTTATTGAAAACATGTACATGGAACTACTTTTAACCATGAACAAATATACATACATCCATGTTCAAAATAAGAAATACATTTTAATCTACATTCTTACATGTATAATTTAGGATCTAGACCCTTAAGACATGTCATTTAATTACAATTCTAAGATTAAGACATTAAGATGAATTTGGCATATACATAAACATGAATATTGAAAACATACATGTCTACATTTAACATTAACATATATACATATATCTATAAAATAAAATATGTATATTTTAATCTACATTCTTATGTATACTTTAGGATCTCCCCTTAAGATGTATGCCATTAAATATAGTTAATTACATAATTTAGATTAAGGTACATAAAGATGAATAACATACACATAAACATGAATAAGGCATTAAGATGAATAACATATATAGAAACATGAATAAAACATATATGTAAACATAAAAGATTAAGATGTATTAAAAAATCAATAACATGTACATTTACATTAATAAATTTATATGAATATTGAAAATATTTTTCTAAATTTTATTTTCTACACTATTGTTTTTCTAATATTTTAAAATATTTTTCTAATGTTTAAATCCTAATTTATTTTCTCATAGTTTTCTAATATAAAATTCTAAATTATTATTTTTTAACTATATTTTCTAATGTTTTTCTAATGTTTTTCTTTAAAAAATTTCTAAAATTTATATTATTATAAATTTTCTAATGTTTTTCTAATTTTTTTCTAAATTTGTTTTATAAATTTTATATTATTATAAATTTTCTAATGCTTTTCTAAGTTTTTTTTTTCTAAAATTTATATTATTATAAATTTTCTAATATTTTTTATATAATATTTTTCTAATATTTTCTAAAGTAATATAATTAAGTTTAATATAAATAAACAATAAAAATATTATATTAACATTAAAATATGATTTGAAAATGACAAAAAAAAATGTTGAGCAGAAAACAAACTGTGAAAAATGTGAAAAGCAGACATCAGGCTAAAAACCCTAAGCCCTTCACTATGATCAATGCAAGGAAATATCTGGGGTGCTTCCATTAGACATCAAATTGGTCTGGCAAGTCTTCACTCAACCTTCATGCCCAAAGCAAGGCAGGAGACCTCAGCTATTCTGTTATAGAGAAGATCCACACTTCAAAATTCTATGTACCTCTGGTAGATGGGCATTTAGAGAAGGAGGAGCATACGACAGGAAAAATTTGTGGAGATATTCCTCCCAAAATATTCTATGTTTCAAACCTAGACAAGTAGATTGAAATATTCAATTCAACCAAGTATGCCAGGATAAACTGAATCTCACCTCACCTAGGGATTAAGGGCCCTTCCCATCCTCTTAATTCATCCATGCCATCTCATTTTTTGACCCGCTTCCCCTTGGTTTCGTCTCCACCCTACATCCCTCCGCATTGTAGAGCTAAGAAAAACTACCATCTAAACCCTAAATTCTCCATTTCCATCCATCATTCCTCATTGAAACTAAACGACATGGTCCTCATCATCAGTGATCAAGTTAGTGAAGACCAATGGGAAGAATGTCAAGAGGTAGGCCTTTTCACCTATTGGAATGGCCCTGCTTCATACTTTCACAGATTGATTGATTGGCTTAATGAGTTATGTGGTGCCCAGGTATGTATCTCTAAATTTTCTAATAGTATTCTTTATCTTTGTTGTTATGATGAATTAGTTAAGAAAGATTTCATTAATGCCTCTGAATGCATGTTCAAAGGCCATGTTGTTCATTTTTTATTGGATTCCTAACTGCAATGTAAGTGATTTAGATTTCACAATTCCTACATGGTACATAGTTCACTCATTACCCCTAGAATTAAAGCACATCAACATTTTAAAAAGAATGGGTAGATTTTTAGGAAACCTTATCACTGTGGATTTAGCATATGAAACAAGTAATAATGTGAAACTTCTAATCAATGTCCAAATAAATGAATCCAAGACCAAACATGTAAAACTCATTACAAATAGATCAAAATATGATCTGGAATTTATCAAATATGAAGGAAAAATCTTGGATATCATTAGATTGGATGATGAAAGAATTTAGTCTTTCAATATGATAGATGTAACATTGGATCTTTGTGAGTCCCTTCCTCTAATCAGAAGTAGACATCTCAAGATGCTTCAAGGAGATCAGACACCCAAGGAATGCTTCATAAGAATTGGTACAAATTTGTTTGATTCAACTCCTTTCAAGGAAACTCATAGAATAAGACAAAGGGTAAAGTGCCACAAAGGTAGGGCAAATAGATCAAAAAATAAAGAAGATCACTTCTCCCCTTTGGATAAGAATCCAATGGGCATCAAGGACATTTATTCCCAAGAGATTGTTTCCAAGGATAAGGACAGTCAGGGTAACAATTATGACAACTCTCCTAGCAGGCCCAGGTTATTGAGCACCATTGTGGACAATAGGAAAGATAGTAAGAAACAAAGGAGAAACAAGAGAAGGAAAAATAGAGACAAAATAATATAGACATCTTAAGGCCAGGATCCTTCTAATAATAGGGAGGAAACACCAAAGGCCAATTCCCTCTCTCAAAAGAGACCAACAGAAACATCTTATGAGAAGGGCTTAGAAAGTTCAGTATATCCAACAAGTAAAGATTCTCATCTAGCCCCTCAACAAGTAGGTTCTTTAGAGGACAATCAAGGAGGACAACTAGAGGAGCTTGAAAACCTCATGTTGTTCACTTCATGCAAAACTAGCAACAAAATTGTTCTTCACAAGGATCAAATCTCTCCACAATCAAATCTGCCTCGGGTGGAGGATAGTATAGTGGAGTCCCTTGTCAAACTTAATAAGTTTTGGTAGACTCCAGCAGCTACCAGCAGTTCACCATTCACTCCGTGTAGCAGGCTTCAATAGGAAGTCAAAGACAGTGTACAAACAACTGAATTACCAGTCAAGGAATTTCAAGATTTTCTAAATAAAGATAGCCTACCAGATCTCTCAATTTCCAAACTAGATATGGTAGAGATAGAGAGACTAAAGATGGATTAGCTCACTGATGATTTAGCCCAAGAATTCTATCCTAACAATATTGAGGAATCTTTGGTAGCCCGGAAGGAAGAACTTATTGAGAGGGTCATCCAATTAGGAGGGGAAAACTATTCATGTGAAGATCTTAGAAGAGATATATTAAAAAATCAAATCAAAGATATGGCATCAGCATTCTCCAAACAATCTAATCTTACTAAATAGATTATTTCAAACGTTGATCCAGAGATTTAGGAACACTTTCTATCAGAAAAGATTGATATAGTATAGATAGCAGAAGTAAATCTAGATCAGCTAGGCATCTGCATGTCCCAAGAAGGGCCTAAGTCCCCATGTTGTGGCAAGATAAAAGGAAAAAGAGGTAGGAAGTCCCTAAAGGAAGTCATAGAAGTAGAGGGCCTCAGTAAGGAATAGTAGAAGATAGATCAAATTTTCTACAATGGGAAGGGGAAGCACCTTCTTGATAAGGTATGAAGCTCACAACTTGGAATGCTAGGGGCCTCAATGCCCCTAGCAAAATGAGGTTATTAAAACATAACCTCAAATATTTTAATTCTGATGTTATTTTAATCCAAGAATCCAAACTAAATGCATTAGAAATTAATAAGTTAAGTAGGCCGCTTGGAGTATGGTTTTCTACATTTCAAGAATCTTCAGGAGCATCCAGAGGTTTGGACATCCTTTGGGACCCAAGGAAGGTTAGTATTAATATTCTTGATAGCTCTAATAATTGGATAAGTGGTAAAGTTCAAAGTTTAAAATCAGATCTTAACTTCACAGTCATAAATGTATATGGTTCGATTAATAATACTAATAAAAAATTAGTCTAGAATGAAATTGGTCAATTCTTGGATAGCAAAAAGAATGATTTTTTCTACTAGGAGGTGATTTTAATACTATTTTAGATGTTAATGAAAAGGTAGAAGGTACTTAGGTGTTATCACAAGCATCTAAAGATTTTAAAGAGTGTTATTTTGTATAACTTAATTGATACCCCCACCAATAATGGCATTTATATATGGAACAATAGGAGAAAGGACTTTCCTTAAATCGTAGAGAAACTAGATAGATTTATGATAATTTAAATAGTCAGTCTTCAATCTTACCCATAGCTAGTTCTGATCACTTCCCAGTCAAATTTGAATTAATTGAACCCCTCAAACTGGTTAGAAACCCATTCAAGTGTGAGAAGATGTGGTTCCTAGACCCAAACTTTCTCAATGACATCAAACTTTGGTGGGCACAAGATAGTTGCGAAGGGTCTAAAATGTTTATCTTCATTAACAAATTAAAGATGCTTAAGGAACATGTCCTTAGGTGGAATAGAGAACAATTTAACAACATCTTCAAAGAAAATTTGGACATTGAAAACCAACTTAAAGAGTTGAATGAAGAAGTTATTAGCAAGGGCATGGATAACAGAAGTTATCTTCCTGAAAATGAACTGCTCGCCAAGCAAGAAGATATTCTTTCCAAAGAAGAGATATTTTGGAGATAGAAATCCAGAGAAAGATGGCTAGTAGAAGGTGATTACAATATGAAATTTTTTCATAATTCTACCTTGTACAATAGAGCTAAGAGTAGAATCACACATATAAAAAATCAACAAGGAATCTTAAATGAAAAACCAAGAGAAATAGTAGATACCTTCATTAAATATTTCTAGGATATATTAAACAACCTTAAAGGTTCAAATTATGTCATACAATAAAATCTCCTAAAAGTTATCCCTAAAATTGTTACTCAAGAAGACAACAAAAAACTAACCAAATCCATCACTTTAGAAGAAGTTAGGAAAGTGGTCTTCGACATGAATCTATATAAATCACCTAGACTAGACAAAATCTAGGCTTTCTTCTTCCAAAAGTGTTGGGACATTATAGGTATTGACCTTTAGAGAGCAATCAAAGCTTCCAAAAATGGAGGCTCTCTTCTAACTAAAATTAATCATTCTTTTATCACTTTGATCCCAAAGAAGTTTGATCCTGAATCACTAGGAGATTATAGACCAATAGCCTTATGTAACATAGTTGATAAAATATTCTCCAAAGTTCTAGCATACAAACTGAAAGAGATCCTCCCAAAGATTACCTCTGAGGAACAAACTGGCTTCATGCCAGGTAGATCCATTCTTGATGACATTATCACCATTCAAGAGACTATTCATTCTATAAGTCTTAATAAGGAAGCCTATATGCTCATGAAAATAGATATCCAAAAAGCATATGATATGGTTGATTGGAGGTTTCTATGCAAGACACTAGAAGCCTTTCTATTCTCTCATCAATGGATTAATCTAATCTTCAAATTTATCTCAACTCCTAAAATCTCGGTTCTCATCAACAATACACTAGAAGGATTTTTTGATATTTTGAGAGGCATCTGGTAGGGGGACCCCTTATCCCCCTCTCTTTTTATCATCAATACTGAAGCCTTTGGGAGAGCCATGAGAGATACATATAATAATCAGAGAATTTCTTGCATCACTATCTCTAAAAATCTGCCTAACATCACCCACTAGCAGTTTGCTAATGACACTATTCTTCCTAGGAAATGTATGGCCTCAAAAGCTCATTCTCACAAAAACATCATAAACACTTATATGGAAGCCTCAGGTCAAAAGGTTAATGATCTTAAGTCTGAAATTTTCTTCATAAACACTAAGTCAGAAATGGAAAAACAAATTTGTATGATTATGGGTTATAAGAAAGGATCCTTCCCTTGCAAATATCTCAGTATAGCTCTAGAGAAATGTTGAAAATTAAGAAAGGTTTGGGACAACACCCTTAGAAAATTGGACTCTAAGCTATGTTCTTGGAAGGATAAATGGCTCAAAAAGGCTATGAAATGTACTAAGATCTGCGTAGTCCTATCAACCATTTTGACTTACCCACTCTCGTACCTTCCTCTTTCTAAGTAGAATCTTAAAAAATTTGAATCCAATATAAGAAATTTTCTATGGAATGATCGGGAGGATGATAATAAATTGGCTCTCATCAAGTGGGAGAACATTTTTAAACCTAAAGTATTAGGAGGCTTAGGGATTAAAAATCTATAGTGGCAAAATAAAGCCCTAGGAGAAAACCTCATTTGGCGCCTATATCACAAAAGTAACTATAAATGGGCTAAAATTCTCTATAATAAATATCTAATTGCAGATGATCCACTATCGATCTTTAGAATTATCTCCCCTCCTAAAGGTTCTAAATGTTGGAACTTTATGATCAAATGTCATAATTTTATTTGTAAATTCCTAACATGGGATGTTGGGTCAAGTAATGAGGCCCTATTCTGGGAAGACTCTTGGGATGGCAAACCCCCACTTTCTTCCTACAATGTTCCTCTGACACTTAAAAAACATATTAACTGATTTGTGGGGTAACAAAATCAAGGATTATAAAACTTTGATAGATTTAGAGGGCTCTCCAATATGGAAATGGAAATCCCTCAGAGGTCTAGGTTTTGATGGTGAGTTAGTTAATTATTTTGAGAAGATTTTGGAGAATAGGGAACTTAAGTAGTTGAATAAAAGAGATACTTTAATTTGGGCTACATCTAATGATGGGAAACATAATGTCAAAAGTGGTTATAGGGCCATTCTTGAAGCTCATAGACTAGAAGCAGTGGATATCCCATTAAAGCTTTGTTGGGATTCCACTTGCCTACCAAAAGCTGGTTCCTTTCTATGGCTAGTTGTACAAAATAGGATTCTATCTATGGACATATTAAATATTCTTGGCATTTAGGGCCCCTCTAGATGTGCTCTTTGTCAACAAAGCACTAAAAATGCAGATCATCTTTTGTATCTCTACCCTTACTCCCAAAGTTATTAGGAGTGGCTTAGGTAGATGTTGGTGTAGACACCTAAAAACCTTTAGAAAATAAAGTATTTTTATTTTTTGAAAAATTTGAGATGACATCATCGTTAATTAATTAATTAATTATTTAATTTATTTATTTATTTCTATGCCATTAAATCTCTTTATCTTAATTAAAAATATTTAATTATGGAATCCCTCCCAAAAATGTTTAAATCTTATTTAAACATTATTTCCTTATTTATTAATTATTTAATTAATAAATTGACCAAAAAACCTAAAATAAATAAAAAATTTATTTTTTGCCCAAAACTTGGCCAATTTCCTTAAGACCACTAACCTCTTCCAAAATCTTCTAATCCTTCTTTAATTTTGATTAAAGGCTAATCCCATCATTTCCTACCCCTAATCCCAACTCAAAATATTTAATTAAGATTAAATATTATTCCTCATGTTTATTAAAAAAGTTTTAATAAATATCTCCTCAACCCAAGCCCTTGAAATAAATAAAACTTTATTTATTTCCTAAAAATCTAATTTATCCTCATCCTAAGAAGTTCTAGACTCTTCTAGAAAGTCTTCATCCTCATCCTAGAAAGTTCTAGACTATTCTAGAAAGTCTTTATCCTCATCCAAAGTCTAGACTCTTCTACAAGATGTCTTTAAACCTAATCCTAATCCCCTCCTAACCTTGTCACATTCTCTAAACATGGGTTAAGACTTACTAACCCAAGCCAAAGTTAACAAATATCTCCTCCTTCACCCACCCTCATTAAATGCCATCCACTTGCCTATCCCTAAGCTAATCCTAAACCATCCTAATCCATTCTCTAATCATTTTCATAAGCCTAAGCAAGCTTAAAACCTTCCTAATCAAGCCCAAGTCGAAATTCCTCTCATCTCCCTCAAAATATCCCAACTATAAAACTTTATGAAGCCCACTAGGCCATAAATGACTCTTTCAAGCCCTTTTATTGCTCTTACAAGCCATTATGAGGTCTTTATGAAGATTTTATCCCTTGAGCCTCTTTTGTTGACTCATCCTTCCCCTTTCTTCCATCCTCTCACCCTGTGACATGTGTCACTCTCTGATTGGTTGTAAGGAAGCACAATCCATGTGCTCTCCTCTCATGCAATCTGAGCCCTCCATGAGCTTTTTCCCATCCTTCCATCTTAGCCCTTGATCCCTCAAGCCCTTTGCCTATTTAAGGAATCATCTCCCAAGCCATTTCAACACAATCCATGAAGTAAAGTCATAATGCCATTTTAATGATGACGAGCCACAACACCCATACCAACTCACAAAAAAAAATGCAACAATATGGAGACAAGAGAGATGACAAAATGCTTCATAAAACTTCCATTAATACTTGAAATTCATTAGAATATTCTCCAAATGGAAAATCTCCAAATTCTTACAATATAAGAGAGGTTTCTCGCTAAGAGCTTCTACAAGAAATTACATCCGAAGAGCTTCTACCTAAAGAGCTTGTCTTGAAGAGCTTCTATTTCTCCAACTTCCATTAGAAGAGCTTCCATTTCTTCAACTTCCTTACAAATGATAATAGACCTTTCTTAAATAGGCACTTACCACCCAAGGCATGATTTATCCACAACATTCTAGAATCTCCACAACCTTCTACAATATTTACAACCTTCTAGAATTTCCACCTAAATACAACTAAGCACCACTATGTGGCCCAATTAGAAAATTACATTTCTTTTGTGGATCACAACAAATATTAAATGCATGATGCCACCTACACACCTCAATTAATGGAATAACAACTATTTTTATTATTTTTCTATGCATGATGCCACCTACACACCTCAATTAATTGAATAACAACGATTTTTATTATTTTTCTATGCATGATGCCACCTACACACCTCAATTAATGGAATAACAACTATTTTTATTATTTTTCTATTTATGCCACCCATGCACCTTGAAAATAGAGATTCCTCTTTTCTCCACTTTTCCTATTTTCTATTTTTAATTATTTTCCTTCCATTTTCGTCACTTTCTGTCTCCTCCACAATTTTTTTTTTTTTTTAATAATTTAATTTTCCCATGCAAGATGCTCCTGCATCAGACTCCCTTGGTAGATAGAAAAGTGTGTCCCACACTTTGATGCCAAAAAAAAGATATACATCCATCTTCATCTTCACTAAAGGCTTCCACATTTTTTTATTTTTTTCCTGATGCATGATGCTCCTGCATTCGACCCCCATGGTAGGAAAAATTTTGTGAGTATGGAGTCACAAAATGAAGTAGCCATTGTTGACATAATTTTTTTCCTCTTCGTCCAACACATAGCTGGAACAAGTATCCGATGCTGAAATTTCTCCTTTGCAATGAACTCTATCCAAGCATAAATCTCATCCTCATTCAATCTTGTTTAATTAATCACACCTGTAATAAATCCAGCAACACCATACCAATCTTCCTTTGCATACCACACATGACTAACAAGATCCTCATGCAAACCATTATCAATATCTTTCAAACTCATATCAGAGACAACATCCCATGATTCATAAGAATTTACCTGTTTGACATCTTCATCTTTGCTTGCCTCTTTTATGTCATCAACAATGCACGTAACTACTCCACTTGCTTGATCTCCAACTAAGGCACTATATTCTTCCTCCATTTCTGCAATCTTCAAATCATCTTGATCTATTTCAAGTTCATAAATCTTGCCATCTTCATGCTCTTCCTCTTCTCTTTCATCTTCTTCAACTTTAGGTTCGCAAATAATATCCTCTACATCCTCTTGCTCTTCTTTTGTACCACATGTCTCATACTCCACTGGATCCTCTTTCTTTTTCGCATCCAAGGAATTATCAACATCTCTTTTCTGGTGACATGCTTTTCGTTTCCGCAACTCAGCTTCTAATTCATTCACTTGCTTCTGCAAATCAACTAGCAATGATTGTTGATTTCTTGCTCTAAATTTCTCAAGTTGAGGAATCCTTAGAATCCATCCAATCACAAAAGTCATCTTCTTCTTTCTCTTCTCCATAATCAAGTCTTCAGAAGACAAATCTCATCCAAAACAAGAACCTTGTGCAAACTGCCTCACAGTCGGCGTTCTGTCTACACAATCAAGAACTTCTTCACAAACTTCACCCAACTCAAGGTCCTGGTGCAAACTGCCTCACGTTCGGCGATCTGTCCGCACGCTTAGGAACTCCTGCTCTGATACCACTGATGACGGGCCACAACCCAAGAACAGAATGGAAACAATAGAAAAGGGAAAATTATATTAACTGAGAAAATAGGCTAGTACAAACAGTGCAGAGAAAATAAACTTCAAACATGCCCTAAGGCTTACAATAGCATAAATCTAGAGAATATTTCTCCTTTTAGCACCTTCTCTCCAACTCCACTCTGAACTGCCTTTTACAATGCTAGAAATCTCCTTAAATAGACCCCAGAGGGTTAAGGACTAGGAGTACATTCTAGAAAGTGCTAGTAGGCATCCACCGACGAAATAGAAGTTTCCGGAAGCTGCGTTAGAAGTCGGTGCAAATCTAGAAGAATCCAAAAACGGTAACCGAACTTTTGGGAGGCATAACTTTTGAACCGTAGCTCCGATTGACGAACCATTTACATTTTTGAAAAGCTCTCGAAGCGCTCTATAGCCCTATGGACAAGCTTCACTCATCCCCCATTTTTTGACCCTTTTTGAGGTCATTTAATGCCCCAAACTTGACTTTGAAGCATTCTTAGGAGGTCTCCAAAACTCGAAAAACTGTAATAACTTCCAAACCGTGGGGCCTATTGACCTGATTCTTTTTCTGGAATGCTCTAAATTATGATTACATTCATCTAGCCAATTCACACCTTCTAGTTTACCAAAATGATGGCCAAACTGCATGCTCCTATTTTTTTGAGATTTTCAAACGCACTGATAGTTGAACTATGAGAGTTGGAACCTTTATTTGAGCCAAATGGGTATCCAAAAATGTAAAGAAATGAAATAGAAACTAAGTCTAAGTACATTTTTTTTGGTGACACAGGATTGCCCTTATACCTCTAGATGCTCCTGCATTAGGCACCTAGGGTAGATTGAAAAGTGACCCTGTTACTTTATGGATGGTAGAGGAAATCCCAAATGGGAAACCTCAGCTACTGAAATCCAAGTTGAGTCCTTGATTGGTCGCACTTTCCATTTGACCAAATACTCTTCATACTGCCTGTTTCTGGTACTCCTACCCACACGATGATCTAGAATGTCTTCTATCTCCTCCTTCTTAGAAGCAGGAATTGGACATGGCTCTAACACCAACTCCTCATCTACACCATCATCATGATACTCTGTTAAATCTGCAATGTTGAAAATGGGAGAAATCTGAATACCATCTGGCAGCTCCACTTCATATGCATTTCCTGAGTCATGTTTCTTCAAAATTTTGCAGGGGCCAAATTTCTTCATTTTCAGCTTGTTGTAAGTACCGGTTGGAAATCTTTCTTTTCGTAAGTGTACCATTACTAAATCTCCTACTTGGAATTCCTTATGTCTTCTCCTTTGATCAGCCCTAGCTTTATACTCTTGATTCATCTTGGTTATGTGTGCCTGAACCTCCTCATGTAGACGCTTGATATGTTCAGCAAATTCCTCAGCTTCAGCACTTGTCCTCTCCCCTTGTTCTATCTTCCTTAGCTCTGGTGCAGTCCTTGGGCTATTCCCATATACAATTTGGAATGGTGATTTTCTAGTACTCCTATTTACAGAGTTATTATAAGCAAACTCTGCCTGTGCTAGAATCAAATCCCATCCCTTGGGCTTATCCCCAACTAAACATCTCAGCAAATTGACCAAACTTCTATTTACCACTTCTGTTTGACCATCAGTCTGTGGGTGATGCGTGGAACTAAATTTTAGGTCTGTTCTCAACTTCTTCCAAAATGTCCTACAGAAATACCCCACAAATTTAGTATCTCTGTCAGAAACTATACTCCTTGGAAGACCATGTAGTCTTACCACCTCTTTGAAAAATAAGTTTGCAATATGGACAGCATCATGAGTTTTGTGGCATGGAATAAAATGTGCCATTTTGGAGAACCTATCAACCACCACGAATACTGAATCATTACCCCTTTGTGTCCTTGGCAATCCAAGAACAAAATCCATACTTATGTCCTCCCATGGCCTTGATGGAACAGGCAACGGTTGATATAGACCAGTATTGTGACTAAACCCCTTGGCGACTTGACAAACCTGGCAACTCTGTATAAACTTCTTCACATCCTGTGAAATTTGAGGCCAAAAATAATGTTCTCTAAGAATGGAAATGGTCTTATCTCGACCAAAATGTCCTACCATCCCTCCACTATGTTTCTCCTTAATCAAATTTTCCCTCATGGAACTCATTGGAATGCACAATTGACTACCTTTGAACAACATGCCATCCTGAATCAAATAATCTAACCACTTTGTTCTATCTACAGCAACAGGCTCTTTACAAGCTTTCCATGCTTCAGCAAAATCAGGATCCTCGGGGTACAAATTCTTGAGTTCATCAAACCCAACTACTTCAACCTGCATTGTGGTAAGCAACAACTGTCTCCTACTTAGTGCATCTGCAACCCTGTTAGATTTTCCACTTCTATGCTTCAACACAAATGTATAACTCTGCAAGAATTCTACCCACTTCATATGCCTCTGATTCAATTTACCTTGGCTATTTAGGTACTGTAATGCTTGATGATCAGTATACAAAACAAATTCCTTTGGCAACAAATAGTGCCTCCATTTCTTTAAGGCTTGAACTATTGCATAGAACTCTTGATCATAAACAGAATACTTCTTCTTTGCATCATTCAATTTTTCACTAAAATATGCAATAGGCTTACCTTCTTGGCTTAATACAGCCCCAATAGCGCTACCACTAGCATCACAATCCACCTGGAATACTTTTCTAAAATTTGGAAGTGCCAACACAGGCTGTTCAGTCACCACCTTCTTCAGCAATTCAAAACTTCTCGCAGCTGCTGCAGTCCATTTGAACTCTTTTCTATCCCCTCTTATTGTATCAGTTAGGGGTGCACATATGCCACTGAAATTCTTAATAAACTTCTTGTAAAAACTAACCAGGCCATGAAATGATCTTACCTCAGTAGCAGTCCTTGGAGTAGGCCATTCCAAGATGGCTTTTACCTTCTCTGGATCCATTTTGAGACCTTCAGGTGATATAACAAATCCCAAATAGACTAACTCCCTTTTTGCAAAGACACACTTCTTTAGATTAATTAACAGTTTCTCTTCCCTTAGCCTCTCAAGGACACTACAAATATGCAGTAAATGTTCTTCCAAATTCTTGCTGAAAATTAAAATATCATCCAAATAGACAATAACAAATTTTCCCAAGAATTTCTTAAGTACCTCATTCATGAGCCGCATGAAGGTGCTTGGGGCATTCATTAATCCAAAGGGCATGACTAACCACTCATAAAGACCCTCCTTGGTCTTGAAGGTTGTTTTCCACTCATCTCCTTCTCGAATCCATATCTGATGATAGCCACTCTTCAGATCTATCTTTGTGAAGTACTGAGCTCCACTCAAGCAGTCCATAAGATCATCCATCCTTGGTAAAGGAAATCGGTACTTGATGGTTATCCTATTTATAGCTCGAGAATCTGTACACATCCTCCACTCTCCATTCTTCTTTGGTGCAAGTACTGCAGGTACTGCACAAGGACTCAGGCTCTCTCGAATCAAGCCCTTCCTCAACAGCTCCTGAACCTGTCTATTTAGCTCCTCTGTTTTAGTAGGAGTCATCCTGTGAGCAGCCTTGTTAGGCAAACTAGCTCCTGGAATCAGATCTATCTGATGACTAATTTGCCTTACTGGTGGCAATCCATCTGGAACATTATCAGAGATAATATCTCCAAATTCCCCTAGTAACTCTGAAACTTCAAATGGTATTTCACTACTACCTTCTTTATCTTTCCTAGGAATCAAAGCATAGCACATACGCTGATGTTTCATGCCATCTAAAAACTTCCTTCCATCAACAAGACAAATCCTAGCACTGCTACATACCTTTTCACCTTCCTTTATCATGAGCTTCAATTTGTGGCGAACTCCATCCTTTGTCAGAGAGTATGTGTTTGCATGTCCATCATGTATTGCATGTCTATCGAACTGCCATGGTCTACCCAATAATAGATGGCAAACATCCATCGAAATAACATCACAGAGAACATCATCATGGTAACTCCCAATTTTGAATTTTACTAAACATTGTTCACTTACCACGACCTTATGATCATCTTTTACCCAAGAAATCCGATAGGGCTGGGGATGTTTCTCCCTCTTGAGCTTCAGCTTAGAGACCATCTCTTCTGATAACAGGTTATCAGTGCTACCACCATCAATGATCACATCACAACATTTATCCTCACACTTGCATCTGGTACAAAACAAACTCCTTCGTTGTCCTGGTTCATTCTCACCACTTAGTAGGACTCTTTCATTTACCAAGGTCTCTCCTCTTTCTGCATCCTCTAAATGTGATGATTGTGCATCTTCATCCACATGAGCAACCCTAGCTTGGCCCTCAACTCTCCTATCTATCCTTCCTTGTCGTTGAGGGCATTCAAAGGCACGATGACCTTCTTCATTGCAATGGAAATAGGTTCCATGGAAGCCTCCTCTTCCTTGTCCACGTCCTCTACCTCTTCCTCTTTGATTTCCAAAGTCTTGATCATGGGAGTGGTTGAAACCCTCATTCCTCTGGTTTCTACTAGTACCCACATCTTTATTTTTCTTTTGAGTTTCATTGCGGCCTCCAGATGATCTATCGCTTCCCCTTCCTCCTTGACTGCGCCCTCTTTGTCTTCCTTCAAACCTTTTATTCAGCTTCTCTTCAACTCGTAGGGAAAACTGGTATGCCTCTTCAACACTAGTCATTCTTACCAGACTTAATTCCTCCTGGATGCTAGGTCACAACCCACTGATATAACGAGCAACCTTCTCCTTATTTGCTTCTGCATGCTCCGCTCTAATCAAGAGTCGGTAAAACTCCTCTGTATATTCTTGGACTGATCTTCCTGCTTGCTTTAACCCATGCATCTTCTTAAACAGATCAAGCTCCTAGTCCACAGGAATGAATTGCTTCTTCAATTTGTCCACCATGCGCTCCCATCTTGTGATCTTCTCCTTTCCTCTTCTAAGTCTTTCCAGTTGAACCTCTTGCCCCTAGATTTTGGCATGGCCTTTCAGTTTGGCCTTGGCAAACTTAAACCTATCTGGGTCCCTTATATCCTCATACTCAATGTATTCTTCCAGTTCATTGATCCAATCGATCAACTTATCTGGTTTCAGATTTCCTGAAAATATACCCACTTCAATTGTAGGTCTTTTCAAAAACTTAGTAATGGCCCTAAAAAGCCTTTCCTCTACAGGATTCAGAACTTCCTCGTCTTCTTCCTCTTCTGGTCCCATTACTTCCTCTTCATTGTCATCCTCACTGTTGTCACCTGCAGCAACATTTGCTCCTCTACGAAGCTCCTCTTGCAATGCTTGTACCTGCCTCTGGAGGGCTCTGACCTCCTCAGGATCAATAGCTCTGGCCCTTCCGCCACGCTCTCTTCGTGGAGGCATCTTCTAACTCGATCCCACAACCACACAGTGCATCATGCATCATTTAAGAAGCTATTTTACATCAAAACCATACACTCACACCCAAATTCCAACTCCATTTGAAGCCCTTTTTGAAGCATAAAGCTTGAGCATACATCCTATCTATTTAGACAAAGCTACTCAACAAGAGAGCTTCTCATTGAGAGATCCCATTAATGGCTCATATTTTCAATTAAGAGCTCATCTTAGTCTATCTTGAAGTTTATGAATTTTGTTTAGTTTGTAGAAGCTTTATTTAAATTTGGTTTCTATTAGCATACTAACATTTCTCATATACATTTTGGCATGCCCGGTGGGACCCCGCATGGGTCATCTTCATTAGCTTTTTTTAGTCAAGTTTTGTATGTCATTTGCTAATTTTGGCTAATTTATTTTGGTTTTGTGATTGGTAGGATTGTATAAATTGGTTTTGTAGGTTCACATGATCATGAAGAAGAGAAAGGAACTCATAGTCTATCTCATAGTATTTGTCGATTTTTCAAGCTTATATGTGGACAAAGCACTTGGAATTCTTCTTCCTCTTCTTGTCTATATTCTTCTTATTCCATCTACTTCTTCTTCTTCTTCTTGTGGGAGATCTTGGCCATTTTTTTTTTTAAGAAAGCAAAATCATACACACTTCTTTTTAGTGCTTAAAATGAACCCCCAAATCATACTTAAATCCATTAAAAAATTAAAAATTTGCAAAAAAGAAAAAATCTTTTAACAAGTGAAACTAAACCAATCCAATCATTTGCATCCTTGCAACATCAAGGTTTTAGATGCATTCATGCAAAGTTAGGAACACTTCATTTTTGGGAATTTAAAAAGAACTTCAAGTTTCCATTTCAAAAGGTTCAAAATCAACACTAAGTGCACACTAAAAGCTAAATCAAACTCAAAGCATCAATCAAGGATAAAATGAACCTCATTTGCAAATATTTTAAAGTTCTTTTAAAAATCTCATGAAAACTAAGAGTCCTAAATGGTTGCCAAAATTGTCCTAAAAGCTTTGTTATTTGTTCCAAACAAATGTCTTGTTGCAAAATCTTGAATGTTTCTTAGGTTTTTCATGCATCAAAACAATCTAGGAATATCATTTTTGGGCTTAAAATATGCAAACTAGAACACAAAATCTTGAATGAAAACCAAAGTCCAAAGAGTCATTTTCACTTTTAAGTCCAAAACAATCTTGAATGATCTAAGGTTAAAAAAAAGCACTTCAAAGTTCTTAAAACAACACACAAAATCTCAATCTTGAATGCTCAAAGGAAAAAACTTGAACGTTTAATCACTTGTCTTTGAATGCATGTTGCTAAACACACTCTTGAATGCCATGGATTAAAATCAAATTTTTCTTGAATGCATGATTAAAACAACAAATCCAATCTTGAATTCCAAGGATCAATTAACCATTGCAATATCAAACACTTCATTTGGAGCTTTTAAAATTGAACAAAACAAATCTCTTTTCCACATGCAATTTAGGCAAAATTTGATTTTTGGACATTTAAGAAACTTCGTTAAGTTAAATACAAATTTGCAAAAATCAATTTGAGTAGTTCCTTAGACTCACCTCTTTTCTAATCACCCATCAATTCAACCATTGGTTGCAATCTCAGCGCCATCTATGGGGATGGGTCTACTTGAAAAAGGTGTTAAATGTTCCACAATCTAACTCACTCACTTGGTCTTTGAACGTTTGCTTTAACTTTATCAAAATTCTTAAATGACCAAAACTCTAGACTAAATCGATCACACTTCAAGTTTGGGCACTAAAATTGAACAACTATTGACGTGGAGGGCCTCCGGGGGCACGCTTGAAATCGAATCTCACACATCTTTGTTTTGGGCTTAAAAACAAAATCACACCAACTCTTGAATGCCTTAAAGAAAATTAATCAATACTTGATGTGGAGGGCCTTCGGGCGCGCGGGTTTACTTTTTTGTTGACCCTAACTCTTCTTCTTGTATTCATTCCTCGCTCGATTTTGCTTTTTTGGCGCATTTCAAAGTTGGAATTGAACATTGTCTCTTAAACATGAGTGCTTGCAAAGTCTAGATCAGCACACATACGAGTCAGTTGGAAAAGGAACAAGCGTGTTTTTAAGCCCAAGGTCATCCAAGTCTTCTCTCCCCTTGTCGTCTTTCGAGGCCATCTTGGGTGCATAAGATTAGGATCCAAAACCTTGTTTCTCTTTTTAGGAGGCCTGCTTGGGGATTTCATCACCCCTTGGGACGACCTCAATTCCAGGGTTCCGGCAGAGTATAAAAATTGGGAGGTGAATCCAAAGACACCTCTCTTGGAATCAAGATTTTGTCACTCGGGCTAAGCCTCAAGGAACTTTATACCCTTGAGAAGTGAAAGAGGAGAAGTGGGTTACCGCTCCTCTCGGCTATGTGACATCTTTTTGGTTTCATCTACGGATTTGGGCCTCACGTACCTTGTGTATATCGAGGACTCCCTAGCTATAACAAATTTCCTCCTTGTAGAAAGCTTCCTAGGATGTTGGTGTGTTTGACGTGCTTGCTCCAAAATTTTGTCTGCTTGTTTTTTCATAGCTTTTGAATGAATGTTTGCCAACTTTGGTCAAAATCCCAAAAAAGCAGAAATCTCCTAGCTCAAGGCATACTTAGCGTAGTCACTGCCTCATCAGAAAATCATCCAAGCTCCCTCGCTGCAACCGAATCTATCTAGTTCCTTGCTTTAGAACAATCCCAAATCCAAAGTCTCTCCAAATCATCCCCCCCAGCCAGCTACCAACCCAATCCAAAATCACACCCAAGCCTTTAGAGAGTTGTTGTCATTCTGCTAGAATTTGCTATCCAATCAATCCGACCAATCCACCAGCCTCACCAAGGTTATCCCTTTGACAGAGCTTTGTCTAGGGTAATCTAGCTTTGTCACTTATTATCCCTCATCACCTTGAGGTAAAGGTTGGGATCCACAAGTGGTCAATCTCGTGTCATGCCCATAAGATCATTAGTCTATCCTTAAGTTGACACAATCTCCACCAATCTTGCACATAGGAAAGCAAAACCCTCACCTTTTGACAACATGCCTTTGAAGTCTTCCATCCTTAGAAAAGCCTAAAATCCCCATCCAATCCTCCTTAGGTTTTTCATGCAGCTTTGACTTTCCCTAGGAAATCTTTGCAAACCCAATCCAAAATCTGAGCTTAATCCAAATCCAACCATGAGCTTCTGTGTTCATCCATATTTAAGACCTCATCCCCATCAAACTCACTGTCAAAGCATGAAGTCCCAATCCTATCATGATGAGTTTGGTCACATTGTCCTTGCTCCTACCACCTCCTATTCCAATGATGATGAAAATCTTGTTGACTATGATGGGTATATTGAAAGCCTTAGAAACATTTTGCCAACCATCCCCCAAAATCCAAGAATTCTTCGAAACTATCTAGTCATGCCATCTCATATCCCAGCTTCTCCTCCATCACCCAATCAACCAAGCTTCCAATCTTCCACCCCCATCACACCAGCTATTCCTATCAATCCACCACCTCCACCTCTGATAGACAAGTCTCCCAGGAATCTCCTAGAGGAAATACAAGAAAAGTCACCTCCAACAGTCGATAAGCCATGTCATCTAATCCAACCATGTGAAGTAGTCAGTGATGAAGCTTCCCCATCTATAATATCACCTCCATCTCCCAAAGCTATCATCCCCATACCATCCATCAAATTGCTTAAAATCCTTCCACTTCCTGCAAGCATCAAAATCCCACCACCTATCAAATCCCTCCAAATCCTATCCACATCACCTCCAAGTATTTCCCAAATCTTCCGTAGTGACCCTTATGCATCCATCTTCTACTCATCCATCTCCACTACCGAATCTTCCATCTATCCATCCACTGCCTTTGAATAATCCATCCCTTCACCTCCTATTGCACCATCCACTCCAATCTAATCCTATCAAGATCTTACCCAAAAGCATGTTGATATCCCCCAAAGCATAAATGAAGATATCATCATACCATGTCTTCCATCCATATTGCAATCACCATCCCCTCCATCTCCAAAACCTCAAGTCATACCTCCTCTACTGCAGGATATCTTTTCATCCCATCAGCTAAATCAAGATCCTATCCTACCATCTCCTCCGCTCCATGCTTCCATCTTACCATCTATCCAAGCTATTCCACCATCTATAATCTACCCTCTTGGTTCACTTACATTCATTCATGGTGGCCCCCTCTCCGTAAAAGAATTAAGAACAGTATCTCCCCATTGCAGTACATCTAATAAAGAACTTCTACCAATTTCTACAAGAAAAAAGTTTCCTCAGCTCATTCAAATGCTCAATCGATGGCATTATCAAGGTCAAGGTTTAGGACCACAAGAGCAAGGAATCATAAAGCCTATTATTGCACAAAAGAATCCAGGATTTCATGGTCTTGGATATGTATCCAAAGGCTCACCATCTAAAAGTGTTGGTACATGCCATCCCCAAACCAAGCCTATCTCCAGGCCTACCACGCCATCCTCCCATCATTCCTTCAAGAAATCTTATGTCATCTCCCCTCCACCATCTTTGCAACTGAAAACAACCTACCATATCCCCCCTTCATCTGCTAAATCCATTTTGGGTCCCTATGTACCAGAATCTACCATCATCCATCCTCCTCTCATCCAGCATAAAAATCCCACTCCTTTCATTCCTATTCATGATCAACAAAGGCACATCTCTCTACCTATCATACATCATCCTCCCACTATAAGCTCCTACATATCCTCTCCATCTTGCACAGCTTCTCATAACCATCTTCCCAAAGCTTACCACAACAATGTGAATGCCAACTTCAAAATGCATAAAGCTAAAAATCCACATCCTAGGAAATCATATGTCTATTCTAAAAAACATACTCCAAAAAGGCAAAATCCAATCAAAGAATGCAAAACAATGCAAAAGCCTATGAAAAGAAAATCCAAAACCATGTGGATCGCAAAGAAAAAAGTTGAAACCCAATGCATAAAGGCATCCACCATTGCTAATCCCCCATCCAGTGACTCGTGTCCCCCATCTCCTAACTCCATGTTGGGTGCCTAAATCCCCAAGTGTGCTTCCAAAAATCCTCCATCAAGCCCCCGTCTACCATCTATTCCCCATCTGCTCTTTTTACACCCATCCCAATATGTGCCAATGTTGATCCTACAAGCATCTCCATCTCATGCTCCTTTCCAACCTTTTCATCCCTCCATCTCCTATCATCAATCCCATCTAATCCAATCTATTGCATAAATCACACATCCGGTGTACCAACAGCTAGCAATAAAATTGAACATTCCAATAGCCAGTGAAAAATCCCAAAAAAGCCAAAATAGCTGAAGAAATCCAAAATCATTCCAGCTAAGTCCAAAGTCAAAAATTCAAAAAAAAAATAAAGAAAAATAAAGCATCCACTGGTGAAAACTTGGCAATTCAAGTGCCTTGGACAAGTACCATGATGAAAACTTGGCAAACAAGCATCATGCGTAATCCAGCCATCCCCAGCTTAGCCTATCATCCTCATGCTTTTGGTCGCATCTTGACATCCAAATCCATCTTCCAATCTATCCACCTATCCTCTGCCCTCCATCTTCCATCTCACACCATCCACTTATCTCCTGCAACTTCAACCAACCATCCCAGCTATCATCTATCTCCCTAGCTCCTTTAGCTTTTTCCATCCTAGCTTCAATCCTATCACATCCATCATAAGACCTCCTTCTGCATGTTATCTTCTGATTAGGGGCACTATATTCCTTGGAGATCTTGTCTTGTCCATCCTCCCTTGTCATTGGTATCTAGCTTTAGGCTATCCTCATGCAAACCCAATGTCATCTCTTTATATCCATCATAGTCCTAGCTATCTACCATCCTATCCAGCCATCTCATCCTGCTCCTCTAGCTATCCTTGGTCACAAAATCTCTCATCATCATCGGATGCATCCTGCCAAATCCATATCTTTCCCTATCACCCCACCCTTAGCTTTCACATCTTGCACAACATTGAACCATCCTGCTATCCTATCATCCTGAGCTTTTACTTTCTTGTAACTATCTTGGTCAGCTTCAGCTTGTAAATATCTTGGTTCATCAGCTTGTACATCCTCTTTAGCTTAGTACCATTGTATCTATCTAGCTTTTGTGTCAGTTCCTCCTTGATCAGCATCTTGCACACATCGCACATCTTGGTTAGCTATTCCAATGCATCCTTTAGCCAAATCTCCTGTCACCAAAGTGTTATCCTTCTTAGTTCAGCTTGCTAGACGCATCACTTGTCCAAATCCACCAGCTTAGGTGCTCTCCAATAGATTCTTGTAAGATATAGCTTTCCTCATGTCTAATCTTGGTCCATTAGTACCTTGTCCTACCCATCTCATTGGCAAATGTTTCTCTTTTGGATTTTCACTTTCTTTTGATTTGGAATCTTCCCTTTTGGATCTTAAAGTATCTTTTCCAAACAATCTTTTTGTTCCCTCCTCAAAGTTGCCACGATCTTCCATATCATGGTATACTACGAATGGGGCAATCTGGGCATAAGGTCTTGATCAAGTCTTTTATTTGTTTTTCTTTTCTGCTTTTGGGTTACCCAGTGTCGGTCCCACTCTGATTCTTTCGAGATTCATGTGTGATGCTGGGGCAATCCTTGCGTGCTTGTTTTGAGTCAATCCCTCAGTCCTCTGGATAGTTGGTGAAAAGGCCTTGATGTTCTTGGTAACCTTGGCAATTAACCAACAATCCTATAGCAAATCTAGTGCTCAACTACATGGTGGTACTTCTCTTTAAAGTATCCCCCTACTCAAAAAA
Source organism: Cupressus sempervirens (assembly GCA_028749045.1). Classification (NCBI taxonomy): domain Eukaryota; kingdom Viridiplantae; phylum Streptophyta; class Pinopsida; order Cupressales; family Cupressaceae; genus Cupressus; species Cupressus sempervirens. Next base: position 95,543,476 of record CM053785.1, read on the forward strand.
GTTTCAATGGTTTTCCTTCATCTCCATTATCCCCCATCCATATCCAACATCCATCTCTCCTACCCCAGATTATGCATCAGTATCTCTTTGAATCACTCCTCACCTTTAGCTTTAGGGATCCACAATCCTAGTCTTAGGGATCCACCAATCCAAATCAATCCACCAAGCCTCATCTTTCGAGATCCACAATCCTAGTCCTAGGGATCTCCGAAACCCATCTTTCGCCAATCTGACTCTTTGAAATCTTATTGCATCAGCTTTATAATCCCCTCATCCATCTCCCTATCCTGGATTCCTTTTTATAGTCCTCCACTCCTTCATCCTCCACCTTCCCTAAACTCTTAAGCTTGCTTCCTCTTGTGCATCTGATTCTCCTTTATCATTCTCCCATAGTGAGAGTTTGAGCTAATTCAACCCCTTCTCTTTGCCAAATCTGAGTTTCCTTGCTCATCCGAGATTCTTGTACTTTTCAAGAAGCCATCGAGCCTTGCTTTCTCTCCCCGCTGCCTTCTTGAGGGGGTATCTCACAGTCCATTCTCTCCTCTTCTGCTCTAGCCTTGGGCATCTTATTTTCTTATCTTTGATGCCATGCCACTTGCGGCATCACATCAAAGAGGGGCAAAATGTAGACACCTAGAAAACTTTAGAAAATAAAGTATTTTTATTTTCTAAAAAAATTTTGATGACATCATCATTTATTAATTAATTATTTATTTAATTAATTTATTTATTTATTTTTCTGCCATTAAATCCCTTTATCTTAATTAAAAATATTTAATTGAGGAATCCCTCCCAAAATTTTTTAAATATTATTTAAACATTATTTCCTTATTTATTAATTATTTAATTAATAAATTGACCAAAAAACCCAAAATAAATAAAAAATTTATTTTTTGCCCAAAACTTGGCCAATTTCCTTAAGACCACTAACCTCTTCCAAAATCTTCTAATCCTTCTGTAATTTTGATTAAAGGCTAATCCCATCATTTCCTACCCCTAATCCCAACTCAAAATATTTAATTAAGATTAAATATTATTCCTCATGTTTAATAAAAAAGTTTTAATAAATATCTCCTCAACCCAAAGCCTTGAAATAAATAAAACTTTATTTATTTCCTAAAAATCTAATTTATCCTCATCCTAAGAAGTTCTAGACTCTTTTAGAAAGTCTTCATCCTCGTCCTAGGAAGTTCTAGAGTATTCTAGAAAGTCTTTATCCTCATCCAAAGTCTAGACTCTTCTAGAAGATGTCTTTAAACCTAATCCTAATCCCCTCCTAACCTTGTCACATTCTCTAAACATGGGTTAAGACTTACTAACCCAAGCCAAAGTTAACAAATATCTCCTCCTTCAGCCACCCTCATTAAATTCCATCCACTTGCCTATCCCTAAGCTAATCCTAAACCATCCTAATCCATCCTCTAATGATTTGTACAAGCCTAAGCAAGCTTAAAACCTTCCTAATCAAGCCCAAGACAAAATTCCTCTCATCTCCCTCAAAATATCCCAACTATAAAACTTTATGAAGCCCACTAGGCCATAAATGACTCTTCCAAGCCCTTTTATTGCTCTTACAAGCCATTATGAGGGTCTTTATGAAGATTTTATCCCTTGAGCCTCTTTTGTTGACTCATCCTTCCCCTTTCCTCCATCCTCTCACCCTATGACATGTGTCACTCCCTGATTGGTTGTAAGGAAGCACAGTCCATGTGCTCTCCTCTCATGCAATCTGAGCCCTCCATGAGCTTTTTCCCATCCTTGCATCTTAGCCCTTGATCCCTCAAGCCCTTTGCCTATTTAAGGAATCATCTCCCAATCCATTTCAACACAATCCATGAAGTAAAGTCATAATGCCATTTTACATCAAAACCATACACTCACACCCAAATTCCAACTCCATTAGAAGCCCTTTTTGAAGCATAAAGCTTGAGCATACATCCTATCTATTTAGACAAAGCTACTCAACAAGAGAGCTTCTCATTGAGAGAGCCCATTAATGGCTCATATTCTCAATTAAGAGCTCATCTTAGTCTATCTTGAAGTTTATGAATTTTGTTTAGTTTGTAGAAGCTTTATTTAAATTTGGTTTCTATTAGCATACTAACATTGCTCATATACAGTTGGAATGGTCTTCCCCCTTCCCAAAATCTTTGATTGATTTGCTTTTGCGATGGCCCTTGAATCCTGTTAAGGCTGTTTATAGTTGACTTTGGAATATCTCCCTTTCTATCCTTATCTGGGAAATCTGGAAGGAAAGGAATTGCCATATTTTTCGTAACTTGGAACTCAAACCTAAAGTTCTTTTTTCCAAAATAGAACGAAGTATTGTAGAAACAATCAACTCACATTTAAAGAACTCACATCTAGAGGAAGGCTCATTCTCAAATTGGGATGGCCTCATGAAGAATCTCTAGCCTAATTTGATTAATCCACCCTTATATTATTCAAAGGTCAATATAGAAGCTAGGAATAATTGCAAATGGGAGCCACCTCCTATTGGTTGGGTCAAACTAAATTTTGATGGAGTAGCTCGGGGTAATCCAGGTATAGCTAGTATTGGATGCATAATTCACAATGAGGATGGGCTTTGGATTGCCAAGAAAGCAATGTCAATTCATCCTACCTCCAAAAACCTAGCAGAACTTGAGGCTGTTTATAAAGGGATCAAGTTATGTCATAAGCTTAACCTACCTAAAGTCGTCATCAAAGGCAATTCTCAAATTATTGTAAATGCTATTAGAAACAGGTGTACTCCTAATTAGGTACTTAACTCTCATCTAGAAGTGGTCCTCTCCCTAATTCATAAGCTAGATTATTATAGTATCTATCATATTTATAGGGAAGGCAATCAACTTGCAGACTAATTAGCAAATGCGGGAGTAGATGGGGCAAACTCTCTATTATTAAACAATGGTTTCTCTCTTTCACTTTAATCTTATAATTATCCTTTATTTTATTTTATTTCTTTTTTTGCCTAATTAGTAGTTTCCAAGTTTGATTTTCCTTTGTCTCACTTCACATGTGTCTAGCTTAATATCACTACCAAATCTTATGATCTCTAATTAGGATCACCTTCAACTTAACATATATGTATTATTTATATAAGCGAAATGGCATCAGTACATTTCTCATCATTCCTACATTAGCCACATATTTCACCTTGCCTAAAGCCTGTTGTAATCATGCCTTCCATCATGGTATTTCATGAGCTTGGGTACTTCGCATTTAATTGAAAATTGTTGTCTTGTATTTGTGATTTGGAAGTTGTTGTTTACATGATCAAGTCTAGAAGTGTCCTTGTGTTATTTAGGGGCATTATCTTTTGGGTCTTCCATTTTCATTACCACCACTTAGTATGGAGTCCAATATTGTTCTTTTCCATGCCTTCGAGAATTGCACTATGGCCTTCTATGGGATGGTGAAACCAGAGAGATGGAATAGGATTTATTCTTGGTGGATGACATGACTCAACTTGTGATTACCAAATCTCTAGGTGAGGGAGTTTTTGACTACCAATACACTTGGAGAACAAGCAGTGACATTCTTAGGTCATTCATTGGTTTCCTGGTAAGAGCCAAAGTGGGAGTAGATGAAATTGTAAGGCTTTTGTCATGACCTGTTTGTCCCTTCCTAGAGAAAGGGATTAGAACAAGTAGTATATAGTATAGATAGTAAATTTAGGATTCCATTCACTGAAAAGTACATAAATCTTCCTTTGGGCCACCCGGATTTAGATATTGCTCCTCATCATCAATCCCTAGTCATCTGAGAAAACCTAGTATTCTATCGTGAATGGCCTAAAATGGAGGCCAGTTTGCAATTTCTCCTTTACTAGAGGGAAATCACAGTGGAAGAAAATGTGGAGTGGCTTACCAATTAACTTCACCTCTTTAATGCCTACATCGAGTCGGGAGTGACATTCAACAATTTGGATGATTTGGATTTCTGCACCCCAAATGTAGAAAAGACAAGTAGAGGGAAATCTAACTTTGAGTTCCCTCCCAATTACAGCATGGAGCAACTTAGCGATATCAAAAATGTGATCCTGGTTCTCTAGAAGGAAGGCAGAGGTCTAGCTTGAAATTGTCAACTTATATGGGTTAGAATCAGTTACTTAGGGTTCCATGGTTATGCATATATAGCAGTTTTGTTAGTACACTTAAAGATACTTTGTTTTAGACTCTCGGCCTATTATACATGTAGTATCTCTTTTAAATATTGTTTTAATCTTCAAGACTTATCTATTTTGATAATGTGGACACTTTAAGGAATGCAAACAAGATCCCTGTTATGAAAATGGTTAAGAAGTGGGAAGTGATCAAAGTAATACACACCATGCCTTCCTTCCAATGTTAGGTACTTCACGATCATTAGGAAAACATCATTGCAGTGTTCTGGTAGTTTGTCCCTCCTAAAACCACCGTAGTAATGGTTTGGGGCCTCATTGCCTCTGAAGAAACTAGACATACTTGCCTCATCTATCACCTTCATAACTTTCTACCATTTCTACCCAGTAATGTCTAGTCCTGTCGCCATAGTAATAGGCTCCTCATTCACTTGAAACATATTACCATTAATTGTCATATGCCTATCCTTTAGCTAGCAACAAATTTTTGCAAATAATTCTCATCGTAGCCTACCATATCCTGCATGTATGTTACGAACCCTCCCTCCTTAGTAGAATCCAAGTGGCCTATCTTTTGGTGAAGTCCTCCAATTTAGTGGGCTCCAACTTGCTTAGATCCCCACCCATGTGAATAGCTTCCTCAATGATATCCCCCTCGCTAATCTCATTAATTCTCATTTGCACCCAGGAAATCGTGAAGGTAGGGCTAGAAATGCAATAACCAACTTTTAAAAAACTATCTTTCTTATGCTTCATGAGACTGCAAATTCCAAAATGTATTTTAAAGTATCATTATAGGGAGTGTAAGAAATCCACATGAAATACCTTAAAGATCTAGCCTTAGTCATAAAGTGATTTCTTTCTGTAATCCTGCCATAACACCAAAAAATTGTGGCACAAATTTTGAAGTTGGTATTATCAATTGCATCTCCTTCTCCATGCCTATTCACAAATTGATCGACATAATCAAACCTTACAAAATGTCTTGCGAAATGCCTTGTCAAACTCAAGACAATCTTAGCTATCATAATGATAGTAGTTCCACCAAAATGGCCCTTTCTCCAAAAATGGAAGGTCATCTAACCTGATTTAGAGGAGTCTTTTCCCTATTAATTAGCGAAATTATAAAGTTAGGCAACAATTTAGCACTCTTCCACCTTTTTATATTCTCCAAATCAAACCCCAAACCAGTCAAGGCATCTGCCACTACATTGCCTTCCCTATAGGTGTGCTATAAGTGATAATGCTCTAGGGTTGTGAGGTACTACCCCTTTGAATAGAGTCAATGATGAATTTATAGTCCACCTCCATGGTTAGTCTTTTCACTTTTAATTCTATAGCAAGTTTTAGCCCCCAAAGTAAGGTAGTAGCCTCTGGCACATTATTGGTTCCCTGACCCAAATTTTCCAAGTAGGCAACCAACACAACAATTTTTTCATTCCTCAGTACTCCTCCAACTGCCGCTTGCCCCCCCTGCAACACCATCAAAATTTAGTTTGATCGTGGACCCAGTGGGGGGAAACCAATGAATATTTTTTCTAGCCACCAATTTTGAATTATCAAAATTCTCGAAGTTAGAGAGAATATTCCACTTCCCACCAACATCCACCTCCTTCCTGCTCGAAGATATCTGTGGCACTTTAAATTTTACCACTATAACGTTCATGATGAACTTACTCAAAATTTCTTCCACCACTTCCTCACCCCTTTCACCCCTTTCATCCTCACTGAATTGTTAAAAACCCGGTTTCTCCATGTTAAATTCCTTTCCGTAGTTTTGCACATAATTCGTAACAAGATACAACCAGCTCTGTCGAGATGAAATTGATAGCCGTATATACAAAGCATTTACAGCATAAAGAAAGGTATCCGTGTAGAACTTTAATCCAGCTGTTACGAGGACTACAGAATTGCTTTTATGTGTCTCTATTGGAAAATAATATTCCAATTTAGAGAAACAATCAATCTACTGGCGATTGAATTAGATGATTTCATATCTTAATTAGAATATTTAATAATTCTGTGAGTATTTATATTTATTGAATCGTTTCAATTCATACATCCTCATTTCTTGCAGTGTTCTGTCTCTCGAGTTTAGAAGTGTTGCGGTTACAATGTATTATGATGTTAATGATTCCAAGAGCATACTTGCCCCATGTGTTCTTATGATATGCTTGATTTGGGACATTGCAGTGGACATGTTCAAGGATTACGGAAAAGTTCCTTCCTGGCTCCCAGGCAATCTTTTCGTCTTAAACTCTTTCACCATCTCAATTCTGAATTATGTTGATACAATTGGTGGTGGTTTAAGTAGAGTGTCTTTGGAAGGTCCGATTAAGTCCCAGTTAAGTACAGATGCTGCAAGACTGACAATCTATGTATTTGTGGGATGCATTCTACCCGGGATAGCCATGTCGGGAACCCGAGCGGAATGGAGCGATGTAGCCAGCTTGTTTTTGCAGTTCGTGTTCTTCATGATTGCCGAGAGTGTTATATGGCACAGATCTGATAAGCGTGAATTCCAAAGTAAAGAAGGCAAGTGGTTCTTGTATTCCGGCGTGGTTCTCCTAGTCGGAGCCCCGTGTCTAGTCCTCCTGTTAGGGGCAGTCATGTCAAGTGGTAAGATGGGACGTCGTCTGGTCCGGTATGACATTTCTGAAATGCCCTTTAATAATGCAGAAAATGAATGTAAGAGGAGTGAGAGATTAAGAAGAAAGGTCGTTAAGTCTTGGGCTGTAGTTCGTTTCTGGAAGACGGAACACTTTATTTGCAACTCAGCTTTCAGTCCAGGTGCCGCAGTGGTTGTCACAATTTGTGTTGCTGTCTTGTGTGTTAAAATTGTATGTCTTCTTTCTCTTTTTCATAATATCCGTGATAGTCAAGGAGGTAATTTGGCATATTATCTTCAGTTGATTTTCATTTTAGTCGGATGGGGCCTAATGCTCTCTAGATGGTTCAAGGTAGCGATTTATTGTGGAAGTTCACTGAACAAAAAGTTTCTCATCCACATAGCAGGTTCCTTCCTAGCACCCGCTGTCATTATTATGAACGACTTCTCTACTAGGTTTCTACTAATCCGACTTGTACTATTCCTTCCCTTATGTGGTTTGGTTTTAGCAGCGAGTCCACTGTGGTTATTCTGTTTCGTCTCTTGGTATTTTTCGGCTCTATTGGGCAGCCAGTTTGCGCGGCATCTGTACAAATTTGACAACGAGGATGCTTCAGGGAACGATGAGTATTCAAAATACGGTTATCTAATGGATGCTATGCAGCTCAGTAAAGATGAAACTAACATTTTCTGGATGGCCAATAAAAAACCTTTGTCTAGAATAAGGCGTATCATGAATGACGCCAGTAAAATTGAAGAAAAGTGCAGAGGATTGCTTTCAATAATGGGAGATGCTAGACTGACTGAAAACCAGCGTCTTCGATTAAGTGATCCTAATACGCAGGACTGGATTGGAGCAGTGTCAAGTATATTCAAGAAGATCGCTCATGCTCAGATACGCGTGGATTTGAAGGATGCCTTGGCAGCATATCAAGAGACAAAGGATGTGTTGAAGTTTGTCGACTGTCCAGAAAACATATTTCTGGAACCCTTCAACATCTTTGGCACAATGAATTTTGATAGCTTCTACAAGAGTCTGAGTGACGATATAACGACGTATGATGCGTACAAAACGCTGAAACAGTTTTTTGGCACATGTCCAGGAATAGACACAGAAAAAGAGCGGGAAAGAGTATACAATTTTGTCGGATGTCTCAACAGCTTGGGAGAAGAAATGTTCAAAACGCAGCTGATCACACCTGAGGAATGCTCTTATGACAACGGGAAGGAGTTGGCTCAAACGCTAGGCAAGGTTGTGGGCCGTGTCATTGTTTCCGGTGCGTTAGAAGTTTTCGATGTGCTACTCAATTGCACAAAGCAGTGGGCACAAAATTTAGACGAAGCAAAGATGGAAAGAGGCATTGAACTTGCCGGGAAAGTGAGTGCACTCATAGAAAGACTAGTCGAAGACGGAGACGTCCATTTAGAAGAGACCAAGCAAGTCCCAAGTGATGGAGGAGCAAAACAATCAAAGGATATTGAGGGTCGTGATATTGAAGCTGCTATAGAGGATTATCATGTGGAGGATATTGTTGAGAGTGATAACATAGAGGATATTACTCAGCTTGATATTTAACATATTAAGTGGGGATGTAAACTTTAATCTATTTGGGATATTAGAAATGTAATAGTTATTTGTAATTTTGATGCAGGAGCATCTAGAGGTATAAGGGCAATCTTGTGTCACCCAAAAAAAATGTACTTAGACTTAGTTTTTGTTTCATTTGTTTTCATTTTTGGATACCCATTTGGGTCAAATAAAGGTTCCAACTCTCACAGTTCCACTATTAGTGTGCTAGTAAATCCTGAAAAAATAGGAGTATGTAATTGGGCCAGCATTTTGGTGAACTAGGAGGTGTAAATTGGTCAGATGAATGTTATTGTGATTTAGAGCATTCCAGAAAAAGAATCAGGTCAAAAGGCCCCACAGTTTGAAAGTTATTGCAGTTTTTCGGGTTGTGGAGACCTCCTAAGAATGCTTCAAAGTCAGGTTAGGGGCATTAAATGACCTCAAAAAGGGCAAAAAAATGGGAGACGAGGGAAGTTCGTCCATAGGGCTATAGAGCGCTTCGAGAGCTTTTCGGAAATGTAAACAGTTCGTCAATTTGAGCTACGGTTCAAAAGTTATGCCTTCCGAAAGTTTGGTTACCGTTTCTGGATTCTTCTAGATTTGCACCGACTTCTAACGCAGCTTCTGGAGCCTTCTATTTGGTCAGTGGATGCCTACTAGCACCTTCTAGAATGTATTCCTAGTCCTTAACCCTCTGGGGTCTATTTAAGGAGATTCTTAGCATTGTAAAAGGTAGTTCGGATTGAAGTTTGAGAGGAGGTGCTGAAAGGAGAAATTATCTCCACATTTATGCTATTGTAAGCCCTTAGGGCATGTTTTGAAGTTTATTTTCTCTATACTGAATGTACTAGCTTATTTTTCAGTTAATACAATTTTTCTTTTTCTGTTGTGCCCATTCTCTTCTTGGGTGGTGTCCCCATCAAGTGGTATCAGAGCTGGTTTTCCCGAGTGTGTAGACAGAGCACCGACTGTGAGGCAGTTTGCACTAGGACTGTGTGGTTGTGGGTTCGAGTTAGAAGATGCCTCCACGAAGAGAGCATGGTAGAAGGGCTAGAGCTATTAATCCTGAGGAAGTTAGAGCCCTCCAAAGGCAGGTACAGGCATTGCAAGAGGAGCTCCATAGAGGAGCAAATGTTGCCGCAGGTGACGACAGTGAGGATGATAATGAAGAAGAAAAAATGGGACCAGAAGGGTAATTTGACGGGGAAGTTCTGAATCATGCAGAGGAAAGGCTTTTTAGGGCCATTACTAAGTTTGGGAAAAGACCTACAATTGAAGTGGTGTATTTTTAGGAAATCTAAAACCAAATGAGTTGATCGATTGGATCAATGAACTGGAAGAATACTTTGAGTATGAGGATATCAGGGACCTAGATAGGGTTAAGTTTACAAAGGCCAAACTGAAAGGCCATGCCAAAATCTGGTGGCAAGAGGTCCAATTGGAAAGAAACAGAAGAGGAAAGGAGAAGATCACAAGGTGGGATCGCATGGTGGACAAATTGAAGAAGTAGTTCATTCCTATGGATACGAGCTTGATTTGTTTAAGAAGATCCATGGGTTAAAGAAAGCAGCAAGATCAATCCAAGAATATATAGAGGAGTTTTACCGACTCTTGATTAGAGCAGGGCATGCAGAAGCAAATAAGGAGAAGGTTGCTCGTTATATCAATGGGTTGCGACCTAGCATCTAGGAGGAATTAAGTCTGGTAAGAATGACCAACGTTGAAGAGACACACCAGTTTTGCCTACGAGTTGAAGAGAAGTTGAATAAAAGGTTTGAAGGAAGATAAAGAGGGCGCGATCAAGGAGGAAGGGGAAGCGGTAGGTCATCTGGAGGCCGCAATGAAACCCAAAAGAAAAATGAAGATGAGGGTACTAATAGGAACCACAGGAATGAGGGTTTCAACCGCTCCCGTGACCAAGACTTTGGAAATCAGAGAGGAAGAGGTAGAGGACGTGGACAAGGAAGAGGAGGCTTCCGTGGTACCTATTTCCATTGCAATGAAGAAGGTCATCATTCCTTTGAATGCCCCCAACGACAAGGAAGGATAGATAGGAGAGCTGAGGGCCAAGCTAGGGTTGCTCATGTGGATGAGGATGCACAATCATCACATTCAGAGCATGCAGAAAGAGGAGAGACCTTGGTAAATGAAAGAGTCCTACTAAGTGGTGAGATTGAACCAGGACAACGAAGGAGTTTGTTCCATACCAGATGCAAGTGTGAGGATAAATGTTATGACGTGGTCATTGATGGTGGTAGCACTGATAACTTGGTATCAGAAGAGATGGTCTCTAAGCTGAAGCTCAAGAGGGAGAAACATCCCCAGCCCTATCGGATTGCTTGAGTAAAAGATGATCATAAGGTCCTGGTAAGTGAACAATGTTTAGTGAAATTCAAAATTGGGAGTTACCATGATGAAGTTCTCTGTGATGTTATTCCGATGGATGTTTGCCATCTATTGTTGGGTAGACCATGGCAGTTTGATAGACATGTAGTACATGATGGGCATGCAAACACATACTCTCTGACAAAGGATGGAGTTCGCCACAAATTGAAGCCCACGAAAAAGGAAGGTGAAAAGGTATGTAGTAGTGCTAGGATTTGTCTTGTTGATGGAGGGAAGTTTTTAGATGCCATGAAACATCAACATATATGGTATGCTTTGATTCCTAGGAAAGATAAAGAAGGTAGTAGTGAAATACCACTTGAAGTTTCAGATTTACTAGGGGAATTTGGAGATATTAGCTCTGATAATGTTCCAGATGGATTGCCACCAGTAAGGCAAATCAGTCATCAGATAGATCTGATTCCAGGAGCTAGTTTGCCTAACAAGGCTGCTAACAGGATGACTCCTGCTGAAACAAAGGAGCTAAATAGATAGGTTCAGGAGCTATTGAGGAAGGGCTTGATTCGAGAGAGCCTGAGTCCATGTGCAGTACCTGCAGTACTTGCACCAAAGAAGGATGGAGAGTGGAGGATGTGTACAGATTCTCAAGCTATAAATAGGATAACCATCAAGTATCAATTTCCTTTGCCAAGGATAGATGATCTTATGGACTGCTTGAGTGGAGCTCAGTACTTCACAAAGATAGATCTCAAGAGTGGCTATCATCAGATACGGATTCGAGAAGGAGATGAGTGGAAAATAGCCTTCAGGGCCTTTATGAGTGGTTAGTCATGCCCTTTGGATTGACGAACGCCCTAAGCACCTTCATGCGGCTCATGAATGAGGTACTTAAGAAGTTCTTGGGAAAATTTGTTATTGTCTATTTGGATGATATTTTAATTTTCAGCAAGACTTTGGAAGAACATTTACTGCATATTTGAAGTGTCCTTGAAAGGCTAAGGGAAGAGAAACTATTAATTAATCTAAAGAAGTGTATCTTTGCAAAAAGGGAGTTAGTCTATTTGGGGTTTGTTATATCACTCGAAGGTCTCAAAATGGATCCAGAGAAGGTAAAAGCCATCTTGGAATGGCCTACTCCAAGGTCTACTACTGAGGTAAGATCATTTCATGGTTTGGTTAGTTTTTACAGGAAGTTTATTAAGAATTTCAGTGGCATATGTGCACCCCTAACTGATACAATAAAAGGGGATAGAAAAGAGTTCAAATGGACTGCAGCAGCTGTGAGAAGTTTTGAATTGCTAAAGAAGAAGGTGACAAAACAGCCTATGTTGGCACTTCCAGATTTTAGTAAAGTGTTCCAGGTGGATTGTGATGCTAGTGGCAGCGCTATTAAGCCAAGAAGGTAAGCCTATTGCGTATTAAGCCAAGAAGGTAAGCCTATTGCATATTTTAGTGAAAAATTGAATGATGCAAAGAAGAAGTATTCTGTTTATGATCAAGAGTTCTATGCAATAGTTCAGGCCTTAAAGAAATGGAGGCATTATTTATCGCCAAAGGAATTTGTTTTGTATACTGATCATCATGCATTACAATACCTAAATAGCTAAGGTAAATTGAATCAGAGGCATATGAAGTGGGTAGAGTTCTTGCAAAGCTATACATTTGTGTTGAAGCATAGAAGTGGAAAATCTAACAGGGTTGCAGATGCACTAAGTAGGAGACAGTTGTTGCTTACAGTAATGCAGGTTGAAGTAGTTGGGTTTGATGAACTCAAGAATTTGTACCCTGAGGATCTTTATTTTGCTGAAGCATGGAAAGCTTGTAAAGAGCCCACTGCCGTAGATAGAACCAAGTGGTTAGACTATTTGATTCAGGATAGCATGTTGTTCAAGGGTAGTTAATTGTGCATTCCAAGGAGTTCCATGAGGGAAAATTTGATTAAGGAGAAACATAGTGGAGGGATGGCAGGACATTTTGGTCGAGATAAGACCATTTCCATTACCAATTCATCATAGAACTTGCACCATGGCTATGGAGGCTTTTTGACCAACATATTGATCAAAATTTTGACCAACTAGCAAGTTGGTTGAAATTTCAACCAAAATTTTTTTGACCAATGGGTTGGTTGAATTTGGTCGAAGTTTGGTCAAAAATTTGATCAAAATTTCAACCAATAATGGTCAAAAAATGGTCTGAAATGTACTAGTGCACACACACACACATATACTATTGGATACAATTATTCAATTGTGTGTTGTCTTTGATGTCACACAAATGTCATATCAGTCATCAGATAGTGTCTACCAAACTCAAAAGGTTACCAAAGAAAAGGATAGCGTCTACCAAGCTCAGAAGGTTAGCAAGCCAATAGACAGTGTCTACCGAGTCCAAAATGTTAGTAAAGATAGCTTGTAGTCTCTACCGAGCAGACAGTTGGTTACCAAGCCTTCAAGGTAAACAAAGAAAAGTAGTTCTTACTAAGCTCACTCAGTAATTGAAAAAAAATATGACAAAAGCAGTTCTTACCGAGCTCACTCGGTAATCGAAGAAAATATGACAGAAAGAGTTCTTATCGAGTTCACTCGATCATCAAAGGTAATTTGGTAAAAGTAGTTCTTACCGAGTAAACTCGGTAGCCAAATAATTTTAAGATATTGTAATGTTAACCGAGTCAAGAAGGTTAACTCTTAAAATTCTTGAAAGCAGTATTTACTAAGCAGGGTCGACCAGTAAAGGACGTTTATTAGTTTAAGAATAATATCTGAAGCCAACTATTGAATGGTTTATTGGTAAATGTAACATGTAAATGAGCTGACTTGACAACTTGAATGATATAAGTAAGAAGTCAAGTTGTGAATTCAAAGAAGCATGAGATGGAATAATGTGGAATTAATATGATATGAAGACTGATTGTTGTGGAAGCAGATTCAAAGGATCATCATAGATCATTGAGGAGCAACAGAGCCATATTTGATCAAGGAGAATCTAATAATGTTGAACAGAGACCTATATCCAGCAAATTTAGTTGCATATTGTTCAAGTCAATTCATTTTTTCTTTCTAACCATTGTAGCAGTGATTTCAAATCTCTTAACAGAGTTGGTTTAATAGCCATTTTGTAAATCCTCTAACAAGGTGACAGTCCAGTTGAATTGTTCTAAAGACCTTTAGCAAGGCCATTCCTAGTAGGGTGATTAAATCCTCTAACAAGGTAACACCTAATAGTGTGTATTGTAACCTTTAATAGGGTTGGCTCCTAATAGGGCTCACTTCAGAAGAGTGAAAAATTGGTGACTAGTTACTTGGTGGTTTTTCCCATATTGGGTTTCCACGTTAAATTTGGTGTCTCTTGTGTTCACTTTATTTTTAGTTACATGCATGAATGCTTGAAAAGAAAGTAATAGTTTAATTTACTAAGTTACAATAGTTGTTTACTGAGTAAAAGTAGTAACTAAATCATTAACACATCAAAGGGATTTGTGAATTAATTTTTGTGTGTAACTGATTCACCCCCCCGCCCCTACCCCCCCCATCTTTAATTCCAACAATTGGTATCAGAGCTTTTGGTGCTTACAGGAAAAGATTTCAAGGATCTAAGCTAAAGATTAGGATGCCTTACAAAAGAGAAATTCCAAGACTTAATAGAGACAACTTCTTAGCATGGCAAGGATTCATGAGGCTTCATCTGCCTCCCATTGGTCATACAGGACTACGGTACCTTGATGAGAAATAGTAAGAACCTTCTGGTACATTATCTATCAATGATATTGCTGAAAAGAAGACTCACAATAACATGATGATAGATATAGCATCTACTCCGAGTTATGAAGAATTTAATGACATAAAGGATTGCAAAACTTCCTTTGAAATGTGGAACAAGCTGAAATAAATCTATGGAGGAGATGATAATGTAAGAAGAACCAAAGCAGAAAGTTTGAGAGGACAATTTGATCAAATGAGGATGAGAGAGGATGAAAACATTGCAAAGTATGTTGAAAGAGTTAAAGTATGTGTTAGTGCAATCAAAGCATTTGGAGGAGATATCAATGAGGAGACAGTTATAAGTAAAGTTCTTAGAACTCTACTTCCTATTTATGCAATCAGAGTTTCTGCAATTCAAGAAAGGAGATGTGAGGCAAATCATAAAATAAATTTAGAGGCCATAGTTGGAAGATTGACTGCATTTGAGCTAGACAACTATGACAACTATGTTCCAGCAACCAAGAATGTTGAATCGGCATTTGAAGCCAAGCTTTCACTCAAAGAAAAAGGAAAAAAGATCAAGGAACCACAATCAGAAAGTGATGAAGAATAAGAACAAAGTTCAGACAGTGAACTTGAAGTGGTTGAAGCTCTACTAGCAAGAAAATATTCAAGAGGCAAAGGAAAATACAAAGGTAAAGTTCCTCTAATCTGTTTCTCTTGTGAAGAAATTGGACATATTATTGCTAGGTACCAAAATAAGCAAAAAAAAGATGAAAAGAAAGGTCACAAGTACAATGGCAAGAAAGACTTCAAATCATTCAAGGATAAAGGTAAGAAAACATGTTTTATGGCAAAAGATTCCAATGATTCTGATGATGAAGAAGAAGATGAAATTGTCTACATTGTTGTAAAAGATGAATCTGATAATGATGAGGAAATGGCACTAATTTCTCATATGAGAAAAAATGATATATGGATCATAGATAGTGGTTGTTCTCATCACATGACTGATGATAAAACTAAGTTTGAATATTTTGAAGACTATGATGGTGGTAGTGTAAGATTTGGTAACAATGAACCTTGTTGTATAAGAGGACTAAATCAAACTTGTGTTTGATAATGCATATTGGGTAGAAGGACTAAATCAAAATTTGATGAGTGTGGCACAGCTACTCGATAATGGATTCAAGGTAGAATTCATACATGGAAAAACAAGATTGCTGGATGGAAAAGAAAATCTTATTGGATCTGGCACTCAAACAAAAGGTAACTTATTTTATCTTGAACTTGGTGAATGTTCATGTTTCATTGCTCAAATTGAAGAAAGTTGGTTATGGCATAGGAGGTTGTGTCATGTAAACTTTGAAAACTTAATAAAAATTAGTAAATTCAAGAAAGTAAGGGGTATTCCTAACATAAAGAAAATTGAGGTTGGTATATGCAAAAATTATCAAATTGGTAAAATGGGAAAGACTAGTTTTAAAAGCAAGAACTATCAGACTGAAGAAGTTCTAGAAATTGTGCATACTGATTTGTGTGGACCTATTGGCATTGCAAGTTATACTGGTGAAAAATTATTTATTTTGTTTGTTGATGATTATTCAAGAATGATGACCGTCATGTACCTTAGAGAGAAATCAGAAGCATTTGAAAAGTTTAAATGGTATTTGGCTAGAGTACAAAAGGAAACTAGCAAAATATTGAAATGCTTAAGGTCTGACAGAGGTGGTGAATTCATTTCACATGAGCTCAATAACATTTGCATTGAAAGAGGAATCAAAAGACAAGTTTCAACACCTAGAACTCGTGAACAAAATGGAATAGCAGAAAGAAGGAACAGATATATGATGGATTATGCAAGAACCTTAATGATTGAGAAAGACATTGGTACCAAATACTGAAAGGAAGCTAGCAGCACTGTAGTTCATACCTTGAACCGAGTACGGCTGAAAAAGGACTCATTCAAAACACCCTATGAGTTGTGGTATGGCTACAAACCTAATGTAAGTTATCTAAAGGTATTTGGAAGCAAATGTTACATTTTGAAAGAATCTAGGAAAGGTAAATTTGATGTAAAATGTGATGAAGGAATATTTTTGGGATACTCTTGCAAAAGCAAAGCATATGGATATTTGAACTTATCTACTCACAAAGTTATAGAAAGTGCACATGTGAAAGTTGATGAGTTTGCAAAAAGAACAGAAGAAGAAAGCAAAAAGGAACTTGAAGACTACAGAAGATTTGTTTACATTGATCCTGATACAATACCAAGTATACCTATCAATCAGGAATCCTCAACTCCAAAGTCTTCATTAACCGAGTCACAAGAAGTTCAAACCGAGTCAGCATCTACCGAGTTGCAAGAACTCGAGTTGCAAATAGAAGCTACCGAGTTAGCATCTACAAAGCCTGAGCAACCTGAATCAGAACCAAAATTTGAGAGATAGAAGGATAAAAATGCAAGTCATTCAAAAAGCAAGGAGCCCGTGTTAGCCAAATATGTTAGAAAGCATCATGAAACAGATCAGATCATTGGTGATAAATTAGAAGGAACGATGACAAGAAGTAAGTTGAAAGGAACTTGTTTACTTGTTGATTTTGAACCTAGAAATGTCAAAGATGCACTAGACAATGAAAGTTGGATTGAAGCTATGAATGAAGAAATAGAACAGATAGAGAAAAACAAAACATGGACTCTTGTACCTAGACCCAAAGACAAAAATGTGATTGGAACAAAATAGGTATTCAAAAACAAACTAAATGAAGATGGTAAGGTATTAAGGAACAAAGCTAGACTACTATGCAAAGGATATTCACAAGAAGAGGTTGTAGACTATGGTGAAACTTTTGCCCCTGTTGCAAGATTGGAATGTGTCAGAACCTTACTTGCATATGCTACATTCAAAGGATACAAAGTTTATCAGATGGATATCAAGTCAGCATTTCTCAATGGCATATTGGAGGAAGAGGTTTACATTGAGTAGCCTGAAGGTTTTGCTGATCCAGACAAGAAGGACATGGTCTGCAAGTTGCATAAAGCATTATATAGTCTAAAATAAGCCCCTATAGCATGGCATGAAAGATTACATAACTATCTTATTCAGATTGGTTTTCAAAGAACTAATGGCAATAGCAGTTTGTACATAAAGGAAGGACCAGATAATAAGATTGTTTTGGCAGAAATATTTGTAGATGATACTTTGTTCATAGGAAATGATGATCTTTGCAAAGAATTTTCACAACAAATGAACAAAGAATTTGAAATGTCAATGTTTTGTGAGATAAAATTATTTGTTGGTCTTCAAATTCAGCAGAATAAGAATGACATCTACATCACTCAATCTAAATACATCAAGAAGATACTGAAAAAGTTTGGTATGGAAGACTGCAAACTAGTTGGGACTCCTATGTGTACTAGATTAAAACTCACCAAGGCTGACGAATCAAAGGAAGTGGATCAGACATTGTATAGATTGATGATTGAAAATTTACAATATGTAGTGCACACAAGACCAGACATTGCCCTTGTAGTAGGAATTGTAGCAAGATTCTCAGCAAAACCAAAAGAAAATCACATGATGGCAATCAAAAGGATCATGAGATATTTGAAAGGAACTAAAGAATATGGATTATGGTATAAACTTGGAGGAAAATTGAATTTAAAGGTGTTCACTAATGCAGATTGGGCAAGAAATATTGATGATAGGAAGAGCACAAGTGGAGGAGCTTTCTTTCTCAGAAAATGGTTGGTTTCTTGGACAAGAAAAAAGCAGAATTGTACATCTCAATCCATAGCAAAAGTTGAATATGTTGCAGCAGCAGTAAATTGCTCAAACATTGTGTTGAAAGGTATAAAGCAAGAAATCATAGAACCAGTTGTTATGTTTTGTGATAACACAAGTGCAATTAACATCTCCAATAATCTAGTGATGCATTCAAAAACCAAGCATATTGCCATAAAATATCACTTTGTTAGAGAATTGGTGCAAGAAAAGGAAATAAGATTGGAATATATGCATACAAAGGAAAAAATTGCTGACATATTCACAAAGCCTTTACCTAAGTATGCATTCTTGTATCTAAGAGGTAAGTTAGGGGTCATTCCCCTATCTGAAGCTCACTAAAATATAGTTTTAGTGATGCATCAACAAGAATAGAATTGAGGATCTATCAGTTGATGTAGCAAATCAATGAAGACATTGCACATGAATCAGTACATTAGGTACAATGCTATTCAGTTGTTTTGAGTTATCTTTGGCATGTGTTGTCAAAGAGGGAGAATATATATTGTCATATCTTTTTGAAATTTGCAAATAATAAGAGTTTGTGTAAGAGGGAGATATTATATGTAAGAGGGAGTTTTTTCATTAAAAGACTTGTTTTCAAATTTCATTTTTCTATGACATGTTGTGTTGCCATCAATGCCAAAGAGGGAGATTTTTGGATACAATTGTTCAATTGTGTGTTGTCTTTGATGTCACACAAATGTCATATAAGTCATAAGATAGTGTCTAATGAACTCAGAAGGTTAACAAAGCAAAGGACAGTGTCTACCGAGCTCAAAAGGTCGGCAAGGCAATATACAGTGTCTACCGAGTCCAAAAGGCTAGTAAAGATAGCTTGCAGTGTCTACCGAGTAGACAATTGGTTACTAAGCCTTCAAGGTAATCAAATAAAAGCAGTTCTTACCGAGCTCACTCGATAATCAAAGAAAAATATGACAAAAGCAGTTCTTACCGAGCTCACTCGATAATCAAAGAAAATATGACAGAAACAGTTCTTACCAAGTTCACTCGGTCATCAAAGGTAATTTGGTAAAAGCAGTTCTTACCGAGTAAACTCGACAGCCAAAGGATTTTAAGATATTGTAATGTTAACCAAGTCAAAAGGTTAACTCTAGAAATTCTTGGAAGTAGTATTTACCGAGCAGGGTCGGCTAGTAAAGGATGTTTATTTGTTTAAGAATAATATCTATAGCTGACTGTTGAATGGTTTATTGGTAAATGTAATATGTAAATGAGCCGACTTGACAACCTGAATGATATGAGTAAGAAGTCAAGTTGTGAATTTAAAGAAGCATGAGATGGAAGAATGTGGAATTAATATGATATGAAGATTGATTATTGTGGAAGCAAATTCGAAGGATGATCAGAGATCATTGAGGAGCAGCAGAGCCATATTTGATCAAGGAGGATCTAATAATGCTGAATAGAGACCTGTATCCAGCAAATTTAGTTGCATCTTGTTTAGGTCAATTCATTGTTGCTTTCTAACCATTATAGCAGTGATTTCAAATCTCTTAACAGAGTTAGTTTAACAACCATTTTGTAAATCCTCTAACAAGGTGACAGTTCAGTTGAATTGTTCTAAAGACCTCTAGCAAGGCCACTCCTAGCAGGGTGATTAAATCCTCTAATAGGGTCACACCTAACAGTGTGTATTGTAACCTTTAATAGGGTTGGCTCCTAACAGGGCTCACTTCAGAAGAGTGAAAAATTAGTGACTAGTTACTTGGTGGTTTTTCTCATATTGGGTTTCCACGTTAAATCTAGTGTCTCTTGTGTTCACTTTATGTTTAGTTACATGCATGAATTCTTGAAAAGAAAGTAATAGTTTAATTTACCGAGTTACAACAGTTGTTTACTAAGTAAAAGTAGCAACTAAATCATTAAGAAATCTAAGGGATTTGTGGATTAATTTTTGTGTGTAATTGATTCACCCCCACCCCCTCTCAGTTACACTATCTTTAATTCGAACAATATACATACATAAATACATACATACATACATACATGCATATGTATGTATGTATGTATGTATGTATGTATGTATGTACCCACACACATTCGCATTTACTACTACTATATCCATTAATTTATACAATCACATGCCAACGTAAGTCTATGATATAACAAGTACACACATCTAAAACATCAACCAGCTTAAATATCTCATAAAGAAAAAGATCAAATCATCCACATCAAAATGTCATTATCATCAACATAAAAGGATCCTCATCATATTTGACATACATGATATGCTAATAAACTAAACACAAAAGCTCCACAAATCAACCCTATGTCGCACCATCTACATCATCTGTCTATGTCAGATCTGAAGATCCCTACTCACTGGGTTCACACATCCTATCTTGAACAATTGAACATTGTACAACAACATCAGTTTTCCATCACAAGTGATCATTCTACATCAATCAAATCTCAACATCTAGCTATTTAGCTAATGCTTCTATCTTAAACCAGTTATTTTTCCTACTTTGTATCCTAAGATGGGCATGGTAGTTTTCCCTACTTTGTATTTGGAGGGGGGCATTTTTTCTATCTATCAACATTACTTGATAGATTCTACACATCACTTTGTGACTGCACATTCCCTATCAACTATTCTTAGTAAACATTTTAAGAAATAAAGTTGGAACATTCCTATTTTGCACATTCTTTCTCCAATTTCATTTCTGATGGAGCAGTATACTAGGGCATCAAAATTTTCTAAAATATCAAAAAGTTCCTACAAAAACCAAATTTTATACATCAAATCAAACTAGGGTATTCAAACGGGGGAATCAAATTTTTTTGAAAATTCAAAAACATCCTACCTTAGCCAAAAACTTCAAACATCAAGTCTACCAAAACCAAGGTATCCAAATAGAAATATTGCAACACCAAATCAACATTGCAACCAAATCATCAAATCAATGACAATCAAAACATCAAATCATCAATGATCAGACATCAAACCATTAATAGATAGACACCACAAAAATGATGAAACGTCAAAATATCAACAAATAGACATCCAATCATCAGAAGCTAACCTAAAGTTAGAAAATCAAGAAGGGCTTTGAACTAATATACTTCACATATTAGCTCAAAGAGGGGCATTTGTAGACACCCAAAAATTGGCAAAGACCTAAATCATGCAATATTGATCAATCAGTGCAAATTAAAGAGAAAATTAGAAGAAACACAATAGACTTTCAAATCAAAAATCACATCAGGTTATCAATCACCTATCAAATTGACAAGACCTAATCAACTTTAAAAAAAGAGAAAAATAATTCAAATTCATGAAATAAAATTCAAAAAAGGAGGAAAAAGAAAAAAGTGTTGAAAATTAATAAGACGTTTATTAAATCAACAAAATTGGAAAATCTCCCTTTTCCATTTTAAAATAATTAGAAATATCCTCAATTATCCTCAAAATCAAGTCTATTGGACTCTTCTTCCTGGTCTCTTATGAGATATTTTCAGTTTTACTTTCACCCACCAATCAAAGGTGAAAATTTTGATTCTTACCCCAACCCCTTCTAAAATCCTATAAATAGGAGGGAAATCCAAGAACAAAGGGACTCAAGGTTTTATGCATTTACACTATAGGCCCATTTGAGCTCATCATTTTAGCATTTTCATTGTAGCAAGTTCATAGAATTTTTGCATCATTTTGCATCATTTATTGCATGTTAGTTCATGGCATGATCATTTCAAGAGCATTTCTAGGAGTTGTATTTCACATATAATCTACATTTTAATCATAGATCTCGCATGTTTTCATTGTACATTTGCATTCTAAGCATACTCTCATTCTAGAACTGTCACTAAGATGCTAGTTTGAGAGCTATTTTAGTAATTATAGTTAGGGAAACATGAGATGCTTGTAGAGATTATATTCTGATGATGATATCTTGGGTCTAGTATAGTTCATTGTCAGTTTATTTGCATTCTACATTAAGGTTTCATGAATATATGTTCACACTGTGTACAACTAGCTTACTATGCATCTTCTTGTTACATCTCAGATGAAAGAAATTGATCAAACATTAGAATTCTACTTTCCAAATACTCTATCTCTATACTGCTCCTAGTAAATTAGATACAACATAGACTTTCATCATGTGCACTTAACCATATCATCAAGACATACTATAGAATGTGTCCACAACTACACATCACCAAACAACTAACACCTTGTCTGTAGAACTAAGATCTCTTTCTTCCACTCTGTCAGTCTCTATAGACTTATAGCTATGTTGACATCAATTACAAACATAGTCATAAATGCAACATGTCAATAATCTCCAATCCTTAAGATACTCACCCAAAGTAGTATCATCAGCATTCATGCTAACATGATACCCACAAGCTTTATAACCGTAGTATAAAATTGGCCTGTTAAGGCTTACAATTGATCACTTTTGGTGATCTTCCCTATTAGGAGCAATAAGGACTATTATGTCAACCTTGTAAAAGGATTTATACAATACAACAAAGTATGCACTCTGTTAGGAGATTTTGCATAAGACTTTTAAGTGCACCTTGTTAGAGGATTTTGACTGATGCACCTTTTAGAATGAACCAATAGTTGATCTATTCTCTTTGCAACTCAATTTTTTGTATGAGATCCTTTGATATAGAACTATCACCTTTGTGTGATGGATGAGACTTCGTTGCTCCTTAAACTGCTTGTAGCTTTTGTCTTCTAATTCACATTCATTCTACTTCTTCCTTGTTTCTCTAACACATTTGGCTATGAAAAGATGTATTACATATATACCAATCCAAATAATTACCTTCTAAAGTTGGCTACAATACCAAATTCAACACACTTCACCAAGTTGGCTCACTATTAATACTTGGGTCATTAAGACTGCTTACATGATAGCCTGACACTCAGCAACATAGTCAACTTGACAACCTTTGGCACCCAGTTGATACTGGTATATAGTTTACATTGATCACTCAGGAGTAGGCATGAACTTGGTTAGTATTGATGACTCAATGAACACTGGAGAACTCAGTTGACACTATAGCTCAATCAACACTACCTTCCTTCTGCTTGTTTAACACTAGCTCAATAGACATTGAAGCTCAATTAACATTACCTTTTGGTAGAATTTGCATTGTGAAGCTAGAAAAACTTTGTAAAGCTCGGCTTATACTGATTTCTACTTTTGAAGCTTGGTAGGCTCTGTGAAGCTCAACTTACATTGCTTTCTACTTGTGAAGCTTGGTAGGCTCTGTGAAGCTTAGTAGGCTCTATGAAGCTTGGCTTACACTGCCATAGCTTGGTGTACATTATGAATCTTGGTAGAAATGTAACCAACCAACTTATTAAGTGTTTAGACACTATCTAACAAATAATTTAACCATAAGGTCAACACTTCCTCAATATAGTATTGGATGTACATGTGGGCAAAGAAATAAAAAGGAGACTTTGTAACAAGGTTTTTCATAGATATTTTCTTGAGGATATGACAAGGATTTTGAAATGTAGATGAGAATTTAATATTTCCAAGACAAAAGGAATATGCCATAGCTATCATAAATAGACAACCTCTATAGAGATACCCAATCTTGGACATTAAAGATTAGAGGGTTTTCAAAGAAGAAGATTTTGGAATAGAAACAACGATTGATTTTATAATGAAGTTATATAAACTTAAAAAATGCAATGAAGGGTCATTGTAGATTGGAAACTTCCTCAAATAAGAAAATTTGACCTTTGAGTAGAAGAGGAGATGAGAATGCATGACATGCAAGTTATTTTAGAGAGTTTGTTTGTAAATTAGGGCCTACAACCTTAGGATATTGTGGATTGTGGCCCAAATTAGATAGCAATAGAGACAGTATAAATAAATACAAAGGAGTTAAGGAGGATTGAAGAGCAGAGAAGACAATTTATAGTAAAAAAATTAGAGGATGAATGAAGCTGATAATGGAAAATGAAAGAGATAGTTTGCATCAATGTGCTAGTAGAAGGTTTAAAACATGATTTTTATCAAGGCTTACCAGAATAGAAGCACTTCTATGGAAATCATACATTTTGGTTTTATTTAGGTAATAGAACAAGTTCATTTTATAATCAAACAAATCTTGATAAAATGACTTTGTTTGTATATCATGCATTGTATTAAGATCACTCTTTTAGGTTAATGATTGATGGATACTTTAAATAGCAAACCTATTGAGAATTGTATCTCAACCTTGCAAGCTCTTTTTCTAGAAAAACTCTAGAAAATTGTAGTTGAAAAACTCTAGAAATTTTTTTAAAAATTCTAGAATTTGTTTGTAGTAGTTTTCACATGTTTATGAGTTGGAAAAAGGTGTATGAGTTAGTAAAAATATGTCTAGTCTCTAGAACAATGTAGAAGGGCTATTTTTAGAGTGTAAACAACTCATTATATGACTTTTATGGGGGTCTAAACTATAGGATAAAATCTTGGACGAAAATAGTATTCTTGGAGTTAAAAATTACAAGTAGGTAACATGTCGAATGGTTGTTTTGACGATGATTTTGGCCCATAGTTTTGTAAAACCACAAATGGTTTCCAAGTGGAAAATCACTATAAAAGGAGGGCTTGGGGAGGTGTTTGAATCATCAAGTTCAATTTGCAAGATTGGTGCTAGAAGTAGTATCTCTCTGAGTCTGAGTTTGAGTTGTGGTGATGCGCTGCTATAAGAACTTGCATTACAAGTGTGTTGTAATATTCCAGATTTGAGAATACATTGTGCGAGTTTTGGAGGGTTGGGTTTTTCTCCCTGAAGGGTTTCCCCATGGTAATCATTGTGTTATGAGTACATTGTTATTTTGATTAAATTATTATTCATTTCTTGAGATCTCTATAATAGTTAGTCAAATTTGCATAATTATCCTCTCAAAGATTAATGTAGGAAGTGATTCCATGCACCTTTGCTTCCTTAAAAGTGGTACCAAGGCCTAACTAGTTTTGGTTCTATTTGTTGGATACGGGGTTTTTTTGAGCTAATCAAGGTTTTAGTGGCAGCTTGTGCAAAGGTTTTTATTTCTATGTTGTAGGATTGCAAAGATGGCAATCACATCAGGGAGAATTAATGTAGAGAAGCTTTCTGGCGCAAACTTTAAAATGTGGAAGTTGAAGACAGAAGATATATTGATTGATCAAGATCTATGGGATGCAGTCGATGAAAAGAAGTTGAGGCCCATAGATCCAACTTGAGCCAGAGAGTATGATGTGAGAGACATAAAAGCTAAAAGTCTCATTAGATTGTGTCTTGCAGACTCTACACTTATTAATGTCCATGAACAACTACTGCGAAGAAGCTTTGGAAGAAGCTAAGTGAGATCTATCAAGAAAAATCACTTGTGAACAAGATTTTATTGGGGAAGAAGTTGTATTCCTTGAGAATGGAAGAAGGTGGATAGATCTCTTAGCATCTTGAAAGTTTTAATATGTTGGTGACTTAGTTGACCTTAGTTGGGGTGTTGATGGATGAAGAAGAAAGGTGCCAAATATTTCTATGTTCATTGCTAGACTCATGGGACAACCTTGGCATGGTCATAGGGAGCACTTCAGTTGTCTTGAAGATGGAGGATGTTGTTGGTTCTCTACTTTCTAAAGAGATGAGAGGGAAGCTCTCTCTGAATGCTAAAGAGGTTTTGAGTGTTTGAGAAAGGCCAAAGGAAAGAGGAAAGAACAAGAAGTAGAATGGCCACTCTAAGTCCAAGAATAAGGGGAGATCAAAATCTTGTGGTAAGTCCAAGGCAATCTGCTAGAATTGTGGCAACCCTATACACTTTCGAAAGGACTGCAAAGAGGAAAAGAAAAAGAAGAAGAAGCAAGATTCTGATTCTAATTTTGAGAAGGACGATGGAGATGCTTTCATCATAGCCTTGGCCACTCATGCAGGTGACAATTCATGGTTGATAGACTCAGGTGCATCTTTTCACATGACTCCTAATAGAAATTGGTTTAGTAAATATAAAAAGTTTGATGGTAGTAAGGTGTACGTGGGTGATAATTTAGTTCTTGTGTGGAAGTATTCATCTGAAATTTTTTGATGGTAGAATTAGAAGATTTGATGGTGTCTTGCATATCCTGGCAATAGCAAGGATTTTTTTATCTATTAGTATATGAATAGATGTGGGTGTGCATGTGTAGTTTTTTGAAGCGGGTGTGAAAATGGTGAGAGGTGCTATGGTAATAGCAAGAGGAAGTAGATTAGGTACATTCTACCAACTTGATGCATGCACGATTGAGTGAAATAGCACTTCTGATAAGACTATGCAAAGGGCTACTTTGTTGGAAAAGAAGAGGGTTTCTCTTTCAATAGATGGTTGTGGTTTCTGGGTACCCAAGTGTGCTCTATCTATTGAATCAAAGTTACCTGCATAGAAGACTATGTTGTGGCACTGGAGACTTGGCCACATAGGTGAGAAAGGTCTATGAAACTTAAAGAACAAAAACCTTGTTGATGGGTTGAATGACTACAATCTTGATTTTGATTTTTGTGAGCATTGTATCTATGGTAAACAAAATCACATTTAGCTTTACTCAAGTTCTCATAAGTCCTCATGTATTTTGGATCTAATCCATTCGGATGTATTTGGTCCAATTGATGTTCTTTCTATTGGTAGATCAGTTTATTATGTTTCTTTCATTGATGATTTCAATAGAAGAATGTGGGTTTATTTTCTTAGAAGTAAAGTTGAAGTTTTTAGTCATTTCAAAGAATTTAAAGCAATGGTTGAGTTACAAACTGGAAAGAATATAAGGTGTTTGAGAATTGATAATGGCATTGAACATTGCTCCAATGATTTTGACCACATTTTGTAAAGACTATGATATTAAAAGAGAGAAGACAACTCTGTATTCTCCACAACAGAATGGGGTTGCAGAAAGAATGAACAAGATGTTGATGGAGAAAACTAGAAGTACACTGAGTGGAGCTATACTAGAACAAAATTTTTGGGCCAAAGCTATAGCCACTACCTGCTACATGGTAAACAAGTCTCCTATATCAT
The DNA here is from genome assembly GCA_028749045.1 of Cupressus sempervirens. NCBI lineage: Eukaryota > Viridiplantae > Streptophyta > Pinopsida > Cupressales > Cupressaceae > Cupressus > Cupressus sempervirens. The sequence goes on from CM053785.1 coordinate 95,570,628, forward strand.
CTCTTGTTGATAAGATGCCAATGGAAGCATGGTCAGGCCATAAGCCTTCACTTAGACATCTAAGAGTTTTTGGTTCTGAGGCATATGCTCATGTACCAAAGGAGAAGCAAAAAAAATTTGACAACAAAGCTATCAAGTGTCTCTTCATCGAATATAATTATGGTGTGAAAGGATAAAAAAATTGGTATCCTATTGCAAAAAAATGTATTTTACTCTAGAAATGTTATTTTTAGAGAAATTGAGCCTTTTTCTATTACAGTGTAGCCAAAACTAATAAAAGAAATGAAAGATGTGATTCAACTTCTTGCTACACCTAAGAAAGTTGAATCGAGACCCTTAGAAAGACAAGTTGTTGAAGAGAGCTCTATGAGTTCTAAATCTTCAGAGGAAGAGGGAGAACCTAGTCATGAAACTGAACATGAACCTAAACTAGATCTTATTTCAAGGTCTAGTAGATAGAGGAAAGCACCAAAAAGGTATGGATATTCTCCTAATGATTGGAGGTGTATATTTACTTTGAATGCTAATATTGATGAACCAAAATATGTAGAAGAGGCTCTTGGTATGAATGATTCAGAGTCCTAGAAGATAGCCATGGAAGAAGACATGGCAACTCTTAAGAGGAACAACATATGGAACCTTGTACCATTGCGTAAAGGATGGAAGCCTATTGGTTGTAAATGGGTGTTCAAAAGGAAGATGGGTTCAAATGAAAGCATTGAGAAGTATAAAGCATGTTTGGTTGCAAAAGGTTACTCCTAGGTTGTAGGAATTGACTATGGAAATTTTTTTACTCCTATAGCAAAAATAACATCCATTCGATTTGTACTTTCTATTGCAGCAGTTTATGATCTAGAAGTTAAGCAGATAGATGCGAAGACAACTTTCCTTCATGGAGATTTGGAGGAAGAAATTTATATGACACATCCATAGCACTTTGTGGTGAAAGGTAAAAGTCATTTGGTTTGTAAATTGAAGAAATCCTTGTATGGTCTAAAACAAAGTCCTAGGATGTGGTACCAGAAGTTTGATACATATGTATTGAGTTTGAGATTTGTTCAATCCAAATCTTATCAGTGTATATACTACAAATCTGATGGTTATTTGAGGCTATGTGGATTCAAACTAGGCCAGTGATGTTGATAGTAGAAGATCCACCATTGCATATGTGTTTACATTATTTGATAGTGCAATCAGTTAGATGAGTAAGCGACAAGCTGTGGTCACTTTGTTTATTACAAAGATAGAGTATATGGCAGCTAATCATGCCTATAAGGAAGCTATTTGGCTAAAGAGACTATGTTCAAATATCGAATTCAAATAGGGTGCAGTGACAATTTATAGTGACAGTTAGAGTGTAATTTGCCTAGTGAAGAACTTGACATTTCTTGTGACGACCAAGCACATTGATGTACAATATCATTTTGTGAGAGATATAGTCAAGAATGACAAGGTGAAGCTAGAAAAGGTGGAGACTTTGGTGAATGTTGTTGATGCATTAACTAAGCCTGTGAGTATAGAGAAGTTTAGATGGTGTTCGAAGTCTATGGGCCTCTCGACCCCTAGCAATTAAGTCCATGATACCGTGGATCCCATGACTCTTGCAAGGTGTTTGACAATTGGGAGAATGTTGAGAATTGTGTCTCAACCTTGCAAGCTCTTTTTAAAAAAAAAAACTCTAGAAAATTGTAGCCCAAATATTCTAAAATTTTTTAAGAAAATTCTAGAATTTGTTTGTGGTAGTTTTCACATGTTTATGAGTTGGAAAATGGTGTATGATTTGTTAAAAATATGTCTAGTCTCTAGAGCAATGTAGAAGGGTTATTTTTAGAGTGTAAGCAACTCATTATATGACTTTTATGGGGGTCTAAACTAAAGGATAAAATTTTTGGATGAAAATGGTATTCTTGGAGCTAAAAATTACAAGTGGGTAACATGTGGCATGGTTGTTTTGTCCATGGTTTTCGCTTATGGTTTTGTAAAACCATTAATGGTTTCCAAGTAGAAAATCACTATAAAAGGAGGGCTTGAGGAGGTGTTTAAATCATCAAGTTTAGTTTGCAAGACTGGTGCTAGAAGGAGTATCTCTTTGAGTCTGAATCCGAGTTCGAGTTGTGGTGATGCGCACTTGTAAGAACTTGCATTGCAAGTGTATTGTAATCTTCTAGATTTGAGAATACATTGTGTGGGTTTTGAAGGGTGGGGTTTTTCTCTTGGAAGGGTTTCCCCACGGTAATTATTGTGTTATGAGTACATTGTTATTTTGATTAAGTTATTATGCAATTTTGAGATCTATGCAATAGTTAGCCGAATTTGCATAATTGTTTTCTCAAAGATTAGTGTAGGAAGTGATTCCGCACACCTTTGCTTCCTTACAAAACCAAAATTTCAAATTTAAGTTCCTTGAAGTTATTTGATTTTTAAATATTGTTTGTACAAATACCTTGTGAATCTTACACTTAGAAAATTGATATTAACTCTTTCAATAAATGTAATTTAGAAATATATAATATTAATATAGTAATAACAGACTAAATATAAATGTCTCATTGTCATGTCTTCTACAAGACTCTTGTGAAACTATTAAAACTAAATTGCACTCAACAATAAGAAGAAAAAGAGAAGAAGAAGACGTACGATGCGACTCTTGATTTCGTTCCATTTGATGATTTATAAAATTACCATAAACGATTGGACTGTTAAAGAATTAAACATCAAATAACATTTTGGAATAGTCCATAACAATTCTTTAAGCAGACTGGTGCTACCATTGCTCTCGGACGCTTCTCCTTCCTTTTTATCATATAGAGCGGGTCGCACTTCAAATGAATGTCTACGTTGCCGACTACTTTAAAGTTAATTGTTTTTATTTACTTTATGTATCTGTCGACGACGGCAGCCTGACTTTATTCTCGCTTTCGATGGAATCTACTGGGAACAATGAAAAGCAAGATGCACGATAGTATACCGTGCTCCTAAGAAACCTTTAGAGCCCTCAGATCATCGCTTTTTCAAAAAAGTTAAAACATGAATTCCGATTAAGTCTTGGTTTTTTCCACAGGAGTGTCTTTTCATTCTCTTAAAACAGGAATTGCCATTAATTTTTGGTTTTTTTCACAGGAATGTCTTTTCATTCTTTAAAATAGGAATTGCTACTACTTCTTGGTTTTTTCCACAGGAAGTCTTTTCATTCTTTTAAATGAGGAATTGCCATTACTTCTTGATTTTTCTCACAAGAATGTCTTTTCATTCTTTTAAAACAGGAATTGCCACTAATACTCTTTTTTTTTCTCACGAGAATGTCTTTTCATTCTTTTAAAACAGGAATTGCCACTAATTCTTGGTTTTTTCCGCAGGAATGTCTTTTCATTCTTTAAAACAGGAATTGCTACTACTTCTTGGTTTTTTCCACAGGAAGTCTTTTCATTCTTTTAAATGAGGAATTGCCATTACTTCTTGATTTTTCTCACAAGAATGTCTTCTCATTCTTTTAAAACACAAATTGCCACTAATACTCTCTTTTTTTCCCACGAGAATGTCTTTTCATTCTTTTAAAACAGGAATTGCCACTAATTCTTAGTTTTTTCCACAGGGATGTCATTTCATTCTTTTAGGACAAGAATTGTCACTAATACATTTTTTTTTTTTCCCCACAAGAATGTCTTCTCATTCTTTTAAAATAGGAATTGCCACTAATTCTTCATTTTTTCCACAGGAATGTCATTTCATTCTTTTAGGACAAGAATTGCCACTAATTCTTGGTTTTTTCCACAAGAACCTCTTTTCATTCTTTTAAAATAGGAATTGTCACTAATTCCTCATTTTTTCCACACAAATGTCTTTTCATTCTTTTAGAACAAGAATTGCCACTAATTCTTGAATTTTTCCACAAGAGTATCTTTTCCTTCTTGTAAAAGAAAAATTGCCACTAATTCATGATTTTTTCCGCAGGAACATCTTTTCATTATTTCCATGTTCAAATTGCCTTTCACTCTTGCTTTTTCCCCAAAGCAGTGACTAGCTGATATGGTATGGTGAAAACCTTTCTTTTTCTTTCCTATTTCTTGCGTTTCTTCCTTTATGTCACTACAATTTTGGCTGGGCCATACGCACAACGCGTACAGTTGAATCTTCATAACCAAATATAACACACCAATTCACATCCGAATATAGTGTGTACAAACATCATTTGTACAACCTAAGTTGGCCTAGTGGTGGAGAACTTGTACTCTTGAAAGAGAGGTCACAAGTTCAAATCCCACTGGGGGGTAGGGTATGTACGCCTCGTTTGTAGTGCCAAGCGCCTCTCGAAAAAGAGTACGAGGTAGTCCCATATCACTGTCACCATATGTAAACCCAAAAACTATGGCATAGTGTCGTGGACTATAAAACCTACTTACTTACTTACATATCCCAGATATTGCTGCTTTTAATATATATGTTTATGTACTATATAAATATTATAATTAAGTTCCATTATAGAAAACATGTTTGGTATAATGGCGAGTTTTTATTATTATAATATATTCAAAATTTGAATTAACAAATGTTATTGAGCAGTTACTTCTTGTTATCACAATGTATTGAAATCAATTATATTTGGTAGAACAAAAGTATATAATTCTAGGTGAATATTGGTATAGGTCGATTGTCTATATGTAATGTCATCACTATTTTTATCAATACTTAAATAGCATTGAGATGCCATTCTTGAGTCCTTATATTAGAATTGATGTTTCTATTTGTAACCTCACTAATTCATTTTTCCACATCAAATATATTTATCTATCTTTTAAAAAAAAAAAATCAAAGTAAATATAACATAAAAGCTATGTGATACGCTAGTATTTGTTAAGTCAGAATCGTCTATGTTTTTGTGCACACCTAGAATTTGATGATTGACTGTTTTTGTACTTTTCAATCTATGACAGATTAAAAAATTGTTAGACTGTATAAATTGATAGGCTAATTTTTTTTAAAACAATAAATACGAAAAGTAAATTTATTAGTAAACCATCAATATTTCTTATAGGTAAATCAATATTTTATTTAATAATATATAAATAAATGTGATTTTATAATATGTATAATATATATCTATGATAAATATATGTTATTGTATCTTATACATGTTTCTATTTTTTTCTATTTAGACATCTTTCTATTTTGATAATTATATATTTATATTAATTTAGAATCTTGTAAAAATAGAATACAGTGATTTTTAAAACCTTACTTTTACTAATTTACAATATTATATATGTATTTCTACATTATTTTTTATATAATTATATTAATTTTTAAAATATATTAAAATAACATAGATGAATTTTTAAAATTGCTTGTTTTATTTGAGGATTTTGTATATGATATATGATTTTTTTTAAAATTATTTTATTTGAGATTTTTTTATGTATTACTAATTTATAATTATAAGTTATTCATAAAGAATTTTTTAATATACTAATTTTTTTTTTCTAATATATAAAATATTTGAATTTAAAATGATATTAACTTATTACTTTAAAAAAATTTGATAATCAACATTTTTCTTAAAATGTAAAATGAAAGTCATCAAAGTAAATTGGTGGTCATTAAAAAATTATATGAGAGGCAAAGGCAACCATCACATTTTAGGCCTAAATATACTTACTAATTTAAACATTTGTATGCAAGCTTTATTGTATATGCTGCTAAAAAGAGTGAGGGTGGGGACAAAGGTATATGATAGAATATTTGTACACGGACACCTATGCACTATTATAAGATGTTCTTCTAATAAAATTATTTATTCAAATATAGAAGTCATTAGAATAGTAATGGTGTTAGAATAGTAATGGTGTGATCTTCTTTGTAGAGTATAAAACTTCTTTTAGATTGGGATTTCAAGTGAGATCCTTTGTGTTGGAAATATAAGGTAGGCTAGTTGATTGAGAGAGGAGGGGTGAATCAGGAACCAATAAAACTTTTAACTTAATTCACCAATTAATCATTCATAAGCTATTCTAATCTAATTGCATGCATAAAAGACTAAAAGCAATAAAACATTCACAACACTTGACTTAATATTTGGTAACCTAGAGACCTTCCAAATAGAAAGTAAAAATAAGGTGGGGATGGTACCCACAGGCTTTATTATAGTAGTATAAAATTGGCATGTTAAGGCTTACAATTGATCACTTCTGGTGATCAACCCTATTAGGAGAAATAAGGTTTGTTAAGTCAACCTTGTTAAAGAATTTATACAATACAATGAAGTATGCACTCAGTTGGGAGATTTTGCACAAGACTGTTAAGTCCACCTTGTTAGAGGATTTTGAGTAATGCACCTATTAGGATGAACTAGTAGTTGATCTCTACTCTGCAACTCAGTTTGTGGTATGAAATCCCTTGATATGGAACTATCACCTCAAGGTGATGGATGAGACTCTACTGCTCCTTATACGGCTTGTAGCTTTTGTCTTCTAATTCACATTCATTCTTCTTCTTCCTTATTACATTACACATTTGGGTATGACAAGATGTATTACATATATACCAATCCAAATAATTACCTTCTAGAGTTGGCTATAATACCAAATTCAACATACTTCACCAAGTTGGCTCACTACTGATATTGGGGTCCTAAAGACCACTCGGGTGATATCTTGAGACTCGACAACATAGTCAACTCAACAAACTTTTACACTTAGTTGACATTGATGCACGGTTCACATTGATCACTTAAGAGTTTTCATGAACTCGATTAACATTGATGACTTGATGAACACTGGAGAACTCTAAAGACATTGAAGGACTCAGTTGACAGTAGAGCTTGGTCAACACTACCTTCATTTTTCTTGGTTAACATGGCTAGCTTGATAGACACTGATAAGCTCGGTTAACCTTTTTCTTGCATAGTTTACACTGATGAGCTCGATAGACTCTATGAAGCTTGACTTACATTGCTTTCTATATGAGAGGCTCAGTAGACTCTGTATATCTTAGTAGCAACTTCTTTCTACGTGTGAAGCTCAGTAGCAATGTAATCAACGAAGTTGATTAAGTTTTTAGTCACTAACTGACAAATGATTTGACCATAAGGTGAACACTTTGTATTGTTTTATGCGGGGCTTTATTCTTTATGTTCCTAGAAGAAAGTGATGGTGAAGAAGGAAGTTTATCATAAAATAACTATGAGGATGCAGTTCAAAAAGTAAAAACTATAATTAATATTTAAGTTTAAATTTAAACTTTATTAAAATTTATAATTTAAATAATATAATATGTATATTCATTACAATTTTAAATATGATTTAATTTTGATAACAATTTTTTTTCAAAACAATGTAATCTTATAGATCATACTTCAAGTACTTCAAGAAAAAAAAAATTCAATAGAAAAATCAATCTCATTTAGGTAACATAGTTTCTTTTTACAGTAAGAAAATAAGGTATTTTTACTTCGAACACTAAAAAATTATTTCTCAATTTCTTTTTTAAAAGTGAACATCTATACTATATTAGTATGGAAAAACATAATTCCTTTACCTTGCACTTCAAATATTTATCATATGTTGTGATGGATGTACCTACCTTGTCTTTGAACCAATTGAATTACTCATCATGGCAACCACGAAAAATGGAACATAGAAATATGATCCATTTTGATTCAAATGGTACTCAAAATGTGTACCAAGAATAGATTATTAAAATGTGTACTAGAAATGGATAGTCGAAAAGGGCTTTCAAATGGTTCATCAAAATGGGCATGTCAAATGGGTCATAAAATTGGGTACTCAAAATTTGGTCATAAATTTGGGTGCCCAAGGTGGACACTTGAAATGGTTTCTCCAAATGGGTCATCAAAATAGGACATCAAATGGCTTCACAAAATTTGTTAACAATGTCTTATAACCCATTTCAAGACATGAAATGGGTCATCAAATGTGTAGCTGGCATGTGATCTAAATTTGATAGTGAATTTGTTAAACAATACAAGGTAAACAAAAATTTACAAGTATTGTGAAAAGAGGACAAGATAACAATTTTGAAGATGAGATGTATGCATAAAAAAATATCCATTAAATTATTTAAAATGAGTTTATACACATATCTAGAATCCCAATATTCTAAGTATTCCAACCAACTTGAATTGAAAATGTTGGAAGAATAAAAATAATTACACATATTTGAAATTCCAATAATCTCAAGATTTTAATCATTCAAACTCAAAGTTATATTAAAAAAAATTAGAAACTTTAGAAAACTATAAAATATGATATCCCAACTTTGTGGGATCATAACTTTTTGTGTGTTGCCTAGAATTCAAAAATAGCATGGTTGGAAATGTATCAAAGAGACCTAGTTTGAGTGTCTTTAAAAAGTACCTCAAATATCAATTTTAGCTACTAATGAAAATTTTTACCCCAAATTCTAGGATGAAGAGCTCCAAAGATATGATTTACTAGAATATAGAAATGAATGAAAAGATAGATTCTAAAAATTTATATTTTTCTCATTCCTTCAATCTTCTTATTGAATAATGTAAATAAATATGGGGGGTTGGGGCAGGCCTTGAATTTGACAGTCACTTGTACCTGTCATATGATTTTTTGTGAAGATTTAGTCATTTTAACACCTTTTATTTTATGATTAAAGAAAAAATTAATTGTTATTTCTCAATATTTGAACAATCAATACTAAAAAATTTAAGTTCAAAAATTATAAATTAATAATAATATATAATAAATTAACCATAGACTTTTGTTTCTTAAGAATAAAATAATTAGGAAATAATTATATCTTAATACTATATGTAAAAATTTCAAATTAAATAGACAAATTTGTATAGCTATTTTAGAAAGATTCTAAATTAATATAAATATATAATAGACAATATAAACTAATATCATAAATTAATAATATATGCAAAAAGAAACTTATTAATGATAGCAAGTTTCTAGATTCAAATTAAAATAAGTTTAGAGACATTCATATCTACCACTTTAAAATACATAAATAAATTAATAGCATATAATAATGTTATAAATTATAATACCATATAGTCTATAATATATTTGTAACATTTTATTAATAACCTAAAGTGTAATATTGACAATTTTAGGAAAATATAACAAGTCAATATATATGATTTAAAGAAATTTTAGACTGTTCAAAAGTACAAAAATGAAACCATCAAATTCCAAGTTTGGTTGGGGGAGGGTGATTAAGCAAGTTATACAAAAATAGATTCATTTCATATCCAATCAATTAAAAAATAAAGCATTAAAACCATGAAAAATGGAGAATAATCCAACCCACAATTAACACAATATTTTTATGTATAAGTTTAAAATGGAAAAAGACAAAGGAAAACTAATTTACATGAAAATAAAGATGGATTAAAATGATTTTTTAAAATGCGTTCTACAATGTGTTGCACCATTGATTAAGATCTAAATACCCTTAATTCAAATATAGACTATCATAGTATAGAGAAATAGATAAATGACTAATTGACAAAAGAAGGTCAACTGCCTACATAAACTGAAGGACTACCCCCAAATAAATATTGATAATTGTAAATGCAACATATCAATGCCAGCAACCAAAAGAGCCCTTATATATAAATGTATATCACTCTTAATTATTTTTTATTAAAAAAAACTAGGGGGTTGGCCCATTACAATAGTGGTGGCATAACTAGCAGAAAGCTAGCCAATAACTAGCAAACAACCACATACAACACCCTTAACAATTTACTTCAAAAACAAAAGTAGTAGAATAATGGTAATTAAAAGTACTAGGGATCCAATCTTTAGGACCAGTAGAGTTTAATAGTTTAAAAAGCATATAGGTGGTCATTGCATTATACCACCTATAGCCAAGAACAAAATTTAACTAAAAAAACAAAACCATTAGCAAAGGATTGAGTGTGAGAACCAACAAAGTACCAAACACAGTATAAAACAAATGACCACTACTTGGCATCTTTTTTTCTTTCCTTTTCTAGCTAGGAACACCTTGGCCTAGTCTTTATCAAGGAAGCCATAGAGAAGCTTCGAGTCCTCATTCCCCAGGCTTTCCTCCAACACATTAGTCAGTAGCTACAAAGTATTAGTAATCGCATGAGTCACCTTAAGGGTGACCTTTGAGAATAGGGAGAAGCTTTCCTCCATCGCGTTGCACCTATCTTTGAGCTCCTAGAGATCCTTTCAATTAACCTCCCCTTTCTCCTCCACTTCCAACTTTAACGCCTTGTTGTTCACTAGCCTATCCTACACCACAAGATTGTCAATGGGGTTCTTTAGGTTAACTAGACCCACATTTTTGGCTTTGGAGTATGGTGTCAAGGGAGTCAATCATGGTCTTGGATTTCTCTTGGTTCTTGGTAGGAGTCTAGGTGATGGTGGTAGAGACATGGATGGGGTCAAGGGAGGGGTCCTTGATGGGATTCTACACCTCAAACTCCCAAGTTCCATCCAAGGTATCATCACACTTCTTTGTCTCTTTCTCCATTTCATTATTCCTCTTCTCCTAGTCGTCCCCCAAGTTTCTTGTCACTCTCCTCAGAGCTACTATCATCCTCTTCATCCTCCTGAGAGTGACAAGCTAGTTGCTTAAACCTTCCATGGGTTTTAGTAATTTTTCCTGACTTTCTTCTACCCCCACCAACTTCCTTGTCAGAATCCCCAATTTCCACCTTCGCCCTTTTTTCCATTTTAGTTCTCTTATTAGCAATCTATTTTGGGGCCAACTTGTTCTTCCTACCCTTAACAAGGGTTTGGCTAGGGGAAGGATGAGGGGTGGGGACATAACTACCACCCACAAATTCTAAGTGCAGTGGAGCCTTTGAGGGGAGGACATTGTCAAAATAAATCACAGGGGTGGGCAAAGAGCTAAGTGAAATTGGAAAAGGTGAAACATGAGCCATTGGTGAAGGATGGTGAAGTTGGCCCCTTTCTTCCTTTTTTCTCTAACATCCATAACAGTTTCTTCTAGCCCATGCATTCAAAAGAAAGGAATGCAAACAAGATCCCTGTTATGAAAATGGTTAAGAAGTGGGAAGTGATCAAAGTAATACACACCATGCCTTCCTTCCAATGTTAGGTACTTCACGATCATTAGGAAAACATCATTGCAGTGTTCTGGTAGTTTGTCCCTCCTAAAACCACCGTAGTAATGGTTTGGGGCCTCATTGCCTCTGAAGAAACTAGACATACTTGCCTCATCCGTCAGCTTCATAACTTTCTACCATTTCTACCCAGTAATGTCTAGTCCTGTCGCCATAGCAATAGGCTCCTCATTCACCTAAAACATAATACCATTAATGGTCACATGCCTATCCTTTAGCTAGCAACAAATTTTTGCAAATAATTCTCATCGTAGCCTACCATATCCTGCATGTATGTTACGAACCCTCCCTCCTTAGTAGAATCCAAGTGGCCTATCTTTTGGTGAAGTCCTCCAATTTAGTGGGCTCCAACTTGCTTAGATCCCCACCCATGTGAATAGCTTCCTCAATGATATCCCCCTCCCTAATCTCATTAATTCTCATTTGCACCCAGGAAATCATGAAGGTAGGGCTAGAAATGCAATAACCAACTTTTAAAAAACTATCTTTCTTATGCTTCATGAGACTGCAAATTCCAAAATGTATTTTAAAGTATCATTATAGGGAGTGTAAGAAATCCACATGAAATACCTTAAAGATCTAGCCTTAGTCATAAAGTGATTTCTTTTTGTAATCCTGCCATAACACCAAAAAATCGTGGCACAAATTTTGAAGTTGGTATTATCAATTGCATCTCCTTCTCCATGCCTATTCACAAATTGATCGACATAATCAAACCTTACAAAATGTCTTGCGAAATGTCTTGTCAAACTCAAGACAATCTTAGCTATCATAATGATAGTAGTTCCACCAAAATGGCCCTTTCTCCAAAAATGGAAGGTCATCTAACCTGATTTAGAGGAGTCTTTTCCCTATTAATTAGCGAAATTATAAAGTTAGGCAACAATTTAGCACTCTTCCAGCTTTTTATATTCTCCAAATCAAACCCCAAACCAGTCAAGGCATCTGCCACTACATTGCCTTTCCTATAGGTGTACTATAAGTGATAATGCTCTAGGGTTGTGAGGTACTACCCCTTTGAATAGAGTCGATGATGAATTTATAGTCCACCTCCATGGTTAGTCTTTTCACTTTTAATTCTATAGCAAGTTTTAGCCCCCAAAGTAAGGTAGTAGCCTCTGGCACATTATTGGTTCCCTGACCCAAATATCCCAAGTAGGCAACCAACACAACAATTTTTTCATTCCTCAGTACTCCTCCAACTGCCGCTTGCCCCCCCCCCCCCCGCAACACCATCAAAATTTTGTTTGATCGTGGACCCAATGGGGGGAAACCAATGAATATTTTTTCTAGCCACCAATTTTGAATTATCAAAATTCTCGAAGTTGGAGAGAATATTCCACTTCCCACCAACATCCACCTCCTTCCTGCTCGAAGATATCTGTGGCACTTTAAATTTTACCACTATAACGTTCATGATGAACTTACTCAAAATTTCTTCCACCACTTCCTCACCCCTTTCATCCTCACTGAATTGTTAAAAACCCGGTTTCTCCATGTTAAATTCCTTTCCGTAGTTTTGCACATTATTCGTAACAAGATACAACCAGCTCTGTCGAGATGAAATTGATAGCCGTATATACAAAGCATTTACAGCATAAAGAAAGGTATCCGTGTAGAACTTTAATCCAGCTGTTACGAGGACTACAGAATTGCTTTTATGTGTCTCTATTGGAAAATAATATTCCAATTTAGAGAAACAATCAATCTACTGGCGATTGAATTAGATGATTTCATATCTTAATTAGAATATTTAATAATTCTGTGAGTATTTATATTTATTGAATCGTTTCAATTCATACATCCTCATTTCTTGCAGTGTTCTGTCTCTCTTGAGTTTAGAAGTGTTGCGGTTACAATGTATTATGATGTTAATGATTCCAAGAGCATACTTGCCCCATGTGTTCTTATGATATGCTTGATTTGGGACATTGCAGTGGACATGTTCAAGGATTACGGAAAAGTTCCTTCCTGGCTCCCAGGCAATCTTTTCGTCTTAAACTCTTTCACCATCTCAATTCTGAATTATGTTGATACAATTGGTGGTGGTTTAAGTAGAGTGTCTTTGGAAGGTCCGATTAAGTCCCAGTTAAGTACAGATGCTGCAAGACTGACAATCTATGTATTTGTGGGATGCATTCTACCCGGGATAGCCATGTCGGGAACCCGAGCGGAATGGAGCCATATAGCCAGCTTGTTTTTGCAGTTCGTGTTCTTCATGATTGCCGAGAGTGTTATATGGCACAGATCTGATAAGCGTGAATTCCAAAGTAAAGAAGGCAAGTGGTTCTTGTATTCCGGCGTGGTTCTCCTAGTCGGAGCCCCGTGTCTAGTCCTCCTGTTAGGGGCAGTCATGTCAAGTGGTAAGATGGGACGTCGTCTGGTCCGGCATGACATTTCTGAAATGCCCTTTAATAATGCAGAAAATGAATGTAAGAGGAGTGAGAGATTAAGAAGAAAGGTCGTTAAGTCTTGGGCTGTAGTTCGTTTCTGGAAGACGGAACACTTTATTTGCAACTCAGCTTTCAGTCCAGGTGCCGCAGTGGTTGTCACAATTTGTGTTGCTGTCTTGTGTGTTAAAATTGTATGTCTTCCTTCTCTTTTTCATAATATCCGTGATAGTCAAGGAGGTAATTTGGCATATTATCTTCAGTTGATTTTCATTTTAGTCGGATGGGGCCTAATGCTCTCTAGATGGTTCAAGGTAGCGATTTATTGTGGAAGTTCACTGAACAAAAAGTTTCTCATCCACATAGCAGGTTCCTTCCTAGCACCCGCTGTCATTATGTTGAACGACTTCTCTACTAGGTTTCTATTAATCCGACTTGTACTATTCCTTCCCTTATGTGGTTTGGTTTTAGCAGCGAGTCCACTGTGGTTATTCTGTTTCGTCTCTTGGTATTTTTCGGCTCTATTGGGCAGCCAGTTTGCGCGGCATCTGTACAAATTTGACAACGAGGATGCTTCAGGGAACGATGAGTATTCAAAATACGGTTATATAATGGATGCTATGCAGCTCAGTAAAGATGAAACTAACATTTTCTGGATGGCCAATAAAAAACCTTTGTCTAGAATAAGGCGTATCATGAATGACGCCAGTAAAATTGAAGAAAAGTGCAGAGGATTGCTTTCAATAATGGGAGATGCTAGACTGACTGAAAACCAGCGTCTTCGATTAAGTGATCCTAATACGCAGGACTGGATTGGAGCAGTGTCAAGTATATTCAAGAAGATCGCTCATGCTCAGATACGCGTGGATTTGAAGGATGCCTTGGCAGCATATCAAGAGACAAAGGATGTGTTGAAGTTTGTCGACTGTCCAGAAAACATATTTCTGGAACCCTTCAACATCTTTGGCACAATGAATTTTGATAGCTTCTACAAGAGTCTGAGTGACGATATAACGACGTATGATGCGGACAAAAAGCTGAAACAGTTTTTTGGCACATGTCCAGGAATAGACACAGAAAAAGAGCGGGAAAGAGTATACAATTTTGTCGGATGTCTCAACAGCTTGGGAGAAGAAATGTTCAAAACGCAGCTGATCACACCTGAGGAATGCTCTTATGACAACGGGAAGGAGTTGGCTCAAACGCTAGGCAAGGTTGTGGGCCGTGTCATTGTTTCCGGTGTGTTAGAAGTTTTCGATGTGCTACTCAATTGCACAAAGCAGTGGGCACAAAATTTAGACGAAGCAAAGATGGAAAGAGGCATTGAACTTGCCGGGAAAGTGAGTGCACTCATAGAAAGACTAGTCGAAGACGGAGACGTCCATTTAGAAGAGACCAAGCAAGTCCCAAGTGATGGAGGAGCAAAACAATCAAAGGATATTGAGGGTTGTGATATTGAAGCTGCTATAGAGGATTATCATGTGGAGGATATTGTTGAGAGTGATAACATAGAGGATATTACTCAGCTTGATATTTAACATATTAAGAGGGGATGTAAACTTTAATCTATTTGGGATATTAGAAATGTAATAGTTATTTGTAATTTTGATGCAGGAGCATCTAGAGGTATAAGGGCAATCCTGTGTCACCCAAAAAAAATGTACTTAGACTTAGTTTCTGTTTCATTTGTTTTCATTTTTGGATACCCATTTGGGTCAAATAAAGGTTCCAACTCTCACAGTTCCACTATCAGTGTGCTAGTAAATCTCTAAAAAAAGGAGTATGTAATTGGGCCATCATTTTGGTGAACTAGGAGGTGTAAATTGGCCAGATGAATGTAATTGTGATTTAGAGCATTCTAGAAAAAGAATCAGGTCAAAAGGCCCCACGGTTTGAAAGTTATTGCAGTTTTTCGAGTTGTGGAGACCTCCTAAGAATGCTTCAAAGTCAGGTTAGGGGCATTAAATGACTTCAAAAAGGGCGAAAAAATGGGAGACGAGGGAAGTTCGTCCATAGGGCTATAGAGCGCTTTGAGAGCTTTTTGAAAATGTAAATGGTTCGTCAATCGGAGCTACGGTTCAAAAGTTATGCCTCCCGGAAGTTTGGTTACCGTTTCAGGATTCATCTAGATTTGCACCGACTTCTAACACAGCTTCTAGAGCCTTCTATTTGGTCGGTGGATGCCTACTAGCACTTTCTAGAATGTATTCCTAGTCCTTAACCCTCCGGGGTCCATTTAAGGAGATTCTTAGCATTGTAAAAGGTAGTTCGGATTGAAGTTTGAGAGGAGGTACTGAAAGGAGAAATTATCTCCACATTGATGCTATTGTAAGCCCTTAGGGCATGTTTTGAAGTTTATTTTCTCTATACTGAATGTACTAGCTTATTTTTCAGTTATTACAATTTTCCTTTTTCTGTTGTGCCCATTCTCTTCTTGGGTGGTGTCCCCATCAAGTGGTATCAGAGCTGGTTTTCCTGAGTGTGTAGACAGAGCTCCGACTGTGAGGCAGTTTGCACCAGGACTGTGTGGTTGTGGGTTCGAGTTAGAAGATGCCTCCGCGAAGAGAGCATGGTAGAAGGGCCAGAGCTATTCATCCTGAGGAAGTTAGAGCCCTCCAAAGGCAGGTACAGACATTGCAAGAGGAGCTCCGTAGAGGAGCAAATGTTGCCGCAGGTGACGACAGTGAGGATGACAATGAAGAAGAAGAAATGGGACTAGAAGGGGAATTTGACGGGGAAGTTCTGAATCATGCAGAGGAAAGGCTTTTTAGGGCCATTACTAAGTTTGGGAAAAGACCTACAATTGAAGTGGTGTATTTTTCAGGAAATCTAAAACAGATGAGTTGATCGATTGGATCAATGAACTGGAAGAATACTTTGAGTATGAGGATATTAGGGACCCAGTTAGGGTTAAGTTTGCAAAGGCCAAACTGAAAGGCCATGCCAAAATCTGGTGGCAAGAGGTCCAATTGGAAAGAAACAGAAGACGAAAGGAGAAGATCACAAGGTGAGATCGCATGGTGGACAAATTGAAGAAGTAGTTCATTCCTATGGATATGAGCTTGATTTTTTTAAGAAGATGCATGGGTTAAAGAAATCAGGAAGATCAATCCAAGAATATACAGAGGAGTTTTACCGACTCTTGATTAGAGTAGGGCATGCAGAAGCAAATAAGGAGAAGGTTGCTCGTTATATCAATGGGTTGCGACCTAGCATCTAGGAGGAATTAAGTCTGGTAAGAATGACCAGCGTTGAAGAGGCACACTAGTTTTGCCTACAAGTTGAAGAGAAGTTGAATAAAAGGTTTGAAGGAAGAAAAAGAGGGCGCAGTCAAGGAGGAAGGGGAAGCGGTAGGTCATCTGGAGGCCGCAATGAAACCCAAAAGAAAAATGAAGATGAGGGTACTAATAGGAACCACAAGAATGAGGGTTTCAACCACTCCCGTGACCAAGACTTCGGAAATTAGAGAGGAAGAGGTAGAGGACGTGGACAAGGAAGAGGAGGCTTCCGTGGTACCTGTTTCCATTGCAATGAAGAAGGTCATCATTCCTTTGAATGCCCCCAACGACAAGGAAGGATATATAGGAGAGCTGAGGGCCAAGCTAGGGTTGCTCATGTGGATGAGGATGCACAATCATCACATTCAGAGGATGCAGAAAGAGGAGAGACCTTGGTAAATGAAAGAGTCCTACTAAGTGGTGAGATTGAACCAGGACAACGGAGGAGTTTGTTCCGTACCAGATGCAAGTGTGAGGATAAATGTTATGACGTGATCATTGATGGTGGTAGCACTGATAACTTGGTATTAGAAGAGATGGTCTCTAAGCTGAAGCTCAAGAGGAGAAACATCCCCAGCCCTATCGGATTGCTTGAGTAAAAGATGATCATAAGGTCCTGGTAAGTGAACAATGTTTAGTGAAATTCAAAATTGGGAGTTACCATGATGAAGTTCTCTGTGATGTTATTCCGATGGTTGTTTGCCATCTATTTTTGGGTAGACCATGGCAGTTTGATAGACATGCAGTACATGATGGGCATGCAAACACATACTCTCTGACAAAGGATGGAGTTCGCCACAAATTGAAGCCCATGAAAAAGGAAGGTGAAAAGGTATGTAGCAGTGCTAGGATTTGTCTTGTTGATGGAGGGAAGTTTTTAGATGCCATGAAACATCAGCATATGTGCTATGCTTTGATTCCTAGGAAAGATAAAGAAGGTAGTAGTGAAATACCACTTGAAGTTTTAGATTTACTAGGGGAATTTGGAGATATTAGCTCTGATAATGTTCCAGATGGATTGCCACTAGTAAGGCAAATCAGTCATCAGATAGATCTGATTCCAGGAGCTAGTTTTCCTAACAAGGCTGCTCATAGGATGACTCCTGCTGAAACAGAGGAGCTAAATAGATAGGTTCAGGAGCTGTTGAGGAAGGGCTTGATTCGAGAGAGCCTGAGTCCATGTGCAGTACCTGCAGTACTCGCACCAAAGAAGGATGGAGAGTGGAGGATGTGTACAGATTCTTGAGCTATAAATAGGATAACCATCAAGTATCAATTTCCTTTGCCAAGGATGGATGATCTTATGGACTGCTTGAGTGGAGCTCAGTACTTCACAAAGATAGATCTCAAGAGTCGCTATCATCAGATATGGATTCGAGAAGGAGATGAGTGGAAAATAGCCTTCAAGACCAAGCAGGGCCTTTATGAGTGGTTAGTCATGCCCTTTAGATTGACGAACGCCCCAAGCACCTTCATGTGGCTCATGAATGAGGTACTTAAGAAGTTCTTGGAAAAATTTGTTATTGTCTATTTGGATGATATTTTAATTTTCAGCAAGACTTTGGAAGAACATTTACTGCATATTTGAAGTGTCCTTGAAAGACTAAGGGAAGAGAAACTGTTAATTAATCTAAAGAAGTGTATCTTTGCAAAAAGGGAGTTAGTCTATTTGGGGTTTGTTATATCACCCGAAGGTCTCAAAATGGATCCAGAGAAGGTAAAAGCCATCTTGGAATGGCCTACTCCAAGGTCTACTACTGAGGTAAGATCATTTCATGGTCTGGTTAGTTTTTATAGGAAATTTATTAAGAATTTCAGTGGCATATGTGCACCCCTAACTGATACAATAAAAGGAGATAGAAAAGAGTTCAAATGGACTGCAGCAGCTGTGAGAGGTTTTGAATTGCTAAAGAAGAAGGTGACAGAACAGCCTGTGTTGGCACTTCTAGATTTTAGTAAAGTGTTCCAGGTGGATTGTGATGCTAGTGGCAGCGCTATTGGGGCTGTATTAAGCCAAGAAGGTAAGCCTATTGCATATTTTAGTGAAAAATTGAATGATGCAAAGAAGAAGTATTTTGTTTATGATCAAGAGTTTTATGCAATAGTTCAGGCCTTAAAGAAATGGAGGCATTATTTATTGCCAAAGGAATTTGTTTTGTATATTGATCATCAGGCATTACAATACCTAAATAGCCAAGGTAAATTGAATCAGAGGCATATGAAGTGGGTAGAGTTCTAGCAAAGCTATACATTTGTGTTGAAGCATAGAAGTGGAAAATCTAACAAGGTTGCAGATGCACTAAGTAGGAGACAGTTGTTGCTTACAGTAATGCAGGTTGAAGTAGTTGGGTTTGATGAACTCAAGAATTTGTACGCTGAGGATCTTGATTTTGTTGAAGCATGGAAAGCTTGACAAGAGCCCATTGCTGTAGATAGAAACAAGTGGTTAGACTATTTGATTCAGGATGGCATGTTGTTCAAGGGTAGTCAATTGTGCATTCCAAGGAGTTCCATGAAGGAAAATTTGACTAAGGAGAAACATAGTCGAAATGGCAGGACATTTTGGCTGAGATAAGACCATTGCGATTCTTAGAGAACATTATTTTTGGCCTCAAATTTCATAGGATGTGAAGAAGTTTATACAGAGTTGCTAGGTTTGTCAATTTCCCAAGGGGTTTAGTCAAAATACTGGCCTATATCAGCCATTGCCTATTCCATCAACGCCATGGGAGGACATAAGTATGGATTTTGTTCTTGGATTGTCAAGGACACAAAGGGGTAATGAATCAGTATTCGTGGTGGTTGATAGGTTCTCCAAAATGGCACATTTCATTCCATGTCAAAAAACTCATGATGTTGTCCATATTGCAGACTTGTTTTTCAAAGAGGTGCTAAGACTACATGGACTTCCAAGGAGTATAGTTTCTGACAAAGATACTAAATTTGTGAGGTATTTCTAGAGGACATTGTGGAAAAAGTTGAGAACAGACTTGAAATTCAGTTCCAGACATCACCCACAAACTAATAGCCAAACATAAGTCTGGGCAATTTGCTGAGATGTTTAGTTGGGGATAAGCCCAAGGGATGAGATTTGATTCTACCACAAGCAGTGTTTGCTTACAATAACTCTATAAATAGGAGTACTGGAAAATCACCATTCCAAATTGTATATGGGAATAGCCAAAGGACTGCACCAGAATTGAGGAAGATAGAACAAGGCGAGAGGGCAAGTGCTGAAGCGGAAGAATTTGCTAAACATATCAAGCGTCTACATGAGGAGGTTCAGCCACACATTACCAAGATGAATCAAGAGTATAAAGCTAGGGCTGATCAAAGGAGAAGACATAAGGAATTCCAAGTAGGGGATCTAGTCATGGTGCACTTATGAAAAGAAAGATTTTCAGCCGGTACTTACAACAAGCTAAAAATGAAGAAATTTGGCCCCTGCAAAATTTTGAAAAAACATGACTCAGGAAATGCATATGAGGTAGAGCTGCCAGATGGTATTCACATTTCTCCCATTTTTAACATTGCATATTTAACAGAGTATCATGATGATGGTGCAGATGAGGACCTGGTGTTAGAGCCATGTCTGATTCCTGCTTCTAAAAAGGAGGAGATAGAAGACATTCTAGATCATCGTGTGGGTAGGAGTACCAAAAACAGGCAGTATGAAGAGTATTTGGTCAAATGGAAAGGACGACTGATCGAGGACTCAACTTGGATTTCAGCAGCTGAGGTTTCTCATTTGGGATTTCCTCTAACATTCATAAAGTGACAGGGTCACTTTTCAATCTACATTGGGTGTCTGATACAGGAGCATCCAGAGGTATAAGGGCAATCCTGTGTCACCCAAAAAAAATGTACTTAGACTTAGTTTCTATTTCATGTGTTTTCATTTTTGGATACACATTTGAGTCAAATAAAGGTTCCAACTCTCACAGTTCCACTATCAGTGTGCTAGTAAATCTCAAAAAAATAAGAGTATGTAATTGGGCCATCATTTTGGTGAACTAGGAGGTGTATATTGGAAAGATGAATGTAATTGCGATTTAGAGCATTCCAGAAAAAGAATCAGGTGAAAAGGCCCCACGGTTTGAAAGTTATTGCAGTTGTTCGAGTTGTGGAGACCTCCTAAGGATGCTTCAAAGTTAGGTGAGGGGCATTAAATGACCTAAAAAAAGGGCCAAAAATGGGGGAGGAGAAAAGCTCGTCCATAGGGCTATAGAGCGCTTCGAGAGCTTTTTGAAAATGTAAATGGTTCGTTAATTGGAGCTACAGTTCAAAACTTATGCCTCCCAGAAGTTCGGTTACCATTTTTCGATTCTTCTAGATTTGTGCCGACTTCTAACGCAGCTTCTGGAGCCTTCTATTTGGTCAGTGGATGCCTACTAGCACCTTCTAGAATGTATTCCTAGTCCTTAACCCTCCAGGGTCTATTTAAGGAGATTCTTGGCATTGTAAAAGGCAGTTCGGATTGGAGTTTGAGAGGAGGTACTGAAAGGAGAAATTATCTCCACATTTATGCTATTGTAAGCCCTTAGGGCATGTTTTGAATTTTATTTTCTCTATACTAAATGCACTAGATTATTTTTCAGTTAATACAATTTCCCTTTTCCTGTTGTGCCAATTCTATTCTTGGGTGGTGTCCCCATCAAGTGGTATCAGAGCTGGTTTTCTTGAGTGTGTAGACAGAGCGCCGACTGTGAGGCAGTTTGCACCAGGACTGTGTGGTAGTGGGTTCGAGTTAGAAGATGCCTCCATGAAGAGAGTGTGGTGGAATGGCCAAAGCTATTAATCTTGAGGAGGTTAGAGCCCTCCAAAGGCAGGTACAGGCATTGCAAGAGGAGCTCCTTAGAAGAGCAAATGTTGCTGCAGGTGACGACAGTGAGGATGACAATGAAGAAGAAGAAATGGGACCAGAAGGGGAATTTGATGGGGAAGTTCTGAATCATGCAGAGAAAAGACTTTTTAGGGCCATTACTAAGTTTGGGAAAAGACCTACAATTGATGTGGATGTATTTTTAGGAAATCTGAAACCAGATGAGTTGATCGATTGGAACAATGAACTAGAAGAATAGTTTGAGTATGAGGATATCAGGGACCCAGATAGGGTTAAGTTTGCAAAGGCCAAACTGAAAGGCCATGCCAAAATCTGGTGGCAAGAGGTCCAATTGGGAAGAAATAAAAGAGGAAAGGAGAAGATCACAAGGTGGGATCGCATGGTGGACAAATTGTAGAAGCAGTTCATTCCTATGGACTACAAGCTTGATTGGTTTAAGAAGATGCATGGGTTAAAGCAAGCAAGAAGATTAGTCCAAGATTATATAGAGGAGTTTTACCGACTCTTGATTAGAGCAGGGCATGCAGAAGCAAATAACGAGAAGGTTGCTCGTTATATCAATGGGTTGTGACCTAGCATCCAGGAGAAATTAAGTCTGGTAAGAATGACCAGCGTTGAAGAGGCATACCATTTTTTCCTACGATTTGAAGAGAAGTTGAATAAAATGTTTGAAAGAAGACAAAGAGAGTGCGGTCAAGGAGGAAGGGGAAGCGGTAGGTCATCTAGAGGCTGCAATGAAACCCAAAAGAAAAATAAAGATGAGGGTACTAGTAGGAACCACAGGAATGAGGGTTTCAACCGCTCCTGTGACCAAGACTTTTGAAATAAGAGAGGAAGAGGTAGAGGACGTGGACAAGGAAGAGGAGGCTTTTGTGATACCTATTTCCATTGCAATGAAGAAGGTTGTCGTGCCTTTGAATTCCCCCAACGACAAGGAAGGACAGATAGGAGAGCTGAGGGCCAAGCGAGGGTTGCTCATGTGGATGAGGATGCACAATCATCACATTCAGAGGATGCAGAAAGAGGAGAGACCTTGGTAAATGAAAGAGTCCTACTAAGTGGTGAGATTGGAGTAGGACAATGGAGGAGTTTGTTCCGTACTAGATGCAAGTTTGAGGATAAATGTTGTGACGTGATCATTGATGGTGGTAGCACTGATAACTTGGTATCAGAAGAGATTGTCTCTAATCTAAAGCTCAAGAGGGAGAAACATCCCCAGCCCTATCGGATTGCTTGGGTAAAAGATGATCATAAGGTCCTGGTAAGTGAACAATGTTTAGTGAAATTCAAAATTGGGAGTTACCATGATGAAGTTCTCTGTGATGTTGTTCAGATGGATGTTTGCCATCTATTGTTGGGTAGACCATGGGAGTTTGATAGACATGCAGTACATGATGGGCATGTAAACACATACTCTCTGACAAAGGATGGAGTTTGCCACAAATTGAAGCCCATGAAAGAGGAAGGTGAAAAGGTATGTAGCAGTGCTAGGATTTGTCTTATTGATGGAGGGAAGTTTTTAGATGGCATGAAACATCAGCATATGTGCTATGCTTTGATTCCTAGGAAAGATAAAGAAGGTAGTAGTGAAATACCACTTAAAGTTTCAGATTTACTAGGAGATTTTGGAGATATTATCTCTGATAATGTTCCAGATGGATTTCCACCAGTAAGGCAAATCAGTCATCAGATAGATCTGATTCCAGGAGATAGTTTTCCTAACAAGGCTGCTCACAAGATGACTCCTTCTGAAATAGAGGAGCTAAATAGACAGGTTCAGGAGCTATTGAGGAAGGGCTTGATTCGAGAGAGCCTGAGTCCATGTGCAGTACCTGCAGTACTCGTACCAAAGAAGGATGGAGAGTGGAGGATGTGTACAGATTCTCAAGCTATAAATATAATAACCATCAAGTATCAATTTCCTTTGCCAAGGATGGATGATCTTATGGACTGGTTGAGTGGAGCTCAGTAGTTCACAAAGATAGATCTCAAGAGTGGCTATCATCAGATACAGATTCAAGAAGGAGATGAGTGGAAAACAACCTTTAAGACCAAGGAGGGCCTTTATGATTGGTTAGTCATGCCCTTTGGATTGACGAATGCCCCAAGCACCTTCATGCGGCTCATGAATGAGGTACTTAAGAAGTTCTTGGAAAAATTTGTTATTGTCTATTTGGATGATATTTTAATTTTCAGCAAGACTTTGGAAGAACATTGACTACATATTCATAGTGTCCTTGAAAGGCTAAGGGAAGAGAAACTATTTATTAATCTGAAGAAGTGTATCTTTGCAAAAAGGGAGTTAGTCTATTTGGGGTTTGTTATATCACTCAAAGGTCTCAAAATGGATCTAGAGAAGGTAAAAGACATCTTGGAATGGCCTACTCCAAGGTCTACTACTGAGGTAAGATCATTTCATGGTTTGTTTAGTTTATACAAGAATTTTATTAAGAATTTCAATGGCATATGTGCACCCCTAACTGATACAATAAAAGGGGATAGAAAAGAGTTCAAATGGACTGCAGCAGCTGCGTGAAGTTTTGAATTGCTGAAGAAGAAGGTGACAGAACAACCTGTGTTGGCACTTCCAGATTTTAGTAAACTGTTCCAGGTGGATTGTGATGCTAGTGGCAGTGCTATTGGGGCTGTATTAAGCCAAGAAGGTAAGCCTATTGCATATTTTAGTTAAAAATTGAATGATGCGAAGAAAAAGTATTGTGTTTATGATCAAGAGTTCTATGCAATAGTTCATGCCTTAAAGAAATGGAGGCATTATCTATTGCCAAAGGAATTTTTTTTGTATACTGATCATCAGGAATTACAATACCTAAATAGCCAAGGTAAATTGAATTAGAGGCATATGAAGTGGGTAGAGTTCCTACAGAGCTATACATTTGTGTTGAAGCATAGAAGTGGAAAATTTAACAGGGTTGCAGATGCACTAAGTAGGAGACAGTTGTTGCTTATTGTAATGCAGGTTGAAGTAGTTGGGTTTGATGAACTCAAGAATTTGTACCCTGAGGATCTTGATTTTGCTGAAGCATGGAAAGCTTGTTAAAGAGCCTGTTCTTGTAGATAGAACCAAGTGGTTAGACTATTTGATTTAGGATGTCATGTTGTTCAAGGGTAGTCAATTGTGCATTCCAAAGAGTTCCATGAGGGAAAATTTGACTAAGGAGAAACATAGTGGAGGGATGGCAGGACATTTTGGTCGAGATAAGACCATTTCCATTCTTAGATAACATTATTTTTGGCCTCAAATTTTACAGGATGTGAAGAAGTTTGTACAGAGTTGCCAGGTTTGTCAAGTTGCCAAGGGGTTTAGTCACAATATTGGCCTATATCAGCCATTGCCTGTTCCATCAATGCCATGGGAGGACATAATTATGGATTTTGTTCTTGGATTGCCAAGGACACAAAGGGGTAATGACTCAGTATTCATGGTGGTTGATAGGTTCTCCAAAATGGCACATTTCATTCCATGCCACAAAACTCATGATGCTGTCCATATTGCAGACTTGTTTTTCAAAGAGGTGGTAAGACTACATGGGCTTCCAAGGAGTATAGTTTCTGACAGAGATACTAAATTTGTGGGGTATTTGTGGAGGACATTCTGGAAATATTTGAGAACAAACTTGAAATTTAGTTCCATGCATCACCCACAAACTAACGGCCAAACAGAAGTCTGGGCAATTTGCTGAGATGTTTAGTTGGGGATAAGCCCAAGGGATGGGATTTGATTCTACCACAAGCAGAGTTTGCTTACAATAACTCAATAAATAGGAGTACTAGAAAATCACCATTCCAAATTGTATATGGGAATAGCCCAAGGACTGCACCAGAATTGAGGAAGATATAACAAGGGGAGAGGACAAGTGCTGAAGCGAAAGAATTTGCTGAACATATCAAGCATCTACATGAGGAGGTTCAGGCACACATTACCGAGATGAATCAAGAGTATAAAGCTAGGGCTGATCAAAGGAGAAGCCATAAGGAATTCCAAGTAGGGGATCTAGTCATGGTGTACTTACAAAAATAAAGATTTCTAGCCAGTACTTACAACAAGGTGAAAATGAAGAAATTTGGCCCTTGCAAAATTTTGAAAAAACATGACTGAGGAAATACATATGAGGTGGAGCTGCCAGATGGTATTCACATTTCTCCCATTTTTAACATTGCAGATTTAATAGAGTATCATGATGATGGTGCAGATGAGGAGCTAGTGTTAGAGCCATGTCTGATTCTTGCTTCTAAAAAGGAGGAGATAGAAGACATTCTAGATCATCATGTGGGTAGGAGTACTAGAAACAGGCAATATGAAGAGTATTTGGTCAAATA
Organism: Cupressus sempervirens; assembly: GCA_028749045.1. Taxonomy (NCBI): domain Eukaryota; kingdom Viridiplantae; phylum Streptophyta; class Pinopsida; order Cupressales; family Cupressaceae; genus Cupressus; species Cupressus sempervirens. The sequence goes on from CM053785.1 coordinate 95,596,593, forward strand.
GAAAGGACGACCAATCGAGGACCCAACTTGGATTTCAGCAACTGAGGTTTCCCATTTGGGATTTCCTCTACAATTCATAAAGTGACAAGGTCACTTTTCAATCTACCCTAGGTGTCTGATGCAGGAGCATCCAGAGGTATAAGGGCAATCCTGTGTCACGTAAAAAAAATGTACTTAGACTTAGTTTCGGTTTCATGTGTTTTCATTTTTGGATACCCATTTGGGTCAAATAAAGGTTCCAACTCTCATAGTTCCACTATCAGTGTGCTAGTAAATCTCAAAAAAAAATAGGAGTATGTAATTGGGCCATCATTTTGGTGAACTAGGAGGTGTAAATTGGCTAGATGAATGTAATTGTGATTTAGAGCATTCCAGAAAAAGAATCAGGTCAAAAGGCCCCACGGTTTGAAAGTTATTGCAGTTTTTCAAGTTGTGGAGACCTCCTAAGAATGCTTCAAAGTCAGGTTAGGGGTATTAAATGACCTCAAAAAGGGAAAAAAAATGGGGCAGGAGTGAAGCTCATCCATAGGGCTATAAGGCGCTTTGAGAGCTTTTTGAAAATGTAAATGGTTCGTCAATCGGAGCTACGGTTCAAAAGTTATGCCTCCCAAAAATTTGGTTACCATTTTTGGATTCTTCTAGATTTGCACCGACTTCTAACGCAGCTTCTGGAGCCTTCTATTTGGTCGGTGGATGCCTACTAGCACCTTCTAGAATGTATTCTGAGTCCTTAACCCTCCGGGGTCTATTTAAGGAGATTTTTGGCATTGTAAAAGGCAGTTTGGATTAGAGTTTTAGAGGAGGTACTAAAAGGAGAAATTATCTCCACATTTATGCTATTGTAAGCCCTTAGGGCATGTTTTGAATTTTATTTTCTCTATACTAAATGCACTAGCTTATTTTTCAGTTAATACAATTTCCATTTTTCTGTTGTGCCCATTCTCTTCTTGGGTGGTGTCCCAATCAAGTGGTATCAGAGATGGTTTTCCTGAGTGTGTAGACAGAGTGCCAACTGTGAGGCAGTTTGCACTAGGACTGTGTGGTTGTGGGTTTGAGTTAGAAGATGCCTCATGAAGAGAGCATTGTGGAAGGGCTAGAGCTATTAATCTTGAGGAGGTTAGAGCCCTCCAAAGGAAGGTACAGGCATTGCAAGAGGAGCTCCGTAGAGGAGAAAATGTTGCTGCAGGTGACGACAATGAGGATGAAAGTGAAGAAGAAGAAATGGGACCAAAAGGGGAATTTGATGGGGAAGTTCTGAATCATGCAGAGGAAAGGCTTCTTAGAGCCATTACTAAGTTTGGGAAAAGACCTACAATTGAAGTGGGTGTATTTTCAAGAAATCTAAAATCAAATGAGTTGATCGATTGGATCAATGAACTGGAAGAATACTTTGAGTATGAGGATATCAGGGACCCAGATAGGGTTAAGTTTGCAAAGGCCAAACTTAAAGGCCATGCCAAAATCTGGTGGCAAGAGGTCCAATTGGGAAGAAATAAAAGAGGAAAGGAGAAGATCACAAGGTGGGATCGCATGGTGGACAAATTGTAGAAGCAGTTCATTCCTATGGACTACAAGCTTGATTGGTTTAAGAAGATGCATGGGTTAAAGCAAGCAAGAAGATTAGTCCAAGATTATATAGAGGAGTTTTACCGACTCTTGATTAGAGCAGGGCATGCAGAAGCAAATAACGAGAAGGTTGCTCGTTATATCAATGGGTTGTGACCTAGCATCCAGGAGAAATTAAGTCTGGTAAGAATGACCAGCGTTGAAGAGGCATACCATTTTTTCCTACGATTTGAAGAGAAGTTGAATAAAATGTTTGAAAGAAGACAAAGAGAGTACGGTCAAGGAGGAAGGGGAAGCGGTAGGTCATCTGGAGGCTGCAATGAAACCCAAAAGAAAAATAAAGATGAGGGTACTAGTAGGAACCACAGGAATGAGGGTTTCAACCGCTCCTGTGACCAAGACTTTTGAAATAAGAGAGGAAGAGGTAGAGGATGTGGACAAGGAAGAGGAGGCTTTTGTGATACCTATTTTCATTGCAATGAAGAAGGTTGTCGTGCCTTTGAATTCCCCCAACGACAAGGAAGGACAGATAGGAGAGCTGAGGGCCAAGCGAGGGTTGCTCATGTGGATGAGGATGCACAATCATCACATTCAGAGGATGCAGAAAGAGGAGAGACCTTGGTAAATGAAAGAGTCCTACTAAGTGGTGAGATTGGAGTAGGACAATGGAGGAGTTTGTTCCGTACTAGATGCAAGTTTGAGGATAAATGTTGTGACGTGACCATTGATGGTGGTAGCACTGATAACTTGGTATAAGAAGAGATTGTCTCTAATCTAAAGCTCAAGAGGGAGAAACATCCCCAGCCCTATCGGATTGCTTGGGTAAAAGATGATCATAAGGTCCTGGTAAGTGAACAATGTTTAGTGAAATTCAAAATTGGGAGTTACCATGATGAAGTTCTCTGTGATGTTGTTCTGATGGATGTTTGCCATCTATTGTTGGGTAGACCATGGGAGTTTGATAGACATGCAGTACATGATGGGCATGTAAACACATACTCTCTGACAAAGGATGGAGTTTGCCACAAATTGAAGCCCATGAAAGAGGAAGGTGAAAAGGTATGTAGCAGTGCTAGGATTTGTCTTATTGATGGAGGGAAGTTTTTAGATGGCATGAAACATCAGCATATGTGCTATGCTTTGATTCCTAGGAAAGATAAAGAAGGTAGTAGTGAAATACCACTTAAAGTTTCAGATTTACTAGGAGATTTTGGAGATATTATCTCTGATAATGTTCCAGATGGATTTCCACCAGTAAGGCAAATCAGTCATCAGATAGATCTGATTCCAGGAGATAGTTTTCCTAACAAGGCTGCTCACAAGATGACTCCTTCTGAAATAGAGGAGCTAAATAGATAGGTTCAGGAGCTATTGAGGAAGGGCTTGATTCGAGAGAGCCTGAGTCCATGTGCAGTACCTGCAGTACTCATACCAAAGAAGGATGGAGAGTGGAGGATGTGTACAGATTCTCAAGCTATAAATATAATAACCATCAAGTATCAATTTCCTTTGCCAAGGATGGATGATCTTATGGACTGGTTGAGTGGAGCTCAGTAGTTCACAAAGATAGATCTCAAGAGTGGCTATCATCAGATACAGATTCAAGAAGGAGATGAGTGGAAAACAACCTTTAAGACCAAGGAGGGCCTTTATGATTGGTTAGTCATGCCCTTTGGATTGACGAATGCCCCAAGCACCTTCATGTGGCTCATGAATGAGGTACTTAAGAAGTTCTTGGAAAAATTTGTTATTATCTATTTGGATGATATTTTAATTTTCAGCAAGACTTTGGAAGAACATTGACTACATATTCATAGTGTCCTTGAAAGGCTAAGGGAAGAGAAACTATTTATTAATCTGAAGAAGTGTATCTTTGCAAAAAGGGAGTTAGTCTATTTGGGGTTTGTTATATCACTCAAAGGTCTCAAAATGGATCTAGAGAAGGTAAAAGACATCTTGGAATGGCCTACTCCAAGGTCTACTACTGAGGTAAGATCATTTCATGGTTTGTTTAGTTTATACAAGAATTTTATTAAGAATTTCAATGGCATATGTGCACCCCTAACTGATACAATAAAAGGGGATAGAAAAGAGTTCAAATGGACTGCAGCAGCTGCGTGAAGTTTTGAATTGCTGAAGAAGAAGGTGACAGAACAACCTGTGTTGGCACTTCCAAATTTTAGTAAACTGTTCCAGGTGCATTGTGATGCTAGTGGCAGTGCTATTGGGGCTGTATTAAGCCAAGAAGGTAAGCCTATTGCATATTTTAGTGAAAAATTGAATGATGCAAAGAAAAAGTATTGTGTTTATGATCAAGAGTTCTATGCAATAGTTCATGCCTTAAAGAAATGGAGGCATTATCTATTGCCAAAGGAATTTTTTTTGTATACTGATCATCAGGAATTACAATACCTAAATAGCCAAGGTAAATTGAATTAGAGGCATATGAAGTGGGTAGAGTTCCTACAGAGCTATACATTTGTGTTGAAGCATAGAAGTGGAAAATTTAACAGGGTTGCAGATGCACTAAGTAGGAGACAGTTGTTGCTTACTGTAATGCAGGTTGAAGTAGTTGGGTTTGATGAACTCAAGAATTTGTACCCTGAGGATCTTGATTTTGCTGAAGCATGGAAAGCTTGTTAAAGAGCCTGTTCTTGTAGATAGAACCAAGTGGTTAGACTATTTGATTCAGGATGTCATGTTGTTCAAGGGTAGTCAATTGTGCATTCCAAAGAGTTCCATGAGGGAAAATTTGACTAAGGAGAAACATAGTGGAGGGATGGCAGGACATTTTGGTCGAGATAAGACCATTTCCATTCTTAGATAACATTATTTTTGGCCTCAAATTTTACAGGATGTGAAGAAGTTTGTACAGAGTTGCCAGGTTTGTCAAGTTGCCAAGGGGTTTAGTCACAATATTGGCCTATATCAGCCATTGCCTGTTCCATCAATGCCATGGGAGGACATAATTATGGATTTTGTTCTTGGATTTCCAAGGACACAAAGGGGTAATGACTCAGTATTCATGGTGGTTGATAGGTTCTCCAAAATGGCACATTTCATTCCATGCCACAAAACTCATGATGCTGTCCATATTGCAGACTTGTTTTTCAAAGAGGTGGTAAGACTACATGGGCTTCCAAGGAGTATAGTTTCTGACAGAGATACTAAATTTGTGGGGTATTTGTGGAGGACATTTTGGAAAAATTTGAGAACAAACTTGAAATTTAGTTCCATGCATCACCCACAAACTAACGGCCAAACAGAAGTCTGGGCAATTTGCTGAGATGTTTAGTTGGGGATAAGCCCAAGGGATGGGATTTGATTCTACCACAAGCAGAGTTTTCTTACAATAACTCAATAAATAGGAGTACTAGAAAATCACCATTCCAAATTGTATATGGGAATAGCCCAAGGACTGCACCAGAATTGAGGAAGATATAACAAGGGGAGAGGACAAGTGCTGAAGCAAAAGAATTTGCTGAACATATCAAGCATCTACATGAGGAGGTTCAGGCACACATTACCGAGATGAATCAAGAGTATAAAGCTAGGGCTGATCAAAGGAGAAGCCATAAGGAATTCCAAGTAGGGGATCTAGTCATGGTGTACTTACAAAAATAAAGATTTCTAGCCAGTACTTACAACAAGGTGAAAATGAAGAAATTTGGCCCTTGCAAAATTTTGAAAAAACATGTTTGAGGAAATACATATGAGGTGGAGCTGCCAGATGGTATTCACATTTCTCCCATTTTTAACATTGCAGATTTAATAGAGTATCATGATGATGGTGCAGATGAGGAGCTAGTGTTAGAGCCATATCTGATTCTTGCTTCTAAAAAGGAGGAGATAGAAGACATTCTAGATCATCATGTGGGTAGGAGTACTAGAAACAGGCAATATGAAGAGTATTTGGTCAAATAGAAAGGACGACCAATCGAGGACCCAACTTGGATTTCAGCAACTGAGGTTTCCCATTTGGGATTTCCTCTACAATTCATAAAGTGACAAGGTCACTTTTCAATCTACCCTAGGTGTCTGATGCAGGAGCATCCAGAGGTATAAGGGCAATCCTGTGTCACGTAAAAAAAATGTACTTAGACTTAGTTTCGGTTTCATGTGTTTTCATTTTTGGATACCCATTTGGGTCAAATAAAGGTTCCAACTCTCATAGTTCCACTATCAGTGTGCTAGTAAATCTCAAAAAAAAATAGGAGTATGTAATTGGGCCATCATTTTGGTGAACTAGGAGGTGTAAATTGGCTAGATGAATGTAATTGTGATTTAGAGCATTCCAGAAAAAGAATCAGGTCAAAAGGCCCCACGGTTTGAAAGTTATTGCAGTTTTTCAAGTTGTGGAGACCTCCTAAGAATGCTTCAAAGTCAGGTTAGGGGTATTAAATGACCTCAAAAAGGGCAAAAAAATGGGGCAGGAGTGAAGCTCATCCATAGGGCTATAAGGCGCTTTGAGAGCTTTTTGAAAATGTAAATGGTTCGTCAATCGGAGCTACGGTTCAAAAGTTATGCCTCCCAAAAATTTGGTTACCATTTTTGGATTCTTCTAGATTTGCACCGACTTCTAACGCAGCTTCTGGAGCCTTCTATTTGGTCGGTGGATGCCTACTAGCACCTTCTAGAATGTATTCTGAGTCCTTAACCCTCCGGGGTCTATTTAAGGAGATTTTTGGCATTGTAAAAGGCAGTTTGGATTAGAGTTTTAGAGGAGGTACTAAAAGGAGAAATTATCTCCACATTTATGCTATTGTAAGCCCTTAGGGCATGTTTTGAATTTTATTTTCTCTATACTAAATGCACTAGCTTATTTTTCAGTTAATACAATTTCCATTTTTCTGTTGTGCCCATTCTCTTCTTGGGTGGTGTCCCAATCAAGTGGTATCAGAGCTGGTTTTCCTGAGTGTGTAGACAGAGTGCCAACTGTGAGGCAGTTTGCACTAGGACTGTGTGGTTGTGGGTTTGAGTTAGAAGATGCCTCATGAAGAGAGCATTGTGGAAGGGCTAGAGCTATTAATCTTGAGGAGGTTAGAGCCCTCCAAAGGAAGGTACAGGCATTGCAAGAGGAGCTCCGTAGAGGAGAAAATGTTGCTGCAGGTGACGACAATGAGGATGAAAGTGAAGAAGAAGAAATGGGACCAAAAGGGGAATTTGATGGGGAAGTTCTGAATCATGCAGAGGAAAGGCTTCTTAGAGCCATTACTAAGTTTGGGAAAAGACCTACAATTGAAGTGGGTGTATTTTCAAGAAATCTAAAATCAAATGAGTTGATCGATTGGATCAATGAACTGGAAGAATACTTTGAGTATGAGGATATCAGGGACCCAGATAGGGTTAAGTTTGCAAAGGCCAAACTTAAAGGCCATGCCAAAATCTGGTGGCAAGAGGTCCAATTGGGAAGAAATAAAAGAGGAAAGGAGAAGATCACAAGGTGGGATCGCATGGTGGACAAATTGTAGAAGCAGTTCATTCCTATGGACTACAAGCTTGATTGGTTTAAGAAGATGCATGGGTTAAAGCAAGCAAGAAGATTAGTCCAAGATTATATAGAGGAGTTTTACCGACTCTTGATTAGAGCAGGGCATGCAGAAGCAAATAACGAGAAGGTTGCTCGTTATATCAATGGGTTGTGACCTAGCATCCAGGAGAAATTAAGTCTGGTAAGAATGACCAGCGTTGAAGAGGCATACCATTTTTTCCTACGATTTGAAGAGAAGTTGAATAAAATGTTTGAAAGAAGACAAAGAGAGTGCGGTCAAGGAGGAAGGGGAAGCGGTAGGTCATCTGGAGGCTGCAATGAAACCCAAAAGAAAAATAAAGATGAGGGTACTCGTAGGAACCACAGGAATGAGGGTTTCAACCGCTCTTGTGACCAAGACTTTTGAAATAAGAGAGGAAGAGGTAGAGGATGTGGACAAGGAAGAGGAGGCTTTTGTGATACCTATTTCCATTGCAATGAAGAAGGTTGTCGTGCCTTTGAATTCCCCCAACGACAAGGAAGGACAGATAGGAGAGCTGAGGGCCAAGCGAGGGTTGCTCATGTGGATGAGGATGCACAATCATCACATTCAGAGGATGCAGAAAGAGGGGAGACCTTGGTAAATGAAAGAGTCCTACTAAGTGGTGAGATTGGAGTAGGACAATGGAGGAGTTTGTTCCGTACTAGATGCAAGTTTGAGGATAAATGTTGTGACGTGATCATTGATGGTGGTAGCACTGATAACTTGGTATCAGAAGAGATTGTCTCTAATCTAAAGCTCAAGAGGGAGAAACATCCCCAGCCCTATCGGATTGCTTGGGTAAAAGATGATCATAAGGTCCTGGTAAGTGAACAATGTTTAGTGAAATTCAAAATTGGGAGTTACCATGATGAAGTTCTCTGTGATGTTGTTCTGATGGATGTTTGCCATCTATTGTTGGGTAGACCATGGGAGTTTGATAGACATGCAGTACATGATGGGCATGTAAACACATACTCTCTGACAAAGGATGGAGTTTGCCACAAATTGAAGCCCATGAAAGAGGAAGGTGAAAAGGTATGTAGCAGTGCTAGGATTTGTCTTATTGATGGAGGGAAGTTTTTAGATGGCATGAAACATCAGCATATGTGCTATGCTTTGATTCCTAGGAAAGATAAAGAAGGTAGTAGTGAAATACCACTTAAAGTTTCAGATTTACTAGGAGATTTTGGAGATATTATCTCTGATAATGTTCCAGATGGATTTCCACCAGTAAGGCAAATCAGTCATCAGATAGATCTGATTCCAGGAGATAGTTTTCCTAACAAGGCTGCTCACAAGATGACTCCTTCTAAAATAGAGGAGCTAAATAGACAGGTTCAGGAGCTATTGAGGAAGGGCTTGATTCGAGAGAGCCTGAGTCCATGTGCAGTACCTGCAGTACTCGTACCAAAGAAGGATGGAGAGTGGAGGATGTGTACAGATTCTCAAGCTATAAATATAATAACCATCAAGTATCGATTTCCTTTGCCAAGGATGGATGATCTTATGGACTGGTTGAGTGGAGCTCAGTAGTTCACAAAGATAGATCTCAAGAGTGGCTATCATCAGATACAGATTCAAGAAGGAGATGAGTGGAAAACAACCTTTAAGACCAAGGAGGGCCTTTATGATTGGTTAGTCATGCCCTTTGGATTGACGAATGCCCCAAGCACCTTCATGCGGCTCATGAATGAGGTACTTAAGAAGTTCTTGGAAAAATTTGTTATTGTCTATTTGGATGATATTTTAATTTTCAGCAAGACTTTGGAAGAACATTGACTACATATTCATAGTGTCCTTGAAAGGCTAAGGGAAGAGAAACTATTTATTAATCTGAAGAAGTGTATCTTTGCAAAAAGGGAGTTAGTCTATTTGGGGTTTGTTATATCACTCAAAGGTCTCAAAATGGATCTAGAGAAGGTAAAAGACATCTTGGAATGGCCTACTCCAAGGTCTACTACTGAGGTAAGATCATTTCATGGTTTGTTTAGTTTATACAAGAATTTTATTAAGAATTTCAATGGCATATGTGCACCCCTAACTGATACAATAAAAGGGGATAGAAAAGAGTTCAAATGGACTGCAGCAGCTGCGTGAAGTTTTGAATTGCTGAAGAAGAAGGTGACAGAACAACCTGTGTTGGCACTTCCAGATTTTAGTAAACTGTTCTAGGTGGATTGTGATGCTAGTGGCAGTGCTATTGGGGCTGTATTAAGCCAAGAAGGTAAGCCTATTGCATATTTTAGTGAAAAATTGAATGATGCAAAGAAAAAGTATTGTGTTTATGATCAAGAGTTCTATGCAATAGTTCATGCCTTAAAGAAATGGAGGCATTATCTATTGCCAAAGGAATTTTTTTTGTATACTGATCATCAGGAATTACAATACCTAAATAGCCAAGGTAAATTGAATTAGAGGCATATGAAGTGGGTAGAGTTCCTACAGAGCTAAACATTTGTGTTGAAGCATAGAAGTGGAAAATTTAACAGGGTTGCAGATGCACTAAGTAGGAGACAGTTGTTGCTTACTGTAATGCAGGTTGAAGTAGTTGGGTTTGATGAACTCAAGAATTTGTACCCTGAGGATCTTGATTTTGCTGAAGCATGGAAAGCTTGTTAAAGAGCCTGTTCTTGTAGATAGAACCAAGTGGTTAGACTATTTGATTCAGGATGTCATGTTGTTCAAGGGTAGTCAATTGTGCATTCCAAAGAGTTCCATGAGGGAAAATTTGACTAAGGAGAAACATAGTGGAGGGATGGCAGGACATTTTGGTCGAGATAAGACCATTTCCATTCTTAGATAACATTATTTTTGGCCTCAAATTTTACAGGATGTGAAGAAGTTTGTACAGAGTTGCCAGGTTTGTCAAGTTGCCAAGGGGTTTAGTCACAATATTGGCCTATATCAGCCATTGCCTGTTCCATCAATGCCATGGGAGGACATAATTATGGATTTTGTTCTTGGATTGCCAAGGACACAAAGGGGTAATGACTCAGTATTCATGGTGGTTGATAGGTTCTCCAAAATGGCACATTTCATTCCATGCCACAAAACTCATGATGCTGTCCATATTGCAGACTTGTTTTTCAAAGAGGTGGTAAGACTACATGGGCTTCCAAGGAGTATAGTTTCTGACAGAGATACTAAATTTGTGGGGTATTTGTGGAGGACATTCTGGAAAAATTTGAGAAAAAACTTGAAATTTAGTTCCATGCATCACCCACAAACTAACGGCCAAACAGAAGTCTGGGCAATTTGCTGAGATGTTTAGTTGGGGATAAGCCCAAGGGATGGGATTTGATTCTACCACAAGCAGAGTTTGCTTACAATAACTCAATAAATAGGAGTACTAGAAAATCACCATTCCAAATTGTATATGGGAATAGCCCAAGGACTGCACCAGAATTGAGGAAGATATAACAAGGGGAGAGGACAAGTGCTGAAGCGAAAGAATTTGCTGAACATATCAAGCATCTACATGAGGAGGTTCAGGCACACATTACCGAGATGAATCAAGAGTATAAAGCTAGGGCTGATCAAAGGAGAAGCCATAAAGAATTCCAAGTAGGGGATCTAGTCATGGTGTACTTACAAAAATAAAGATTTCTAGCCAGTACTTACAACAAGGTGAAAATGAAGAAATTTGGCCCTTGCAAAATTTTGAAAAAACATGACTAAGGAAATACATATGAGGTGGAGCTGCCAGATGGTATTCACATTTCTCCCATTTTTAACATTGCAGATTTAATAGAGTATCATGATGATGGTGCAGATGAGGAGCTAGTGTTAGAGCCATGTCTGATTCTTGCTTCTAAAAAGGAGGAGATAGAAGACATTCTAGATCATCATGTGGGTAGGAGTACTAGAAACAGGCAATATGAAGAGTATTTGGTCAAATAGAAAGGACGACCAATCGAGGACCCAACTTGGATTTCAGCAACTGAGGTTTCCCATTTGGGATTTCCTCTACAATTCATAAAGTGACAAGGTCACTTTTCAATCTACCCTAGGTGTCTGATGCAGGAGCATCCAGAGGTATAAGGGCAATCCTGTGTCACGTAAAAAAAATGTACTTAGACTTAGTTTCGGTTTCATGTGTTTTCATTTTTGGATACCCATTTGGGTCAAATAAAGGTTCCAACTCTCATAGTTCCACTATCAGTGTGCTAGTAAATCTCAAAAAAAAATAGGAGTATGTAATTGGGCCATCATTTTGGTGAACTAGGAGGTGTAAATTGGCTAGATGAATGTAATTGTGATTTAGAGCATTTCAGAAAAAGAATCAGGTCAAAAGGCCCCACGGTTTGAAAGTTATTGCAGTTTTTCAAGTTGTGGAGACCTCCTAAGAATGCTTCAAAGTCAGGTTAGGGGTATTAAATGACCTCAAAAAGGGCAAAAAAATGGGGCAGGAGTGAAGCTCATCCATAGGGCTATAAGGCGCTTTGAGAGCTTTTTGAAAATGTAAATGGTTCATCAATCGGAGCTACGGTTCAAAAGTTATGCCTCCCAAAAATTTGGTTACCATTTTTGGATTCTTCTAGATTTGCACCGACTTCTAACGCAGCTTCTGGAGCCTTCTATTTGGTCGGTGGATGCCTACTAGCACCTTCTAGAATGTATTCTGAGTCCTTAACCCTCCGGGGTCTATTTAAGGAGATTTTTGGCATTGTAAAAGGCAGTTTGGATTAGAGTTTTAGAGGAGGTACTAAAAGGAGAAATTATCTCCACATTTATGCTATTGTAAGCCCTTAGGGCATGTTTTGAATTTTATTTTCTCTATACTAAATGCACTAGCTTATTTTTCAGTTAATACAATTTCCATTTTTCTGTTGTGCCCATTCTCTTCTTGGGTGGTGTCCCAATCAAGTGGTATCAGAGCTGGTTTTCCTGAGTGTGTAGACAGAGTGCCAACTGTGAGGCAGTTTGCACTAGGACTGTGTGGTTGTGGGTTTGAGTTAGAAGATGCCTCATGAAGAGAGCATTGTGGAAGGGCTAGAGCTATTAATCTTGAGGAGGTTAGAGCCCTCCAAAGGAAGGTACAGGCATTGCAAGAGGAGCTCCGTAGAGGAGAAAATGTTGCTGCAGGTGACGACAATGAGGATGAAAGTGAAGAAGAAGAAATGGGACCAAAAGGGGAATTTGATGGGGAAGTTCTGAATCATGCAGAGGAAAGGCTTCTTAGAGCCATTACTAAGTTTGGGAAAAGACCTACAATTGAAGTGGGTGTATTTTCAAGAAATCTAAAATCAAATGAGTTGATCGATTGGATCAATGAACTAGAAGAATACTTTGAGTATGAGGATATCAGGGACCCAGATAGGGTTAAGTTTGCAAAGGCCAAACTTAAAGGCCATGCCAAAATCTGGTGGGAAGAGGTCCAATTGGAAAGAAATAGAAGAGGAAAGGAGAAGATCACAAGGTGGGATCGCATGGTGGACAAATTGAAGAAGCAGTTCATTCCTATGGACTACAAGCTTGATTTGTTTAAGAAGATGCATGGGTTAAAGCAAGCAAGAAGATTAGTCCAAGAATATATAGAGGTGTTTTACCGACTCTTGATTAGAGGAGGGCATGCGGAAGAAAATAAGGAGAAGGTTTCTCATTATATCAATGGGTTGCGACCTAGCATCTAGGAGGAATTAAGTCTGGTAAGAATGACCAGCGTTGAAGAGGCATACCAATTTTCCCTACGAGTTGAAGAGAAGTTGAATAAAAGGTTTGAAGGAAGACAAAGAGGGCACGGTCAAAGAGGAAGGGGAAGCAGTAGGTCATCTGGAGGCCACAATGAATTCCAAAAGAAAAATGAAGATGAGGGTACTAGTAGGAACAACAGGAATGAGGGTTTCAACCGCTCCCTTGACGAAAACTTTGGAAATTAGAGAGGAAGAGGTAGAGGACGTGGAAAAGGAAGAGGAGGCTTCTGTGGTACCTATTTCCATTACAATGAAGAATGTCGTCATGCCTTTGAATGCCCCCAATGACAAGGAAGGACAGATAGGAGAGCTGAGGGCCAAGCTAGGGTTGCTCATGTGGATGAGGATGCACAATCATCACATTCAGAGGATGCAGAAAGAGGAGAGACCTTGGTAAATGAAAGAGTCCTACTAAGTGGTGAGATTAAACCAGGGCAACGGAGGAGTTTGTTCCGTACTAGATGCAAGTGTGAGGATAAATGTTGTGATGTGAGCTGAAAATGAAGAAATTTGGTGCCTGCAAAATTTTGAAGAAACATGACTCAGGAAATGCTAATGAGGTGGAGCTGCCAGATGGTATTAACATTTCTCCCATTTTTAACATTGCAAATTTAATAAAGTATCATGATGATGGTGCAGATGAGGAGCTGGTGTTAGAGCCATGTCTGATTCCTGCTTCTAAGAAGGAGGAGATAGAAGAAATTCTAGATCATCGTGTGGGTAGGAGTACCAAAAACAGGCAGTATGAAGAGTATTTGGTCAAATGGAAAGGACGACCGATCGAGGACTCAACTTGGATTTTAGCAGCTGAGGTTTCCCATTTGGGATTTCCTCTACCATTCATAAAGTGACAGGGTCACTTTTCAATCTACCCTTGGTGTCTGATGCAGGATCATCCAGAGGTATAAGGGCAATCCTGTGTCACCCAAAAAAAATGTACTTAGACTTAGTTTCTATTACATGTGTTTTCATTTTTGGATACCCATTTGGGTCAAATAAAGGTTCCAACTCTCACAGTTCCACTATCAATGTGCTAGTAAACCCCAAAAAAATAGGAGTATGTAATTGGGCCATCATTTTGGTGAACTAGGAGGTGTAAATTGGCCAGATGAATGTAATTGTGATTTAGAGCATTCTAGAAAAAGAATCAGGTCAAAAGGCCCCACGGTTTGAAAGTTATTACAGTTTTTCGGGTTGTGGAGACCTCCTAAGAATGCTTCAAAGTCAGGTTAGGGGCATTAAATGACCTTAAAAAGGGCTGAAAAATGGAGGACGAGAAAATCTCATCCATAGGGCTATAGATCACTTTGAGAGCTTTCCAAAAATGTAAACGATTCATCAATCGGTGCTACAGTTCAAAAGTTATGCCTCCCGAAAGTTTGGTTACCGTTTCTAGATTCTTCTAGATTTGCGCTGACTTCTAACATAGCTTCTAGAGCCTTCTATTTGGTTGGTGGATGCCTACTATCACCTTCTAGAATGTTTTCCTAGTCCTTAACCCTCTGGGGTCTATTTAAGGAGATTCTTGGCATTGTAAAAGGCAGTTCGGATTGGAGTTTGAGAGGAGGTACTGAAAGGAGAAATTATCTCCACATTTATGCTATTGTAAGCCCTTAGGGCATGTTTTGAAGTTTATTTTCTCTATATTGAATGTACTAGCTTATTTTTCAGTTAATACAATTTCCCTTTTTCTGTTGTGCCCATTTTGTTCTTGGGTGGTGTCCCCATCAAATTTTTACAATGTAGTTTTCTATATATGTATAAAGATGCTTATATATAGTCATTGCAAATGTTTGTAAATTTATTTTCTATTTAATTAAGCTTTGGAGTCATCATTTCACTTGCTTGATAAATCTAGTGGATTAAGAGTATCGAAGAGAGGGTCGCAACCCTTACCTTGTTTATCTTGATCTTTAACATTATAGATTGAAGAGATAGTCAAATCCAACTGAGTATACTTGATAGAATCAAACTAGCTATAAATTCTACCAGAATGATAACTAATAGATTGGTGTAACTATTGCAAACATATGTTTTCTTATCTATTATCATTGATGTCTAACATTTTATTTTAGGGGTACGTGTGTTTACTCAATCCCAATCCTTTATATGTCTCCTATTCCTAGTTACGTAAGCTTTTGTACTAAAGATTTAGTGCAATGAGTGACAAGTATGAATTTGAGACAATAGAAGAATGTTACGTATTTTGTAGGCATGTGAAGATTTTGTTTCATGCTGATTATATCCACAAGTCTATGTGGTTGAGTTATTTGTGATTTGGTAATAGATAAATACATAGATTTTACCATTGTAGTTAGCAGTGCTTTATTTTGTGCTTTCTAGAAGGTTTCTACTCTATAAATCAGGCTTGTAGGTTTGTTGCTACTTATGTAGAAGACTTCAAATTCTACTCATGTTTGTGGGATTCTATGGTGATTTAAATTATTCTAGGGCTTCAAAAAAAAATTATCTAATGTGGAATTATTTTTATGTTGTTCTAGTCAATAGATATGATGTGACAACTTTTTATGTGGATTACTTGCATGTTGTAGTATTTTAAATGTGGCATATGGATGTGACTATGGCACATGGAGGACTAGACTCATTTTCCACATTAAGCGATTCTTTTCCTAGCATGTTTCTATATATTTGAGATTCACTTACTTATTCAAGTAATTAGAGTGGATTTGGTTATGCAGGGCTCATCTCTCTCTCTCCTAGAGTGGATCATATTTGATAATTCAGGTCTTGGGTATTCTATTTGATGATTACCTATTATTTATGTAGAAATATTTTCTACAATGCTGCATTTAAACAAAATTCATGATGACCTACTTCAACTGTGAGCAATGACACTCGAAAGGATGAAAATGAAGAAGCATAACTTGTCACAATAATGCACTCTTGTAGAGTCAACTCTCCTAGAGTTTTGTGGAAAATTCTCAGAAGTATCTCATGTCTATACAATCCACCTCTCTCTTGGCATCATGGGCCTCAACTTATTCCACATGAGGAATTGATAGGTGTTTGAGTAGGAATATTGATAGAAAAATACCCTTCGAATTGATCAACTTATTTTATCAACACACCTTATCAACATTTGTGATGTCTAGGTCATACCTAGAAAGTAGATGACTTCTTCGAGAAGAGTTCAATTTGATTTCCCCAATTTTAATAAAATAATTTAAATAGATAATGGTCACAAAATCTAAATAATATTATTAATGGACCTTTAATTATTTAATAATTGGGCTGAATTTTAATTAATTATCCATAGGTGTTTGTCTTGTCGGCATACTTTGTAAACCCTTGGCACTTATATTTTATCTCTTAAATCCACTCTTTATTTTATTTTGTTGTAACTTGTTAGCCTGTAGATATTTTATTAATCCTTTGGAGGATTATCATGTGGAGGATATTATTGAGAGTGATAATGTAGAGAATATTAATTAGCTTGATATTTAACATTTTAAGTGGGGATGTAAACTTTAATGTATTTGGGATATTAAAAATGTAATAGTTATTTGTAATTTTCACAACGTAGTTTTCTATATAGGTATAAAGATGCTTATATATAGTCATTTCAAATGGTTGTAAATTTATTTTCTATTTAATTAAGCTTTGGAGTCATCATTTCACTTGCTTGATAAATCTAGTGGGTTAAGAGTATCCAAGGGAGGGTCATAACCCTCATCTTATTTATCTTGAACTTTAACATCATGGATTGAAGAGATAGTCAAATCCAACTGAGTATACTTGATAGAATCAAACTAGCTATAACCACTAGAATGATAACTAATCGATTGGTGTAAGTATTACAAACATATGTTTGGTTATAGGTATTATCATTGATGTCTAACATTTTATTTTAGAGGTATGTATGTTTACTCAATCACACTCCTTTATATTTCTTCTATTCCTAGTTATGTAAGTTTTTGTACTAAAGATTTAGTGCAATGAATAACAAGTATGAATTTGAGATAATAGAAGAATGTTATGTATTCTATAGGAATGTGAAGATGTTGTTTCACACTAATTATATACACAAGTTTATGTGGTTGAGTTATTTGTGATTTAGTAATAGATAAATATGTAGATTTTACCATTGTAGTTAGCAGTGCTTTATTTTTGTGCTTTCTAGAAGGTTTGTACTCTATAAATTAGGCTTTTGGTTTGTTGCTACTTATGTGGAAGACTTCAAATTCTACTTATGTTTGTGGGATTCTATGGTGATTTAAATCATTCTAGTGCTTCAATTTTTTTTTTTATCTAATGTGGATTTTTTTATATGTTGTTCTATTCAAGAGATATGATGTGACAACTTTTCATGTGGATTGCTAGCATGCAATAGTATTTTACATGTGGCATATAGATGTCACTATGGCACATGGAGGACTAGACTCATTTTCCATATTAAGTGATTCTTTTCCTCATGTTTCTATATATTTGAGATTCACTCAGTTATTCAAGTATTTTGAGAAGATTTGACTTGCATGGCTTATCTCTCTCGCCTAGAGTGGGTCATATTTGATAATTCAAGTCTTGAGTATTCTATTTGATGATTACCTATTATTTATGTGGAAATATTTTTTACAATGCTCCATTTAAATAAAATTCATGATGGCCTACTTCAACTGTGAGCAATGACACTGGAAGGGATGAAAATGAAGAATCATAACTTGTCACAATGATGCACTCTTGCAGAGTCAACTCTCCCATAGTTTTGTGGAAAATTCTCAAAAGTATTTCATGTCTATACAATCCACCTGTCTCTTGGCATCATTGGCCTCAACTTATTCCACATGAGGAATTGATGGGTGTTTGAGTACAAGTATTGATAGAAAAACACCCTTTGAACTGATTAAGGGTATGTTTAGGATCATGGTGTACCAAAAAGTGGTGATGTGAAAAAAATAGAGTTTAAAGATGTCTAAAAGTACTTCAAAATCCGCTCTGACTTTTTCTCACCTATCCAAGTACCAAACCTAGAAAGTAAGGCCCAAGCCTTATCAGATATCAGATTTGATATTGGATATCCTATCTGAGATCAGATATCCAATTTCAGATTGGATATCCTATCTGATATCAGATATCCAATTTCAGATTGGATATCCAATACTGGCAGCACAAAAACATTGGAGGGAAAAATGAATTTGTGAGTTATATGACTAATTTGAGTTATGAAATATGTAAAGATATAATATATAATCTATAAATATATAATATAATAATGTAACTATTATATATAATATATATAATAACGTAACGTAAAGATATAATATATAATAATATATTATGTTGTTATTATTATTATAATCTATAAATATAATATATATTATTATATTATATCATTATTATTACTATATTTTTATTAAATATAATAACGTAATATATATATATATATATGTTATTAATATATATTATTATTATTATCATCTATAAATTATAATCTATAATATATTATTATTATGACCTATGTTATTAATATTTAATAATATATTATGTCATTATTATTATAATCTACAAATATAATATATATTAATATATATATGATTATTATACTATATTATTATTTTTACTATATTATTTCTATTAGAATCATTTATGTGGGTATAAAGGGATCACAGGATGACCTATGAACCCTTTCGACACATTCCATGATGACATATGTCCCTAGGGGTCCTAGGACCCCTACGAACATATTAGAATCATTTATATGGGATGCAGGGGGTCACAGAACAACCTATGACCCCTTTCGAAACATTCCATAATGACATGTCTCTAGGGGTCCTAGGACCCCTAGGGACATATTATAATTTTTTATATTGGTTGAAAGGGGTCATAGGTCCTTTCGACACATTCCATGACAACATATATCCCTACGGGTCCTAGGAACACTAGGGACATATTAGAATTGTTTATATGGGTCGAAGGGGGTAACAGGATGACCTATGACCCCTTTTGACACATTCCATGATGACATTGTCCCTTGGGGACCCCTAGGGACATATTAGAATCGTTTATATGGATCGAAGTCAGTCACAGGTCCTTTCAACACATTCCATGGTGACATATGTCCCTAGGGGTCCAAGGACCCCTAGGGACATATTTGAATTATTTATATGGGTGTAAGGGGGTCATAGGATGACCTATGACCCCTTTCGACACATTATATGATGACATATGTCACTAGGGGTCCTACGACCCCTAGGGACATATTAGAATCATTTATGTAGGTTGAAGGGGGCAATAGAATGACCTATGACCCCTTCCAACACATTCCATGATGACATATGTCTGTACGGGTCCTAGGACCCCTACAGACACATTAGAAGCATTTATACGGGTCGAAGGGGGTCATAGGTCCTTTCAACAAATTCCATGATGACATATTAGAAGCATTTATATGGGTCAAGGGGGTCATAGGATGACCTATGACACCTTTCAACACATTTCATGACAACATACTATGTCGAAAGAGGTCATAGGTCATCCTATGATCCCCTTCGACTCATATAAATGCTTCTAATATGTCCCTAGGGGTCCTGGGGACATATTAGAAGCATTTATATGGGTCGAAGGGGATCATAGGATGACCTATAACCCCTTCCAACACATTCCATGATCACATATGTCTCTAGGGGTCCTAGGCCCCTAGGGACATATTAGAATCATTTATATCAGTCGAAGGGAGTCATAGCATGAACTATGGCCCCTTTTGACACATTTTATGATGACATATGTCCATAGGGGTCCTAGGACCCTTAAGGACATATTAGAATCATTTATATGGGTCGAAGGGGGTCATAGGATGACCTATAACCTCTTTTGACACATTCCATGACGACATATATCCCTAAGGGTCCTAGAACCATTGGAGACATATTAGAAGCATATATATGGGTTGAAGGGGTTCATAGGATGACCTATGACCCCTTTTGACACATTCCATGATGACATATGTATCTAGGGGTCCTAGGACACCTAAGGACATATTAGAAGCATTTATATGGGTCGAAGGGGGTCATAGGATGACCTATCACCCCTTTCGACACATTGCATGATGATATATGTCTCTAGGGGTCCTAGGACCCATAAAGACATATTACAAACATTTATATGAGCTGAAGAGGGTTATAGGATGACCTATGACCCTTTTCAACACATTCCATGATGACATATGTCCATAGGGGTCCTAGGACCCCTAGGGACATATTAGAATCATTTATATGGGTTGAAGGGGGTCATAGGATGACCTATGACCCCTTTCGACACATTCCATGAAGACATATGTCCCTAAGATTCCAAAGACCCCTAGGAACATATTAGAATCATTTATATGGGTCGAAAGGGGTCATAGAATGACCTATGACCCCTTTCAACACATTCCATAATGACATATGTCACTACGGGTGCTAAGACCCCTAGGGATATAAAAGATTCATTTATATGGGTTGAAAGGGGTCATAGGATGACCTATGACCCCTTTCGACACATTCCATGATGACATATGTCCCTAGGGGTGTTAAGACCCCTAGGGACATATTAGAATCATTTATATGGGTCAAAAAGGGTCGTAGGTCATCCTATGGCCCCTTTCGATGCATTTCATGATGACATATGTCCCTAGGGGTCCTAGGACCCTTAGGGACATATGTCATCATGGAATATATGGGTAGAAGGGTTTATAAGATGACCTATGACCCCTTTCGACACATTTCATGACGACATATGTCCCTAGTGGTCCTAGGACCCCTAGGGCCATATTAGAATTGTTTATATGTGTTGAAGGGTGTCATAGGATGACCTATGACCCCTTTCGACACTTTCCATGATGACATATGTTCCTAGGGGCCCTAAGAGCCCTAGAGACATATTAGAATCATTTATATAGATTGAAAGGAGTCATATGATGATCTATGATCCCTTTCAATACATTCCATGATGACATATGTCTGTAGGGGTCCTAGGACCCCTTGGGACATATTACAATCATTTATATGGGTCAAAAGGGGTCATAGGATTACCTATGACCCCTTTCGACACATCCCATGATGAGATATGTCCATAGGGGTCCGAAGACCCCTAGTGACATATTAGAATCATTTATATGGGTCGTAGGAGGTCATGGGATGACTTGTGACCCCTTTCAACACATTCCATGATGACATATGTCCCTAGGGGTCCTAGGACCCCTAGGGACATATTAGAATCATTTATATGGCTCAAAATTTGACACATTCCATGATGACATATGTCCGTAGGAGTCCTAGGACCCCTAAGGACATATTAGACTCATTTATATGGGTTAAAGGTGGTCATAGGATGACCTACGACCCCTTTCGACACATTGCATGACAACATATGTCGCTAGAGGTCCTAGGAGCCCTAGGGACATATTACAATCATTTATATGGGTCGAAGGGGGTCATAGGTTCCATGACGACATATGTCCCTAGGGCTCCTAGGACCCCTAGCGACATATTACAATCATTTATATGGGTTGAAGGGGGTCTATAGGGGTTTTAGGACCCCTAGGGACATATTAGAATCAATTATATGGGTTGAAGAGGGTCAGAGGTCATCCTATGACCCCTTTTAATACATTCCATGATGACATATGTCCTTAGTGGTCCTATGAACCCTTGGGACATATTACAATTGTTTAGATGGGTCGAATGGGGTCATAGGATGACCTATGACCTCTTTCAACACATTCCATGATGGCATGTGTCCATAAGGGTCCTAGGACCCCTAGGGACATATTAGAATTATTTATATGGGTCGAAGGGGGTCATAGGATGACCTATGACCCCTTTTGACACATTTCATGATGACATATGTCTTTAATGGTCCTACAACCCCTAGGGTCATATTAGAATCATTTATATGGGTCGAAGGGGGTGAGAGGATGACCTATGACCCCTTTTGACACATTCCATGATGACATATGTCTTTAAGAGTCCTACAACCCCTAGAGACATATCACAATCATTTATATTGGTCAAAGGGGGTTATAGGATGACCTATGACCCCTTTAGACACATTCCATGATGACATATGTCCCTAGGGGTCCTAAGACCCCTAGGGACATATTAGAGTCATTTATGTGGGTCGAAGGGGGTCACAAGATGACCTATGACCCGTTTTGACACATTTCATGACGACATATGTCCCTAGGGGTCCTAGGACCCCTAGGGACATATTAGAGTCATTTATATGTGTCGAAGGGGATTATAGGATGACCTATGACCCCTTTCAACACATTCCATGACAATGTATATCCCTAGGACCCTTACGACCCCTAGGGACCCATTGGGAATGCGTCAAAAGGGGTCAATAGGGGGCCTAGGGACATATGTTGTCATGAAATACGTCGAAATGGTGCATTTTATGACAATATTATATTTAATAATTATATAACATTGTATATGTTAATATAATAATAATGATCATATATGTTAGTAGATTATAGATTTAATAATAATAATAACCATATATATTATTATATATAATAATTGAGTCATATAATATTACTATATATATTTAATAATAATATATATGATATATATTACTATATTATATTTAGTTATAATAATTATTATTATATTTATAACTATATTATATTTAATAAGAATAATCATACATATTACTATAATATAATAATAATTATAATAATATATAATAATAATAATATCAACATCCACACTTTCCTAAAATAAATTTCCCTCTAAAACAGTCTAAAGTTTTCCTCTTAAATTTATTTCTTCTCAAATTTCCCTCCCTCCAAATTTAAAATTGAAAAAAAATCTCCCCTCTCGAATTTCCCCCTAAATTGGTGTGGAAAATTTTCAAATGTGATCAGATATATGATTTGAAATTGGATATCCAATTAGGCTTGGTATTTACCAAGCCTATTTGGTCAACCCAAAAAAACGTGTTTAAGAAGGGTTTCACTGACACTTAGACTTCAGGTAGCCATCTGACAATGTTAGTTTTATCAAAATTGAATGAAACAAAAAAAGTTTTATCATATCACTCTTGAGATTCCATCGATAAAATTTCTATCAAATTCTAAGTTTGATAAGTATTTATTAGTTAATTTTGAATGAAGATTATTGTAAAGTGCCAATTGACATACCGATTGAAAAATAACTATAACTTTCAAATGGTATAACATTTTTTAAATCCAAAAATTGTGTCACATTCTATGCTTCGTGTAGTATAAGAAAATAAAAATTTTGTAAATTTTTCTATTAGTTAAGGTGGTTAGACATAGGAGTTTCTTTTTTTCAAAAAAAAATTTAGTAGAAAATTCATATTTAATTATTTATTTGGAATAAAAATACCCAAAAATATGCATCACATCCAGGCATGAGTCTACTTTTTATATCTATAATTATATTAAAAAAATATTATCATTTGATTTTGATTAAGGTGGTTAGACATACACCTACTTTTTATTTTCACCCTGAAATTTTTGTAGTACTACATTAAAATCCAAACTTTTGACCAATCAATTATTTTTTTCTCCAGATAAGGCCTAGTAGTTTAGAAACTACATTCAATTTCCTACACATTATTTTCTTACAATTTTTTGATATAAAGTCCATAACCACTTTAAAATTATGTGTCAAGTTGACATAACCCTGATTTGCTGGTTTTTCACTGCCACTTAAGGCCATAGTTTGGCACACCATGATCCTACACATACCCTTAACTTATTTTATCAACACATCTTATCAGGGTTTGTGATGTTGAGGTCATACCTAGAAAGTAGATGACCTTTTAAGGAAGAGTTCAATGTGATGTCCCCAATTTTAATAAAATATTTTAAATAAATAATGGTCACAAAATTTAAATAATATTATAAATTGACCTTTAATTATATAATAATTGGGCTGAATTTTAATTTATTATTTAGACACATTTTTGTTTTGTTAGCATACTATGTTAATCCTTGGGACTTATATTTTATCTCGCAGATCCACTCTTTATTTTATTTTGTTGTAACTTGTGATAGTTTTGTAATCCTTTGGAAAGTTTCCCCAAAGCTCTTTATAAGGCCATCTTGTAGTATGTTTTAGATATGTGATTTTTATTATTTCTTTGTATTTTTCAATTCCTACTAGAGTTCTTAACTACCCACCATTTAAGAATCAATAGTTCTTCCACACTTGGCTTTTTAGTTTTGGTGGGATTCAACTATCTCCCTATTTCATCACCTATAATGCTTTTCTAGGATTGGGAAAATTAGAGCACCATCTTTATTTGAAAATATAATATTTCATATTTTAGCAACAAAGTGTTATAACTATTTGTTTTGTGTACACATCTATATCTAGTGAGCATTAGATGTATTTATTGGATCATATTTGTTTTGACATCATTGGATCACATGTCAAAGTAGAGTGCTTCCTCCAATCTATTGAGTTTCCCTAATCGTACCACCTCACATCACTCCCCCCTCTTTAGCACAACTCTCCCTTCATACTCATCGTCACTATTTTTTCTCCACTTCCATATACCATACTACCTCCCTTTATTCTCCTCCCTCCATCCACAATACTCCCTCCCTTAGTACTCCTCCCTCCATTCACTATACTACCTCCCCTATGATTGTATTTTCCATCTGCCATCTTCCATCTACCATCTTCCATATCACATTTTTCCTCTGCCATTTGATATGGTCGCCATCCACCATTCATCATCTGCCATCCACCATCTACTATCTTCCATCCACCATCTCACATTTTCCATCTACCATCTACCATATGCCATCTTCCATCTGCCATCATCCATTTGCCATCCTTTCATATGTCATCTTTCATCTACCATCTATAATCTTCCATTTGGCATCCTCCATCTACCATTTCTATCTGCCATTTGCCATCAGTCATCTATTTCCTTCTCCATATGACCATTGAGCTCCCCCCACATATGGACATCTAGTTCCTTCTTTGTATGATCATCCATTTCCTTCCATGTATGACTATCCAATTCCTTCCCCATATGGCCATCTACTTCCTTCCATGCATAGTCATTGAGTTCCTTCCCCATACAGCAATCTAGTTCCTTCCCTATACTACCACCGAGTTCCTCCTCTCTAATCTTCTTTTCATGATACAACATCCTTTCTTCCACTCAATATAGTTACAAGTGAATTGGTCATCACATAAGTTTATGGTGTAATAGTAATTAGGTTTTTAAATAGAATATGGGACATTACAACGGCATTAGAGTTAGTGATCTTGTTGACATGTTGGGAAGATTGATAGATTTTGACATTAGGATCAAACTATGGTGCCTAATAGTGATGGAGAGTGGTGGATAAAGACATTACAAAAGATTGAAAAAGAGCTCAGTGAGAGTTTTGATCTTCCATTAGATATATTAGAAGTATTATTGTGTAAGGTGGACCAATTAGCTTCAAGATATATATAGAGAATTCTAGGTCCTAAACCACCGTACAATGATAACACCATGATAGAGATATTGCATTTGATCATTGATAGCTTTTAGAGCCTTGATGACTTTAGTGATGATTCAAAGTGATGTGGGAAATAAGGAGTCATGTCAAGATTTGAAAGAAACGATTTCTATGGCTACAAGTGGAGATCACTTGAAACTTCAAGATAAGAAGAATGGTAATGAAGATGCTTGCACTATTTCATCGAATGAACACTTATGGGTCAACTATAAAATTTAGGCATTATCAATGATCATCCAAATGAGAAAGCTTGACTAATAGCTATTCAAATTTATGGAGATAATATTGATAATTCCTTGCAAGGGAAACCATAATTGGTTGAATATGGAGTTTATCATATTGTTGTGCTTAAGTTGTACTAAATTTCCATATGAAGGGATTCCTCATAAAAATAATAGGATCCACATGAGGTGTGAGGATCCTATAGAGATTTATGATTTCATGAAGGTTGTGGATCTCGACATTGATATAGTTTATAATTGGCTTCTTTGGGATCCTGGTGACTACAAACTTTTTCTCTTCACTAGTATGTTGGCAATGCTGACTAGTATAGTGGAAGTTTCAATTCACATAGTACCCATTGGTATAGGTACAATAGAAGTGTCATTGAGCCTTATTGCAATTTCATCTAGTATGATGAAAGTGCCTAGAATGGTGTCGATTGGTATGGTAGAGTAGTACTACAAACTAACAACATGGCACTATCAGTTAGTATCATTTCTATGGTAGAAGTGTTTATTGGTAAGATGATAGTGTCGAGTGGCATAATGTCAATTGGTACAAGTACAATAGCAATGTTTCTTGAAATTATGGTAGTGCAAGCTAGTATAGTGGAAGTGTCAATTGAAATGGTTTCAATGGTGATTGGTATTGGTATTGTCAAAATGTTGATTGGTATTGGAGTGACATTAACTGGTATAGTGGTAGTATTAACTAGCATGGTGGTAGTATCAACTAGTATAGGTTTAGTGGTAGTGTCACCCAACATCGGGATAGTGTAGACTAATAAAGTGAAAGTGTTGACTTGCATGGTGTCAACTAGTAAGGGTACAATTGAAGTTTTACTGACATCATGGAAACACCAATTGCTATAATCATGGTAATGATTATTATAGTGACAATGTTGATTAATGCAAGGGTAACCATGGGAATAGTGATAGTTTTGGAGTATGATTTATTCAATGATGTCATTGTATCAACACTAATTCAAGGCCTCCCTCATGGAAGTTATGAGATTTGTAGATAGTTTGGTGTGTGATCCCATGAAAGTTTTGAATTAGAGCCCTAATGTATTTTATCATTGGTTTGAATGGGATCTTGGTGGTTTTGGACATAGCATTGTTTATATTAGAGTAGTGCAGTGGAGGCCTATTGGTGGTCTACCCATCTTATTTGAATTCAATTATGCTCATGTGATCCTAAAGAAGCATGAAGTTTCCAATATATATAGCTATGCATTTTCTCACCTAGTTTTCTATCTTGGATTTTACAGATTGCTTGAGTCAAGAAACCTTTGGGTGGAGAGGATTTATAATATCCCCAATTTTAATAAAATACTTTAAATAATTAATGGTCATAAAATTTAAATAATATTATAATGGACCTTTAAAAATTTAATAATGGGGCCAAGTTTTTATAAATTATTCATAGGTTTTTATCATGTTAGCATACTTTGTAAACTTGTTAGAGTTTATATTTTGTATCTCGGGTCCACTTTTTATTTTATTTTTTGTAACTTGTTGGCCTATAGAAATTTTTGTAATCCTTTGGGAAGTTTCCCTAAAGCTCTTTATAATGTCATCTTGTAGGTTTTTGATTAAGTAAAAATTATTTTAACAAGTGCTTGAAACCCCACAATAAACAAAAAAATGCTGAATTAAAGTTTAGAATATAAAGTAGAACATAAGTAAACAACAAGCTAGGGAAGGCCACAAATCAGTCCTAAGATAAAAAAAAACCTCTAAAGGAGCAGGCAAACCCATCTAAACTACAAAAACTAGGGGAAAAAATAGATGAGCTAGGAGAATAAATCAGGGCATCACATCTTTGACCAGCTTGGCTATCTTGAGCTCCAACTTCTCCATGATCTTTATTGCTTCAATCATCAACTGATTTTCTTTTGGGGTGTCCTCCCTATCCCTCTTCCTTTTGTTTGATCTCACTTTTGTAGCTCATGCTATCATCCAGGGGATTGGCATCCACTTTAAGAGCCCTATTTCCCTTGTTGACCATGTCAATTTTCTCGTCTGTACCAACCTCTGTCATCTCTTGCATTTTTTTAATATTATCATTTAATCCTTTGATAATATTAAGGCTCTGGTTAGCCAAACTATATAGAGTGCACTCCATCTATCCAACCTCTTATCCATCTCAGTGACCTTAGTTCCTAGAATGCTAATTTCGTTAGACACATTATTTCCTTCCTTCCCTTCCAACCTTGTAACCCTGTACTTTATCTCTTCAATTTAATGGAAAATCCACTTGATTGATTTGAAGTTATCCACCATGTTGTTGTGGGCATTATTGAGGAGATTCATCTCCACTTCCGTACCGTTATAATTGAGAACCACCATTTATGGATCAATCAATTCCTTAAGATGGATTTTACCATCATCGCCCTCTAAGACCTTGTTTTATATAGTCTCTTTAACAATGCCCATCTTCACAGTCTGAGACTCAAAGTTCCTCCAGACTATTTTCTTTTCCTTGGACCCAAAATATATAATGGTTTTCTCCTTTCCATAATACTCATTCCTGATCTCTTGGGCAATGGGAGTTGTCTCCTAATCCTTGCCAGAATCCTAATCAACTTCACTTTCAATTCCCCTTCTCCTCTTTGCCAATGTTTCCACATTCTTGCAAGCTTAAACCTTGCTACTACCCTCCTCTTTCACAATAGTCTCCTCTTACATATCCATCCCCTCATCCTCTTGATTATAATCCTCTATTGAATTAACCTCAGACTTGAAACTTTTACCAACTGGGCCTTTCCCAATCTTTTTCTTCTTGTGCTTGCCCAAATCCTTAATTATTTTGGCCACCTTCTTCTCCTTGTCCAAGTGGAGCCCCACACTATCCTCAGTATCAAAAGGGGGATACAATCTTTCTATATCATCTGAGGACTCCACTTTGTGGGCAATAGATTTTCCACAGGTTTGAGCCTTGAAGTGCTTGTAGATTAGTGAAAATAGTCCCTCATAGAAAGCTAGGTTAGCATACAACTTCTTCTTGTAACCCATTATGTTCTTATTAACTAAGGAGAAGAGGTAGAAGGGAATGGAGATTTTTGTGCTATACTTGAAGTGGTTAAGGATGACAAAGTGATGGGTATGGATTCTATCATACCTTATATCCAGCATAATGTAAGAAATAATCACCCTTAGGACAAATCTCCAGAGTTTTTTAATTGAATTTTTCTCATAGTATGCTCTCATCTTCATCAGGTCTTTCATCTCCTTGGCATATTTAGAAAAATCTTTCAATGCATTAAGGGAAACTTTCTTGTGCTTGAAGAATTTGATTCCCTCAATAGAGGAACCAATAACCTCTACTATGATCCCTTCATTTACCTAGAAATCAAACCAATCAATCTTAACTTTCCCATCTTTTTAGGGCATGACCATAAGATCAGTTACCTTAGGGTTCCAACCATGCAATTTCACAATGAACTTGGAAATACCACTATCCCTTAGTTTCTCCCATACCTTTGATCACCTTTTCCATTTTTCCACCTCGTCCTTTGGCTCTCTGAAATGCCTTTTGCCCACCATCTTGTCACTTAGAGTATAATTTTTTTGCAACCTTTGATAGATTAGAACTAATTGCATGTAAAACTCACCAAAACAAAACTTTCCTTTGTTCTTGGGAATGTAATAGAAATTAAGCTTATCAATCACCCATAACATGTACCAAAAAGTCTCCCAATTAAGATAACTCTTGTTTGGCCCATGCTTAGATCTCAATAAAATTAATGTGATTCTGACATCATTACCTTTCATTATTAGTCTTAATATTTTCCATTCTACCCTAGATTAGCTCAATGTTTATCATGCTTTTTACTACCACTAGAATCTTATCATCATTAATCCACCTAGATGACATTTCCCTTTTTACTGCCTCATTGGCCATCTAGTTAGCAACCGAGTTAGCCTCTCTATATTCATGTGACACATGGACCTTGCCAAAAGTTAGTAGGATCTGCTTGGTAGCTTCCACCAAATTCTTGATTGACTAGGATGGAGGATGCTCATCTTTTAGGCATTTTATGATGTTGTTGGAGTCCCCTCCAATCCAAAGGCATTTAAAACCAATATCCTTAGCCAACATAGTAGTTTTAAGGGAAGCACATACCTTAGCAAAGTGAAGGTCATCTTGTAGGTTGTTTTAGATATGTGATTTGGATTATTTCAAGTCGTATTTGTGAATTCCTATTCGAATTATGGATTGTTCATCATTTTGGAAGTGCAACATCTTCCCTACTTGGCTTTTTGGTTTCAATGGGATTCAACCCTGATCCTTTTTTTTTTTAAAAAAACTTGTAATGCTTTTCTTGGATTTGGAAAAGTAGGGAAAGTTATCTTTATTTGAGAATATAATGTTTTTCTAAAATTTTGGTGGCAATTTGTTATAACTCTATGTTTCACGTACACATTTATATCTAATGAATATTGGTTATATTTTTGTTCACATCATTGTCTTACACCTCAAAGTCCTCCTCAAAGTAGAGTACTTCTTCCAATCTATGGAGTCTCCCCAACCATACCACCTCACATCACTTTCCCCCCATTTAGCATGACTCTCACTCCATACTCATCATCACCATTTTCCCTCTACTTCCATATACCACACTACCTCCCTTTGTACTCCTCCCTCCATCCACCATGTTGATTCCCTCCATACTCCTCCATCAATCCACTGTACTACCTCCACTATCATCATATTCTTCCATCTGTAGTCTTCCATCCACCATCTACCATCTACCATCTTCCATCCACCATCTATCATCTAGCATATTCCATCATGCATCCAACATCCACAATCTATCATCCACCATTCACCATCTTCCATATGCCATTTGCCATCTACCATATGCCATCTATCATCTATCATCTTCCATCTACCATATGTCATCAACCACTTTTCATCTTCCATCATCAATCACCCATCTTCCATCTTCCATCTATCATCCTGGTCATCTTTTATCTTCCATCTACCATCAATCATCTAGTTCCTTCTCTATACAACCATGCACTTCCTTCCATAAACATCTATCGAGTTCCTTCCTTGTATAACCATCCAATTCCTTCCCCATACTGCCATTGAGTTCCTCCCTTGTAATAATATTTTCATTGTATGACCTCCTTGCCTCTGCTCAATATAGTGACAAGAAAACTGGTTGTTTCACAAGTTCTTGGTGTAATAGGAACTTAGTTATCAGATAGAATATGGGACATTATGTTCAAGTATTCTATGAGGGTTTCCTACCAATTATGCTTGCTCATTCACTAAAACATTAGTTATTCTTAATGCTTCATGCCTCCAAAGTCATCTAGAAGTTTTTCAATTGTGTGGATGCTTCTTTCTTAGGACCAACATACTTCTCTAAATACCTTAGACTTATTTCTTGAAGGGTCTTTCTGACTGATCTCATTATTTTTCTTCAATACCTCATTAGGCCTATTAGGTCTTCAATTAGACCTCCTAACTAAGTTTTTGACCATTTTTCTACCCAAATATCTTAACATCTCTAGAAGAAAATTACCATTTAAGATACCCTTTTGGACAATCCTTAATATTTTCTAGGTTTCAAGTCTTGATTGGCTTTTCTCATGCCCTAACCTAGAAGTGAGGGTTTAGGATGGTTTTAAGGACTATACTAAGTAGTCTTCAAAATAAGCTTTCAAAATACTTTAAAATGAATTGACCTCAAGTCTTGTCACTGAGTGCAAAGACTTCTTAGGCACTTCTCCAACACAAGCCAAAGGTATTTTCTCAAGTTCAATTCATCCCTACAATTATTAAGTACTTTTCTCAATCAAAGCCATCTAGTCGAGTTGCTCCCTTACTTGCCTAGGGATGACTAGAAAAAATAGAAAATAGTAATTTTTCAACTCCAACCAAAAATTGCATAGTTTACATGGTGTCTACTTTCATTTAGCACAAGGTGATGAATTTTTAATTATGGAAGATGAATCTAGACTCCATTCTTTCCACATTTCCCATGTATGTCTACAGACATGTATAATTAAAAGAAATTTAACCTATCCTAACAAAATTATTGATACAAAATCCAAACTATGTACTAAATTTAGGAATCTCCTATTCTACCTATTGAAAAAAAAATCAATTTATCAACTTTGAATGGTACAATTTGTACAAATTTTTGATCAAAATTACTTGCATTCATTTGTTGCAATTTCATATTTTTCACATCCAACCACACACAATGGATTGGATGGGACTTAGTAGCAATTGTAAACCTTTCCCAACTAATTCTTGAGTGATGGAAACTAACTGAATTCATTTCCACATTTGTACAAAAAGTTTCTCAAACGATGTAAAGTTGCAATATTGCAACTTTGACAACTTTTGTGATTTCCAAGCAACTTTTGCATTTTATCTATTTCAATGTCATCAAAAGCTATAGAATGATGCCCAATGGTGTTCCTCTATATGTTGTATGGGCATAGGAAATTTGTAGGCAATCAAATATGCTATGTTGAATATGGGGGAGAGACCCATGCCTCAAGTAAATCTACCTTGTAAGTATTATTTCTATATTTATCTATAATCTTGCATCAACCTATCCTCTTCATTTGCAATCTATGAGGACCACCTTTACGTCATCTAGTTTTTGTGAGATTTGCAATAAAAAATTCTCCTACTTGGAATTGCACATATCCTTTTCTTCATCAACTCTCAACTTTATCTTTTGGGTATTCTCAATAAGAGTTTGATTGACAATGTCATGAGCCTTTTTTATAGATAAAGAAAATTCTTTGGAAACTCCACTCTTATCAATACCTTGTCCTAGATCTTTGAGTTCAAATATACCCCTAGGCTAAATGCCATAAACAACTTCAAAAGAGAGTTTTCCTATAGTCCTATTGATAGTATCATTATAAGAATACTCTACCTATGGTAAAAATTGTTCCCATGTCCATCCATACTCCTTCATGATGTCTACCCATTGTTTGAGGATGGTATGAAGAACCAAATGGTAAATTAGTCCCCAATTTATGCTAGAATATCTTCCAAAAATGGCTCATGAATTTAGTGTCTCTATGTGATATAATATTTGTAGGAAAACAATGAATTCTTACTATCTCCTTGAAAAAAATATTATCAATGTCGAAAGAATCATTTGTTGTCTTGCATGGTGAAAAATGAGCCATCTTTCTATTCACAATCACATACATATTGTCATATCCCTATTTTGTTTTAGGGAGTCAAACCACAAAACCCATGCTTAAGCATTCCCAAGGCCTATTAGGGTTTGGGAGAGTTTGGTATAGTCATATAATTTTTGATACTCCCTTACCCTTATGATAAACAATGCACATTTCAATATACATCTTAACATAGTATCTCATGGTAGGTCAATAATAGAATCTCTACACCAAGTTTAGTATCTTATGAATACCAAAATGTTCACTCATGGTGCCATTGTACTTTTCTTGAATTAGGTTCTCCCTCATGGAACCTAAAGGAACTAAAATTTTCCCTCCTTTGAATAATAAAGCATCATGAAAAATAAAGTCAAAAATATTCATGATGTAAATGATTTTGAAATTCTAAACAATGCTTATATGGTGTAGCGAAGTCTTCATCATCAGGGTACATGTTCTTAAAACTATCAATTCCTATGCTCCTTATCTTAGTTTCTTGAACTGGTAAGAGCCTCCTACTCAATGCATCTACCAACTTATTATATTGTCCTTTTTATGCCTAATGGTGAAGGTGTAATCTTGCATATATTCCACCCATTTCATATGCTTATGAGAAAATTATCTTATGATTTTAAGAAAATCAGGGCTTGATTGTCTGTATAGATCACAAATTCTTTTGGTAATATATAGTCTCTCCATTTTCTAAGGGATTTCACTAGGGAATACAACTCTAAGTCATAAGATGAGTACTTCTTCTTGAATTCATTAAAATTTTCATAGTGAAAAGCCACTAGTCTTCCCTCTTGGCTTAGGACTACTCCTATGGCCACATTACTAGCATCACACTCAATAGTAAACACCTTTTCAAAACTAGACAACACTAAGATGGGTTGTGAATATATTTTCTCTTTAAATGTCTCAAACCCTTAGTTAGCTTCTTAATCCTTTCTAAATTTTTCTTTCATACCCCCTTTTATGATGTCTAATAATGGAGCATATATTTCACTGAATTGTCTAATAAATTTTCTACAAAACTATGCCAAACCATGAAATCTTCTTACTTCAATAGAAAACATAGGATTTTACCAACTAACCATGGCCTCCACCTTACTATGATCCATCTTTAGGCCTCCTTGAGAGATCAAAAAACCCAAATAGACTAGTTCATGTTTCATGAAGTCAAATTTCTCCAAATTGATGGTTAGCTTTTCTTCGTGCAACCATTGTAAAAATAAAGTTGCAAGCATTTGAGTTTCTCCTCCTTGGTTTTATTGAATATTAAGATGTTATCAAGGTAAAATAAAATATACTTACTAATGAATTCATGTAACACTTCATTCATTAACCTCACAAATGTGAATGGTGCATTTTTTAAGCCAAAAGGAATTTCAATCCATTCATATAATCACAAATTTGTCTTCTACTCATCCCTCTCTTTGATCCTTATTTGATGATATCCACTTTTAGGATCAATTTTGGTGAAGTGTCTAACACCTCTTAAACAATCCATTAAATCTTCAATTCTAGGTATGAGAAACCTATATCTATTAGTGATCTTGTTTATAGCCCTTGAATTTGTACATAAACTCTATGTACCTCCCTTCTTAGGTGTCAAAAAAGTAGGATTTGCACAAGGACTTACACTTTTCCTGATCAACCCATAATCCAACAATTCCACAACTTGCTTGGCAATTTCCTCATGTTATTGAGGCATCATGTTATATATTTCTTTATCAAGGAGAGATGACCTAGGGATGAAATATATATGATGACTTATAGCTTTTTTAGCTAGGATGGTAGCTAGTAGACCATTAATGATAATGTGTTCAAATTGATCAATGATCTCTTGCACCTCCTTAGGATTTTATAGCTTCTACCTTGTCATAGATTTTATTGGTTTCACTACTATAGAATACCATATTCCTTCTCCTTCTTTCATAGTGTCAAGGAACTCTTTTTCTCCCACTATAGTACATTAGAACATATTGATTGAGTTTCTCCTTCATCTAATAGTGACTAGATTTTGAATGTAAACCCATCTTTTTTAAAACTATAGGTACTCTTTTTCCCATCATGCATGGATTTTCTATCAAATTGCAATGGTTTTCCTAATATTAGATGACAAGAATCCATAGGTAGGATATCACAAAGAATATTCTCTTTATACTTTTAGATACTAAATTCCACTCAAGATTGTTCATTAAGTACCACACATTGTCTCTTCTTTAATCAAGTGACCTTCTAGGGGTTGTTATGCAGTATCCTATGCAAATTTAACTTAGTGATTTCTTCACCAGATATTATATTATCAGTTGAATCTAAATCTATAATCACTTTACATACCTTATTTAGTATTTTGCAATTGATCCCAAAGAGTGTTATTCTTTGGTTAGGCTCCTCTTTCATAGGTTATTTGATGAGTGTCATCCTAATCATAAGATTTTCTCCTTCTTTTGTGGTTAAGGGTATCTCCCACCTAGCTATTAAGCTAACCTATCAATATAGGATTTCCAACATCTAATACAATTGCTAGAAAGTATTAGAATCATTAACCTGATAATTTTCAATCTTCAATTACTAGATTCAGGCACTTGATTTTCTCTCTCTAATGTGATCCTTTCTTGATCTAATCTTTGTTTATATCTCTTGTTCTATTCTAATCAACTGAAAGTGTATTTGCTACTCAATTCACTAAGTCCTTGACACCCCTGCTACTTGCTTTGTTTTGTAGTTTCCTATCTACTTAGAGACTTCCT
The DNA here is from genome assembly GCA_028749045.1 of Cupressus sempervirens. Taxonomy (NCBI): domain Eukaryota; kingdom Viridiplantae; phylum Streptophyta; class Pinopsida; order Cupressales; family Cupressaceae; genus Cupressus; species Cupressus sempervirens. The sequence continues at coordinate 95,631,999 of CM053785.1, forward strand.
TAAAAATTCCCTCAACAACTCAAAATCATGGTGTCTAAATCTTCTTATATAGACTTCATAGACTTAGGGTTTTCAATAAAATCACGAACTCAAAATTCTTGCTCAAATCCTTAGATTTAGCCCATTGTTTGCATGCTATCTCCAATTTTCTGATAGGCTGCATGTTGATAACATAGGTAAATACAAAGCTTTGATCCTATCTTCTTATTCCTTTGTGAATCATCCAGAAATAGTTTTGCATCTACGTTTGTGAAGGAACAAACTTATATGTTGATTCTATGTTACTCGACACATACTAGATTACTGGTGCTCGACACATATACTATCCTAGTTCACTCATCACCTATTACACTCTGTCTTGGTTTGAACATGTATGTTTCTAGCTCACTTAGCATATGTTTCATTTTTACTTGCTTGACATTAACTATGACTTGCCACCTATGTATCACTTGGCATCTATTGATCACTCGGCACCTGAAGTCACTTGGCACCTATTGAAATTCTAGCTTAGCACATTCTATAGCTCGGCATGTATAGTGTACTTGACATGTAAAGGAAAATTGGTTAAGTGTGTTGACACTCGAATGTCAAAACCATTCTGAGACCAACAATCTCCCCCTTTGACATGAGTGTCAAAAACACTTAACTAGACACTATTATTTTGATCCCATGACTACATTATCTGATCTGCTTAGCATATATACAAAATTTCAAAAACTTGTTGAAAATTTTGTAAGAAGCAATATACCTTACAACTCCCCTTGAGCTGATTGTACCTTGTTCATTATCATGACCAAAATTTTGTGCTGATGTGCCCGACACTCTTTGTCTTTTGCCCTATTCCTGTGTTGTGTGCCTATGTTCTATATCAGAGCTATATGGAATTCCTATATTTTGTATTAGAACTATCTTCCATATAATTCCAAAAAAATTTATCTCCCCCACACTTTGTCTTATTTTTTGTCTCCCCCTCTTTGGTTGTCTACAAACTTTCCCCTTTATTCTCCAAAAAAATGAATGAAAGAATGTGGTCAATAGTATTCTTCACCTTAGTTATATCTACATATATCTCCCCCTATTATTGATTCTCTCCCTTTTTGGACACTTATATCAAAGGGTTCTAAGGAGTAATACCATATTTAGCCAAAAAATTACTATTTACATTCATGATCATTTTCAAAGCTGCATCCCAATTCTCCAAAGTAATGTCAATTGACTTGTGCTGGATGGCAGTCTCTGCAGCAAGATGCACAAGTCCATCAAGTGTAGAAAGATTAGGATCTATCTTTAAGATAGTTTTAGCATATAATTTCTCTTTATGGAGGACCTCCAAATGTGGGGTGATGGAGGATTGAATTTGCATTAATTTAGCCTTTATATTGGCCTCCTCTATTGTGAGTATAGCTAACTCTCTTTGAGTGTGAAGCAATTGGGAAAAATACTTCTCACTTTGAGCTGGATATATGGGTAACTGCATGCTAGAAATCTTAAGATTTCTCTCCAAGCTCAATATTTGTTGGCTGGTCTCTTGTGTGAAATTGGAAAAATCACATAGCTTTTTATATAATGAGAAAATATTCTCAAGTACAATTTTAACTTTCTCAATTTTCTTAGCCAACTCTACCTATGGTAGTGCTATACACTTGATATCTTCTCATTCACCTTCCCTTGAAACTTTCTTTCTAACCACTCCATGAGTTTAACATTAGTGTCTTGGTCTTCATTGGTCACTTGGTCAACTATATCTGATAGTTTCTCCATTATGGGCTTTGTTTCATCTGGTGACTGCAAGTTGAAGGCATCCATGAAGATGTCCTTAATCTCATTCAATGCTTGCTTATGTTTATACTCTTTTCTAAGTATTTCCTATCTTTTTCTCCTATCTAGTGCATTGTGCATCTTAGTGATCTGTTCAATAGTTATGGTCTTAGAGTCATAAGGAGGTATAATAATCTCTTCAACTAGCTCAAGGTCTCCATAGTGAAGTACCCTGGCAACCTTTGTAGAGCTTAAGCTTGGTGTAGGGACTTGCAATGATATTATTTTAGTGCTTAGCTTCTAAAGACTTTGTGTAGTAGTGGCAGTTTTAGGTAATTCAATCAATTTTTGGATTGCAGTCTGCTCCTCATCTTTTGTTGTATCCTCCTTTTCCTCATCTAACTTACCTTGATCAATCATAATTATTGGGGGTGTACCTATTACCTATACTATAGGATTAGATGTAGAAGTCTATCCTATTAACCCTGTGTCTTTCCCTTTTTCTGCACTTAGCATTTGAATAGTATCACCTGATGTGTCTCTTGTTACAATTGGTTGAAGTGGTGGTGGTAGTAGAAGTTGTGTGCTAGTAGCTTTAGAGATAGAAGGCAATTCTTGTGGATTCTCCTTGACTCTAGTTGTGTTAGCTACTACCTTTTGTATCTCATCAACACTAATCAACACAAGGGTGTTCATAACCTAGCTTGCTGGGTAGATTGGTCAAGGATTTTGGAGAGATCCTCTATAGTTAGAGGATTTATGTTTTGATATGGTGTGTCAGTAACATCCTTGACAGTTATGGTTTCTGTAGGTGTGATGGTTACATGAGGAGGGCTAGGAGGTGGCATTTTTGTGTATTGCAAACTTTGTTCCTCTTGTTGCTCTTGTTGCTCAACTGTTGCCATGTCTTCTCCCTTAGCTAATTCCTCCTCTCCTTTTTCCTTATCATCTTCCTCTCCTTTCTTCTCTTCTTCACCTTTCTCTTCCTCCTCTTTCTTTTCTTCTTCCTACTTCTCTATTTCCTTTGCCTCCTCTTTCTCCTTTGTACTAGCTTTTTCCTTATTTGCCTCTTCATCTTTATCATCAATCAACTTATAGATTGACTTCAACAATAATGTGGATTTATTCACTACATCCTCAATGTTATTCTGTAGGATGCTAAAGGCCTTATACTTAGGTGCAAATTTTCCATCATGTTTCTTATTGTCCTTTGTTATTTGACCTCTTGTTAGGTCAGCCATCACTTGAGATAAGGTTGATTCTCTAATCTCCCTCTCCATTTCTAGACAATAATGCCATTTATTTTTGACTATCTCATATAATTCTCTAGGCATGGTATTGTCAAGCTCTAGAGGTATGTTCTTAAATTCTACCATCATGGCATACACAAATTCCTCTACTTTATTTTGCTCCTCTACTGAGCTAATTGAATTCAAGATTCTTTAAATCATTTAAATCTACGTTCTTAATATTGTCACAAAGTTTATCTATAGCATATTTAGGAGGATGGCTTACCACTTAGAATTAGCTATTGTCCTATGATTCAATCTTCTCCTCCTCATCAAAATCTAGTTGTACTACATATTTTCTTCTTTTCCTCTGCACTTCACTCGTCTATTCAGTGGCCTTCTTTTTCTCTTTTTATTTATCCTTGGCCTTTTGTGTTGATGCCCTTGTGGTAGCCCTTGTTGTAGGTTTCTTTGGTTTGGCTTGAGGGGGCTTGGTTACTTTCTTGGCCTTGGGTTAAGTTGGAGGCTAAGTTTTAGCCTTTCTCTTCTTTTGCTTGTCTTGTGTAGGTGCATCCTTAGCTTCTTCTTCCTCGACATCTTCCTCCTTATCTTCTCCTATGCCTTGTGTGAGTTCCATAAGGCCTTGTTCTTGTTCTTCTTCTTCCTCACTATCATTATCTTCTTCTTCTTCTTTTGTTGCTACAACTGCTTCCTCAATAGCCACTCCAAACTTCTTCTTGATTTTCCTTACTAGTTTTTCTTTCCTCTTTACTACAAAGGTTTTCTTCAAATCTATTTGAACCCTTGACTTTACTACATCATATGTTCCAAAAGGTTTGGTAGCCTTGTCAATATCTTCTACAAGTAGTGTAGTGAATGCAGCTAATGCTTGGTCTACATCTAGCTTATAACCTAGTGGCCTAAGCCATCTTACCCTTGGTACTATAGCTTGAATACATGTGTAGTCAATGTCAACCAAAAAGTACATGTCATTGACATGTTGCTCTACTAATGAAATTGGTATTCTCATTCTTTGCTTCATGGACCTCTTAAGGTTGTCAAAATAGCTGGTCATTTGGGCCTCAAAGTTATCTCCAATTTTCTCTATGTACTCATTAATTTGTGTAATGGAAAACTTGTTTGAATTCCAATTTACCTTCCCAATTGAAGGAAATTCTTCCATCACATAGAAAAATATGCAGATTAGTATTGATCCAAACTTTCATTGAGCTCCCTTGGATCTTCTGATAGCTCCTAAATTTTCATTGATTTGCTAAAGCATCAGTTTTACTAGATCATAAGTATGATCTTTCTTCACCAGCTTGTAAGCTACATCAATAGATATGCAAGGTACACTATTCAATCTACAAAAGGTTGTTAAGCCCACCTAATTCAATAGGACTTTCAATCGCCTTCATAAAGGTTCTCCCACCTAGCTATTAAGCTAACCTATCAATATAAGATTTCCAACATCTAATACAATTGCTATAAAGTATTAGAATCATTAGCTTGATATTTTGCAATCTTCAATTGCTAGATTTAGGAAATTGATCTATTCTCTGTAATGTGATCCTTTCTTGATTTGATCTCTATTTGTATCCCTTGTTCTATTCTGATCAATTGAATGTGTATTTGTAGATCAATTCACTAAGTCCTTGACACCCCTGCTACTTGCTCTATTCTGTAGTTTTCGATCTACTTAGAAACTTCCTTTAAAATTCCCTCAACAACTAAAAATTATGGTTTCTAAGTCTTCTTATATAGACTTCATAGACTTAGGGTTTGCAATGAAATCATGAACTCAAAATTCATGCTCAAATCCTTAGATTTAGCCCTTTGGCTACATGTTGTTTCCAATTTTCTTTTTGGCTGCATGTTGATTACATAAGTAAATACAAAGATTCGATCCTATCTTCTTATTCCTTCATGAATCATCCAAAAATGGTTTTACATCTAAGTTTGTGAAGGCAAAAACTTATATTTTGATTCTATGTTACTTGACACATACTAGATTACTAGTGTTGAGCACATATACTATCTTGGTTCATTTGACACCTATTACACTCTATCTTGCTTGGCACTTGTATGTTTTTGGCTCACTTGGCACATGTTGCATTATGACTTGCTCAACATTAATTATGACTTGGCACCTATATATCACTCGGCATCTATTGATCACTCAGCACCTGAAGTCACTCAACACCTACTAAAATTCTGGCTTGGTATGTATAGTGTACTCGACATGTATAGGAAAATTGGTTAAGTGTGTTGACACTTGAATGTCAAAACCATTCTAAGGCCAACATATAGCATTTGGATTCCATAGATTAATGTCCTCTTGCATATTCCACCTCAAGCTATTAATGTATTTGGAAACCTTAATAATTTATGCCTTATGGACATTGGACCTTAGATAAAGTTTTTGAAAATCCTCAGTATATATGGTCACATTTGCATGTTTTTTGTTTAGGTTTTTCCTCTTGGTGTGCAACTAAATTTCAAAATATTTAGGAAGGTAAGTCTCCCTTACCTTTGAAACCATGTCTTCCAATTGACTATAGGAATTTCCCCTTCTTTTACTCTTTCATCTTGAATGAACTTCGACTAGTTCAATATTTGGTCCTCTCATTCTTGCTTTGGTTACTTTTACTTTTTAGGCCTCTATGATGTTCTTACATTCATAATAGTTTTCCATTCCTTTGATCCACTCCATGAGTTGCTCTACATCAATATTTCAACTGAAAAGTGGTACCCCCTCAAAGGATTTTCCAATTAAAACCTTGATATGTTTGATGTAAGGTTCCTCATTCAATACTAGATCAGGGAAAGGTATCTCAGCTTCCTTAGATACCTGCTTGAGCTCTTCCTATTCTTCCTTCTTTGTAACCTTACTTGTAACTTCCCATCTACCTAATCTTGTACTTTCTTAGCCAGCTCAACATTTTTTGTGATCATGGATTCTCTAGTGGATTCAAGGTATGACATAAAATTCTCCCTTTTTCAAATATTGCTTTCTCTCATACCACTCTTGTAGGAAAACACCTGGGCTTTAACTAGTCAACTTACTTTTTCAGTACACCTTATTAGGGTTTGCGTTGTCTAGGTCATACCTATAAGGTAGATGAACTCTTAGGCAAGAATTCAAGTATTCTACAAGTGGGTATGTGCAGGATCATGGTGTGCCAAAAAGTGGCGATTTGAAAAATCTATAGTTTTGAAATATCTCAAACCATTTCAAAATCTATTCCAACTTTTTTCCCACCCACCCTAATACTAAATGAAAACAATTAATATCTTTATAAGGTATAGTATATCTTTTGATACCAAACCTATATGGTCAACTATAAAAACATCCTAAAAATGTGCTTTTGGCCTGTTTTTATAAGATTTTTACTTCAAACATGTAGCTGACGACTTTTTTTTCACCAAAATTTGATGAAATGATAAGGGTTTATTAAGAATGTTCTTATCTTTCCATAAATGTAAATTTTGTCAAATTATGTGTTTAGTAAGTAATTATTACTTATTTTCTAATAGAGTTACATATAAAGTGTTGACTAACACGCTACTTGAAAAATAACTATAACTTTCAAATATTACAATATTTTTTAAATCCAAAAGATGCATCGCATTCTATGTTTCTTCTACTATAAGAAAAAAAATGAAAATTTGAATTTTGCAGAGTTTTGAATTAGTTAAGGTGGTTAGACATGAGATTTTGTTTATTGTAAAAATAATACAATCAAAAATTAATTAATTATTATTTATTTAGAATAAAAATACCCAAAAAATTGTGTCACATCTAGACATGAGTCTACTACTTATATCTAGAATATTATTAAAAAATAGTATCATTTGATTTTAATTTAGGTGGTCATACATAGGTCTACTTCTTATTTTTGTTCTAAATATTTTGTAATATTGAATTAAAATTCAAAATTTTGACCAATCATTTTTATTTTTTTGAGATAAGTCCTAGTAGTTTAGAAACTAGATTCAATTTGCTAGAGATTATTTTCTCTCAAATTTTTGATATAAAGTTAATAACAAGTGGAAAATTGCATGTCAAGTTGACATAACCCTAATTTTCTAAATTTTTATTTCCACTTAAGAGCATAGTTTGGTTGACCATGATCCTACACATACCCAAGGGCTTCCTACCAATTGTGCTTGCTTCTTCATTACAAATTAGTGCTTCTCAATGCTTCATGCCTCCAAAGTCATCTAGATTTTTTGAAAGGTGTGAAGGATTCTTTCTTAGGAACAACTTGCATATTTAAATACCTTGGTCTCATTTCTTAAAGGGTATTTCTTATTCATCTCGTCATTTTTCTTCAATACCTTGTTGGACCTATTAGCTTCAATTAGGCCTCCTACCTCAATTTTTGACCGTTTTCTCCACAAATATCTTATCAAACCTAGAAACAAAATACCATTCAAGATACCCTTTTGGATGATCCTTAATATTTTATAGGTTTCAAGTCTTGATTTACTCTTCTCATGCCTTAACCCAAAAGTGAAGGCTCATGAGGGTTTTAAGGACTATACTGACTAATATTCAAAATAAGCTTTCAGAATGCCTTCAAATGAATTGACATCCTCTTGTCGCTGAGTGTAAGAAATACTTAGACACTTCCCCAACACAATCAAAAGGTATTTTCCAAATTTCAATTCACTCCTGTAAGTATTAAGCACTTTTATCAATTAGCCACCTTGTCGGGTTGCTCCATGACTCACCTAGGGTTTACTGTCAAAATTAGGAAATTACATTTTTTCAACTCCAAACAAAAATTACATGGTGTATAGGGAGTCTAATTTCATTTCCCATAGGCCATGGATTTTTAATTGTGGAAGATGAATCTAGACTCCATTCTTTCCACATGCCTAGGTATGTCCAAAGACATCCATAATTCAAAGAAATTTAATCTATCCTAACAATATTGTTTACACCAACTCTAAACTATGTAAAAAATTTAGGAAACTCCTATTCTACCTATTGAAAAAAAAAATTAAAAAAAAATCAATCCATGAAATTCAAATGGTGCAATCTATACAAGTTTTTGATCAAAATTACTTGCATTCACTTATTACAATTTGATATTTACAGCCAACAACACACAATGGATTGGATGGAACTTAAAAGCCACTTAAAAGCTTCCCAAACTAATTCTTGAATGGTAGAAACTAACTGAATGCATTTTCCATGTTTGTGGAAAAAGTTCCTTAAATGTTGTTAAGTTACAATATTGCAACTTTTGTAACTTTGACAACTTTTGTACTTTCTAAGAAACTTTTTCATTTTCTCTATTCAATACCATCAAAAGGTGTAGAATGATGAAAAATTTTGTTCTTAGGATATGTGGACATACTCTAAGCTATTTCAAGCCTTTGACCTATAGTTGGGTTTCTACAAGCAGCTAGGGCAATTTGATAACTTTTTGTCCTAAACCATGCAACTTTGACAACTTGAAAAACTTTCCAAGATACATTTTGGGCATTACCTTGAGCCACTATTGATATATTATTACATTATATAACCCATCAAGGGTCAAGCACAACAAAATTGGTGAGGACTTTGACAAGTTATGAGGTGCATCCACATCAAACATTTTGGTTCTTTGGGTAATCTTGTATTTGCAAAAAAAAACATGATTCTTATTGAAGATCTTTTGTGGATCCCTATCTTGTGTTCGAAGAAATTAATTCTATTTCTCATGAAATCTATCCTTCTCTTTTCTTTAGGCATGTTTGTTTCCCATCATATCAAGTAACGCATGGTTATTTTATCCTACAATATTTTTGAATTTTTAAGGATTATTTTAGCCTCATGGATAATTTCTTGGATCATGTGTGGAATTATCTAGTCAAAATCTAAAGGGAAAGTTAGATGCTGAGAGGGGGAGCAGGGTGGGTCATGAATCAAAATCTCTAAAAATTTTACTACTTCAAACATTAACCATTATTCATCATACATATCATTAACCTTGAATGAAATCAACTTACAACATCATAAAATATTAGATCCCATATCTAATAACATGAATAAAATACATAAACATCTAATCAACACATAAAACAAGATTTGGTAATACAAAAATCCTCAAGTGAGAAGGTAAAACTATGATGGGGATGGTAACTACAAAATCTTCACTACTATAGTAATAAAGTGCCTCCTAGAGCAAAAATTTTGACCACTTTTGATGATCTACCCTATGAGGGGTCTACTCTATTAAATTCCTACAATACTATTAAGTGTACCTTGACTAAAGAATTTCAACTTCCCAATAAAGTGAGTACTATAATAGGAGATTTATAATAGGCCTGTTAGGAGCACTCTGTTAAGAGATTACCATAATACACTTGTTGTAATAGTACCTTGATCTTTTGATTTGTACTTTGTTAGTGGTAGTGGATTTTCTCTTTCTAATATTTAATCACTTTATTGTGACTAATCTGCAAAATCTCCTCCCTACACTACTTGGGCATCTCAATATTTCAATACTAATTCACCTTCAACTTTACATTATGCATACCTTTAATACACGACTCAACAAACACTCAAAATTCAACTACATAAACTTTCTTTATAGCCATCTACAAAAACTTCTACATCTTGATCAATGATTTGGATTCATCATTATAGCTTCTTAGTCTTTCATATTTTCTAACTAGTTGATCAAACAATATAGGGATTAATGATGTGTAATCATAGGTGTAATGTAGTGCCTGCTCCTAAGTTTGCATTTTTGCTATCATTGCCAAACTCTTTTGAGCCTATTTTATGTTTATGATTAGTAGTATTATTTTGAGATTATTAGATATTGTTTCAAATTCAATAGATTTATGATGAGATTACTTGATACTCTATACTTCATGTATGCATCATGATGATTTTTTTTTTTTTAGTTATTGATGATGGTTAGATGGATTATCATATGTATTTTTCTTATGGATACTTACCCTATACTACATATGTATAGTGTGCATGTATATTTCTTTATATATGACATTTTTGATGTGGTTATGGAAGGGAGTCATACTCACCTACTATTCAGGATCTACACAATGCACCACTTCTTGCCATTGCATGTTTAGCTTAGAATATTGTGTCTATACATGTGTAGATCTTAAGAAGGTTGTAGGTACTGAGTATTGACTTCCCTAAATTGCCAAGATGAGCATACCCTATCACATTATCTCAATGGCAAGAGAGGGGAGATAAATTTTTAAGTCCAAATCCTAAACCTTTAAGCCATTTGTCCTAGAAAATTAGGACAAGTATCTGAGTTGATTATATTCCAAATGTGTCAAACAATGTTAATTCATGATTATTAACCCTTTAGTTTGATTTTATATGTGTTCCTCTATGATGGCCTTTTGTATTTTACTTTATGAGTCTCTGGTGAATTTTCTATTAATTAAGTATAATTAAAAGATTAAATTAATGATTTAAATTAATGGAAAATTATTATGATTTTGTTAATATTTAACTATAGTTAATTAATTAGGAATTAATTAAATAAAAAGAATTAAATTTGAAGATAAAAGTTATAAGAATAAATTTAGAACATGATAATATTTATTTAATTTAATAATAATATATTTAAAGTTCATTTTTAAATAAATACTAAATAATGTTATTATTAAGTTAATAAATATTTTATCAAATTAAATGTTCAAAAATAAATTAAGAAGTGGAAAAAGATATTAATTTATTAAAAGTATTTAGATTGCATGTTGTATGCATGAAATGAAAATATAAGAAATTGATTGAAAGTATAAAACAAGTAAATTTAATACAAACATTTTAATTGCATAATGCATGCATGAGATTAAAATTTAATAAATCAATTAAAAGAGAAGTCAAGTGGAAATCAAATAAAGTTATTTAATAATTCAATTAACGTGCACAAAAAAAGAAAAAGACAAGATAAAAGAAGACAAAGAAAGGCTAATTTAGAGTTAAAGTCGGTGAGAAAAGAGTCCTCTTGGGTGATCACACAATTAGTGCCCCGATTTTAGGACAGAACTCTTATCACCAATTGAGGGTTTAGTTTCAAGGGATGAGAATTTTGGAAGCAAATTTTAAAGTGAATTTTGGAAAAAAATTTAGAGAGAAGTTCTTGGATAGAAGCAAATTCTCTCATAAATCTTCTGGGCATTGCAATTTTAGCATTAGAATCTAGGTAGATTCTTATGTTTTGAATTGCATAGTTACTTACGTTATTTAAATAATTTTGTCTTCTTCATGACTATAGATTGTAAATCCAAATTTCTCTATGACTAGGATAGGAGTAGAAAGAATGCCTGGTTGCGACCTTACTTTCGTAGTATGCCTTATTAGTACGAGAGGATACTAGTGGTCGCATAGGGATCACTAGGGGGTTGGAGTCCTAAGGGATTCCTAAGGTAACTCTAGCATGATTCATGTGATGAAACTTGCCCACTTACATAGTAGGTTTCCTATGTGTCTTTGTGTACCTCTGGGAATTAGATGTTGACTAATCTTGGAACCTTTGAGTTAGATTATTTTTAGGATTTCCTAGACTTTGAGTACTTTTGATTATTGGTTTGATATCCTATCTCCGCAGCATGGTGGGATTGGGCCATTTAGGTTCTATGTGGTAGGGTGGTAGTGATATTACTCTTACCATTGATATCTATTCGTTTCTATCATGGCTAGAGATACCTTGTCTGCATTTCCTTTCATTCTATCATTGTATCATTATAATGGATGTTTATATCTTTTATGGTAGATGCTTTCATTTATTATATTGTACTTGTATCCTGGATCCAAGGAGGAGGATGTAATTCTAATTTTACCCATGTATATTCTTTTAGCCTTTCATACCTTGTGACATGTATAGTGGATGGTCGAGCATTCTGAATTTCTTTTTCCAAGATGCATTCAGAACAAATGTATATTATTTAAATGGACTTTGGACTTTTAATTATTATTTCATGTGGATGTGGTATTGTTAGACTTAATATTAGTTAAATTTAAATGTGACTCAATGTCTTAGGATCCTTAAGGAATGTAAACTGTTATATGTATGCTTATAATTAATTATATGTTATTACTTCAGCTACGATGTATTTGATGTGTATGATTTATTTTTCTTTTTTTTTTAAAGAAAATATTACCAAACTTAGTAAAACTTTAGGTTATTTCTTTTGGATCCCTTGGCAGGGCATTACATTAGGTATCAGAGACCAAGTTTCTACATTGGGAGCTCTAGGTATATTGGAACACCAGTAATGTTAACTAGTTGAACAAAAATAAAATTTAAACTATTATGTATCTCTTTTTCAAACTAAAACTTGAACTAGTTGAACTGAAACTCAAACATAAACTTTCAAACTTGAACACTTAGATTTCAAATCTAAATTATACGTAAACCTAAAATAGGAAAAATTGAAAATTGAAACTTATTCTATTTGCAAAATATGAATCTTTTATCTATTCTTTAAAATAGCATGCCTTTGATTATCTTTGTGAGCATTATGTTGTTTTTTTTTAGAGTGTTTAGGGGATCTATTTTTGTATGTGTTAAAAGAATGAGTGTTGGATCAATATGGTTTTCAGTTTATTGTTAAACCATAATCATATTTCTCTAAGTGATTGAAAGTAGTGTGTTTGTGGTTATTATAGCACTTTGTTATCTCAGATATTATTGTTGTAGTGTTATCAGCAGAGTCATATCCTCCCTATAGGGGGAAATGATTTCAATGGGACCCACATAGTGAGCTCCTTAGCTTTACTTTTCTTGTAGGCTTCCAGGAGTAAGCCTAAGTCTAGGGGGGTGGACGTAGTGCTTGCCCCTAAGTTTGCATTTTTGCTATCATTGCCAAACTCTTTTGGGCCATTTTTATGTTTATGATTAGCAGTATTATTTTGAGATTACCAGATATTGTTTTAGATTCAGTTGATTTATGATGAGATTACTTGATACTCTATACTTCATTTATGCATGATGATTATTATAGTATTTTCAGTTATTGATGATGGTTATTTAGATGGATTCTCATATCTGTTTTCCTTATGGATACTTACCCCATACTACATGTGTATGGTGTGCATGTATGTTTTCTTTATGTATGGTGTTTCTGATGTGGTTAAGGAAGGGAGTCCTAGTCACTTACTAGTTGGGATCTACACGATGCACCACTTCCTGTCATTGCCTATTTAGCTTAAAATATTGTTTCTATAAATGCATAGATTTTATGCAAGTTGTAGGTACTAGGTATCGACTTCCCTGTATTGCGAAGATGAGCATACCTTATCACATTATCTCAATGGTAAGAGAGAGGAGATAAATTCTTAAGTCCAAATCCTAAACCTTTAAGCCATTTGTCCTAGAAAATTAGGATTAGTATCTAAGATTATTACCTTTAGAATGCATCAAACAACATTAATTCATGATTATTAAGGATATGTGCAAGATCATGCTATGCCAAAAAGTGGCGATTTAAAAAATGTGTAGTTCTGAAATATCTCAAACCATTTCAAAATTTATTCCATCTTTTTTCCCACTCACCCTAATACTAAATAAAAACAATTAATATCCTTATAAGCTCTACTATAACTTTTGATACCAAACCTATATGGTCAACTTTAAAAACATCCTAAAAATGTGCTTTTGACCTATTTTTATGTAATTTTTACTTCAAACATGTAGCTAACAACTTTTTTTACCAAAATTTGATGAAATGAAAAAGGTTTCTTAAGAATGGTCTTACCTTTCTATAAATGTAAGGTTTGTCAAATTATGAGTTTAGTAAGTAATTATTGCTTAATTTCTAATGGAGTTACGTATAAAGTGTTGAATAACACACTACTTGAAAAACAACTATAACTTTCAAATGGTACAACATTTTTAAAAGCCAAAAGATGCATCACATTCTATGTTTCTTCTACTATAAGGAAAAAAGTTAAATATTTGAATTTTGTAGAGGTTTGAATTAGTTAAGGTGGTCAGACATGAGAGTTTCTTATTCCAAACATACTAAAGTCAAAAATTATTTATTTATTATTTATTTAGAATTAAAATACCCAAGAAAATGTGTCACATCTAGGCATGACTCTACTACTTATATCTAGAATATTATTAAAAAATATTATCATTCAATTTTAATTAAGGTGGTCAAACATACGTCTACTTATTTTTATTCTAAAATTCTTGTAATATTGCATTAAAATTCAAAATTTTGACCAATCAATTTTTATTTTTTTGAGATAAGTCCTAGTATTTTATAAACTAGATTAAATTTGCTAGAAATTATTTTCTCTCAACTTTTTGATATAAAGTTAATAACAAGTAGAAAATTGCATGTTAAGTTGACATAACCCTGATTTTTTGATTTTTTATTGCCATTTAAGGGCATAGTTTTGTTGACCATGATGTTGCACATACCCTTAACCATTTAATTTGATTTTGTATGTATTTTCCTATGATGGGTTTTCACATTTTACTTTATGAGTCTTTGGTGAGTTTTCTATTAATTAAGTCTAATTAAAAGATTAAATTAATGATATAATTCAATGGAAAATTATTATGATTGTGTTATCTTTAATTGTATTTAATTAATTAGAAATTAATTAAATAAAAAGAATTAAATTTGAAGATAAAAGTTATAAGAATAAATTTAGAATTTGATAATATTTATTTAATTTAATAATAATATATCTAGAGCTTATTTTTAAATAAATGCTAAATAATGTTTTTATTTAAGTTAATATATAGTTTATCAAATTAAATGTTGAAAAATAAATTAAGAAGTGGAAAAAGATATTAATTTATTAAAAGTATTTAGATTGCATGATGTATGGATAAGATGAAAATATAAGAAATTAAATAAAAAGATAAAACAAGTGAATTTAATAAAGACATTTTAATTGCATAATGCATGCATGACATTAAAATTTAATAAATCAATTAAAAGAGAAGTCAACTGGAAATTAAATAAAGTTATCTAATAATTCAATTAACATGCATGGAAAAGGAAAAAGTAAAGATAAAAGAAGACAAAGAAGGGTTAATTTAGAGTTAAAGTCTGGTGAGCATAGAGTCCTCTCAAGTGATAGCATAATTAGTGCCCCAATTTTAGGAGAGAACTCCTTATCACTAATTAAGGGTTCATTTTCAAGAAATGGGAATTTTGGAAGTGAATTTTGAAGCAAATTTTGGAAGGTGAATTTTGGGAAATTTTTCAAAGAGAAGTTCTTGGATAGAAGCAATTTCTCTCATAAATCTTCTGGGCGTTGTGATTTTAGCATCAAAATCCACGTAGATTCTTATGTTTTGAATTGCATAGTTAATTATCTTATTTAAATAATTATGTCTTCTTCGTGACTATATTGTAAATCCAAATTTCTCTGTGATGAATTTGTGAATATTTCAATATTGTGAATTATTGAATGCATGTTGATATCTCTATGTTCATAGAGATTTAAAATATAGTAAAGGAAAAACCTCATTTTCTAAATTTTAGGAGTCCTAATTTTATTTAGAAAGGGGTTGGAATAATATGGAAATTTTATATTAAAAAATTTTGATTGCTCCGTTGGAATCTTCCTAGCAGAGCACAGATGGGAATTATGTTAAAAAAAATAATAATAACAAATATGTTTTATAGGAAAAAATAAATTGTTTTATATTAGTTTTATATTTATAAAATGTTATAAAATAAAATTAATTGTGATGTTCTTTTAAAACAACTTTTAAATTAATAATAATAATAATAAATGGTGAGGTGGGGGCCGTGACACCCCCATCACCCCTCCGCCCACCACTCCCCCCCCCCCCCCCCACCTCTTACCTCCTTGCAGCAATTATTGTTGTGTTGGCCATAGTATAGATTGCAATAGTAGCAGTAGTACTACATACTATTGCTACGGTCATAGCTGGCCTACAGTCGACACCCATTAGAAGAGGTCGCATGACACTCTCAGCCGATAGGCCTAAATCACATTTGATTTTTTTTTTTAAATTATTTTATTTATTAATAATTTTATTTATTAATAGTTTTATTAATAAAATTTATTAATATTTATTTATTTAATTTAATGCTTACTAAATATTATTAATTAAGATTATTTTTATTAAATAGTTTTGTTTATTAATTATTAATTATTAATTAATTTAATTAAATATAATTTAATTAAGTTTAATTAATAATTGAAATTAACTAATGGAGTTTAAAATTTATTTAATTGTTATTGTTAATAATATTGATTTCAATAAACTCTAGATTATTTTATTTAAAATAAATCAATAAGTATTATTTAATATTTTAAATAAATAAATTACTCTTGGAATATTTAGGAAATTGACTTAAAATCAAAATAGGGGTAATTAAAAAATGGTGAATAACAACAAATTAGCGAAAAATGTAGAGCAGAATACTAAACATCAAATCAAGGATACAAACCCTTGGTTGAATATCAATAAAAAATCCAAAAAAACTTCAAAGAAGTGGTACAAATCATCTTCAAAGAGAATATAGAATGGATCCAAATCTAGCTTTAAGGTCAAAATATCAAACAAATTCTCCATTTTGGAGCATTTGACAGACAAACATAGGCACAATTGGCATTATCAACATAGAGAAAATCCTTAGTAGAATGATCCAAACCATAGACCATGGTCTTCTAAAATGGTATAGGGAAATTCATCACAATATGCCTTAGATTTGTCATGCTACCCTCACTCACTGACATTCTTCACTTTAGACAATTTGGAGGAGCAATTTAGGTTTTTTCACCTTACGAAATATGCCCAACCCAACTTTGGTAAGCCAAATTTTCATCTTACTGAGCTTGATAGGTTGAAAATTTATTCATTTTTAACCCCTTCTAGACCTGGCAATGTATCCCCCGATGGCCCTGGATGGCCTTGTTCGTATAGCCCTCCAGACCAAGCCTGATAGATCAAAAATTTCTTCATTTTTAACCCCTTCTAGACCTAGTAATGTATCCCCCAATGGCCCTGGATGGCCTTGTTCATATATCCCTCCACACTGTCGCCCTGAGATTTCAACTTTGAGGGCTTCCACAAACCCCAAGGGCATTCTTAAACCTTAGGCTTCTCCTAAAGATGTAGCACCTTCCATCTCCTTTCATGCTAAAGAAATCAAAGATGCCTGGAATGATTGCAAAAGAATTGGAATCTTTGCAATTTGGTGTGGTTCTAAGGATGATCTCTCTAATTGGCTAGGAGAAAATTGTGGATCACAGGTAAGTATCTCTTACTTTTCAGATACTATTATTTATCTACAATGCAGAGATGAAGGTGTTAAAAAAGAATTTATTAATGTATCCGAGTGTTTTCTTAATGAGCATATTGTTAAATTCATTGAATGACATCCTAATTTCAATTTAGATAGTTTAGATTTCATGTGCCCTATTTGGGTCAATGTTCAGTCTCTACCACTGGGAGAGCTTCTAGGCATAGATTCATCTTTCCAGTATTACAATAATGTTAAATTGCTTATAAAAACAAAATATAATCAATTTATTCAAGGGATAAGGAAAGTGGTAACAAAAAGAGCTACATATGATTGTTCTCTACATCGATTCAAAGGGGAGATATCAGAAATCATAAAGATTGAAAAGGGTAAGGAAACAAACTTTGAAACTTTACCGCATACCTCAAACTTTCAGATCATATTTCAAAATATCAGAGCTTAGAGAAAGAAGTCGAGGGTTCAATCGTGTATTCTGGAACCTTTTGATTTTAATTTTGAACAATGTAAGCTTCAAATAGATTCACGAAGTGGGAGTAAGTCTATCAATGAAGGTAACTCATAATCTAAGGGAAGACTTAAATTTGTTATTGTGGTTGAACATAGTAAGAGGCCAGATTCCTTAACTAGAAAGGATGTAGCAGCAAAAAGGAAAAAGAAAAATAAGAAAGAATCTTCTAAGAATATCTCAAAGTAGGGATCATTATTAGAAGATAACAAAGATATGGTAAAAAGTGGGGAGGTTCCTCATTAGGAGCAGGAAAAATTAGGTAGGAATGCAAGGGATTAGAGATCACTAAACTCTAGAAGAAGTAAACAACAAGTATTGAATGATGTTGTTGACAAAGTCACCAAAGATAAGAAAATTGTTTCCACAAGCAATGCAGATACAGATAGTTTGTTGTATATCTCTTAGCAAAACAAGAATTCAGGGGTTCCCAAAGAAGATAATATAGAGGACGTAGAGAATTTTTTGTTATTTGAAGCAAAATTAGATTAAAGTGAGTCCCTCATACTCTCAAAGGCAATATCTAAAGTGAAACAATGTTAGATATAGGACTCTTTAGAGAGAACACCAAGCAAAGAAGGCTTTACCAATTCTTCCAAGTTTTGGTAGACTCCATCAGATATCAAAAATTCCCCATTTATTCTAGCAAAGAATTCTAATAAAGTGGATTGTTATAGGGCTAAGAGCTCCTTGTCAAAAGAGGTGCAAGAATTCCTAAATAAAGAAGGTAATATAGAGGTAGACTTAAATGATCTGAATACAAGAGATGAGGATCTTGAATAACTAATAGATGAATTAGTTCAGGTATTTTTTTTGATGATATTGATAATAGTATAGAGGCTCAAAAGGCAGAATTGATTCAGAGAATCATTAAATTAGGAGATAATAATTATTCATGCAAAGATCTAAGAAGAGATCTGATGTGTATATAGGTAGAAGATAATGATATAAGACAAACTCAGGTTAATGTCACAAGCCCCAAGGCTATAGATAATGGGATAAGCTTGGATAATATGATAGGTAATGAAACTGAAGTGGATTCTCAGCCTTGTATAATTAACCAGATTATTAGAGAACTAGAATCTAAATATATAGAAGAGAAAGCCGACAAGAAGACTAGTAATCAAAATTCAACAAAGGTCTAGGGCACCTTGGGATCTAGATGAACCAAGAAGGTCTAAGTTCTCCTAAATATGGAAAAATGAAAGGTAAAAGAGGCAGAAGATCACTGAAGGATCTTAGGGAAGCGAAAGGACTCAGTAGAGAACAATAGAAGATTGATTAGCTACTTAACATTGGGAAGGGGAAGTACCTTCCCAAAGAGGCATGAAGATTACAACGTGGAATGCTAGAGGACTAAATGCCCCTAGCAAGAAAAGGTTAGTAAAACAAAATCTCAAATCATTTGACTCAAAAATTATAATAGTTCAAGAAACTAAGTTAAGGAGGAAAGAATAAAACTAGACAAAATGTTAGGTATTTGGGGCTCCTTTTTCCAAGAATTTGTAGGTGCGTCAGGGGGTTTAGGAGTATTTTGGAATCCTAGGAAGGTATCATTAAGCTATCTTAATTGTAGTTCCAATTGGATTAGTACTAGTGTCAAGAGTCTCAAGTCAAATTTGTAGTTTATTCTTATTAATGTATATGGTCCTATCAACTATATGGATAAAAAAGATGTTTGGGCTGAAATTAGTAGTTTCATTTCTAACTTTAATGATAATTCTTTTTTGATAGGAGGATATTTCAACACTATTTTAGATTTATCTAAAAAAATAGGCGGTATTCATCATCTTTCGCAATCATCTTTAGATTTAAAAGTTTGGTTAGAAAAATACGACATGACTGACGTTCCCATCAATAATGAGAATTTTACTTAGAATAACAGGAGGAAAGACTCTGCATATATTACAGAGAAATTGGATAGGTTTTTTATCATAGGCAATTTAGATGAAAACAATTATTATTTTCAATCTTCTATTCTGCCAATTGCTGGGTTTGACCATTACTTGGTTCATTTAAAACTCTCTAAACCTTTAAAACCTATTAGGAACCCATTTAAATGTGAAAAAATGTGGTTCCTATATCTTAATTTTATTGGAAACATTAATGATTGGTGGGTGCAAGACAATGTTGAAGGTTCAAAGATGTTCATTTTTGTTTCCAAATTAAAATTGTTAAAAGAGCGCATTTTAAGATGGAACAAAGAACACTTTAATAACATTTTTAAAGAAAAATTAGATATAGAAAATCAATTACGAAATCTAAATCTAGAAATTATTAAGAAAGGGATGAACAAAGAAAGTTATTTTCTAGAAAAAGAATTATTGGCTAAGCAAGAGACAATTTTATCCAAAGAAGAAATGTTTTGGCAACATAAATCTAGGGGAAAATGGTTAGATGAAGAGGACCAAAATACCAAATTTTTCCACAACTCTACTTTATTTAATAGATCTAAGAATAAAATAATTAGTATCAAAAATCATTTGGGTGCTAAGGTTGAGAAACCAAGTGAAATTGCAAAAACCTTTGTAACTCACTTTAAGGAAATCTTAAACAACTATGAAGGGTCAAATAAAGAGGCACAAGACAAGTTGCTTAAATTTATACCTAAATTAATCTCTACAAAGGATAATAAGTTTTTAAATAAACCTATAACCTTGGAAGAGGTGAAATTGGCTATTTTTAATATGAACCTAGATAAATCTCCTAGACTTGATGGTTTTTAGGCTTTCTTCTTTCAGAAATGTTGGGATATAATTGGGATTGATTTATGGAAGGCCATTGCAGCCTCAAGAAATGGAAAAGCTCTGTTATCCAAAATTAATTTTTCTTTTCTTACATTGATCCCTAAAAAAAATGATCCTGAATCTCCCAAGGATTTCAAGCCTATCACCTTATGCAATATGATTTGTAAGATCTTTTCCAAGATCATAGCTAACAGGCTCAAGGGTTTTTTTCCAAAGTTGATCTCCAACGAACAAACTAGTTTTGTTCCTGGAAGATCTATTCTAGATAGCATTATTACTATTTAAGAAATGATTCATTCGGCTAGCAAAAGCAAAGATCCTTGCATGTTTTGAAACTAGATATCCAAAAAGTGTATGATATGGTAGATTGGATATTTTTGTGCAAGGTTCTTGAAGCTTTTGGATTCTCTCATCAATGGATTAATCTTATTTTAAAATTTATCTCTACGCCAAAAATATCTATTCTGATTAATGGAATGCCTAAAGATTTTTTTGAAATTTCAAGTGGTATTCAGAAAGGTGTTCCTTTATCACCCTCTCTCTTCATCATTATGGCCAAAGCCTCTAGGAGAGCTTTATCCGATGCCTACCAAAAATAGACAATTTTGAGTATTACTGTTGCCAAAAATATGCCTAATATTACGATTCTTCTTGGCAAGAGTACTATTACAGAAGCTTCAGGATTCAAATCTATCATAAAATTGTATATGATGGCCTCCATAAAAAAAGTAAATGAGGCCAAATCTAAGATTTTCTTTATGAACATGAAAAAAGAAACTGAAGACAATATTTGCAAGTTCATGGGTTATAGAAAAGGACAATTCCCATGTAAATACTTGGGAATTATGCTAGAGAAAGGCTTTAAATCCTACAAGGTGTGGCACAACACTTTTGAGAAAATGGATGCCAGGATCGGGGGATGGAAAGATAAATTATTCTCTAAGGTAGGAAAGGTAACTAAAATCAGTTATGTTCTTTCTCCCATTCCCATATATCCCCTTTCCTACCTCCCTCTTTCGAAGAGTCATTGTCTTAAATTTGAAGGTAAACTTAGGAATTTTCTCTGGAAGGACTATAAAAAGACAAAAAACTAGTACTAATCAAATGGGAAAATGTTTGCAAACCTAAGGAAATGGGAGGACTTGGTATCAAGAATCTAGAATGGAAAAATGAAGCCTTGAGAGCAAAATTGATTTGGCATCTGTACAAAGAAAGAGGTCAAAAATGGGCAAAGATTCTATATAGCAAATATCTCAATGCAGATGATCCTATTTCAATTTTCCAAATGATCAATCCTTCCAGGGGTTCTAAAAGTTGGAACTTTATGATGAAATGTTGTGATCTTTTAAGAAAATTTCTTTCGATGTTGGCATAGGAGATGAGACCTTATTTTGGGAAGATTCTTGGGATGGCCACCCTCCTTTGGTTTCCAAACCCTTCCCAAAGAATTTAAAGGACATGTTAATTTCTCGCTGGGGGAATAAAATTAATAACTATAAAACAAAAATCATGATGAATGGTGTTGCTAAATGGGTTTAGAAATCGGTCGAAGGTTTGGGAGTAGATCCTACAAAAATAGAAGCTTATGTGAAGGTTATGTCTGATAGGGTAGTCAAGCTGTTGGAGAAGAAAGATGAACTTATATGGGCTCCAGCTAATGATGGAAATTATAGAGTGAAAGATGGTTACAAAGCTTTACTATATTCTCAAAGTTGGGACATAGTTGATATCCCACTCAAGCTCTGCCGCGATGTAGCTTATCTTCCTAAGGGTCATTTCTTCCTATGGCTAGCTTTTCAAAAGAGGATTCTAACTATTGATAGGCTTGGAAAATTTGTGGTTCAAGGTCCTTCCAGATGTGTGTTATGCAAACAAAACTATGAAGACCTGAACCACTTACTATATAGATGTCCAATTTCGCAAAAAATGTTGGGAATGGCTTCGATTTAAGTTGGGATGGTACACATCATTTCCACAATCTTTTCAGGACCTCCTGATAGGTTGGCCTCTAATTTGGTTAAGGGCATTTATAGTAAACTTTGGAATATTTTTCCATCAATCTTGTCTTGGGAGATTTGGAAGGAGAGGAATAGGTGCATTTTTTGAGACTCTAAACTAAAGATTGAGGAGTTAATCCTAAAAATTGAGGCTAGTATCATGGAATTAACTAATTCCCATCTTAGAAAATGTATGAAAGAAGAAGAACCCTTCTCTATCTGCGATGGTATCATGAAAAAGAATTGGGCCAATCCAATAAACCCCCCTCTTGTATATTTAAAAAGAAAAGAAAAGTAGAAAGAGATAAATGTAAATGGTCCCCCCTTCAAAGGGTTGGTTCAAACTCAATTTTGATGGGGCCACCCAAAGCAATCTAGGCATAGTAGGAATTGGATGTATCATTAACAATGATTTTGGTCAATGGATAGAAAAAATGTATATGGCCATCAGGCCCACCTCCAACAATATGGCTGAATTAGAAGCACTGGAAATGGGGTTGCATTTATGTATTGAGGTTGGGGTGACTAAAGTTGTTATTGAAGGTGATTCTCTTATTATCTTGAATGCAATTAGGAAATTCTCCACCCCTAACTGGATCCTCAATTCTAGACTTGGTGAAGTCCTTGATCTTCTAGATAGTTTTGAAGATTGTCAAATTCGTCACATTTATCATAAAGATAATCAAAAAGTGGATCATCTTGCAAATAAAGGTGCTGATGGTGTTAATATACACCTTGTGAATGATTTGATTTTGCCCAAAGATATACCACATTAATAGTGGTTGTTTGTTCTCTCTGCTGAGTATTTTGTCCCTTTTATCTATATTATAGATTATAGCTTTTTATATTTACTCAAAATCTTTTATTAGAGTTTGAGGTTAATAGTGAAGGTGTATGATTGATTTCAATTAAGGTATGACTATGTTCCACTTTAAGCTCCAAAGAGCTAGGGCTCTATGTTTGATGATTTGTTCTCAATTCAACCAAATCATGATGGGTCTCTAGCTGGATGCTTGTCATCTATTGTTCTTTCATTTTCCTCGTACATTGGTCTGATGGTGTCATCATCATTAAGTGGCACGTTAGTTACCTTCTAGATCATTCCAATGTTTTGTTTTTTATGGTGTTTTCCTATTCTGAGTTTTTGTCTTTTCCACTTTGTAGCAATGGAAACCACCATTTTAGTGTTCAATTCCAAAGAATCTCACATAATGGCCTTTTGAGGCAAAGTAAAGCCAAAATGTTGGAACAAAATTCTAAATTCTTTGGATGATATGTCGAGGATTGCAGTGGGTAGGGTGATTGGAGCAGGACCTTTTGACTATAAGTATTCTTGATAGACAAATAATAGCACCATCGGATCCTTCATTGGCTGTCTAGCGAGAGCAAAGGTGGATCATGATATAATCATTCAACTTTGCTGTGACATTTTCTAGCCAACATGGAGAAAGGGCCTTGAGCATGCGATCAAGAGCATTGATAACAAGTTGCATATTTCACTTCGTGAAAAGTATATGGCTTTCCCACCAAGTTCCCCTGAGTTGGACATGGC
Source organism: Cupressus sempervirens (assembly GCA_028749045.1). Lineage (NCBI taxonomy): Eukaryota > Viridiplantae > Streptophyta > Pinopsida > Cupressales > Cupressaceae > Cupressus > Cupressus sempervirens. The sequence continues at coordinate 95,656,034 of CM053785.1, forward strand.
TTATTGTCGACTTTCCTTGATTATTCATGAGAGCCTCACATTCTACATACAGTGGCCAAAAAAGGAGGCAAGTATCCAATTTCTTTTACACTGGAGGGATATAGTGGTAGAAGTTAATAGGGTTTGGCTCACAGAATATCTCACTATTTTTCATGCATATATCCATCTGGGAGTATCATTTGAAAATCTGGATGTCCTGATCTTTTGTACTCCCAACATAGAAAAGACTAGTAGATTTAAGACCGAGTTTGAAGTTGCCCCCCAATTTTTAGGTTGAAAACACTAATGACATCTTTGAGGTTGTCATGGTTTTCCCAAGTAGGGTTTATGGAAGTTGGATTGGCTCTCTTGTCAATCATTTTTGTTTTATAGGTAGGTACTCTATTTTTTGGGATCTGTAAATGTTGACTTGGGTTCTTTTTAGGCTCACTTAGTGATCTTAGCACTCTATATTAAGTATCAAGACTTCTTAGGATTCTACCAGTATTAAGTTCTTTTATGTAAATGGACATATAGCATTAATATATATAGTGGTTTATCTATTATTGAGGGTTCTGGTCTTGTTTGTTTGATAAATCAAATCCAAAATTTTAATAGAATCCTTGTTCTTTTGTTTTGTGTTTTAGCCATTGATTCATAGTTAAGAAGCTTGATTGCTGATAATTTATTAATTATTGGTTGGCTCATTTATTCAATATTTTTGAATCCCTTTGGTTTTAGATCTACTTCAATAAGATTAATTTCATAGTTTGATTATGGGTTTATGTGGATTCTTGATTATCTTTCACCATAATCTCCCAGATTAATAAAGAGTGTTGTTTGAAATCAATTTGGTTATTTTCATCACACTTATAGCTATCTGGTAATTGGATTTTTAAAGATGGTTGGAATATATAATTCTCCCTCAACATGTTAAGGTTATATCTTTGCTATGCTGATTTTCCTTTATATTGGATGTTATTCATCGGTGAGTTAATCTGGAGCATGTTTCCTTTTGTTGATTTAGTGGTAATGTAATGATCTACAATTCATGAAAGCATGTCCAAATATAGCTTTCCCACTATTAATTGGTTTTAACTCATATATATATATATATATATATATATATATATATATATATAATCTTTCATGTTGAGGTATTATCTATTCTATTTAGATTATTTGCTTATGGTCTTTTCTGTTATCGACTCAAAATTTGTCATTTTATTTTATTAAAGAGACTGTAGATTTCAAGTTGGTTTTTCATTTGTTTCAAATGGTTTTGATCCTGCAACTGGAGGTTGACTTCACCTAATTTTAGAGGATATCGTCATTTTTAGTGCATTAGTTAGAGTTAATAATAGATGGTGGGCTATGTTCTAAGGTTCTTGTTCATTAATCTTCTTAGGCTATTATGGTCGAAAGTAATGTAAGGATTTAGCATAGATAGAGTATGAATCTTTTTCCATATGTTTTCTTTATCTATTTTTTGTTTATGCTTAATCGATCCTAGAGTGTGGGTAGATAAATTATGTGGTTTATTTGTTGGTTGGTACTGTACTCATAGTTCCATACTTAATGTGATTAGAATTTCTTAGGTGTTCTAGTTATTTATTTTTGTAGATGCTATCTCTATGGTCTTCAATTTTTGATAATTTTGTTTGCTTTAAGTATAGTTAGGCTTTTATATTATTGATAAATATAGATTTCCAAGGATAGGGAATCTTTTTCCCGTGGAAAGCTAGAATGATAGATATACTTTAATTTAGTTTAGTTTGATTGCTAATGTGTTAACTGACTGGCTCAATTATGTTAGAGTAAATAATTAATTATTTATTAATTATTTATTCTATTTACTTAAGCTTACCTAGGTTAATGCATTTATTTAATATTTAGTATTTAATAGTTGTAGTGGTTAGTTGTTGACAACATGAGAGTTTGTTCCCTTCTAGCATGTTCCACCTTTTGTGGATGCTTGGTTGTCAACTTTATTTCCTACCACTTTCTAGCTTGTTTTACAAGCTTCCATGAGGCCTTTATATTTGGTCTCTCTCTCATTGTAAATTCATCCATTCACATAGCAATTTCATTTTCCTATTGTGAAATATTTTCTCTTGCATTGTTTGCTTCAAGCTCTTGCTCTTTTGATTTCTCTTCAGCAAACTATTTGCACGTAGGTGATCTTGGCGACTGAGGATTTGGATTTCATCAACTCCTACATGGTATCAGAGCCTCCCTGCTACTCCTTTTTTGAGGGATTTTTTTGAAGCCACAATTTGGAGACACAAACCCTAGTTTGTTTGTGATTTTTTCTTCAATCAGGAGGAAGAGCATTTTTTTCAGTATTTGGAGAAAAAGGAGAAAGAGAGTTTGGCATAACAGATTTGATATTTTTTCAGCTTTTTCTTTATTTTTTGGAGGTGTGATGGCGGCGATTCAGAAAAAATAACTACAACGGTGATTTTCAAACAGTGATATCTCCCTCATATAGACTCATTTTTTTGAGCAATTTTTTTTGTTTTGGGGTAGGATTTCATGATCTACACATTGGTGTAGGTGGTTTGAGATCTCTGTTCTTGAATTTTTTTGCAACTCACAATTCTCAATTTTTGCCACTTTAAATGCTTAGTACGGGCTCATCTGGACACATAATCAGGGTCTATTTTTTTTTAAAGTGTATATGTTTTTGTCTACTTTCCATATCTGCAATTAGATTATAGGTTCTATGGACATAAATATTACTTTTAAAAATAGGCCCTAAATTGGCTATTATAATCGCACTAAGTAAAGAGTGTCCAATTTACATATTGTGGGTGGGGGGGGAGCATTTTCTTTTCTATAATTTACTTTAGAAAAGACCCTTCTACTTCTATCTTCTTCTTTCTTTCAATGGTGGATCCATCTGTGACCTACCTCACACCACACAATTATCACACCTGGAAGGCACAAATGACACGACTTCTCATGTTGAGGGGCTTATGGTCATGTTTGGATGAGAATCAACCTATTCTTACACAAGCTTTTGAGGTTCTTTAGCATAGGAACAAAATGAATGAGGCCATGGGATTGATTGCACTGAACATTTTAGACAATCTACTATTTCACTTGGATGGTTTGACTACTCCACGAGCTTATTGGCTCAAATTCCAAACTTTGTTTGGCCAAGTAAATGAGTTTCGGGCACTTCAACTAGATGTAGAGTTGATTTATTTGACACCTAACAATTTTCCCACCATTGAGGACTTCTTGATGAAATTCAAATCTCTACATACACTTTTTTAGGGATGTGAAAAAACAAAGATAGATGATGAGTGTATCTTTTTTATACTCTCAAAGTTGAGGGGACCGTATCAAATCTTCTCTTCCACTTTCTACTCCACTATGGATGCCTTGGGTGATAGACACAGGATGCCTTCATTTGATATATTTTGTGATTGGTTAACTCGTGAACAGTCCAAGATTACTCAAATGGATTCACTTTCAGGTTCACAGTCACAGGCATTGCTTGCCAAAGATATACAAGAGCAGAAGTCAAAGCAGATATTAGATCCCTCTTCTACTAGTTCATCATATTCTAAAAAGAAGGAGAAAAAGAAGACCGAGACTCCTACCTATTCCTACTGTGGGAAACGATCTCATGATGAGGCACATTGTTTTCAGAAGAGATTTGATGGCGATGAAATACAAATTGCAAATTTGCAAGCTCTTCTTTAGAAGAACACCATTTCTTCTCCCTCCTCTGCTACCTCACAGGGGTCTACCTTTCAGTCTTCTTCCACATTTTTGTCATCTACATCAAATTTTGGAAAGGGTCATGCATTATAGGCTACCATTACATCTCCTTCACAGGTTCCTTGGATATTGGATTCAGGTGCTTATCACCATATGACATCTTCTCAAGGTGTCTTCTCTACTCTTGAGGCTTCTCCTATTCCTCATACTCTCATGGGGAATAAAACTGCACTACCAATTTGTGGGAAAGGTTTAGTTCACATCTAAGATGGTATATTCAATGATGTATTTTATGTTCCATCTTTTTTTGCCAACCTTCTCTCAATTTCTCTGATTACACGCAATGGATCAGGGAAGACAGTTGAGTTCACTACTGATTCAGTCTTCATTCAAGATCATGCTATAGGGGCAGTTGATCCTTCCACTCATCTCTACACCTTCTCACACTTTGGTCCACCATCTCCATTGTTGGAGCACAACTCTTCTCTTTCATAGAAGCATCATGTGGTGCTGTTAGGATACTTGAACCTTTATATTGTTCTTGAGATCCCTATTTTGGATGCTACACCACATCCAGTTGAGGGCTTTTCTCCTCTGCAAGATTCTTCTTCTGCTCAACCTAATCCTCCAATTTCACTCATTGAGACTCCAAGCACACTTGTTGCGGATACTATAGTGGACATTCATGACAGTGTCATCAAACCTGCCTTGGAGATTCTATTTCAGGATCCTCATCCTTTTTCTTTTGGGCATCAGCTAGGCCTTCCAGTTTCCCCTCTCATTTAGGGGTTTCCTTGTTATGTGCCTTTGTTCCTTCCACATTGGAGTTTCATTGGTTCAATAATTTCTACAGGAGCTCCATCATTCTGGGGGGGCTTTGGTGTCTATTCTCATGGGGGGGGGGGGTTGTACTTATGGTTTTGAGAGAGTCTCTTGAAACATTTCTAGTGGAAGTTGTCCTTGGGGGGTCTTGTTGAGGCCTTCCTTCCTTCCTTTATTTTTCAGCATGTTTTTACTTACCTCTTTTTTGGGGAGGGTTTTTCCCACGTGATTTTATCTCTTTTCTCATTTATAGAGGTTGCATCTTCTTGCATTGCACATGGGTACCTAACATGGCCTTGTTGCCAAGACCCATTTTGCATTTCATCTTAGTTTTGGGAGCTTAAGGCATTCCCCTAAGTTGCACTTAAGGGGGGTTGTTAGAGTAAATAATTAATTAATTATGTATTATTTATTCTATTTACTTAAGATTACTTAGGTTAATGCATTTATTTAATATTTAGTATTTAATAGTTGTAGTGGTTAGTTGTTGAGAACATGGGAGTTTGTTCCCTTCTAGCATGTTTCACCTTTTGTGGATGCTTGGTTGTCAACCTTATCTTCTACCACTTTTTAGCTTGTTCTACAAGCTTCCATGAGGCCTTTATATTTGGTCTCTCTCTCATTGTAAATTCATCCATTCACATAGCAATTTCATTTTTCTATTATGAAATATTTTCTCTTGCATTGTTTGCTTCAAGCTCTTGCTCTTTCGGTTTCTCTTCAGCAAGCTATTTGCATGTAGGTGATCTTGGCGACTACAGAGTTGGATTTCATCAACTCCTACAAATTAGAAGAAGGATTGTTTGATGCAAAAGGATTACTTGTACAAGGGAAGTGTTCATTCCTAAATCCGACAGAGATCAACTTATTTTTATACAATATAGATTTGATGTAAATTTACAAAGGGCTTCATTCCCTCATATATTGTAATTTTAAACTATATACATTTGATACAATCAATGGGGTATGCCCCTTTCAAAATGTAATAAATATAGGACATCTGTCCCATGCTAGACTCAAGGTTTTCTTCTTCGTTCTTTCCTACCAGTGCCTATTTGAATGGAGTAAAGCTATTGCAATCCTTTTTAAGTTTAATACATTAATCAAGGCCTTGGCCATTCACTGATTTAAAAAAATATTTAAAATAGGGGTAATTGCATAATTACTTACAATATAAGAATGGGTTACTAGTAGGGGTAAATGATGAATCATATCTATTTGGAACATATATTAAATTGAAAATTGAAACCTTATTGTTTAGCTCAACTCTGTATTTTCAAATCAAACCAAACTATGAGACTATGATGTTTTCTATGTATTGTCTATACTTTGGAGTTTTGGGGGTTGATTTAGCTTTGACCAATCCTAGGTTGTTAGTAGAGGCTTGGGAGTTATGTGATTGTGATGTTATGATGTTTGATCTCAATCTTTTATACTCAACCATGGTAATGTGTCTGGTATGCTCTATGAGATGTTTTGGTGCATTGTTTGTTATTGCCTTCTAGTGTTCTCTTATGAAATTGAGGTGAAATATATGACATTCTTGACTTAACATTTTTTGAGTCCTCGATCAGTTATATTTGGGTTTCTTTTCAATCACTTTGATAGGAATGAAGTGTTTACTTTGTTTTTGATGATGTCATGTTGTGACATGTTTGACTTAACCATTATGAATCTTTGATCAATATTATCATGGGAGTATTTTCAGTTGCTTGTAGAGAACTGATGTGATTATTGTGAATTATCTTTTAATACTTTCTAGTGACTTGTATAGGACTGAGGTGATTTTACTATTATTCTTTGATTTATGATTTCATGAGTTTAGGATAGGTAATATACATGTAATGTTGGGAAGTGGCTTGCAATGGGAGTTGGGGCCCTAAGTGGTTCCTAGGGTAACCCATTGTAAGTTGTTTAATAGGTGAAAAAATTGCACTAAATGGGAATAAAATGAACCTAATAAGAGTCTTTATATGTTCTCACCCATGCATTGAGTGCTAGTACAGACTAGGATGGGAGTGGAGAGAACATTTGGTTGTGACCTTGCTTTCCATAGTATGCCTTGTTAGTATGAGAGGAGACATTCATATTGGATCAAGAATGAATGTTGGATCAATATGGTTTTTAATTTATTATTAAACCATAATCATATTGCTCTAAGTGATAGAAAGTAGTGTGTTTGTGGTTATTATAGCACCTTGATATCTCAGATATTATTGTTGTAGTGTAGTGCTTGCCCCTAGGTTGCATTTATCTTATCATTGCCAAACTCTTTAGGTCAATTATGTATTGATAATTAGTGACATTATTTTGAGATTGTCAGATATTGGATTTACATTTAGTTTATTACATGATGAGATTACTTGGTACTTTATATTTCATGTATCATGATGATTATTCAATGATTTCAGTTATTGATGATGATTAGTTAAATGATTTATTATCATATGTATTTTATTATGGATACTTACCCCATACTTGCATGTGTATGGTGTGCATGTTTGTTTATTTTATGCATGGCATTTCTAATATGGTTAAGGAAGGGAGTTGTAGTCACCTGCTAGTCGGGATCTACACGATGCACTACTTTCTACCATTGCTTGTTTAGCTTAGTATATATTATTCTTGTACATGTATGAATTTTATGCAGGTTGCAAGTATCGAGTATTGACTTTTTTGAATTGCCAGGATGAGCGTACCCTATTGCATTATCTCAATGGTAACAAAGGGGAGATAAATTCTCAAGTCCAAATCCAAACCCTTTAAGCCAATTGTCCTAATAGAAAATTAGGACAAGTATCTAAGTTGAGTACCCTCCAAATGCATCAAATGACATTAATTCATGATTATAACACCTTACCTAGATTTTGTATGTGTTTTGCTATGATGGGTTTTTGTATTTTACTTTATGAGTCTTTGGTGTATTTTCTATTAATTAAGTCTAATTAAAAAGATTTAATTAATGATTTAATTTAATGGAAAATTATTATGATATTTTAATATTTTTTTTATTTTATTAATTGAAAAATTAATTAAATTTGAAGAATTAAATTTGAAGATAAAAGTTATAAATTTAAATTTGGAAGGTGATAATATTTATTTAATTTAAAAATAATATATTTAGAGTTCATTTTAAATAAATGCTAAATAAGATTATTATTTAAGTTAATAAATATTTTATTAATTAAGTTTCAAAAATAAATTTAAAAGTGGAAAAGATATTAAAATTATTAAAAGATTCTAGATCGCATGATGCGTGCATGTAATTAAAATATATTAAGATAAAACAAGTGGATTTAATAAAGTGAGTGAATGAGATTTAAAATTAATAAATTAATTTAAAAAGAGTAAAGTGAATATTAAATAAAAAAATTTAATTAATTAAGTAATGTGCATTATTTTAATACTTATTAACATAGGAGTATGCAAACTCTTGTGAGTTTTCATGTTGACAACATAGGAGTTTGCACTCTAATTATGCACATGTTGTCTACACTTAGGAGTTAGCACATTATTTTAGCACATGGTGTCGACAACATTCTAAACACCTCATAATGTTTATCTTCTTATCATGGAAGATATGTGCTTAGTTGTCATGTTTATCTCTAAGTTATTTCTTGACACATTTTAGATGCATCTTATAGGCCTTTATATACAAGCTCTCCTAGTGTGTATGGACATCCTCATATGCTTCTACAAGAACTCCTAGTCACTTGGGGGGGTGGGGATTTTGGTTCTTGGAGGAATTGTGAATGTTAGAGAAGGAAGGAATTTTTTGAAAGGAGAAGGTTCTAAGAGGAGGAGCTTCTCTACAATTTTTTGAAGTGTAGCAAATTAACATCAGTGTCAAGGTAGGCACTCATGATTATTTCGCATATTTTATTACGCGCTTTCTCTTTCTGTCTTCATCATGTTTGTTATGTGTGTTTGAATAATTCTCTATGAATGAATCTTCAATTTTATAATTTAAAATTTAGGCATGCATATTGTTTCATCCAGTTCTAGGAATTAAAATATTATTGCAATCTTCCCTTAGTAGAATCAAGATTTGGAAATTGATTTGGGTTTGGGTTTGAATTAAAATAGAATCTTATTATTATGCATTAGTTTTATATGACTTATTAAATTTAATTAAGATTAGTTAATAGTAGAAGTGTAATTAATTATTAGTCAATTTAAGTAAATGGATTTTTAAATAAGGAAAAATTAAAAGAAAATAGATATTAATAAGTGTTTAGTGGAATTAAATAATTGAATTATTAATGAGATTGTGTTTACTTAAAATTAGTGAAGATTATTTTAAATAATGATTGTCCTTGAAGTGTTTTAAAGAAATTGTAAACTAATTCTTTGAAAGTTGATAAGTATTATTCTTATGATTCGAATAATGGGAGATGCTCTTGGAATTAAGGGAGTTTCATTTAATTATTAGTAACATTGATTTTAGTAAAATAATGCAATGATTTTATTAAAAGTCAATGTGAATTAGTTTAATGATTATTTTAGAAAATTGTTTTAAAATAATAGAGGGATAATTCTATGTTTTATTCAAAAAGATAAATGGGTTGACTTGGAGATTAAAAAAAGAATCTTATACACTTGAAGTACACTTGAAATGAAAACTGAAACCTCATATTTGGCTTAACCATGTGATTGCAAAAAAAAACTAAAATATGTATTTGTATCTTGTTCTTTATGCTATCCATGTTTGGGGTTTGGGTGGTCCTAGAGTGTTGACTAGTTAGAACCTCTACCAGAGGCTTGGGAGTTATGCAAATGTGATGGCATGTTGATGTTATTTGATTTCGATCTTTTTTAAAACCTAACCATGGTAACGTGATGGTATGCTCTATGAGATGTTTGTATTTACTAATTATTATTGCTTTCTAGTCTTCTTGCGTGAAGCTAAGGTGTATGTATTTGTGACATGTTTGACTTGACCATTTTGGAGTCTTCAATTAGTTTTATTTTGAGATACTTTCTAGTTGCTCATTGAGAACCGATGGATATTATGATTATCATTGGATGCTTTTCAGTTGTTCATAGAGATATGATGTGATTATTTTGATTATCTTTATGATGTTATCCAATCACTTGTATAGCACTAAAGTGATTTTTTGATTTGTGATTTCATGAGCCTAGGATAGGTTATCTACTTGTAGTGTCAGGAAGTTGCTTGCAATGGGGTAAGTGGCTTCCAGGGTAACTCATTGTAAGTTATTTAATAAGTGAAAACATTTACACTAAATGGGGATTGAAATGAACCTAATAAGATAATTTTACGTTCTCACCCATGCCTCGAGTGCTAGTACAGACTAGGATGGAAGTAGAGAGAACGCTTGGTTGCGACCTTGCATTTCATAGTATGCCTCATCAATATAAGAGGATACTAGTGGCAACATACAAATCACTAAGGGGTAGAGGTCTATTGAAAGACTACCAGAGTAACTCTGGCATGATTCGTGCGATTATACTTTCCCAATTACATAGTAGGTTTCCTACATGTCATTGTTGTGCCTCTTAGTGTAGATGTCAATCTGTGGGTTGGAACCCTTGTGTTAGAATACTTTTAGGATTCTTGAATTTAGAGATTATTTGTGTTATGTGATTTGATATCCTACTTGGGACTTGAGACTATCTCCTTAGTGTGGTGGGAGTGGGCCATTTAGGTTCCATACGATCAGGTGGTAGTGCTTTTTCACTCTTACCATTTGAGATCCATCCATAGTCACCATGGCTGGAGCATTCTTTGTTGGTATTTACTTTCATTATGTTCTTAGATCTTATGATGGATGTTATTTACTAGTATGTTTCTTTATATTGATGATTAGCATGTGATAGATGATGTTATCTATTTTGTAGGATCATCTTATGCTTTATTCTTGCATGTTAGATTTCTTTCTGCATAAGTTGTAGTATGTTTTAGGAGTGACATTCTTACTATTATAATACTAATTATCTCTTCGGTGACTTTGGATGTTACATGTGGAGGGATGGTTAGGGCCCACAGTGGTCTAATGATGCTATTGACAATTGGAAGGAACTATGCACTTAGTTAGTTGTGTTTTATGATAGATGGGTATCTTTTACGATGGTTGTTATATCTTTATTGATGGATGGATGTATCATGTATGTTAATAGTTTCATTTATATTATTGTTTTTGTATCATGGTTGATGAGGATGATGTATCTTTATTATATGTATATTCTTTTAAGCCTTTCATATCCTGTGACATGTACAGTGGATGATTGAGCATCCCACATGTAATTGCCAAGAGGCATTCGAAACAAATGTGTAATAGGGACATTGGACTTTCTATTTATTCTTTCATGTGGATGTGGTAGCTGTTAGACATAGTAATAGTTAGATTAAATGTGACTCAACATCATGGGATCCTTAAGGAATGTAACCTATTATGTATGCTTATAATTCATTGTATGTTATTGCTTCCTCTACTATGTGTTTGATGTGAATAATTTATCTTTCATGTTTAGAATTTTTTTTTTTTTTGAAAAATTTAGTAAAACTTTAGGTTAATTCTTTTGGATCCCTTGGTGGGGCGTTACATATGGTATCATAGCCCGAGTTTCAACATTGGGAGCGCTAGGTGTATTTGAATGCCACTAGTCTTAACTAGTTGAACAAAATGAAAACTTTGAACTATCATGTGTATCTCTTTCAAATTGAAACTTGAAACTAGTTGAACTGAAATAGAACTTAAACTGTTACTTACATATTTTTCATACTTCAACACATAGGTTTCAAACCTAAAATTATACTAAAAATCTAAACGTGGGAAAAATTAAAAATTGAAACTTATTCTATTTTCAAAACAATAATCTTCCATCTATGCTTTAAGGTGGTATGCCTTTGATCATCTTTGCAAGCATTATGTTGATCCTTTGTTTGGAGTGTTTAGGAAATCTATTTCAGCATTTGTTAAAAGAATGAATGTTGGATCAATGTGGTTTTCGGTTTACTATTATACTAGAATCATATTGCTCTAAGTGTTTTGTAGTGTCCTCAGTGGAATCATATCCTCCAAAAGGGGGAAAGGGTTCAGTAGGACTTGCACAGTGATTTCTTCAGTATTTTCATTTGTGTAGGCTTCCAAGAGTAAACCTAACTCTAGGGGGGGTGGATGTAGTGCTTGCCTCTAGGTCACATTTTTATTATCATTGCTGAACTCTTTTAGGTGAATTGTATATTGTTGATTAGTGACATTATTTTTAGATTATCAGATATTGTTTTTACATTTAGTTTATTACATGATGAGATTACTTGGTACTTTATATTTCATGTATGCATGATGATTATTCAATGATTTTAGTTATTGATGATGATTAGTTAAATAACTTATTATCATATGTGTTTTCTTATGGATACTTACCCCATACTTGCATGTGTATGGTGTGCATGCATGTTTTCTTTATGTATGGCATTTCTGATGTGGTTAAGGGAGTTGTAGTCACTTGCTAGTCGGGATCTACATGATGCACCACTTCCTTCCATTGCCTATTTATCTTAGTATATATTGTGCTTGTACATGCGTAGATTTTATGTAGGTTGCAGGTACCAGGTATCAACTTCTTTGAATTGCTAGGATTAGCGTACCCTATTGCATTATCTCAATGGTAAGAGAGGGGAGATAAATTCTCAAGTCCAAATCCCAACCCTTTAACCCATTTGTCCTAATTGAAAATTAGGACAAGTATCTGAGTTAAGTACCCTTTGAATGCATCAAATGATGTTAACTCATGATTATAACCCCTTAGTTTGATTTTGTATGTATTTTTCTATGATGGGTTTTGGTATTTTACTTTATGAGTCTTTGGTGTATTTTCTATTAATTAAGTCTAATTAAAAAGATTTAATCAATGATTTAATTTTATGAAAAATTATTACGATATTTTAATATTTTATTTTCTTTAATTAATTGGAAAATTAATTAAATAAGAAGAATTAAATTTGAAGATAAAAGTTATAAATTTAAAATTGGAACGTGATAATATTCATTTAATTTAATAATAATATATTTAGAGTTCATTTTTAAATAAATGCTAAATAATATTATTATTTAAGTTAATAAATATTTTATTAATTAAGTTTCAAAAATAAATTTAAAAGTGAAAAAGATATTAAAATTATTAAAAGATTCTAGATCGCATGATGCGTGCATGTAATTAAAATATATTAAGATAAAACAAGTGGATTTAATAAAGTGAGTGCATAAGATTTAAAATTAATAAATTAATTTAAAAAGAGTAAAGTGAACATTAAATAAGGAATTTAATTAATTAAGTAATGTGCATTATTTTAATACTTATTCACCTAGGAGTACGCAAACTCTTGTGAGTTGTCATGTTGACAACATAGGAGTTTGCACTCTAATTATGGATGTGTTGTCTACACTTAGGAGTTAGCACATTATTTGAGCACATGGTGTCTACAACATTCTAGACACCTTATCATGTTTATCTTCTTATCATGGAAGATATGTGCTTAGTTGTCATGCTTACCTCTTAGTTCTTTCTAGACACATTCTAGATGCATTTTAGAGGCCTTTATATACAAACTCTCCTAGTGTGTATGGACATCCTCATATGCTTCTACAAGACCTCCTAGTCACTTGGGGGGAGGTTCGGTTCTTGAAGGATTTGTGAATGTTGGAGAAGGAAGAAATTTTCGAAAAGGAGAAGGTTCTAAGAGGAGGAGCTTCTCTACAATTTACTAAAGCATAGCGAATTAGTATCAGTGTCTAGGTAGGCAGTTGTGATTATTTTGCATATTTTATTACTCTCTTTCTCTTCCTATCTTCATCGTGTCTATTATGTATTTTTGAATAAATCTCTGTGAATGAATCTTCAATTTTGTAATTTGGAATTCGGGCATGCATATTGTTTCATCCAGTTATGGGAATTAAAATATTATTGCAATCTTTCCATAGTAGAATCAAGATTTGAAAATTGATTTAAGTTTGAGTTTGAATTAAAATAGAATCTTATTATTATGCATTAGTTTTATATGATTTATTAAATTTAATTAACATTAGTTAATAGAAGAAGTGTAATTAATTATTAGTCAATTTAAGTAAATGGATTTTTAAATGAGGGTAAATTAAAAGCAAAGAGATATTAATAAGTGTTTAGTAGAATTAAATAATTGAATTATTAATGATATTGGTTTTACTTTAAATCAGTGAAGATTATTTTAGATAAATGATTGTCCTTGAAGTGTTTTAAGAAAATTGTAAACTAATTATTTGAAAGTTGATAAGTATTATCCTTATGATTTGAATAATGGGAGATGCTCTTTGAATTAAGGGAGTTTCATTTAATTATTAGTAACATTGATTTTAGTCAAATAATGCAATGATTTTATTAAAAATCAATGGAAATTAGTTTAATGATTATTTTAGAAAATTGTTTTAAAATAATGGAGGGATAATTCTATGTTTTATTAGAAAAGATAAATGGGTTGACTTGGAGATTAAATGAAGAATCTTATACACTTGAAGTATACTTGAAACGAAAATTGAAACTTCATATTTGGCTTAACCATGTGATTGCAAAATCAAACTAAAATATGTGTTTGTATCTTGTTCTTTATGCTATCCATGTTTGGGGTTTGGGTGGTCCTAGAGTGTTGACTAGTTAGGACATCTACCAGAGTCTTGTGAGTTATGCAAATGTGATGGCATGTTGATGTTATTTGATCTCATTCTTTTTTAAAATCCAACCATGGTAATCTGATGGTATGCTCTATCAGATGTTTGTATTTACTGATTGTTATTGCTTTCCAATCTTCTTGTGTGAAGTTGAGGTCTATGTATTTGAGATAGTTGACTTAACCATCTTTGAGTCACCGATTAGTTATACTTGGATTACTTTTCAGTCACCTTGATGGGACTGAAGTGTTTGTTTTTATCTTGATGATGTCATGTTGTGACATGTTTGACTTGACTATTTTGGGGTCTTCAATCAATTTTACTTTGAGATACTTTTCGGTTGCTCATTGAGAACTGATAGATATTATGATTATCATTGGATACTTTTTAGTTGCTCGACGAGATCTGATGTGATTATTTTGATTATCCTTATGATGTCATCTAGTCACTTGTATAGGACTGAGGTGATTTTTTGATTTGTGATTTCATGAGCCTAGGGTAGGTTATCTACTTGTAGTGTCAAGAAGTGGTTTGCAATGGGGGTCGGGGCCCTAAGTGGCTACCAGGGTAAGTCATTGTAAGTTATTTAATAAGTGAAAATATTTACACTAAATGGAGATTAAAATGAACCTAATAAGATAATTGTATGTTCTCGCTCATGCCTCAAGTGTTAGTATAGACAAGTATGAGAGCAGAGAGAATGCTTGGTTGCGACCTTGCATTCTGTAGTATGTCTCATCAGTACGAGAGGATACTAGTGGCTACATAGAGATCACTAGGAGGCTAGTGTCTATTGAGAGACTACCAGGATAATTCTAGCATGATTCATGCGATGACACTTTTTCACTTACTTAGTAAGTTTCCTACATGTCATTGTTGTGCCTCTAGGTGTAGATGTAAATCTGTGTTGGAAACCTTGTGTTAGAATACTTTTAAGATTCTTAGACTTAGAGAGTATTTATGTTATGTGATTTCATATCCTGCTTGGGACTTGAGACTCTCCCCTCAATGCGGTTGGAGTGGGCCATTTAGGTTCCACGTGGTCGGGTGGTATTGCTTTTTCACTCTTACCATTTGAGATCCATCCATAGTCACCATGGCTGGAGTATTCTTTGTTAGTATTTACCTTCATTATATTCTTAGATCTTATGATGGATTTTATTTACTGGTATGTTTCTTTATATTGATGATTACCTTGTGATAGATGATGTTATCTATTTTGTAGGATCATCTTATGCTTTATTCTTGCATGTTAGATTTCTTTTTGCATAAGTTGTAGTATGTTTTAGGAGTGACATTGCTACTATGATAATACCAATGATCTCTTTAGTCACTTGGGATGGCTAGGGCCCACAATGGTCTAATGATGCTATTGATGGTTGGGAGGAACTGTGCACTTAGTTAGTTGTGTTTTATGATGGATCGTTATCTTTTACAATAGTTGTTACATCTTTATTGATGGATGGATGTATCATGTATGTTAATAGTTTCATTTACCTTATTTTAATTGTACCATGGTCAATGAGGATGATGTATCTTTATTAGATGTATATTCTTTTAAGCCTTTTATACCCTGTGACATGTACAGTGGATGATTGAGCATCCCGCATGTATTTGCCAAGAGGCATTCAAAAAAAATGTGTAATATGGAAATTGGACTTTCTATTTATTCTTTCATGTGGATGTCATAGTTGTTAGACTTAGTATTAATTAGATTAAATGTGAGTTAACATCTTGAGATCTTTAAGGAATGTAACTTATTATGTATGCTTACAGTTGATTGTATGTTATTTCTTCCTCTACTATGTGTTTGATGTGAATGGTTTATTTTTCATGTTTTAAAAAAATAAATTGATTGGAAAACATAGTAAAACTTTAAGTTAATTCATTTGGATCCCTTGGTGGGGCATTACATATGGTATCAGAGCCCAAGTTTCAACATTGGGAGCTCTGGGTATATTTGAATGCCATTAGTGTTAACTAGTTGAGCAAAATGAAAACTTTGAACTATCATGTGTATCTCTTTCAAATTAAAACTTGAAACTAGTTGAACTAAAATAGAACTTGAACTGTTACTTACATATTTTTCATACTTGAACACTTAGGTTTCAAACCTAAAATTATACTGAAAACCTAAATGTGGGAAAAATTGAAAATTGAAACTTATTCTATTTTCAAAACATGTATCATTTATCTATGCTTTAAAGTAGTATGCCTTTAATTGTCTTTGCAAGCATTATGTTGATCCTTTGTTTGTGGTGTTTAGAGAATCTATTTCAGAATTTGTTAAAAGAATGAATGTTGGATCAATTTGGTTTTCGGTTTACTATTAAACTAGAATCATATTTCTCTAAGTGTGTTGTAGTGTCCTCAATGGAATCATATCCTCCTACAGGGGGAAAGGCTTTAATGGGACCTGCACAGTGAGTTCTTCAACATTATCATCCATGTAGGCTTCCAAGACTAAGCCTAATTCTAGATGGGAGGATGTAGTGCTTGCCCCTAGGTCACATTTTTGTTATCATTGCCTTGCTCTTTTAGGTCAATTGTTTATTGATGATTAGTGAGATTATTTTTAGATTATCAGATATTGTTTTTACATTTAGTTTATTACATGATGAGATTACTTGGTACTTTATATTTCATGTATGCATGATGAGTATTTAGTGGTTTTAGTTATTGATGATGATTAGTTAAATGATTTATTATCATATGTGTTTTCTTATGGATACTTACCCCATACTTGCATGTGTATGATGTGCATGTTTGTTTTCTTTATGTATGGCATTTTTGATGTGGTTAAGGGAGTCGTAGTCACCTGCTAGTCAAGATCTACACAATGCACCACTTCTTGCCATTGCCTATTTAGCTTAGTATATATTGTGCTTGTACATGCATAGATTTTATGCAGGTTGCAGGTACTGAGTATCGACTTTCCTGAATTGCCAGGATGAGCGTACCCTATTGCATTATCTCAATGGTAAGAGAGGGTAGATAAATTCTCAAATCCAAATCCCAACCCTTTAAGCCATTTGTCCTAATTGAAATTAGGACAAGTATTTGAGTTGAGTACCCTCTGAATGTGTCAAATGACGTTAATTCCTGATTATAAACCCTTAGTTTGATTTTGTATGTGTTTTGCTATGATAGGTTTTCATATCTTACTTTATGAGTCTTTGGTGTATTTTATAATAATTAAGTCTAATTAAAAATATTTAATTATTTATTTAATTTAATGAAAAATTATTATGATATTTTAATATTTTATTTTATTTTATTAATTAGAAAATTAATTAAATAAGAAGAATTAAATTTGAAGATAAAAGTTATAAATTTAAATTTGGAATGTGATAATATTTATTTAATTTAATAATAATATATTTAGAATTCATTTTTAAATAAATGCTAAATAATATTATTATTTAAGTTAATAAATATTTTATTAATTAAGTTTAAAAAATAAATTTAAAAGTGGAAAAGATATTAAAATTATTAGAAGATTCTAGATCGCATGATGCATGCATGTGATTAAAATATATGAAGATAAAACAAGTGGATTTAATAAAGTGAGTGCATGAGATTTAAAATTAATAAATTAATTTAAAAAGAGTTAAGTGAATATTAAATAAATAAATTTAATTAATTAAGTAATGTGCATTATTTTAATACTTATTCACATAGGAGTTTGTGAGCTCTAATGAGTTGTCATGCTAACAACATAGGAGTTTGCACTCTAATTATGCACATGTTGTCTACACTTAGGAGTTAGCACATTATTTGAGCACATGGTGCCTACAACATTCTAGACACCTCATCATGTTTATCTTCTTATAATGGAAGATATGTGCTTAGTTGTCATGTTTATCTATTAGTTCTTTCTAGACACATTCTAGATGCATCTTAGAGGCCTTTATATACAAGCTCTGTTAGTGTGTATGGACGTCCTCATATGCTTCTGCAAGCACTCCTAGTCACTTAGGGGGGGTTCAGTTTTTGGAGGAATTGTGCATGTTAGAGAACAAATTTTTTTTTGAAAAGTAGAAGGTTCTAAGAGGAGGAGCTTCTCTACAATTTTCTGAGGTGTAGCGAATTAGCATTAGTATCCAGGTAGGCACTCGTGATTATTTCACATATTTTATTATGCTCTTTCTCTTCCTATCTTCATCGTGTCTGTTATGCATGTCTAAATAATTCTCTATGAATGAATTTTTAATTTTGTAATTTAGAATTTGGGCATGCATATTGTTTCATCCAATTATGGGAATTAAAATATTATTGCAATCTTCCCTTAGTAGAATCAAGATTTGAAAATTCATTAGGGTTTGAGTTTGAATTAAAATCGAATCTTATTATTATGCATTAGTTTTATATGGCTTATTAAATTTAATTAAGATTAGTTAATAGTAGAAGAAGTGTAATTAATTATTAGTCAATTTAAGTAAATCAATTTTTAAATGAGGGCAAATTAAAAGAAAAGAGATATTAATAAGTGTTTAGTGGAATTAAATAATTGAATTATTAATGAGATTGTTTGTACTTTAAATTAGTGAAGATTATTTTAAATAAATAATTGTCTTTGAAGTGTTTTAAGGAAACTGTAAACTAATTATTTGAAAGTTGATAAGTATTATTCTTATGATTTGAATAATTGGAGATGCTCTTTGAATTAAGGGAGTTTCATTTAATTATTAGTAACATTGATTTTAGTAAAATAATGCAATGATTTTATTAAAATTCAATGGAAATTATTTTCAAAAATTGTTTTAAAATAATGGGGGATAATTCTATGTTTTATTCGAAAAGATAAATGGATTGACTTGGAGATTAAATGAAGAATCATATACACTTGAAGTATACTTGAAACAAAAACTAAAACCTCATATTTGGCTTAACCATGTGATTGCAAAAGCAAACTAAAATATGCGTTTGTATCTTGTTCTTTATGCTATCCATGTTTGGAGTTTGGGTGGTCCTAGAGTGTTGACCAGTTAGGACATCTACCAGAGGCTTGGGATTTATGCGAATGTGATGGCATGTTGATGTTATTTGATCTCAATCTTTTTTAAAACCAAACCATGGTAATGTGATGGCATGCTCTATGAGATGTTTGTATTTTATATTGTTATTGCTTTCCAGTCTTCTTGTGTGAAGCTGAGGTGTATGTATTTGAGATACTTGACTTAACCATCTTTGAGTCATCGATCAGTTATACTTGGATTACTTTCTAGTTACGTTGATGGGACTGAAGTGTTTTTTTTGATCTTGATGATGTTATGTTGTGACATGTTTCACTTGATCATTTTGGAGTCTTCGATCAATTTTATTTTGAGATACTTTCCAATTACTCGTTTAGAATCGATGGATATTATGATTATCATTGGATGCTTTTTAGTTGTTTGTGGAGATCTAATGTGATTATTTTGTTTATCTTTATGATGCTATCCAGTCACTTGTATAGGATTGAGGTGATTTTTTTATTTGTGATTTCATGAGCCTAGTGTAGGTTATCTACTTGTAGTGTCGAGAAGTGGATTGCAATGGAGGCTGGGGCCCTAAGTGGCTACTAGGGTAACTCATTGTAAGTTATTTAATAAGTGAAAATATTTACACTAAATGGGGATTAAAATGAACCTAATAAGATAATTTTATGTTCTCTCCATACCTCGAGTGCTAGTATAGACTAGGATGGGAGTAGAGAGAATGCTTGGTTGTGACTTTGCGTTCCATAGTATGCCTCATTAGTACGAGAGGATACTAGTGGGCACATAGGGATCACTAGGGCACCGAGGTCTATTGAGAGACTACCAAGGTAACTCTAGCATGATTTCTGTGATGACACTTTCTCACTTACATAGTAGGTTTCCTACATGTCATTGTTGTTCCTCTGGGTGTAGATGTTAATTTGTGTGTTGGAACACTTGAGTTAGAATACTTTTAGGATTCCTAGACTTAAAGAGTATTTGTTTTATGTGATTTGATATCCTACTTGAGACTTGAGACTATCTCCTTAGTATGATGGGAGTGGGCCATTTAGGTTCCATGCAGTTGGGTGGTACTGCTTTTTCACTCTTACCATTTAAGATCCATCCATAGTCACCATGGTTGGGGCATTCTTTTTTTTATTTACCTTCATTTTGTCCTTAGATCTTATGATGGATGTTATTTACTGGTATGTTTCTTTATATTAACTATTAGTATGTGATAGATGATGTTATCTATTTTGTAGGATCATCTTATGTTTTATTCTTGCATGTTAGATGATCTGATTGATGGATCTAGACTAATTGCAGTATTGAATGCTTAAATAAAATCAAATTAGCGGAAGTCTTATTACAGTTATACATAAATGAAATTAAGCGTAAAAAACTTAAGAGTTTAAGGTGAAATGAATAGAATTGAGAGAGAAGGAGATAGAATGTGCAAATAGGTTTGATTTCAGAGTTTGCCACAAACGTGACTACGTCTCTGGGTTAGCTCCAATAGAGTACGACCGATCTGATTAATCTCCAAAAATCAATTACAAATGCACCAAGACTTATCTCCTTAAACACATCAGCATAACATGCCCTAGACGTGCAGAATAGTCTTCAAAAATCTCCTGAGCATTCTCCTATTCTCACCACCTGAATGCTTTTCCAAAGCCTACTACCCCCATTTTATACATCAAATTTAGCCAAAAATGGGCTAAAACAATTAACCAACATAATCTCTCATTTTGGTTACATATTTCGAATTTACCCCTTTTACCATTATTTTGTTATGATCTCACACCAAAATTAAGGGTTTGTTTTCAAAAAATACCCTTAATTAAATAAGATTGGGTGGATTTGTTATGGATAGATAACAACTCTTCTCTTAATATTTCATATGCCATAAATAGCCCATTGGTTGGCCTTAATTTTAGGAGGCCAATGGTTAGGAGTTCAACTCCCATTATCTCATTCCTTTAATTCGAATTAAATATCCATTTTAATTTTAATTTGAATGTTTTCCCTCTCTTTATGATTTTGTGACATCATGTTGATGTCACCATTTTAAACTTTTGCCTCCAAAATTCAAATAGTCAAAACTTCTTCATACGAGCTCCATTTTTGATGAAACGAACACCCTTGAAAAGCTCTCATCAGACTCTTCATTTTGAAATCCATTGTTGACCACTTTCAAGATGGTCTAATTTTTCCCCTTATCTAGCCCTCTGGTCTTCCTGTTGACCAAAACTTTGACCGAGTGTAACTTCTACATCCGGACTTTGTTTTTGTCCGTTCAAGTTGCGTTGAAATTAGGATGCCGAGATCTTTCTGATGGTGCAAATTTTGGAGAGAAATAAGACACTTCAATTTTCACTAAAAATATCCACTAGATCATTAGATTTCTTTCTGCATAAGTTGTAGTATGTTTTAGGAGTGACATTCCTTCTATGATAATACTAATGATCTCTTCGGTGACTTGCGATGTTACACATAGAGGGGTGGCTAGGCCCCACAATGGTCTAATGATGCTATTGATGGTTGGGAGGAACCGTGCACTTATTTAGTTGTGTTTTATGATGGATGGTTATCTTTTACGATAGTTGTTATATTTATATTGATGGATGGATGTATCATGTATGTTAATAGTTTCATTTACCTTATTGTACTTATATTATGGTTGATGAGGATGATGTATCTTTATTATATGTATATTCTTCTAAACCTTCCATACCCTATGACATGTACAATGGATGATTGAGCATCTCGCATGTAATTGCCAAGAGGCATTCGAAACAAATGTGTAATATGGACATTGGACTTTCTATTTATTCTTTCATGTGGATGTGGTAGTTGTTAGACATAGTATTAGTTGGATTAAATGTGACTCAACATCTTGGGATCCTTAAGAAATGTAACCTATTATGTATGCTTATAGTTGATTGTATGTTATTACTTCCGCTACTATGTGTTTGATGTGAATGGTTTATCTTTCATGTTTTAAAAAAAAAAATTGTTTGAAAAACTTAGTAAAACTTTAAGTTAATTCTTTTGGATCCCTTGGTGGGGCATTACATGTAGTGTTCTCAATAGAGTCATATCCATCCTACAGGTGGAAAGGGGTTCAATGACACCCGCATAGTGAGCTCCTTAGCTTTACTTTTCTTGTAGGCTTCTAGGAGTAAATGTAAGTCTAGGGGGGTGGATGTGGTGCCTACCCCTAAGTTTTCATTTTTTCTATCATTGCCAAACTCTTTTGGGCCAGTTTTATGTTTATGATTAGTAGTATTATTTTGAGATTATTAGATATTGTTTCATATTCAGTTGATTTATGATGAGATTACTTGATACTCTATACTTCATGTATGCATGATGATTATTATAGTATTTTTAGTTATTGATGATGGTTAGTTAGATGGATTATCATATGTGTTTTTCTTATGGATACTTACCCAATACTGCATGTGTATGGTATTCATGTATATTTTTTTTATGTATGGCATTTTTTATTTAATTAAGGAAGGGAGTCATAGTCACTTGCTAGTTGGGATCTACATAATGCACTACTTTCTATCATTGACTATTTAGTTTAGAATATTGCATTTGTACATGTGTAGATTTTATATAGGTTATAGGTACCAAGTATTGACTTCCCTGAATTGCTAGGATGAGTGTAACCTATCGCATTATCTCAATGGTAAGAGAGTGGAGAAAAATTCTTAAGTCCAAATCCTAAACCTTTAAGCCATTTGTCTTAGAAAATTAGGACAAGTATCTAAATTGATTACCTTTCGAATGCATCGAACAACATTAATTCGTGATTAATAACCCTTTAGTTTGATTTTGTATGTGTTTTTCTATGATGGGTTTTCATATTTTACTTTATGAGTCTTTGGTGAATTTTCTATTAATGAAGTCTAATTAAAAGATTAAATTAATGATTTAATTTAATGGAAAATTATTATGATTTTTATATATTTAATTATATTTAATTAACTGAAAATTAATTAAATAAATAAATATATTTGAAGATAAAAGTTATAAGAATAAATTTAGAACGTGATAATATTTATTTAATTTAATAATAATATATTTAGAGTTCAATTTCTAAATAAATGCTAAATAATGTTATTATTTAAGTTAATAAATATTTTATCAAATTAAATGTTCAAAAATAAATTAAGAAGTAAAAAAAGATATTAATTTATTAAAAGTATTTAGATTGCATGATGTATGGATGAGATGAAAATATAAGAAATTAATTAAAAAGATAAATCAAGTGAGTTTAATAAATATATTTTAATTGCATAATATTGCATGAGATTAAAATTTAATAAATCAATTAAAAGACAAGTCAAGTGGAAATTAAATAAAGTTATTTAATAATTGAATTAATGTGCATGGAAAAGGAAAAAGAAAAGATAAAAGAAGACAAAGAAATGTTTGTTTAGAGTTAAAGTCTGGTGAGTTGAGAGTCCTCTCAAATGATTGCACAATTAGTGCCCCAATTTTAAGAGAGAATTCCTTATAATCAATTGAGAGTTCATTTTCGAGAGACAAGAATTTTGGAAGTGACTTTTGAAGTGAATTTTGGAAGGGGGATTTTGGAAAAAAAATTTAGAGAGAAGTTCTTGGATAGAAGAAAATTCTCTCATAAATCTTCTGGGCATTGTAATTTTAGCATCAAAATTCAAGTAGATTCTTATTTTTTGAATTGCATAGTTAATTATGTTATTTAAATAATTTTGTCTTCTTCATGACTATAGATTGTAAATTTGAATTTCTCTGTGCTGGACTTGTGAATATTTCAATATTGTGAATTATTGAATGCATGTTGATATCTCTGTGTTCATAGAGATTTAAAATATAGTAAAGGAAAAACCTTTTTTTGTAGATTTTAGGAGTCTCAATTTTATTCAGAAAGGGGTTGGAATAATATGGAAATTTTATATTAAAAGATATCGATTGCTCCATTGGAATCTTCCTATCAGAGCACAGGTGGGAATTATGTTTAAAAAAATTATTATAAATATATATAATAAAAAATATGATTTATAGGAAAAAGGAAATTGTTTTATATTAGTTTCATATTTATAAAATGTTATAAAATAAAATTAATTGTGATGTTCCTTTTAAACAACTTTTAAATTAAAAAAATAATAATAAATGGGTAGGCGGGGTCCAGAACACCCCCACTTCCCCTCCCTTCTTATCTCCTTGTGACAATTATTGTTGTGTTGGCTGTAGTATAGACTACAACAATAGCTAGCCTACAGTCAACAACCATTAGAAGAGGCCGCATGTCACTCTTGGCCAATGAGCCTAAATCAAATTTTTTTTTTTTTAACTTATTTAATTTAATAATAATTTAATTTATTAATAGTTTTATTAATAAAACTTATTAATAATTATTAATTAATTTAATAATATTTATTTAATTAGTTTAATAATTAATAAATATTAGTAATTAAGGATTGATTGTATTAAATAGTTTTGTTTATTAATTATTAATTACTAATTTTATAGGTAATTTGTAATGATAATTATTAGTTTATGAATGATAATATAATTATTAATTAATTAAATTAAATATTATTTAATTAAGTTTAATTAATAATTGAATTTAACTAATGAAGTTTAAAATTTATTTAATTGTTATTGTTAATAATACTAATTTTAATAAATTCTAGATTACTTAATTTTAAAAAATCAACAAGTATTATTTAATATTTTAAATAAATAAATTACTCTTGGAATATTTAGGAAATTCACTTATAATTAAAATAGGGCCAATTGCATAATTACTTACAATATAAGAATGGGTTACTGGTAGGGGTAAATGATGAATCATATCTATTTGGAACATATATTAAATTGGAAATTGAAACCTTATTGTTTAACTCAACTATGTATTTTCAAATCAAACCAAACTGTTAGACTATGATATTTTCTTTGTACCGTCTATTCTTTGGGGTTTTGAGGGTTGATTTAGCTTTGACCAGTCTTAGGTTGTTACCAGAGGTTTGGGAGTTATGTGATTTTTATATTATGATGTTTGATCTCAATCTTTTATACTCAACCATGGTAATGTGTCTGGTATGCTCTATAAGATGTTTTGATGCATTGTTTGTTATTGCCTTCCAATGTTCTCTTGTGAAACTGAGGTGAAATATGACACTCTTGACTTAACCTTTTTTGAGTCCTCGATCAGTTATATTTGGTTTACTTTCCAATCACTTTGATAGGACTAAAGTGTTTGCTTTGTTCTTGATGACATCATGTTGTAACATGTTTGACTTAACCATTATGAATCTTCAATTAATATTATCTTGGGATGCTTTTCAGTTGCTCTTAGAGAATTTATGTGCTTACTGTGAATTATCTTTTGATGCTTTCTAGTCACTTGTATAGGACTGAGGTGATTTTGCTACGATTCTTTGATTTGTGATTTCATGAGCATAGGGTAGGTAATCTACATGTAATGTCAAGAAGTGGCTTGCAATGGGGATCGGGGCCTTGAGTGGTTCCAAGGGTAATCCATTTTAATTTGTTTAATAAGTGAAAATATTACACCAAATGCAAATAAAATGAACCTAATAAGAGTCTTTGTATGTTCTCACCCATGTCTCAAGTGCTAGTATAGATTAGGATGCAAATAGAGAGAATTATTGGTTGTGACCTTGCATCTGTACTATGCCTTATTAGTACGAGAGGATAGTAGTGGTCGCATAGGGATCACTAGGGGGTCAGTGTCCTAAGAGATTCCCAAGGTAACTCTAGCATGATTTGTGTGATGACACTTTCTTTCTTACATACTAGGTTTCCCACGTGTCTTTGAGTGCCTCTGGGAATTAGATGTTGACTTATCTTGGAACCTTTGAGTTAGATTGCTTTTAGGATTTCCTAGACTTAGAGAGTACTTTTGATTATGGGTTTGATATCTTGTTTGGGACTTTAGACTATCTCCTCAGGGCAGTGGGAGTGGGCCATTTAGGTTCCACACAGTTAGGTGGTAGTGCTTTTTACTCTTACCATTGAGATCCATCCATTTCTACCATTGTTGGAGCTTCCTTTTCTGCATTTCCTTTCATTCTATCTATGTATCATTATGATGGATGGATATATTTTATGATGGGCTTTTATATCTTTTATGGTGGATTCTTTCATTTATTGTATTGTACTTGTATCATGGATCCAAGGAGGATGATGTAATTCTAATTTTACTTATATATATTTTGTTAGCCTTTCATACCCTGTGACATGTACAGTGGATGATTGAGCATTTTGAATTACATTTTCCAAGAGGCATTCAAAATAAATGTATATTATTTAAATGGACTTTGGACTTTTAATTATTATTTCATGTGGATGTGGTATTGTTAGAATTTTTATTAATTTAATTTAAATGTGAGACTCAATGTCTTGGGATCCTTAAGGAATGTAACCTATTATGTATGCTTATAATTAATTGTATGTTATTACTTATGCTACTATGTATTTGACTTGTATGATTTATCTCTCTTGTTTCAAAAAAAAATGTTACCAAACTTAGTAAAACTTTAGGTTATTTATTTTGGATCCCTTGGCGGGGCATTACATGCAATTACGTCCTATATTCTTTCCTCAAACTTAGAAACCATTTTCCATTCTCAACAAAACTATTAACATATGATTTTGTGGAATTCAAAACTAAATACATTACCTATGTTTTGTCAACCTTTCATTTTTTAAGTTAGTTTTTTTGTAAAGATATAAACATTGAATTCATTTTTAGGTTAGAAACCATTCTTTTGCCAAGGAATAACCTTTTAATTTTTGACTTAGTATAATTGGACATAGACCAGTGAAACACTAAATCATGTATAAGAATTTACTGTGTAGTTTTGAAAATGTAATGAACGATTTCACTTCCATTTGATGAGACAAATAATAATTCTACTAAGATGATGTAATAGTTAGTAGGCAAACAATGTCAAACAAAATACTATTTCATAAACAATTTGAGAATGGGCACTTCCTTGGTGTGCATAACTTGGAGGAAAGACTAATCATGTACAATATAAAGATAATCACATGCCCAATTTGAGTATGCAACAAGAGAATTGTGTCCTTAGGTAACTTTCCCTAATGCATGAGGATTAGTTCCATCAATTTATTTTTGGAAATATTTAGAATTTATGCATGTGGGATGACTTGGTGGACTATAATTGTAGGAAATATTATGGTAGTCAATCTTTAAGTTTGCACCCTCATTTGTGAATAAATTTGAAGGATAACATGGGCTATTGCCTTCCTTTTTCCATTTTCCTCCAAAATGTCCTATTCTAAAAATCAATGTAAAAAATTAGAAATAATGTGTTTGATAAGTAGGAGATAATTTCTATAGTAAGTCAAATTTTGATATTGCTATCTGAATTTAACTATGTTTTTTTTTGAGTTAAACTTGTTGACCCATATTTCATGACTATTGATTCAACACAAATCCATCTCTCATGAGAATAAATTTCACACTTATCACTCATTGGATCTAGGTGATGCACAAGATGGAGTAGTACTGAGATGGGTGACCTCCCAAGAAGTCCTAGTGATTCACCTCTATCAGCATCACCTAGATCCAATGATTGCTAAGTGTTCCATTTATTCTCATGAGATATGGATTTATGTTGAATTACTACTCATGAAATATGGGTCAATGAGTTTGACTCAAAAATTCCATAGTTAAATATTGATAGCAATATCACAATAATGCATTTATAATTATTAATGGGACATTGATGTAGTGTAGGAATTATATACCCAATTTTATTTGAAAAGAAAAATAAACCTTATATTTATTTTCTTCTTGCTCAGTATGTAGTGGTAAAAATAAAATTTTGGTTATATGAAAATGTCTTCTATGCTTTTCATTTTGGGAGATTATTCATCTTGAAGGGCACTAGATAACAAATATGTGAATATTCCCTAACACATAGAGGACATCCTTCAAAAAATAGAATGAAAAAATAAAAATTTCTCTATAGAATGAATGAAAAATACATACTTCTTCATGTCCCTCTACTTTGAAACCATAAATGCAAACCCTTTCTATAGAAAAATCAAGAAAGAAAATGGTCAGTATATTGAATGAACAATTAATACTTAACACTTTACAAATTAGATAATTATAAGAACACTAACAATTTAAAATCCAATTTGAAACTCATTCATATGAATATTTAAAAGACCTTTCAAAGTGTGTCTTCTCAAATTAGTGGTTCTTTGAAATACTCTAACCCTATATTTATGACAAAAGTACAACATGTGAGAAAATTTATGCCTAGTTTTTTAGACAAATTTAAAATACTTAAAAAGTAGATGATTTTATTATTATTAAATTATTTTATGGATTTAGGAATCTTCTTATATTTCTTCTAATTTTATTATTTTTATTCAATAAAATTGATAATTTATATTGATTATGATAATTTTTTAAAAATATATTAAAAAATCTTATTTTATTTATTATTTTAGTGATTTAGATATCTTATTTGTATTTATTTTAATTTTTCATATTTTTATTTACTAAAAAATAATAATTTACGTTGATGTTTTAATTTATTTATTTTTATCAATAAACAACTAAGGCCTACATTAGTTACTGTTGTGTTGTAGGCTCTTCTCTATTGATTATTTTAATTATTAATAAATAGATTTTAAAAATAATTGTTTTACCATCAAAATTAAAATAAAATATATATTTATTTAATTAATATGATTTTATTTGATTTGATAGAAATTTATTTTAATATTAATCTAGAGAATTAGGAATCATATTATGATTTATTTTAGTTTTGATACATTTAGTTAATTTTTTTAAAGTATTGATTTTTTTTTATGAATAGTCCTTTTCTATTAATAAAAATATACTATGGTTAAAATTCACAAAAAAGGGCTGGGGGATACAAGATCACCTCACGAATAAGTTCACACGACCACAGCTAGAATCAGACACTATTCATAAAAAACATATAAAGCAACCTCAAGTGGTCAAAGCAGTGCCTTTCGAGAGTGGTGGTTCATCACAATCATGAAAGCTCGAGTCATCTTTGGGATTGGGGGGTGGGATGAGAACATTTTAGCCATCATCAGCAATAGTAGCTAGAGGATTAGTGGTAGCCTCTGCATCTTTTATCCCTAGCCACGGAGGAGAAATCACTAGATCTAGGTGAGGCCATTTCCCAGAAAGCACTCACCAAGCAGTAGGAGGACACGTTGAGGACCAGCTAGAGCCACCGTGGGGTGTTAAAGCTGAGCGGCACCTCTATCCACCATTGCCACTACTGGGAGAGCAGTACTGGGAAGCTTGGGAGCATGGGGTATGTGAGTGGCGACTTGAGGAATGGCAATGCAGACGGTGGCCACAAGGCATCGAAATGTTTGCCAAGGCATTTGGAAGAACTCTAGTAATAGTGCAAGGGGCATTGCCCAAGTGGTTTAGAAACTCCTACAAGTGAGCCACCTCCAAGGAAACTTTTTTTTCTTGCACTTGAATCTACATAATTACATTATTACAAATGCATGCCTTAGTGTACATGGCAATATTAATATCCACAAAACTATGTATGAAAAGAAAAACATTCCTATCTTTCCATAAAGTTAAAAAAAATTCCATCTTGAAAGTATGCCAAATCTGGGTTAATTTTTGAGGGATTCTGTAGGAATCACCTAGTATAACCATGTGCCAAGAAAGGGTTCAGCCTTGAATGGCTTGAAAAAATTATGAATCCAGTGCTAATAATTTTGGGCACACCTACAAAACTAGAAGATATGCATGAAATACTCTGGTTTCCCACAAAAAAGGCATCTACAATCTGGAACCCCAATATGCTTGAGCCGAGGCCCCAGGGGAAGACCTTGGAAAGTAAGATACCAAGAAAAATGGGCAATCTTGGGTTCTATAATAGCACTCCAAATGGTATCAAAACATTTTCTCCATTGAGAAAGAGAAGACTGCAAATGCCATCTCTAATTGAGCATGTCCACCATCAGAAGATGGGGCAAAAGCCATCTATATCCCATACTTAACTTATAATTGGAAAAATGAGTGGTGGGATACCACTTCCAATCATCCCACTAAGGTTGAATAGACTAAATACCCACTTTATGAATTAAGTGGACTGGAATTGAAGAGAGAATTAGGTCAAAAGTCTATCAATCTAAATGGATAAGGTGGTATTGGACTTGCATATCTTCCTAGGATCTAAAACTCTTGGTAACCCTTAAGAAGAGATCCTTGGGAGTTTTAATGCCTTTTTTGAAAAAATGTAGAGCACTAGCACCTTGATCCTTGGCAAGGGGAGTACATTGAGTGGAAAACAGGGGAGTCCACTAAATGTTCTATTGATTTAAGGAGAGGCCATTGCAGAACTCATCACTAGCCCATCAAAGCCAAGGCTTGATAGCTTTCCAAACCTTCCATATGCTCTTGATAACAAATGAGCCATGTATGGTCACTGGCTCATGCATGATGAGAAGGGTGTGGAAACCAATCCCTTTCCAAGAAGACTTGTTGATAGGAAAGCTAGAAGATATGAAATGTCGAACCAAAATCTTCTAGGCTTCATCTCTAGTGATGGCATGAATAATCCATTTAGCACAAGGAGAAAGGCCTTGTTTTTGTGTGGAAAGCAGGCCGAGATTACTAGATTCTTATGGGAGACAACAAAAAACTCAGGTGACTCTGTAAAAGCCATGATGATTAGAACTAGAAGCCTAGAGAAAATCCTTGAGCAATCTTTCCAATTTTTGGTAGGAGGCTTTGGAGGGATTCCAACAAGAATAATAATAGACATGAGTAGCCACAAGAACCTTTGATCAAATTTGGAATTTGCTAGCAAGGGAGAGTGGTTTTGTACGCCAATAATCAAGCTTCTTGGTGATCTTGGCAAGAACAACATTCCAAAGTTCAATAGGCAAATCTTGGAAAGCAAAAGGAATGCCAAGAAAGCATAAAATCTCCTTGTGAGTAACCCATTTCCATTCAAACTGGCTGAGCCAAGGTGGAGTTGGCAAGAAGGACAATCAAAAGATGAACATTTTATGCCATTGAATAGTAGATCCAGAAGCTTGACAAAAGGTGTCCAAGCAACTTAAGGCATTGTTGATGTTTTCTTCATCCTCCAAAAGAGTGAGAAATGACTCATCCACAAAGGGACCATTGACTAATTGGAAGGATGATTCAGGCAAGGAAATGCCATGAACTAGTCTAGAAGACACAGAATGAGCTAGCAAATAGCTAAAACCTTCAACAGTAAGGACATAAAGCATTGGTGCTAAAGGAAAACATTGCCTGATTGAACAAAAAAAGCCAAAAGCCTCTAAGTGCAAATTATTCATGGTAATGTAAGCATTAGCATCACTAAAGAGCATCTCCATGGAATACAAAAAAATTGGGACCAAAACCCAGAGCTTGGAGAATGGCCAAAATAAAGGGCCATTCAATGTGATTATAGGCTTTAGCAAAATCAATCTTAAAAAAAAAAACCATTCTATTTGGACTTGCAAGCCCACTCCATTTCTTCCTAGATAGCAATAATTTTATCAAGAATATATCAGGACTTAATGAAGCTAGTTTGCTCAGGGAACATAATTAAAGGCAATAGGTTCCATATTTTGAGAGAAATTGCCTTGGCAATAATATTATAAGACACATTCAAAAGAGTAATGGGCTTCCAATTGCAAATGTCCTCTAGATCATAGGCTTTAGGTATGAATTTGATATTTGCTTTATTTATAATGGCTCCTAAACTTTTAGTGTGATAGGCTTCAAGATAAACTTTGTGCAAATCAGGACCTATATGCTCCCATAGGTGTTTGTAAAATTCATAGGGAAACCCATCACACCTAGGGGATTTATCATTAGCCATGGAGTAGACTACCTCCTTAAGGTCTCAAAGGGAAAGAAGTTTCTCACAAAAAGCACAATGCTCAACTGCTAGGCGATTTATAGTAATAGAGATAAACTTTTTGAGAGCTTCCTCCTAAGAAAATGAATTTCCTTGCAAAGAAAAAATATTCTCATAGTGATGACAAAATTCTTGCAAGATGTCAAGGAGACTTGAAAGAGCAACAATTCTTTGTTTGATTTTTTTAATCCCAACATTGGTATGACAGGCTTGAAGAGCCTGGAAGAACTCCTTCAAAGCTTTATCGCCAACCTCCAACTAGTGGAGATAGGTATTGATTTTGGCTCCTCAAGTTCCATAGTTATCAGTAGCTTGTTTGTCATGGAAAAGCTTGGAAAGCTGAATTTGCAAATCCACATCAAATGGATTGAAGGTGAGAGCCTCAAAGGCTTTTTTGAGCACAAAAGTATTGGCTTCATAAGATTGCTTTTTGAAAACTACCAACTAAATCCCATAGATGCATAGAAAACAAGTAGTTATGGTAATGGCATCATTCCACCATTGAATCCATCCATTCTAAGAACGTGAACATGGCTCCATATTCCAGACACGTAGGATATGCATGATGGTGGAAGCATGCATCAACATAAATGTGTTGAGGAAGAATTGTGACTTGATAACTTTTGGGACACTTGTTTACCATGAAATGACAAAACAAATGGGATAGTGGTAAGATAATGTCACATCTAGCAAGGGAATGATAGGTAAATCATGATCCTTAGAAAAGGGAAAAAAGATTGTGTAGTA
Organism: Cupressus sempervirens; assembly: GCA_028749045.1. NCBI lineage: Eukaryota > Viridiplantae > Streptophyta > Pinopsida > Cupressales > Cupressaceae > Cupressus > Cupressus sempervirens. The sequence goes on from CM053785.1 coordinate 95,688,893, forward strand.
ACTATGGCATGATCAAGGCATTTTAAAATGCAGCCAGAGCTAGCTTGAAAGTTAGACCAAGTGTGCCAAACCCCACTATCTTGGTCGTGATTGATATTAGGATAAAAAAGGCCCAATTTATTGTGCATGTAGTACTAGGCTTCCCTTTCCCCATCTGTCTAGTGAAAGTGTAGAATGTTGTCTTTGTTAGAGGCCACTTCAACCATATTTAAGTCACCAAACATAACCCAAGTAGCTGGAGGCAAGTTGTCAACCAGTCAGCCCCACGTATGGGATCTTTCCATAGCATCATTGGAAGCATAAACATTAATGACTCTAAAAGAATGATTCTTTATGGAAAGCAAGAGCCAAATAATTTTATGCGTGGGGTTAGAACCATGTGAAATAATAGCAAAATGAAGATGAGGTGACAAGAGAGTAATTACACCACCTCTGCCAACTTTGTGTTGACAGGAAAACATAACACCATTCTACCAAATGATGTAGAATGTAGAAGAGAGCATGAAACCAGAAATCTTAACTTCTTGCAGACAAAGAAAATATAAATTTCCAAGTCTATGGTGGGTGTCCCAAACGTAGTACTTTCTAGAGAGCTCTATAAGACCTTGAACATTCCATGATAAAAAATTCATGAAAATTATTCCATATCATCCTTGTCCTCAAGTGAGGAGTAGCTATTTTGCAAGAAGGTAGAAACCTAGTTGAAGTCAAAAGGAAAATCTTCTAAACTTATAGCATGTTGTTTCACCTTTGGTATCTCTGCACATCCAAGAGGACTAGGAGAATGTTGCATCACTTGTGGCACTATGCAAGAAGCAACAAGAAGGATACAAATCACAACCTAGGCTAAAACCCTGGTAGCCACCTTAATCCCATATGAACTAGTAGGTTTTGAAACCTATGAGACACCCAAAATAGGTGTTGTTTAAATTGCTTGAATCCCTATGTTAGCTGGAATTAGCACTCTTATTGGGATAGGAGGAAACGTAATGACCATTGCATATGACTATTTAGGGGCTAAGGGATTTAAGGTAACCTTTCCCTTGTGCCCAAAAGTAACCCATTCTTCTTCTTTTCCCTTTGGCTAGCTTGGTAGGAGCTTCTTTAGGTGTGGGCTTAACTCTAGGTGTAGCTAAAGGGCAATCCCTGAAATTGTGTTCTATGAATTGGCACCTATAACAGGTGTTGGGGAGGTCCAAATAGAGCACCATCTAAGAGAAGGTTTGAGCCCCAGTCTAGATTTCCATAGAATCCTTAAGATGGTTGGAAAGAACAACCTTGATACAAATGCATTTCTATGGGCGAGCATTAAAATTTTTCTTAGGCTTCTTTGTGACAACTTTGCCAAGGGTTTTGGCAATGGACTCAATGAAAGGCCAACATGGCAAGGGTAAACCTAGGAACTCGACCCATATAGGAACCCTAAGCTTTGCATCATCAAAGACTGTGAAGTCTCATGACCATTTTTGAAAAATAACCAGAGATCATTGCATAGACCAAGGGCCATTGTTAAAGACTGTGTCTACATGCAATAGTTTAGTGAAGCAAAATAAAAAACCTTTGGTAAGGTTTTTCATAGCGTCAAGGTAGACTCCATGAGAAGTCCAGCTGTTGTTAACCCATTCTTGAAGCATAGCTTCAAGAGGAGTCCTACCCACAAAATACACTATCAAGGTATGTTTTTCTAACCAATCACATGTAGCATCAAATTCTTGTAAAGGGAGGATAATATTAGGATTACCTCATGAAAAACCTTTAGGGAAAACTTGTGAGGCCATTTGTTCTATGGAGGTGCCATGGCAATCTGAAGTAGCAACTTGAACACCAGTAACAACTGGGTCACTGTTGGCCAAGGCCATTATAACCTAGCCTAAAAGCTCCCACAATAAATGCAATGTAACAAGTGGAGACAACATAAGGAAAGATCAAACAAAGAGCCATGCACAAGAAAACTGAAAGTTCACATGAAACCCTAGTAGAGCAAAAAATTGCAGCCAAGTATTGATTATTTTATTAATTAATAGTTACAGATAACAATATTTTTGAGATTAAAATGTCATAAATATTTAAACAATTTATTTTTCAATTAATATGAATCTCTTTTATTTATTATTATACAGATTTACAAATATTATTTTGATAATTGGTTTGTAGGTTTAATTAAATGTTGGATATTTATTTTTTAATAAAAAAATTTAAAAATTGAGAAAATATTTATTTTATTTTAATATAAAAATAATATTTACTCTAATATATAATATTATTTTTAATTAATTAAATAGATGATATTTAATTATTATGAAAATATAAATATTAAAAATATATTTATTTGTTATCACCTTTTGGAAGCAAGTGGTTTTTGTCTTGTAGATGATAGGTCGACCTTATTTTCATGGATGGACGATCGATGCACTATGATGGAACCTTGTCCTATATTTCTCTCACTTTTCCTGAAATTTCTATGTAATATAAGGGCTTTAACATCTTATATAATCATGATATTTAGAGTTTAATAAATACTAGGGTATGCCCCTTTTAAATCTATATAATAATGAATTTCGATCGTAGGCAAGGCTAGAGGTTAGTTTTCTTCATTCTTTCCTACCAGTGCCTGTTTGAACAAAGTACTCTATAACTTTTTATTTATTGATCTAATATATTACAAAGGCCTCAATTTTTTACCAATAATATATATATAATTATTTTTAATATAAATTTAATCTTAAATTTAGTATATAATGTTTTGAAGCTATTATTATAATTTATAACCTAGCCTCAAAAGTTCTACTTTGAAGGCACATGCAGATGTAGGTGCAGGTGCAAGTGCAGGTGTAGCTCCAGGTGTAGGTGTAGATCCAGGTGAGAAAGTACCCTATAAAGGCTCAAATGTAGTTAGAGTTTGTAAGATTCAGTTTCAGGCATGCAAGTAGGTCCAGTCTCTCATTCGGGATTCAAAAACCAACCTAGGGCTTCGTATTTGGATGCCCTTTCCAACATTTTTTTATTTCAAATCATGTTGTGTAGCCAACTACAAAGGATTCTTAAGTGAGTCTAGCTGGCTAAACCCTTTTTTGAGAATCCTCAATTTCATGATGCTTGTGAGCAAGAAATAGGGGATAAACTATGAACTGGGCATGATTCAAGATTTGAAAAGGGAGAATCTTCAATGCAGGCCTCACAAAAATTTAAGCAACATTCGATACTTGACGGTTCCAAGAACAAGCAGGATTCAAAATGAATCCAAAAACAATCAGCCCAAAATGGATCCAAGATCAAGCCCCCAAAGAAAGACACAAATTGAGTTCAATTCTAGTTGTCACAACATGGCCACAAGGCCAAGAAGCAATGAAAGAAAAACTAGAACAATGGATCTAATCACAAACAATCAATTTTTGACATTTTTTAGGGGTTTCCCTCAAAACCAACACTTCATGCACCGATCTCTATTCAAGATAAGGATTTGGGTCAAGAATCTCCTGCTAATCCACCCCATATATTTCTAGATTGATCTCATGGTATTGATGGCTCTATGTCTGCCCATGCTCATAAGATCCACAAAGAAATACCAAATCCTCCTAGGGCCCCCTTCATACCAACCAAGAAACAACAAATCTAGAGAAAGAAGCAAGTGGTGGTCAAGCAAGTGGTGGCCGAACCCATTTCAAAAGACATACATGCTAATGTTAGGTTGAAGATCACACTCCCTAGTCATATGTTACAAAATTTTATAAGGTTGCTTCGGCAAACTACTTTAATTGGTAAGTTTTCATCTAACTCTCTATCTTTTTTTACTATTTAAAATTGGGCACATATGTTTTGGCTAGAGTTAAGGGATATCTTCTATATTGATTTAGAATCAAAATGTTTCATAGCTATTTTTGATTCAAAAGCTTCTAGAGATTTGGTGCACAAACATAAAGGTTGGTCTTGTTGTGGTTCTAGTTTATATACTTTGATTTGGATCCCAAATTTCAAATTGCAATCTCGTCAAATTCCTTTTCTGCCACATTGGATATCCTTCCCCTCTTTACCTCCTAAGTATAAGGATCCCCAGATTATTGAAATTCTTGCGAAAAAATTGGGAGTTTTCTTACTACATGATCTTATTCCATATGATTGTCCACATTTGGATGTTAGAGTTTATTTGTTGCTAGATATGCAATAGCCTCTTCCCTCTCATTTGATTATAAAGTCTCAATGGGGTTCATGGGTAATCCAAAATGAGAAAATAGTTCAAAAGTTTCAAGATAAATTGCGTCATTTCAATACTCAATGTCAAGATTCAACCAATGAGACTCAGGAAGTATGTCTAGACTTTAGCACTGATCCTAATTTATGTGCCTATAATGCCAAATTGGGTCATTTCAATACTCAATGTCAAGATTCAACCATTGAGGTTTAGGATGTTCATCCAGACTATAACACTGATCCTAATTTATGTGCCCATAATGCCCCTTTAGATCTAACACTTGATAAGGTCCTTATGGCTTCCTCTTAGTGTGCTTACACTCTAGTAGGTAACCAATGCTTGGATCTTTCTACTACATCCAAACTATCTATATTTCTACAGTTGGTCTTTCCATATATACAAGTTTTGCTTGCCAAAAAGAAATATTCACATGATCTACTAGCATTAAAGTCTTCTAGGCACAATCTTGATTTGGACAACTCGAGCCACCCACTCTTAGATTTTCCAGTAGTTTAGTTCAAAGCTACAAATCCCTTCAAAAGCTATTAAGCTGACTAGAAAACTCTTCAAATTAGAGATCGAATTGCTTCTACAATTGCTAATAATATAGTATTTGATATTGCTAAGGAAGAAGGTTTAAATATTGGAAACCTAGAAAATAGTGACCTAGATGTATTACTCAAAGAATTTCAATATTTCAATAGCCAAATCGACCAGCAGAATGTGCCCAGCTGTATTATTGTTGAAGATATCAAAACTTCAAAACAAGTAGACAAAATGGATTCAATATTGGATTCATGTTTTGAATTGGATCCATTAGGTATTGAAAAGAGCATCTTTCAACATGTGGCAAACAATTCAGATTTTCATTTCAAAAAGATAATTTTGAGGGAATCTAAGATTGACAAGGATCAAATTGAGTGTATTGAAAAGAGCATCTTTTAACATGTGACAAACAATTTAGATTTTCATTTCAAAAAGATAATTTTGAGGGAATTAAGATTGACAAGGATCAAATTGAGTCTAACTCTCAAAGCACCCCAAAAAATTGATGGGGACACAACCCAAGCACAGAATGGACACAATAGGAAAGGGAAAATTTTATTAACTATGAAAATATGCTAGTACACTTAGTGCAGAGGAACAGACTCCAAAACATGCCCTAAGGGCTTACAATAGCATAAATCTGGAGATAAATTCTTGTCCCAATACCTTCTCTCAAACTCCACTCCGAACTACCTTTTACAATGCCAAAAATGTCCTTAAATAGACCCCAAAGGGATAAGGATTAGGAAAGTGCTAGTTGGCATCCACCGACCAAATAGAAGGCTCTAGAAGCCATGTTAGAAGTCGGCACAAAATTAGAAGAATCCAAAAATGGTAACCAAACTTTCAAGAGGCATAACTTTTGAATCGTAGCTTCGATTGACGAACTGTTTACATTTCCAGAAAGCTCTCGAAGCACTCTATAGCCCTATGGACCAACTTCACTCATCTTCCATTTTTTGGCCCTGTTCAAGGTCATTTAATGCCCCTAACCTAAATTTGAAGCATTCTTAGGATGTCTCCAAAAACTGAAAAACTTCGATAACTTTCAAACTGTGGGGCCTGTTGACCGGATTCTTTTTCTGAAATACTCTAAATTACAACAAAAATCATCCAACCAATTTACACCTTCTAGTTCACCAAAATGATGGCTCAATTACATACTCCTATTTTTTTGGCATTTACACGTATCCCAAGGTGATTAAAAAACTCTAACCTAGAACACTAATAGTGGAACTATGAGAGTTGGAACCTTTATTTGACCCAAATGGGTATCTAGAAATGAAAACACATGAAATAGAAACTAAGTCTAAGTACATTTTTTTGGGTGACATAGGATTGCCCTTATACCTCTGGATGCTCCTGCATCAGACACCCAGGGTAGATTGAAAAGTGACCCTGTCACTTTATGAATGGTAGAGGAAATCCCAAATGGGAAACCTCAGCTGCTGATATCCAAGTTGAGTCCTCTAGCGGCCTTCCTTTCCACTTGACTAGATACTCCTCATACTGCCTATTTCTGGGACTCCTACCCACACAACTATCCAAAATCTCCTCTATTTCCTCCTTCTTAGAAGTAGGAAATGGACATATCTCTAACATCAGTTCCTCATCTGCACCATCATCATGATACTCTGTTAAGTCTACAATGTTGAAAATAGGAGAAATATGAATTCCATCTAGCAACTCCACTTCATATGCATTTCTTGAGTCATGTTTCTTCAAAATTTCATAGGGGCCAAATTTCTTCATCTTTAGCTTGTTGTAAGTATCGGCTGGAAATCTTTATTTTCTTAAGTGTACCATGACTAGATCCCCTACTTGGAACTCCTTATGTCTTCTCCTTTGATCAGCCCTAGCTTTATATTATTGGTTCATCTTGGTAATGTGTTCTTGGACCTCCTCATGTAGACGCTTGATATGTTTAGCAAATTCCTCAGCTTCAACACTTGTCCTTTCCCCTTGCTCTATCTTCCTCAATTCTGGTGTAGTCCTTGGGCTACTTCCATATAAAATTTGGAATGGTGATCTACTAGTAATCCTTTTTATAGTTATTGTAAGAAAACTCTACTTGTGGTAGAATCAAATTCCACCCCTTGGGCTTATCCCCAACTAAACATCTCAGTAAATTACCCAGACTTCTGTTTACCACTTTTGTTTAGCCGTCAGTCTGCAGGTGATGTGTGGAACTAAATTTCAAGTCTATTCTCAACTTCTTCCACAATGTTCTCTAGAAATATCCCAAAAATTTAGTATCTCTATCAGAAACTATACTCCTTGGGAGGCCATGTAGTCTTACCACCTATCTGAAAAACAAGTCTACAATATGGACAACATCATGAGTTTTGTGGTATGGAATGAAATGTGCCATTTTGGAGAACCTATCAACCACCACAAATACTGAGTCATTACCCCTTTGTGTCTTCGGCAATCCAAGAACAAAATCCATACTTATGTCCTCCCATGGCTTTGATGGAACAAGAAATGGTTGATATAGTCCAGTATTGTGACTAAATCCCTTGGCCCCCTAACAAATCTGGCAATTCTATACAAACTTCTTCACATCCTATGAAATCTGAGGCCAAAAATAATGTTCCCTAACTATGGCAATGGTCTTATCTCGACCAAAATGTCCTGCCATCCCTCCACTGTGTTTCTCCTTAATCAGATTTTCCCTCATGGAACTCCTTGGAATGCACGATTGACTGCCCTTGAACAACATACCATCTTGAATCAAATAGTCTAGCCACTTGGTTCTATCTACAACAACAGGCTCTTTACAAGCTTTCCATGCTTCAGCGAAATTAGGATCCTCAGGGTACATATTCTTGAGTTCATCAAACCCAACTACTTCAACCTGCATTAGTGTAAGCAACAAATGTCTCCTACTTAGTGTATTTGCAACCTTTTTAGATTTTCCACTTCTATGCTTCAACACAAATGTATAGCTCTGCAAGAATTCTACCCACTTCATATGCTTCTGATTCAATTTACCTTGGCTATTTAGGTACTGTAATGCCTGATGATCAGTATACAAAAAAAATTCCTTTAGCAATAAATAATACCTCCATTTCTTTAAGGCCTGAACTATTGCATAGAACTCTTAATCATAAATAGAATACTTCTTTTTCGCATCATTCAATTTTTCACTAAAATATGCAATAGGCTTACCTTCTTGGCTTAATACAGCCCCAATAGCACTGCCACTAGCATCACAATCCACCTAGAACACCTTTGTAAAATTTGGAAATGCCAACACAGGTTGTTCTGTCACCTTCTTCTTCAACAATTCAAAACTTCTCATAGCTGCCACAGTCCATTTGAACTCTTTTCTATCCCCTCTTATTGTGTCAGTCAGGGGTGCACAAATGCCACTAAAATTCTTAATGAACTTTTTGTAAAAACTAACCGGACCATGAAATGATCTTACCGAAGTAGCAAACCTTGGAATAGGCCATTCCAAGATGGCTTTTACCTTCTCTGGATCCATTTTGAGACCTTCAGGTGATATAACAAACCCCAAGTAGACTCACTCCCTTTTTGCAGAGATACACTTCTTCAAATTAATTAACAGTTTCTCTTCTCTTAACCTTTCAAGGACACTACGAATATGCAATAAATTTTCTTCCAAAGTCTTGCTGAAAATTAAAATATCATCCAAATAGATAATAAATTTTTTTCCCAAGAACTTCTTAAGTACCTCATTCATAAGCCACATGAAGGTGCTTGGGGTGTTCGTCAATCCAAAGGGCATGACTAACCACTCATAAAGACCCTCCTTAGTCTTGAAGGCTGTTTTCCACTCATCTCCTTCTCATATCCATATCTAATGATAGCCACTCTTGAGATCTATCTTTGTGAAGTACTGAGCTCCACTCAAGCAATCCATAAGATCATCCATTCTTGGCAAAGGAAACTGATACTTGATGGTTATCCTATTTATAGCTTGAGAGTCTATACACATCCTCCACTCTCCATCCTTCTTTGGTGCCAGTACTGCAAGTACTGCACATGGACACAGGCTCTCCCAAATCAAGCCCTTCCTCAATAGCTCCTAAACCTGTCTATATTTAGCTCCTCAGTTTTAGGAGGAGTCATCCTGTGAGCAGCCTTGTTAGGCAAACTAGCTCCTAGAATTAAATCTATTTGATGACTAATTTGCATTACTAGTGGCAATCCTTTTGGAACATTATCAGAGATGATATCTCCAAACTCACCTAGTAAATCTGAAACTTGAAGTGGTATTTCACTACTATCTTATTTATCTTTCCTAGGTATCAAAGCATAGCACATATGCTGATGTTTCATGCCATCTAAAAACTTCCTTCCATCAACAAGACAAATCCTAGCACTGCTACATACCTTTTCACCTTCCTTTTTCATGGGCTTCAATTTGTGGCAAACTCCATCCTTTGTTAGAGAGTATGTGTTTTCATGACCATCATGTACTGTATGCCTATCAAACTTCCATGGTCTTCCCAACAATAGATGGCAAACATCCATTGGAATAACATCACAAAGAACTTCATCATGGTAACTCCCAATTTTGAATTTCACTAAACTTTGTTCACTTACCAGGACCTTATGATCATCTTTCACCCAAGCTACCTAATAGGGCTGGGGATGTTTCTCCCTCTTGAGCTTTATCTTAGAGACCATCTCCTCTGATACCAAGTTATCAGTGCTACCACCATTAATGATCACATCACAACATTTATCCTCACACTTGCACCTGGTATGGAATAAACTCCTCCTTTGTACTAGTTCAATCTCACCACTTAGTAGGACCCTTTCATTTACTAAGGTCTCTCCTCTTTTTGCATCCTCTGAATGTGATGATTATGCATCCTCATCCACATGAGCAACCCTAGCTTGACCCTTAGCTCTCCTATCTGTCCTTCCTTGTCATTGAGGGCATTCAAAGGCACGATGACCTTCTTCATTGCAATGGAAATAGGTACCATGGAAGCCTCCTCTTCCTTGTCCATGTCCTCTACCTCTTCCTCTCTGATTTCCAAAGTCTTGATCACGGGGTTGAAACCCTCGTTCCTCTGGTTCCTGCTAGTACCCACATCTTCATTTTTCTTTTGGGTTTCATTTCAGCCTCTAGATGACCTACCACTACCCCTTCCTTCTTGACTATGCCCTCTTTGTCTTCCTTCAAACCTTTTATTCAGCTTCTCTTCAACTTGTAGGGCAAACTAGTATGCCTCTTCAACACTGGTCATTCTGACCAGACTTAATTCCTCCTGGATGCTAGGTCACAACCCACTGATATAACGAGCAACCTTCTCCTTATTTTCTTCTGCATGCCCCACTCTAATTAGAAGTTGATAAAACTCCTCTATATATTTTTGGACTAATTTTCCTGCTTGCTTTAACCCATGCATCTTCTTAAAAAAATCAAGCTCGTAGTCAATAGGAATGAACTGCTTCTTCAATTTGTCCACCATACGATCCCACCTTGTGATCATATTATTTACTCTTTTATTTTGTTCCAATTGAACCTCTTGCCACCAAATTTTGGCATGGCCTTTCAGTTTGGCCTTTGCAAACTTAACCCTATCTGGATCCCTCATATCCTCATACTCAAAGTACTCTTCCAGTTCATTGTTCCAGTTGATCAACTCATCTGGTTTCAGATTTCTTGAAAATACACCCACATCAATTGTAGGTCTTTTCCCAAACTTAGTAATGAACCTAAAAAGCCTTTCCTCTACCTGATTCAGAACTTCCCCATCAAATTCCCCTTCTGGTCCAATTTCTTCCTCTTCATTGTCATTCTCACTTTCGTCATCTGCAGCAACATTCGTTCCCCTACGGAGCTCCTCTTGCAATGCTTGGACTTGCCTTTGGAGGGCTCTAACCTTTTCAAGATTAATAGCTCTGGCCCTTTTTCCACACTCTCTTCATGGAGGCATCTTCTAAACTTGAACCCACAACCACATAGTCTTGGTGTAAACTGCCTCACAGTCGGCGCTCTGTATACACACTTAGGAAAACTAGCTCTGATACCACTTGATGGGAACACAACCCAAGCACAAAATGGACAAAATAGGAAAGGGAAAATTTTATTAACTGTAAAAATATGCTAGTACACTTAGTGCAGAGGAACAAACTCTGAAACATGCCCTAAGGGCTTACAATAGCATAAATCTGGAGATAAATTCTTCTCCCAGTACCTTCTCTCAAACTCCACTCCGAACTACCTTTTACAATGCCAAAAATGTCCTTAAATAGACCCCAAAGGGTTAAGGATTAGGAATACATTCTAGAAAGTGCTAGTTGGCATCCACCGACGAAATAGAAGGCTCTAGAAGCCATGTTAGAAGTCGGCACAAAATTAGAAGAATCCAGGAATGGTAACCGAACTTCTGGGAGGCATAACTTTTGAACTATAGCTCTGATTGACAAACCGTTTACATTTTTAGAAAGCTATTGAAGCTCTCTATAGCCCTATAGACTAGCTTCACTCATCCCCAATTTTTTGTCCCTATTCAAGTTCATTTAATGCCCCTAACCTAAATTTGAAGCATTCTTAGGATGTCTTCAGAAACTAAAAAGTTGTGATAACTTTCAAACCGTAGGGCCTTTTGACCTGATTCTCTTTCTAGAATGCTCTAAATTACAATGAAAATCATTCGACCAATTTACACCTTCTAGTTCACCAAAATGATGGCTCAATTAAATACTCCTATTTTTTTGGCATTTACATGTATCCCAAGGTGATTAAAAAACTCTAGCCTAGAACACTAATAGTGGAACTGTGAGAGTTAGAAACTTTATTTGACCCAAATGGGTATCTAGAAATGAAAACACATGAAACAGAAACTATGTCTAAGTACATTTTTTTGAGTGACACAGGATTTCCCTTATACCTCTGGATGCTCCTGCATCAACAATGTGGAGGATTCTAACTTTTCACAGGTTGCTGATCAGTCAAAGTTTCACTTTCAAGAGGTCAATTTGCAAGAACCTAAGGTTTGTAAGGATCAACCTGAAAGTAGTCTTCAAAAGAACTTGTCAGATTTTGATATTCAACATACTTTATCCATTGTTTAGTCCCCTTCTCTTTGTCTTTAGACCTCCAAGACACCCAAATCTAGAGGGCACCCTAAGGGTTCTAAGACTAGGAATGAGATTGCCTTAGGTATTTAGACCACACCATATGATAACTTTGTTGTTAACAAGAGAATAATGAGGAGAATAGCCTATTCTCCTTGTCAACAATGAAATTTGTACCATGGAATGTCAAAGGCATAAATGCCTCTAACAAGAGAGGCAAGATTCATAAGTTCCTAGAATCCTCAAAAGCAAACATTGGTTTGTCACAAGAGACAAAATTATCACAAGAAACATTTTAGAAATCATTGGCCAAATGGCCAAGTTGGTCCTTAGTGCATTCTCCCAACCTAGGTGCCTCAAGGGGCCTTGCTATCCTTTGGAATGCATTAACAATTCAGGGTCACCTTATTTAACAACAAACTAACTAGAAAATGTTGCAGGTGCTTACCTTTGATACCTCTTTTACTTTGTTCAATGTTTATGATCCTACCTCCACCCAAGACAAGTTGAAAACATAGGATCAATTAGCAATGTTAATTCAATCTCAAGACTCCCACCAAGTCATCCTTGGGAGTGATTTTAATGCAATCCTGAATCAAAATGAGAAAATTGGTGGTATTTGCCCACCCATTAAAACCATTTAGGATTTCACTCAATTTTTTGAGAATAATGATTTAATGGATATTCAACCATCTAATGGAAAGTTTACATGGACAAATAGGAGATCTAGTTTTGCACAAATTACAGTCTGACTAGACAGATTTTTGCTTTCTCATGAATGGAAATTAGGTAATTTTTGCTTTCAATCAAAGATTCTATCTGCACTAGATTCTGACCATTTTCTAATCTCTATAAACATTAATCAATCTACATCTATAGATGATAATCAACATAGGCCATCATTTAAATTTGAAACCATGTGGTTTCACCATCCACATTTTCTTTCACTTTTAAAACAATAGTGCAGTAGTGCTCCTTTTGCTCCAGGATCTAGAATGCATCAATTTGCCAGTAAATTGAAACATGTCAAAGAGAAGATCAAAATTTGGAACATACAAGTTTTTAAGAACATCTTCAAACAAAAAGAGATTGTTAAGCTATAATTGGAGGAGATTCATTGCTCCATTATCAAGATTGGGATGGACAAAAATACTTATGTTAAGCAAAAAGAGCTTCAAATTGAATGGGAGGAATTGTGTAACAGGGTGAAAGATTATTGGAGACAAAAGTCTACAAAAGTTTGGTTACAACAAGGAGACAAAAATACAAAAAAAAATTCATGATTTTGCCCAGCAAAATAGGGCAACTAAATCAATTTTTCAAATTTTGGAGGTAGATACAAGCAATATTCTAACCAATGCTCTACAAATTAGAGATTTGGGTGTAAAGTTCTTTAAGAATCTTCTTGCACCAACAAAGTACCCTTTACCCTCACCTTTACAAGTTGAGGATTTCATTTAGCATATCCCTACAATGATCTCCCTCATGGAGAACTCCAAGCTCTTGGCCTCTTTTACCATTCAAGAAATTCAAGAGGTAGTATTATCCTTCCCTCTAGAAAAAGTTCCATATCTAGATGGCTTCATGGAATTATTCTTTCAAAGTTGTTGGGATTTTATTGGGTGATACCTTCTAGCAGCTATGGAGGAATCAAGAAAGTTCAAATCTATGTTAAAATACTTCAATTCTACAAATACAACAATCATTCCAAATACTTGTAACTTGACATACAAAATCATTACCAAAGCCATTTATATGAGACTTCAAAAATTCTTCCATTCATTATTTCTCCTGAACAAGGTGGTTTTGTTCCTAGTAGAGAAACAATGGAGGGTGCAATGGTAGCTCATGAAGTTCTTCACTCCATTAATAGTAATTAGTCAACTAATTTTGTTATCAAGTTAGATATGCAAAAGGCTTATGACAAAGTGTGTTGGAACTTCCTTTTTCAAGTCCTTAAAAAAATGTGTTTTGATAAGAAATGGTGTAAGTGGATTAAAGCTTGCATTTCAGGGGCTCAATTCTCAATCATTATTAATGGGTCAACATCTGGTTTCTTTTCTTCCATGCAAGGCCTCTGACAGGGTGACCCTCTCTTATCGACCTTATTTATCATCATGGCTAAAGCCCTTAGTAGGATTATCAAACACCATCATCTATCTGACAAGTGGAAAGGGGGAAAAATTGAGGGCACAACAATTTTATTCATGCACTCTCTATTTGATGACACATTACTGTTTGGTGCCTTAATAATCTCTGAGGCTATGCAAATTAAGAAAATTTTATTGCAATATTTAGAAGTTTTAGGGCAGAAAATTAATTCTCAAAAGTCAAAAATATTCTTATTTAACACAAACAAAGTCATCTCAGACAAGATTGTGCATATTTTGGGGTTTTCTGAGGATTTTCTATCCTCCACTTATCTTGGGATTCTTTTTTTTTATGGGATCAAATAAGAAAAGTTTTTGGGGTGGAATCTACCAAAGAATTAAGAGCAAAATTTCCTTTAGATGGTTGTCATTATCTGGTAGAATATTGCTCATCAAGTCTGTCCTTTTTGCAATACCAAATTATTATATGGCTATCATGCAAGCACCGTCTTCTATTTTTTCACACATTCAAAAGCTTACCAAGGGATTTTTATGGTCTAGAAATTTGACAAATGAAAAGAAAATCCCACTTATTTCTCTCCAAAATATGGCATATCCTCCTACTTTAGGAGGAGCAAGAATTCATGATTTGACAAGGAACAAAGCATTTGGTGGTAAGTTGATTTGGCTTCTGTATACTAAACCACAATTAGTTTGGTGTCAAATTATGCAATAGAAGTATCTAGATAACAATAAGCCACATAGAATATTCTCTATGTTGGATCCTCCTAAGGGATTAGTCATTTGGGATTTCATGATTACATCTAGAGACATTGTGCTTAATTATATTTCTTGGGAATTAAATTGTGGGGAGAAGATCAACTTATGGGGTGATTCATAGAATGGACATCCTCCATTAAATTCAATGCCAAACATACAAAATATTGTCTCAATTATAGAAGTAGAATGGGATAGCCTTGTTATTCACTTTATGGATGCAATTTGCATCTTTTCAAGGAAAGTAATATGGAAAGATCCAGACCAAATATCCTTAGACTCTCAATGCAAAAAGAAACTTCAATCTATCTTCTCAGATAGATAGGCTTTTGTATCAAAGGCTAAGGATTGATAATGTGGATTCTGGCTAAAAATGGAAACTATTCAATCAAGGAAGTATACAAACTTCTCTAGCAAGTTGAGTCGGCAAACACCCCTTCTTGAGCATTCATGTTCTGCTGGAATAAAGTAGTGTTACCCAAGGATGGGTGTTTCGCGTGGCTAGCAATTAAGCATAGAATTCTTACAACTAATAGATTGGCTAGGTTAAGTATTGCCTCTCCTTTTAGATGTGTTTTATCTGGTGAGAAGGATGAATCAATTGACCACTTGATTGTAAATTGTCAATTTGCATACCAATGTTGGATCTTTATATTAAACAAATTAAACTATTTTACTCCACTACAAAATAACATCTGAGGCATCTTTCAGGCATGCCCAATCACTTATCCCAATGCTCTTTTTATAGGGATCTAGAAATGTACACCTGCATTAGTAATTTGGGCTATCTGGTGGGAAAGAAATAAGAGGACTTTTAGAAAAGAGGTTTCACCCTTAGAGAAAGTGCTCCAAATCATTGAAAATTCAATTTCAGAAGTCAGTAATGCAAGTATCAATAGATGCAAATTCAATCTAGTTATCACTTCCTAGGATAGAAGTATCATTCGAGAATGGAAATCAATTTTCATTCCATTTGGAACTGGCACTTCCAAGTTGGAAACTCGTATAGATAGTTCTACAGTCAAATGGCAACCCCCTATACCTAGCTTTATCAAACTCAACTTGGATGGAGCATCTAGAGCTAATCTAGGACAATCAGGCTTGGGAGCTTGCATTAGAGACTACATTGGTAAAGTCCTAGCAATTACAATGGCTCCCCTCCCTATAGGAACTAACAATATGGCTGAGGCTCAGTCATTACTTTCAAGACTAATCCTTGCTAAGATAGGGAACTTCCAGCAGGTGCAGATTGAAGGTGACTCTCAAGTTATAATTGCTGCTTGTATTAAGAGACATTCATCTTCTTGGAAACTCAAATATGTGCTCCAAAAAATTTGGAATATTATTAATCAATTTCAAGAGGTCAAAGTTTCACACACATATAAGGAGGGGAATAGAATGGCAGATTATCTCTCCAACTTAGGATGTAATGGGATCACAACTTTTACACTAAACCCTTCTGCATTCATGGAGCATTATAAATATTTGTAGAAAATAATGGCCACTGATCTATAAAAATTTTTATGCCAAACTATTTCTCTTATTAGTGTTGAGTGACTTTAGGTGTCGAGAGTGCTTCATGTGTCAAGTGTTACATATGTGCTGAGTCACTTCAAGTGCTGAGCAGATTACATGTACTGAGTAATTTAAATGTGCTGAGTTATAGTTGACATCGAGAAAAATGCTTCATATGTTGAGCAAGCCAACATGATACATGTGCTAAGCAAACTAGCATACTTCATGAGCCAAGTACAGTGTATGTGCTAAGAAAAATTCATATAGAAGCCAAGTTAATTTTGATGTTGAGCAAGAATTCTTATAGGTGCTGAGTTACTTTAGGTTTCAAGCATGCTTCATTTTCCAAGTAATCAATATGCACCAAGTCACAGTTGATGTTGACCAAGCCATCAACCTCAAGTGCTGAACAAGTTACATATCTTGAGTGATTTATTTATGCTGAGTTGCAACTGATGTTGATCTAGGTAGAAGTCCATTCTACACATTTTGTAGAGTTTTGAATTAGTTAAGGTGGTTAGACATGAGCGTTTCTTAATTCCAAAAATACTAAAGTTAAAAATTAATTAATTATTATTTATTTAGAATAAAAATAACCAAAAATATTTCTCACATCCAGGCATGAGTCTACTACTTATATCTAGAATATTATTAAAAAAATATTATCATTTGACTTTGATTAAGGTGGTCAAACATATGTCTACTTTTTATTTTTATTCTAAAATTTTTGTAATATTGCATTAAAATTCAAAATTTTGACTAATCAATTTTTATTTTTATTTGAGATAAGTCCTAGTAGTTTAGGAACTAGATTCAATTTCCTAGAGATTTTTTTCTTTCAAATTTTTGATATAAAGCTAATAACAAGTAGGAAATTGCACATCAAGTTGACATAACCCTAATTTTCTATTTTTTTATTACCACTTAAGAGCATAGTTTCGTTGACCATGATCTTGCACATACCAATAAATTGGTTAACAAAGTAATAATTAGTTGATAGGCTATTAATGTGGGATCACTTCTTGCACTTTGTGATCAAAATATTTGTCACACACCATGAAACTACTTTTAAAGCCACATAATAACCTTTAGAAAATAATAAAATGGTATGGATAGAATCATGGTCAACCAAACCATGCTCTTAAGTGGCAATAAAAAATCAGCAAAATTAGGGTTATGTCAACTTGATGTGCAATTTTCTACTTGTTATAAACTTTATATCAAAAAGTTGAGAGAAAAGAATCTCTAGGATTTTTTTTGATAAATAGTCCTTTTCTATTAATAAATAATATACTTATTAACATTTTAAAAAAAGGGGCCAAGGGATAAAAGATTAGCCCCTAAAAGTTCACACGGCCACAACCAAAATCAAGAACTATTCATCAAAAATAATTATAAGAAACAACCCTCAGGCTACCAAATTGATTCCAATTGAGGGTGGTGGTTCATCCTGATCATGAAATCCCTAGTCATCCCTTGAATTGGCATGTGGGCTAGGAATAGTCCACCCATCAATAACACCTTTGAGGGCCCGAGCTTCATCCTTGTTATCAATCCAAAGGGGTGAGATAGCCAACTCCAGGAAAATGGGCCACTTACCAGAATCAATATGCTAAGCACCAAGAGGGGGAGCCATTGGGCCCAAGGACCATCCTATGCCACCATGGGGAGGAGAATTTGAGTGGCTACTATATTTTTCAAATCGCTAATTTTTGGCACACCATGATCCTGCACATACCCTTATACTCTATTAAAAAATTCATATCTTTTCTTTCTTTAATTCTTTATGCCATAAAATTATTTCCTTTTACATTTGGAACTAAGAAAAAATAAACAAACAATTACACCTTAGGTTGCCATAGGCATACTGAAGCTTTAGTAATTTTTATAAACAAAAATCCATTTCCTAAATGATGATTTATTAAAAAATCCTTAATTGTCATTGGGGTAGACCCTGCTGACCATACTATGATTTACCATTAAAAAAGGTAAGCTCCTAACCAATAGACAAAATGGTTGTTTATTAAACATTTATTAATTATTTAATATTAAAGTAAAATTACTACTAGTTCACAATGTACCAAATACTATAGAGTTTCATCAAAGTTTTATGACTGTTACAAAATGGTTTTATTATTTTCTAGAGGTTATTTTGTGGCATTTAAAGTAGTTTCATGGTGTGCAATAAATATTTTGATCAAAAAGTAGAAGAAGTGATCCCACATTAAAATCCTATCGACTAATTATTACTTTGTTAACCAATTTATACTATTAAAAAATCATATCTTTTCTTTCTTTATTTCTTTATGCCACAAAATTATTTCAATTCAATTTTCTTTTACATCTAGAACTAAGAAAAATTAAACTAAAAATTGCACCTTAGTTTGGAATAGGTACGCTGAAGTTTTAGTTGCCTAAATGAGGATTCATTAAAAATATTCTCACTTGCCATTATGATAGACCCTGCCTACCATACTATGAAAATTATAATTCTTATCTTTAAAAAGGGTAAGCTCCTAACCAGCAGACAAAATGGTTGTTTATTAAATATTTATTTATTATTAAATATTAAATTAAAATTACCACCACATTGTATTATAATTTTTAAATGATTAATAAATTATTATAAACAACCATCTTGTCAGCTAGTTAGAAGCACCAATTATGATACTAACCATCATTTGAAACCTATCTCCAACAATAATTAAAACCTAAGCTCCATCTATAACTGACATAAATCAAAGTAAAAATTAAAAATATAATAAATTTTTTGGTATTAATTATAGAGTAGCCAAAAGAAAGAGATAATCAAAATACAAGATACCCCAAGAGGCAAGGCCTCACACTAAGCATATCAATGATCCATCAAAGTTCATAATATACCAAATACTATAGAGTTCTAAATATATCACATGATCAAAAAGAACAAAAGAGAACAACAAAAGAGGGGAAAGCTAGTGTAGTAGATGTGCATATGACTAAGCCCATGTGATCCACCCTTTCGGGTCTTCTATCCAAATGATGCTCATCCTATTCTGAGACTAGTCCAACATATGAATCTTCCCATCCGACACATTTTTGTTCTTCTTCCTAGTTCAACTATATCACTACATCATTAAAGGTGGCAAGGTTGTCCATGGTCCTTCTCCAATCATATCCATTCTTCATCTCAAATACAAACATCATAGTGTTCCCAACTTTTAAGAACATTTTCAGCTCTTCATGATCATTCATCAGAGTTATCATGACTTGTGATTATATTTTTTTTAAATAGAGTCTTTCAAAAAGACTCAGTAAGGGTTCTAGCATTGTTTTGATACATGTCTTCATTTCTGATTTTCCAAATCTACCATAAGATGTTAGACAAAAGAATATTCTAGAAAAGATCATAGTCCTTTTTTAAACTAGAAATATAACTAGTAATGACTTCCAATATAGTGATATTTTGGGAATATGAAATGCCAAAAAGTAACCAAATTTCTTTAGCAATACTAAAATCAAAATGAACATATCTACAAGGATTAGACAATCTACAAATATTACAAACCTCCATGCAATTATGGTCTTTTCTAAGAGGCAATCTACCCAACAACATAAGCCATCTGAAGCAATTGATTTTTGGATAAATAGGATTTTTCCATAGAATCTTTAAAAACTTCTTCCAAGTAGTGTTATCTAAATCAAAATACCACGAATTATTGACATGATTTATAATGTTGCTTTTACAAACCAAAACATTTTAGATACCTTTAGCTTCAATTTTAGTAATCAAGGTCTCATCAAGCCACTTCATATCAATAAACCTATGGGAGTTGACAAGTAGTAGGAAGGTCCTTGCAAGCTTTGACAATCATATTATAAGTCTTCTTTTGAGAATGCAGAATGTTATAATATATTTTTTGAGGGGTGAAAATTTAATATCATAAATAGTTATAAACAACTCAAGTTTAATAATTGATAATTATAAATCAATTTTAATAAATAAATAATTATTAATTCAAAAATTATTTCTTAAACTAATTCAATATATTCTAATTAACTATAATGTAATTTAAGAACTATATAATTTTAACTACAACTCAATCTACATAAATTTATAATAAAGGGAAAAAATTAATATTTGTAAACAAAACTTTATTATGAATATAAATTAAATTTAAATTTTATATAATTTTTTTAAGAAACAAAAAATATTTAATAAATAAATATTGTTACTCTGCTTTTGTCCAATTTAGTGAATATAAGCTAAATCAAAATCTCACAATATTAGAAAATATAACATATAATTTTTTTAAGTTAGATTTTAGTCATTCTGTAGTGTAAATCTGGTAAAGGTAAAATCATAGAAAAATAGGGAGATGAAACTAATCTATTAAAAAAGATATTTCATTGAATATTACTTGTCTTTGCCTGAGGTGAATGTTTGTGGCTAGTGATTAAATTAGTTTTACTAAGAAATGGAAGGAAATAGGAATCTATGTGGAATGGTAAGAAAAAGTCATCCCAACAAAGATTAAGTCAATTCAGTATACATGATATAAATTCTAGATTAAGAAGTTGTACAAACCATTTAAAGAGTTTCTACTAGAAAACATGAAATAGATTTCTAAATGTGCTCAGAGATCAGAATGAAAAATTACATTTGGATAAGCTCATCTAGAAGTCACACGGCTTTTATAAGATTACTACTGACTTCTTCAAGAAAATGTACTCCATTTTCCTTTCTCATTATCTTAATGCTATAGGAAAATCTCCATTTTTAACCAAGCATATGCTCAGAGATCAGAAAGACAAATTAAGTTTGGATAAGCTGATCTAGAAGTCACTTGGCTTTTGTAAGATTACTACTAACTTCTTCAAGAAAATATACTTCATTTGTCTTTTTCATCATCTTAACTCTATAGGAAAAGATCCAGTTTTAATCAAGCATATGCTAAGAGATCAAAAAGAAAAACTACATTTGGATAAGCTCATCTAGAAGTTACTTCTCTTTCATAAGATTACTACTAACTTCTTCAAGAAAATATACTCTATTTTCCTTATTCATTATCTTAATCCTACAGGAAAAGCTTCAACATTAATCAAGCATATGCTCAAAAATCAGAAAGAAAAATTGCATTTGGATAAGCTCATCTAGAAGTCACTTGGATTTCATAATATTACTACCAACTTCTTGAAGAAAAAATACTCCATTTTCCTTTTTCATTATCTCAACCCTGTAGAAAAGCCCCAATTTTAGTCAAGCATATGCTTAGAGATCAGGAAGACAAATTACATTTGGATTAGCTGATCTAGAAGTCACTTGGCTTTTATAAAATCAATACTAACTTCTTCAAGAAAATAAACTTTGTTTTCATTTTTCATTATCTTAATCTTGTAGGAAAAGCTCCATTTTTAATCAAGCATATTCTTAGAGATCAAAAAGAAAAATTACATTTGGATAAGTTCATCCAGAAGTCACTTGGCTTTCATAAGATTACTACTAAATTCTCCAAGAAAATATACTCCATTTTCACTTTTCATTATCTTAACCCTATAGGAAAAGCTCCATTTTTAATCAAGCATATCCTCATTGAACAAAAAGACAAATTACATTTGGATAATCTCATCTAGAAGTCACTTGGCTTTCATAAGATTACTATCAATTTCTTCAAAAAAATATTCTCAATTTTCCTTTTCCATTATCTTAACCCTGCAAGAAAACTCCAACTTAATTCATGAATATTCTCAAAGATTAGAAAGACAAATAAAATTTGGATAAGCTTATCTAGAAGTCACTTGGATTTCATAAGATTACTATGGACTTCTTCAAGAAAATATAATCCATTTTTCTTTTTCATTATCTTAACCTCATAGGAAAAGTTCCTTTTTTAATCAAGCATATGCTCAGAGATAAGAAAGGAAAATTGCATTTGGATAAGCTCATCTAGAAGTCACTTGGTTTTCATAAGATTGCTATTGACTTCTTCAAGAAAATATACTCCATTTTCTTTTTTCTTTTTCTTAACCCTATAGGAAAATCTCCAATTTTAATCACGCATATGCTTAGAGATTAGAATGACAAATTACATTTGCATAAGCTCATCTAGTAGTAACTTGGCTTTCATAAGATTACAACTAACTTCTTCAAGAAAATATACTCCATTTTCCTTTTTCATTATCTTAACCATGCAGGAAAGGCCCAATTTTTAATCAAGGATATGCTCAAAGATTAGAAAGATAGATCACATTTGGATAAGCTCATCTAGAACTAACTTGGCATTCATATGATTACTACTAACTTCTTCGAGAAATATGCTCTATTTTCTTTTTTCATAATCTTAACCATATTGGAAAAGATTCATTTTTAATCAAGCATATGCTTAAAGATCAAAAAGAAAAATTGCATTTGGATAAGCTCATCTAGAAGTCACTTTGATTTCATAATATTACTACTGACTTCTTCAAGAAAATATACTCCATTTTCCTTTTTCATTATCATAACCTTGTAGGAAAAGCTCCATTTTTAATCAAGCATATTCTCAAAGATCTAAAAGAAAAAATTCTTTTGGATAAGCTCATCTAGACATCACTTGGCTTTCATAAGATTACTACTAACTTCTTAAAAAATATATACACTATTCTCCTTTTGCATTATCTTAACCCTACAAGAAAAGCTCTATTATTAATCAAGTATATAAATACGAGATAATGCTAAATACATGACAAATAAAACTCTTTCATAGGAACAAAGCTTTACATATCCCCGCCTTGATACTAATCTAACACAATACACACTAGTAGTGCTACAACGATTAAAAAATAAGAAAAATATTATCAATTTTTTATTATAAGAAACTCTATTATGGTAAGAATGTTACCTTAATCAATCATAAGCTTCTACTTCAAATACTTATAGGAGTTGTCAAAAAAATGAAGGAAATAGGTGCACATAATAGAGTACCATTAACTGTTAATGTTGGAATTGAATGAACAAAGAATGCTACCACCTATACAATAGTTCATCAAAACAGGGGATTTCTACCATCTATAGCTCATTAAAATAGGGGATTTTTTCCCTTTTATTTTTTGTTACATGAAAATGATGAAAACATCAAGTTTCTAATGAGATTTAAGCATGGAAGACACTTAACAAGCAATAGATAGCACCTCTTTAAATGAGGATAGAATGCATGTAAATCAAAACTAACTATTTAGAAAGTTACTATAATTTTTGTGTTGCCAATACAATAATAACAATTAAATAGTTATAAGTAAAAGAAACTTTGATAATAAGAAAATTTAATCATATGCATATTTCTAAGGATGAATTATCTTAGTAACTAAGCTCAAGGACTAACAAAAAGATCAAATAAGTACATACAATTATAAAACATTATCCAAATCTTTTAGTAAACATAATAAAATCCACCAGAAAATGAGTGTTTGATCTAGATATGTTATTGAATACTTCAAAATTCCATCACATAAGATGAAACAGAAAAAAATAAATTCTACTAAAGGCTCCTTGCACTCCACAATGTAAGTAAGATTGACTTTGGAGGATAAGATCCATCTGAAAAACCAATCATGCAGACCACAAATCAGAATTGCAAAAAACTAAGTGCAAAGAAAGTCAAGCCTTGAATTGCCAACATATTTGACAAATCACAAAAGCACCACAAAACATCATAAATTGTCAGTGTTGAACTATCACATACCTTCATAGACAATAATATTATCCCTTCATTTTAGCCTTGTTTACTTTCAAAGAATAGACAATGGCATAAAAGATGAGATCAAATCTCACTAGCACCCACACAAGCTAATGTTGTCTTATTTTAATTAAAAATTGACGTAGTGGGTATGGAAAGAGTATGTCTAGCAGGCACCTTATAAGAAACTAATATGCTTATTTTCTTTCTTTTGGAGTTTTAGAGTGTGAACTAATAATGCATCTCTTTGACTTCCATTCTAATGATGGATGTTATCTAAAATATTGATGTAGAAAAGTTCATTTGATGTGTTGACCTTCTCCCTCTATATGTTTGGTGGGAAAGATGAATAAACAAGACTATATATGTAATTTTCCATGTTCTACATCATAGTATATATTCAATCCATATTCTTTGGAAAAATGGTGAGATCGAATCATGCTTCTTGATAGATTCCAAAAAATGATTGAAAATGAACAAGTTAGAACCCTTATTAAGCAAAAACTATCAAACTATAATCATTCTATAGAAAATGAGAGAGATATATGTAATTAATAGTCATCCAAATTGCAGTAAATGTTTACTTATATTGAAGTGCATCTAAATTGAAAAATCAATATAAAATGAATTTTATTGTAGGAAAGAGAGAGAATTGAAATATCTACATCTTTTATATTAGTAGTTATACTTCTTGTCAACCATTTTACATCACTTCCTAAACTCACAGGGAAGGGTGCAAGTTGAGTTTGACATGTCATTGAAAGGCATTAAATTGGAAATACTCAAATATCTTAAGTAAATGTTTACTTATATTGAAGTGCATCTAAATTGAGAACTCTATATAAAATGAGGTGCATTATAGGAAATGGAGAGAATCGAACTCTTTGTACCTTTTAGAGTAGCAGTTATACTACTTGTCAACCATTTGACATCACTTCCTAAACTTAACAGGGAAGGATATGTGAAAAGTAAAATTACAAACCTACAAAATTTCTCGACACATGAAGGTGCCGAGTGATAGTTTTTCTCAACACTAATGGATGTTGAGTGGCAGGAGGGTGTCGAGTAAGCTTGACACAAGAGGAAGTCGATTGAACTTGGGAAAAAAAGGGCAACTCGGCACAAGTATATGCTAAGTGATCTTGGTAACAAGCAATGTCAAGTGAGCTCAATAGCCACTACAAAGTGGTGTTCGGTAGCAGAGGATGCTGAGTGAGCTCAGCAATAACTATAGAGATGGAACTTAGTCTAAGACTAGATTGAGTGAGTAGAATGACAAACTGCCATGAAAATGTAGAGAGCCAAAGTGTAAAGCTTTCAACAATGAAATTCTCAAATGCAATAAATAGAGGAATAACAATAGATTTGAGTATGCCTACTTGCTTTCTTACTTTCTATTCAAATATGATAAGACTGTTACAAATGTAGGAGCACTTGACTTCAAATAGAAAACTCTAAAATAAGCCTAAAATATACAAATTGATTAAAACTTTAAACTTTAAACTTACAACTCTAATGGCTGCATACAACAATGCTTGGAGCAATCACTACTTCACACGTTGAATCCAATAAACAACAAGCTTATAGAATGACAAGAGGAAACACGTGCAACTATAGACATGATAAAAAAATTCCTTCTATCTTTTGAACTTTGATGATTGGATCTGCTAATTGATTTCCTTCTTTGCTCTATATTCTTGCACTTGTTTGCTCTACAACTCTTCAATTGATCAAATGAGACTAATTCATTCATTTTGTCTCTTGCCAAAAATATTTCCCCCTCTTTTCCAAATCTAAAAAACTCACCTATCTGCATTCATCATTTTTTACTATTCTGTAGGCCATAAGGTGGTAGGTGGGCATTTGGCTCTAGGGGCAAGTGATCTACAACATTAAATATTTCAACACTCCCCCTTTATCCCAAACCAAACAAATGAGGATCACTTCTGATCCAAATTAACTACACCAAGACACTCTCTTAGGTGTACAAAACTTCCAATGCCTAAAGGCTTAGTAAATATGTTTGCTAGCTACTACTCAAACTTACAAAATTATATTTCGATATCCCCATTCTCCACCAACTCTTTGATAAAGTGATATCTAATCTCAGCATGGAATACTGGATTCTTGGACAATGCAATTGATGAGATATTATCACAATAAATTGTGGTTCCATTCTCTTGGCTTTCATTCAAATCTATCAAGATCCTCTTTAACCAATTAGCTTGGCATGCTACTGCATTTGCTGCTATATATTTAGCCTCTACTATAGATTGAGCAACAATAGGTTTCTTTTTGGATGCCCATGAAGTTGCAGCCGATCTCATATGAAACATGTGTCCAGAAGTGCTTTTCCTATCATCTAAACTTCTAGCCCAATCACTATCTATATAAGTGACCAAATCGAAATCATTTACTATAGTTTACAAAATTCCAAACCCTTTGGTACCATTCACATACCTTAGAATCCTCTTTCTTGCTTGCCAATGGGAATCCTTTGATTTTTCCATAAATATGGAAATCAAGCTTACTACATGCATCATGTCTGGCCTAGCTGCAGTCAAATACATCAAACATCCAACCATACTCTTGTATAGTGTTAGATTCACACTTTTTCTACAATCTTCCTTGCTCAACTTTAGATCTACTACTGTTGGTTTTGGGGCTGCCTTACTGTTCTACATTTTGAATCTCTCCAAGATTTTCCTTGCATATTTTTCTTGAGAGATGACGATGCCATCATCTATTTTTTTTACTTCTATGCCTAGAAAATACTTCAAGAGACCTAGCTCTATCATTTCAAATTCTTCATACCCTCTTTGAACTCACCAATTAGGAAATTATCATTTCCAGTGAAGATTAAATCATCTACATATAAGAAAAAAATCAACACATTACCATTTGCTACCTTGATGTAAAGTGTGGGCTTGCCATTTCTTTTGCTAAAGCCATTGCTCATCAAATATGAGTCAATATTGCTATACCACACCCTTAGAGCTTGCTTGAGCCCATAAAGAGCTCTCTTCAATCTATAAACTTTGTGTTCTTCACTTGTAACTTCATGATGAAGTGGCTGCTCCACATATACATCTTCCTTCAATACACCATTCAAGAAGGCAGACTTCACATCCATTTGATATACCTACCATTTGTGTTGGGCTACAATTGCTATGATAGCATGCACGGTTTCCATTCTTGCAACTGGGGTATATGTCTCATCATAATCTCTACCATACAACTACTTTTACCCCTTGACCACTAAACATGCCTTTGTTGGATAATGTTGTCCTTGATGTCACACAAATGTCATATCAGTCATTAGTCTCAAGTTCACTGAGCTCAGATAGTCTGTAATGCAATCTACAGTGCCAACCAAGCTCACTCAGTCATCGAAGGAAATGTGGAAGACAGTGTTAACCGAGCTAACTCGATCAACAAAAGGAAAGGTGAAAGATAGTGTTCACTGAGCTCACTCGATCAATGAAGGAAATGTGGAAGTCAGTGTTAACCAAGCTTCACTCGATCTCCAAAGGGTAGTTTCCACCGAGCTCACTCGGTCATCAAAAGAATCATGAAGAAGTCAGTGTTAACTGAGCTTCACTCGGTCTCCAAAGTGTAGTTTCCACAGAGCTCACCCGGTTATTTGAGGAAACTCAGTACTTACTAAGTTCTCCCGATGATTGAAGGATTGTCACGAAGTTTGCTGTATTAACCGAGCTCAGTCGGTTAACATAGGAATTATTTTCTAAACAAAGTTCACCATGCAGGGTCGGCCAGTATAGGGATTTGCTAATTAATTACTTCTAGCTGACTGTTGTAATTGTTTGTTTAGTCAGTGATTTGAGCCGACTAAGATAATTTGAAAGGTATATATGGTCATTCAAGTTATGAATTAAAAGGTGTGTGTGTGTGATTGTGAGAAAAGAAGTTATGAATGTGAATTATAGTATGAAATGAAAAGGCGAATGTTGAGCAAAGTCTGATGAAGTATCAGATGTGTTGAAGGAGCTATAAAGTTGCATTTGATTAGTAAGGATCCAGTCAAGCATAACAGAGATCTGTAATCAGCAAAGATAAGTTGTACATTATATCAGGTCACTTCATTGTTTCTTTCTAACCATTGTAACAGTGAATTCAAAATCTCTTAACAAAGTTGGTTTAACAGCCATTCAATAAATCCTCTAACAAGGTGACAGTTCAATTGAATTGTTTTAAAGACCTCTAGCAAGGCCACTCCTAACAGGGTGATTAAATCCTTTAATAGGGTCACACCTAACAGTGTGTTTTTGTAACTTTTAATAGGGTTGGCTCCTAATAGGGCTCACTTTAGAAGAGTGAAAAATAGTATCTAGTTACATTGGTGGTTTTTCCCATATTGGGTTTCCACGTTAAAATTGGTGTCTCTTGTGTTCTTGATTGCTGAATTACTTTGTGCATGATAACATATCAGTTCTTAATATTTATCATTTGCTGCATTATCAAGTTTCAACATTTTATATTAACCAGATCAAGGGTATATTCAGACATCTTAGGGACTGTGGAAAGTTTTGTAGTAACTGATTCACCCCCTCCCCCTCTCAGTTACTCTATTCTCATTTCCAACAATTGGTATTAGAGCTTTTGGTGCTTGCAAGAAAAGATTTCAAGGATCTAAGCCAAAGATCAAGATGTATTACAAAAGAGAAATTCCAAAACTCAACAGAGATAACTTCTCTGCATGGCAAGGATTGATGAGACTTCATCTGGCTACTATTGGTGATACTGGGCTGAAATACCTTGAAGAAAAATATGAAGAATCTTCTGGCACATTGTCTGTCAATGACATTGCTGAAAAGAAGACTCACAACAATATGATGATAGACATAGCATCCGCTCTTAGTTATGAAGAATTTGATGACATTAAGGACTGCAAAACTACCTTTGAGATGTGGAACAAGCTAAAAGAGATCTATGGAGGAGATGATAATGTGAGAAGAGCAAAAGCAGAAAGTCTAAGAAGAAAATTTGATCAAATGAGGATGAGAGAGGATGAAAGCATTGAAAAGTATGTTGAAAGAGTTAAAGCATGTGTGAGTGCAATCAGACATCTAGAGGTGATATCAAAGGAGATACAGTTATAAGAATAGTTCTCAAAACCTTGCTTCCTATTTATGCAATCAGAGTTTCTACAATTCAGGAAAGAAGGTGTGAAGCAAATCATCAGATAAATCTTGAGGCCATAGTTGGAAGACTAACTGCATTTGAACTAGATAACTTTGACAACTATGTTCCAGCCTCCAAGAACATTGAATTAGCATTTCAAGCCAAGCTCTCACTCAAGGAGAAAAACAAAAAGGAGAAGGAATCTCAGTCAGAAAGTGAAAATGAATCAAGCCAAAGTTCAGACAGTGACCTCGAAGTGATTGAAGCTCTACTAGCAAAGAAATATTCTAGAGGTAGAGGAAAATACAAAGGTAAAGTTCCTCTAATCTGTTTTTCTTGTGAATAAATTGGTCATATTGTAGCAAGGTGTCCAAACAAGAAAAACAATGATGAAAAGAAAGATTACAAATGGAATGGCAAGAAAGACTTCAAATCATCCAAGAACAAAGGTAAGAAATCATGCTTCATGGCTGAAAATTCTAAAATTTTTGATAATAGTGAGGATGAAATTGTTTATATTGTTGTTAAAGATGATTCTAACAGTGATGAGGAAGATAAAATGGCACTTGTTTCTCATATAAGTAAGAATGATGCATGGATTATAGATAGTGGTTGCTCACATCATATGATTGGTGATAAAACTAAGTTTGATCAGTTTGAAGACTATGATGGTGGCAGTGTAAGGTTTGATAATAATGAACCTTGTTTCATAAAAGGAAGAGGAAGAATCTATCTAACCAAAGAACTTATATGTAATAATGCCTATTGGGTTGAAGGTTTTAAACATAATTTGCTAAGTGTGGCACAGTTACTCAATACTGGATTCAAGGTGGAATTCATGCATGGAAAGGCAAGACTATTGAATGAGCAAGGAAAGCTGATAGGATCTGGCACCCAAACTAAAGGTAACTTGGTTTATCTAGAATTTGGTGAATGCTCATGTTTTATTGCTCAAATTGAAGAAAGTTGGTTATGGCATAAAAGGTTGTGTCATGTCAATTTTGATAACCTAGTAAAGATAAGAAAATTCAAGAAAGTAAGAGGCATTCCTAACATTAAGAAACCTGAGGTTGGTCTATGCAAGAATTGTCAGATTGGTAAAATGGGAAAGACTAGTTTTAAAAGTAAAAACTACCAGTCTAAAGATATATTAGAAATTGTGCATACTGATTTATGTGGACCCATTGGAATAGAAAGCTATACTAGAGAAAAAAATTTCATTCTTTTTGTTGATGACTACTCAAGAATGATGACTGTCATGTATCTAAAGAATAAATCAGAAGCATTTGAGAAATTCAAATGGTATTTGGCAAGAGTAGAAAAAGAAATGGGAGAAAGACTAAAATGCTTAAGGTCAGATAGAGGTGGTGAATTCATCTCACATGAATTTAACAACTTCTGCATTGAAAAGGTATTAAAAGACAGGTCTCAGCACCAGGAACTCCTAAACAAAATGGAATAGCTGAAAGAAGAAACAGATCCATCATGGATTGTGCAAGAACCCTGATGATAGAAAAGAACATTTCTATCAAATACTAAAAGGAAGCCATCAGTACTGCAGTTCATACCTTAAACTAAGTACAGTTGAAGAAGGACTCATTCAAAACTCCCTATGAATTATTGTATGGCTAAAAACCCATTGTAAGTTATCTAAAAGTATTTGGAAGCAAATGTTATATTTTGAAAGAATCTAGAAAAGGAAAATTTGATGTAAAAGGTGATGAATGAATATTTTTAGGATATTCTTGCAAAAGCAAAACATATAGATGTTTAAATCTATCCACTCACAAAGTCATAGAAAGTGCACATGTGAAAGTTGATGAGTTTGTAGACAAATCTGAAGAAGAAAGCAAAAAGGTACCTGAAGATTACAAAAGATTTGTTTACATTGAACCAGATACTATACCAAGCATACCGTTCACTTAAGAATCCTCAACTCCCGAGTCATTAGTAACCGAGTTGCAAAAAGTTCAAACTGAGCCACAACAACATTCAGACACTACCGAGTAAGTGTCTACCAAGTCTGAAGCACCCAAGCCAATTCTTACCAAGCCAGAACAGCCAGAACATGAAATTGAAGCACAAGAAGATAGCAATGAAACTCATTCAAGAGGCAAAGAACCTGTATTAGCTAAATATGTCAGAAGACATCATGCACCAGATCAGATCATTGGAGACAAGTCTGAAGGAACCTTGACAATAAGCAAGCTGAAAAATACTTGTTTACTTGCTGATTTTGAACCTAGAAGCATTAAAGATGCATTGGCAAATGATAGTTGGATTGAGAAAATGAATGAGGAAATAGAACAGATAGAGAAGAACAAGACATGGACTCTTGTACCTAGGCCTAAAAATAAGAATGTAATTGGAACCAAGTGGGTATTTAGAAACAAGTTGACTAAAGATGGTAAGGTATCCAGAAACAAAGCCAGATTGGTATGCAAAGGATACTCTCAAGAAGAAGGCATAGATTATGGAGAAACCTTTGCTCCTATTGCAAGATTGGAAGGAGTCAAAACCTTACTTGCATATGCTGCTCACAAAGGATTCAAAGTTTATCAGATGGATGTTAAGTCAGCATTCCTCAATGGAATACTAGATGAAGAGGTTTACATTGAACAACCTGAAAGTTTTGTTAATCCAGATAAAAAGAACATGGTCTACAAATTACACAAGGCACTGTATGGTTTGAAACAAGCCCCTAGAGCATGGTATGAAAGATTGCATAACTATCTTATTTAGATTGGTTTTCAAAGAACTAATGATAATAGTAGCTTGTTTATAAAAGAAGGACCAGATAATAAGATTGTCTTGGTAGAAATATTTGTAGATGATATTTTTTTCACAGGGCATGATGATCTTTGCAAAGAATTTTCAGAACAAATGAACAAGGAATTTGAAATGTCTATGTTTGGTGAAATAAAATTCTTTGTTGGTCTTCAAATTCAACAAAATAAGAATGGCATCTACATCACTCAATCAAAATACATCAAGGAGATATTGAAAAAGTTTGGTATGGAGGACTGTAAACCTGTTGGAACTCCTATGTGTACTGGATTGAAACTTACCAAAGATGATGAATCCAAAGAGGTAGATCAAACATTGTATAGATCTATGATTGGAAAATTGCAATACGTAATTCATACCAGGCCAAATATTGCCCTTGCAGTTGGTATTGTTGCAAGATTTTCAGCAAAGCCAAGAGAAACTCACCTGATGGCAATCAAAAGAATAATGAGATATTTGAAAGGAACTAAAGATTATGTCTTATGGTACAAATTTGGAGGTAATTTGGATTTGAAAGTGTTTACTGATGCTGATTGGGTAGGAAATCTTGATGACAGAAAATGCACAAGTGGAGGAGCATTCATTCTTGGAAAAAGATTGGTTTCTTGGACAAGCAAAAAGCAAAATTGTACATCCCAATCTACAGCAAAGGTAGAGTATGTTGCTGCAGCAATAAAATATTCAAATATTGTTTGGTTTAAGCAATTATTACAAGGAATGAAGATGGAAATCAAACAACCAATTGTCATGTTCTGTGATAATACTAGTGCAAAATCGTGGTCAATTTATCTAGTGCCAACATTGACCCGCTGTCCTTTAATTTTCTTAAGCGAGGTCTCAATTTTGCTTGCACCCCTATTGCCATCCCTCATGTCAAATTTTTGGTTGAGATTGAGAATGCCATTAGTGGCCTACCTACGGATGTCGCCGAAGAAATTAGGCAAGACTGTGCGGTGGCCCTGAGGCATGCTAAGCCACCCAAGAGCAATATCCCCAACTCTGAGATGCACGCCTTCCATGACTTAATTCGCAGCAATGACATTGTCATTACCAAAGCGGACAAAGGTAATGCCACTGTTGTGATGAACAGGCAAGACTACGTGTCTAAAGTTCTGGACTTACTCTCAGATCCGAATAGCTACAAGATCCTTTCTCGCAACCCTTGCTCTTTGATCCTTGCGAGAGTTAAGTCCAGTTTGGCCAAGTCCTCGTTTGATGAGTCAACAAAGAAAAAACTGTTGCCTTCTAAAGAGGTGACCCCTCGCATCTATGGGGTTCCGAAAATTCATAAACGTGGCATCCCTTTAAGACCAATTGTGGATACCATTGGCTCTCCCACATACTTGTTGGCCTCCCACCTTGCCAAGATCATCTCGCCTCTGCTAGGAAAGTCCGACTCTTTCATCAAAGACTCCAACCATTTTGTCCAATTCATTTAGGACACCAAGTTGGAACCTAGCGATATCTTGGTTAGTTTTGATGTGGTTTTCCTCTTCTCCAAGGTCCCCATTCTTGACTCCATCAATCTTGTCAAACGCAAGGTCAGGGATGAGATCGCAGAGTTGGTTGAGCTTTGTTTAAGATCCACCTTCTTCTCTTTCCAAAATGTCTTCTATGAACAAGTCGATGGAGTAGCCATGGGTTTGCCCCTCTCCCCGGTCATCGCCAACCTCTTCATGGAGTATTTTGAGGAGATGGCTATCCAGTCCTTCCCCCTCAAACCCAAATGGTGGAAACGATACGTGGATGACACTAATGTTTGTTGGCCACATGGGCTTGAGAACCTTGAACTATTTCACTCTCACATCAACAGTTTGGTCACCAACATTTCCTTCACCAAAGAGCTCGAATCTGACTATCAGTTGCCTTTCCTAGATGTCCTTCTTATCCGAAAGGCTGATGGGTCATTCGGTCGCAAGGTTCACCGCAAAACCACCCACATTGACTTGTACTTGCACGCATCCTCCCACCATCACCCCAGCCAGAAGGTTGGCATCCTTAAGACCCTCGCCCTCAGAGCTTTCAGAATCTGTGATGATGACAACTTGCATGAAGAGCTCACTCATCTTCGTCAAGTATTCATGTTAAATGG
The DNA here is from genome assembly GCA_028749045.1 of Cupressus sempervirens. Classification (NCBI taxonomy): domain Eukaryota; kingdom Viridiplantae; phylum Streptophyta; class Pinopsida; order Cupressales; family Cupressaceae; genus Cupressus; species Cupressus sempervirens. The sequence continues at coordinate 95,722,790 of CM053785.1, forward strand.
ATATTCTCACAGGCAGATCTCCAAGGCTATCAACCGAGCCAAGTCCTTCTTTCTTTCTAGATGTACCCTCAGTCCTCCACCCAACCAGCCTCCCCGGTTCGCCACCCTTCCTTTTGTTGATGGCATCTCTCAAAAGTTGGCCAAGATCTTATCTAAAAAGGGTCTTCATTCTGCTTTCAAACCCCTTTCGCAGTTACGTCATCGTGTTCCTCCCCTTAAGGACACCAAAGACTCTTTCCTCGACTCGAGAGTCTACAAGATTGAGTGCTCTTGTGGGGCCCCTTACATAGGGGAAACAGGCCGTTCTTTTCGTACCAGAATTCGGGAGCATGGTGCAGATATCAGACATGATAGAACCCATAAATCTGCCCTTGCTGAGCATTCTTCGGCCACCAAGCATCACATTTGTCTGGAGGCCGCCAAAATTCTTTCCAAGGAGGATAACTTCTTCAAAAGAAAACTTAAGGAAGCTATTGAAATTAACTATCATCCCATCAACCTCAATCGAGATGATGGATGGTCCATCAGCTCGTCTTGGCAACCTCTCCTGGGCTCGCTTAAGACTCAACATCACCCTTGATGCTTCTCGAGCTTTCCTGCCCCCCCCGGGTATGTCCCCTAGCCTTCCCCCGTCACTCCCCCATTTTGGCCCCACCTTGTGGTCTCCGAGCTCCTCCCTCATCTTAGTCTCTGGGTTCTTTTTTCAGGTTGCTTCCTATTGTCTCTCCACTCCTTTTGCATTCCGTCTTAGCCCTCTGTGTCGCTCTAACCCTAGAGCTCTTTCCTCTGCCGGTGGTTTCAGCCTTGGGTCCTCCATCTTGATGTCTTGTTTTTTATTATTATCCTCATTTATTTATTTAAGGTTTTCTTTTTATCTCTTTGTGCTCATTTTCTTTAATCTGGGTTAGTTCCAGTGTTGCGTTTGCTTCGCACTCTTGGCATATTTTCGCATTTTCATATAGTAGCTTTTTTAGTTTTTAGGTTTGATCGATTTATTTAGGTTTTTTGCTCCTGAGCTTTTTATTTGGTGTATAGCTTCGTCGTTTTGGTATTAGGGCCTGTATAATGTTTCTCTTCTTGTTCTTTCTCTTGGGGATTAAAATAATAAAAATAATATTTTTTGGGCTTGTTCGATTTTTTAGATTTAGTTGTATATAAGTTCTTAATTTTTGCTCATGCTTTTATTTATTTATTTTTTGTTCTTTCATTTATTTAGGTTAGGGATTGAGCCTTCTTTTTATTATTATTAATTTTAATACTTAATTTTTAAGTCCTAATTTTTGTATTTTCAACCTCTTTTAGTTATTTATTCTTTTTCATAATCGTGTGCTTTCTTCCCTTTTTCACGCTGATCCTTAATTTTTTAATTTTTTATTTATCTACTTATTTATTTATTTTTCAATTTTTATTTAGCTATTTAGTTTTTAATGCATATTATAAATTCCTTTACATCTATGCACATTATCTGCATTTTTTCATGGGATTGGTTATTCTGTACCGGTTCCCTGGGTGGTTATGTCATTTTTGGTCCTCTTGGTCTTTGTGCCTTTCCCCCCCCTCTCCTTTTAGGACTGCTTGTGGTGTCCTGGTCTGCTCATTCCATATTCTGAGGTTCTCTTGTCCTGATGATGGATCATGTAGTATGATCCGAAACGTTGATGCTAAAAAAAAACTCACACAATCTAATCCAGAAACATTGCTCACATACTAATGGATTGTGGAAATCTGATTATGTTAATACTAGTGCAATCAACATATCTAAGAATCCAGTGATGCATTCCAAGACCAAGCATATTGCAATAAAATATCATTTTGTCAGAGAATTGGTGTAAGACAAGGAGATCAGATTGGAATATGTCCATATAAAAGAACAAATTGCTGACATATTCACAAAGCCTTTACCTAAGGATGCATTTTTGTATCTCAGAGGTAAGTTAGGGGTCATTCCCCTATCTGAAGTCCACTAAAAATAAGTTCTAGTGATGCATCAATGCATACAAGATTGAAGATCTATCTGTTGATGCAGTTTAATCAAAAATCATTGCATATGAATCAGTACTAAAGGTACATTACAATTCACTTAACTTCTATTGTCTTTGGCATGTGTTGTCAAAGAGGGAGAGATTTATTGTCATATCCTTCTGAAATTTGTGAGATTTGAAAAGTTTACCATGAAGTCCCTTAATAGAGGGAGATTATTGAAGTAGGGAGAAGTCTATTATCTTGTTGGACTTGTTTTCAAAATTTCATTCTGTTATGACATGTTGTGTTGCCATCAATGCCAAAGAGGGAGATTGTTGGATAATGTTGTCCTTGATGTCACACAAATGTCATATCAGTCATTAGTCTCAAGTTCACCGAGCTCAGATAGTCTGCAATGCAATCTACAGTGCCAACCGAGCTCACTCGGTCATCGAAGGAAATGTGGAAGACACTGTTAACCAAGCTAACTCGATCAAAAAAAGGAAAGGTGAAAGATAGTGTTCACAGAGCTCACTCGATCAATGAAGGAAATGTGGAAGTCAGTGTTAACCAAGCTTCACTCGGTCTCCAAAGGGTAGTTTCCACTGAGCTCACTCGGTCATCAAAGGAATCATGAAGAAGTCAATGTTAACCGAGCTTCACTTAGTCTCCAAAGCGTAGTTTCCACCGAGCTCACTCGGTTATCTCAGGAAACTCAGTACTTACCAAGTTCTCTCAGCGATTGAAGGATTGTCATGAAGTTTTCTATATTAATCGAGCTCAGTTGGTTAACACAGGAATTATTTTCTGAATAAAGTTCACCATGCAGAGTCGGCTAGTATAGGGATTTGCTAATTAATTACTTCTAGCCGACTATTGTAATTGTTTGTTTAGTCAGTGATTTGAGCCGACTAAGATAATCTCAAAGGTATATATGGTCATTTAAGTTATGAATTAAAAGGTGTGTGTGTGATTGTGAGAAAAGAAGTTATGAATGCGAATGATAGTATGAAATGAAAAGGCAAATGTTGAGCAAAGTCTGATGAAGGATCAAATGTGTTGAAGGAGCTGTAAAGTTGCATTTGATCAGTAAGGATCCAGTCAAGCATAACAGAGATTTGTAATCAGAAAAGATAAGTTGTACATTATATCAGGTCACTTCATTGTTGCTTTCTAACCATTGTAACAGTGAATTCAAATTTTTTTAACAGAGTTGGTTTAACATCCATTCAATAAATCCTCTAACAAGGTGACAATTCAGTTGAATTGTTCTAAAGACCTCTAGCAAGGCCACTCCTAATAGGGTGATTAAATGCTTTAATAGGGTCACACCTAACAGTGTGTTTTTGTAACCTTTAATAGGGTTGGCTCCTAATAGGGCTCACTTCAAAAGAGTGAAAAACAGTATCTAGTTAAATTTGTGGTTTTTCCCATATTGGGTTTCCATGTTAAAATTGGTGTCTCTTGTGTTCTTGATTGCTGAATTACTTTGTGCATGATAACATATCAGTTCTTAATATTTATCATTTGTTGCATTATCAAGTTTCAACATTTTATATTAATTAGATCAAGGGTATATTCAGACATCTCAGGGACTGTGAAAATTTTTGTAGTAACTGATTCACCCCCTCCCCCTCTCAGTTACTCTATTCTCATTTCCAATAGCCTTATGCCTATCTATTTTTCCTTTAGCATTGTACTTGGTCTTGTATACCCATTTCACTCCAATTACTTGTTTCTTGGGCGACAGTAGTTAACTTCCATGTCTCATTTCTTTCAATGGCATCTATCTCCTCATCCATGGCATTACACCATTTTTTCTCATTCACATCTTCCTCAAAATAAATTGGATCAATATGAGAAAATAATGCAAAATTTACACTCTCATCATTATCTTCTTAATAACGTTCATCTTGGTATATCTCCCTTAAACTCTTGGTCTTTCTTGGCAATAGGGAAGCAAGAGTGGGATCTAAATTTTCAATATTACTGCTACTACTATTTTCCATACTAACTCGGGGTTGTCTTGAAGTGCTTGGAGTTGTTGCTTAACATTTTAAGGGTTGCTTGCCTTTTTGCATTTGTCTGCAATCTATGTTTGTTGCTCCATCTTCTTGCTGATCACTAATTTCATCTTCTTCATCTTCAATAGTAGGCACTTTACTTGAAGCGCTTCAAGATTCATCTAGCAAGCCATCCCATGATTGATTTCCAAGAAACTCCACATCTCTTAAATGATGATCTTCTTGTTAATTGGATCATAAAATATATAATCTGAGCTATACCCTATGAAGATGCACTTCACACCTTTTTCATCCAACTTTTTCCTTTTTTCCTTAGGAACATGTGCATATGCTACACATTTGAACACTCTCAAATGCTCAACTATCCATCTATTCCTTGACCAAGCCTCAAAAGGTATATTGTCATGAACTAATTTTGTAGGACACGTATTGATTAAATATACTTCTATTGCTAGATTTTCTCTCCAATATTTAGTTGGGAGTCCTTTTTCTTTCATCATGCTTCTTGTGATTTCAACAATGGTCCTTGTTTTCCTCTCAACCACTCCATTTTTCTATAGAGTATAACTAGCTATCAGCTCTTTCTTGATGCCATTCTGCCTACAAAAATTTAAAAACATATTGGAGGTATACTCCCCTCCTCTATCTAATCTAAGGACTTTTACATAATGTCCACATTCTTTTTCAGCCAAGTCTTTAAATTGAACAAATTTGTCAAATGCTTTAGATTTATTCTTCAAAAAATACACCCATGTCCTATGACTGAAATCATATATGAATGTCATAAAATAAGTACTCCCCTCAATATAAGTAGTTTTCATAGGGCCTACCAAATTAGAATGCACCAATTCTAATGGTGCTCTATCCCTTCTAGAATTTCTAAATTTAATGGGAAGCCTATGTTGCATACCCAACATGCAAACCTCACACTTGTCATACGAATCTACAATGCTTGGCAAACCATCTACCATTCTTTTCTTGGACAACAAATTTAAACAAGCAAAAACAAGATGTCCATACCTAAGATGCCAAAGCTTGGAGGGGACTTCAATCATGCTCCTAAGAGCTGGTTACTAATGTACTATTGTACATGCATGCTTGAGAGGTGCAACACTGACTTGAGAAGAGAAAAATGTCTCTATCCTCAATGGGAACATATGGTTCTTTGTCATTTGTACTGCTACAAATAATCTATTACTCCCATCATTCTCATGAATGACACACTTGTCATTTTCCATCAGCACTTTGTATCCATTTTGAATGAGTTGTCCAACACTCATCAAGTTGTGCTTCATACCAGGGGCAAAATACACATTTTGTATCTCCTTCTCACCTTGCTTAGTGCAGACTCTACTAGATTATTTTTCCACTATGGGAATTGTTCCATTATTTCTCATCTTAATTTTAGACTTAAAAGTCTTATCAATGAAAGAAAATAAACTTTCATTACCACTCATGTGGTTGCTGCAACCACTATCTAGGTACCATACCTCAGGGCTTCCTTCTTCACCAATATTACACATGATGAAGGTAGTGGGATTGTTTGCATTTCCCATGTTCACATCAGCCACATTAGCATTTTTCTTTAATTGATCACTTTGTTTCTTCTAGCATTCACTTGCATAATGCCCATACTTATGACAATAGTAGCATTCAACATTACTCTTATTGGAGCTGCAGTTCTTCTTACCTCCTCTAGAGTTATTTTTAGAGGTGCTTGCTCCCTCTTAGTTGCTTGCTCTTCTTGAGCTTTCTGCACTAGCATTCTTTTGACCATTCCTTCCATGACCTCTACTTCTTGAGCCTCTATCAAAACCATTTCTACCTCTCCCCCTGCCTCTTGAATTCTCTTGAGCCTTAAAAGATTGCTCTTGGGAAGTACTTGCTAATCTATTTATCTAGTGCTCATGGGTTTGAAGAGTTCCCATCAACTCATCCATGGTCAATGTGGTGAGGTCCTTTGTTTCTAAGGAAAATTCCTCAATATCTTTTCCACAATCCTATGCTCATCATATTCTTCTCCATTTGATTTGAGTTGGTTTATCAAAGTGGAGGTTTGTGAGCTAAACTTTGCAATAGGTTCATTGTCCCTCATCTAAATGTTCTCAAACTCCATTCTGACCATTTGTAACTTCACTACTCTGACCTTATCAGTCCCCTTAAAATTTGTATCAAGGATATCACATCCTTCCTTTGCATAATTTGCTACTGCAACCTTGGGAAAAACTATCTCTATCATCGCTACCTCAATCAGACTCAATGCCTTAGCATCCTTTCTCCTTGACTCTTTCAACTGAGTCTTTTGTGGATTTGTGAGAGTAGCATACTGAGTTGGTTCTATCACATCATTGAACCCATTTATCACAAACTCCCATAAATCATTTGCAACCATTATGGTTTTCATCTTCTTTGTCCATGTATCATAATTTTGTCCATTAAAGGATAGTGGCTACTACCATATCTTTCCTATATCTCCTGTCATGTCGAATATCCCAAAAAACTAAATGCCCTAACTCACTATGGATGTGAGGCCTCAAAGCTCTAATACCATGTGAAAAATTAAATCACAAACTTAAAAATATTACTTGGCACATGAAGGTGTCAAGTGACAATTTTCTCGACACCAATGGAAACTAAGTGACAGGAGGGTGCTGAGTAAGCTCAACACAAGAGAAAGACAAGTGAACTTGGAAAACAAGGGGAAACTTGGCACAGGTATATGCCAAGTGAGCTTGGCAACAAAAAATGTTGAGTGAGCTCAGTTGCCACTATAATGTGGTGCTCAATAGAAGGGAATGCTGAGTGAGCTCAGTAATAACTACAGAGATGGAATCCAGTCAATGACTAGACCAAGTTACTAGACTTACATCCTGTATATTTCCACCATTAAAATAAGAGAGCCAAAGTATGAAACTTTCAATAAAGAAATTTCCCAATGTAATAAGTAGAGGAAGAATAAATAGATTTTAGTATGCTTTCTTGCTTGCTAGCTATTCAAATGTTATACAACTATTACAAAATGTGGGAGCATTTTCCTTCAACTAGAAAACCCTAAAATCTTCAAACTAATAAAAAAATTTTAACTTTAAACTTGTAGCTCTAATGGCTGCATACAATAACACCTAGAGCAACCACTACTTCATAGGTCAAATCAAACAAGAAACTTATAGAATAACCAAAAAGATCCAACACGTGCAATGCAAACACAAAATTGGAACTTTCATCAATGTTCTAACTTGATCTAATTTTAAACTTCTTTTTCTCTCTACTCTACAAATCTCTGCTCTGATCTCCTTTTTCTTCAACTGATCAAATGAGACTGATTCATTCCTTTTTCTCTTGCCAAAAATATTTACCCCTCTTTTCTAAATTTGAAAAACTTACCAACCTGCATTTATTATTTTTTACTATTGCAAGACATCAGGGTGGTAGGTGGGCATTTGGCTCAAGGGGTAAACCAACTATGCATTAAATATTTCAATAGATCCAAGGAATGCCAATAGAAGATGATGAACAAAAAATAGTAAAGAGAATTCTTAAAAAAAATTACATAAAGGAATGACCAGTAAAACAAAGGAAAGGGAAATTAAAATGTATCTCCACTTATCTTTTAAAAAATATTTGCACTTAGCCTAGGGCTATCCACTAGAAGGACATATTGTACAATAATGTCAGCTAGCACGACCAAGGCCAAAAAGTTCTCATCCTTGAATTATGACAATAATGTGAGCCCTCAAAAAATTTCCAAAGAATGATGATCCATCCCACTAAAATTGATATGCACTGAAGATAAAATGTTGAATTGCTTCCTCCATGGTTATGTTGAAGAAGAAATGAATGACATCCCACTTTAGTAGCCATCATGACTACACAAATTGTCACACTAATCCCTACAACTAGGCTGAACTTTGAGCTACTAATAAAGTACTCTTACTTCTATATACGAGCTATAATCCATGATTCCATCACCTCACTTCTGAACATCTTCAACTCAACACCGTGACTTTCCACATCTCTATCTTTGTCATTTGTACTACTACAAATAATCTATTACTCCCATCCTTCTCATGACTAACACACTTGTCATTTTCCATCAAAACTTTGTATCCATTTTGAATGAGTTGTCCAACACTCATCAAGGTGTGCTTCATACCAAGGGGAAAATACACATTTTGTATCTCCTTCTCACCTTGCTTGGTGCAGACCATAATAGATTATTTTCCCACTATGGGAATTGTTTCATTATTTCTCATCTTAATTTTAGACTTAAAATCCTTATCAATGAAAGAAAATAAACTTTTGTTACCACTCATGTGGTTCCTATAGCCACTGTCTAGGTACCATACCTTAGGGCTTCCTTCTTCACCAATATTACACATGATGAAGGCAGTGGGATTGTTTGCATTTCCCATGTTCACATTAGCCACATTAGCATTTTTCTTTGACTGAGCACTCTATTTCTTCCAACATTCACTTGCATAATGCCCATACTTATGATAGTAGTAGCATTCAACATTACTCTTATTGGAGTTGCAATTCTTCTTACCTCCTCTAAATTTATTTTGAGAGGTGCTTGCTCCCTCTTGTTTTCTTGCTCTTCATGAGCTTTCTGTACCAGCATTCCTTTGACCATTCTTTCCATGACCTCTACTTCTTGAGCCTCTACTAGAGCCATTTCTACCTCTCCCCCTACCTCTTGAACTCTCTTGAGCCTTAAAAGAATGCACGTGGGAAGTAGTTGTTGATCTATTTATCTGGTGCTCATGGGTTTGAAGAGTTCCCATCAACTCATCCATGGTCAATGTAGTGAGGTCCTTTGCTTCCTCTATGGTCATCACAAGATTGTCATACTTTTGATGTAAAATCCTTAGTATCTTTTCCACAATTCTCTGCTTATCATATTCTTCTCTGTTTGATTTGACCTAGTTTAGCAAAGTGGAGGTTCATGAGCTGAACTCTGAAATAGGTTCATTGTCCCTCATCTTAAGGTTCTCAAACGCTCTTCTAACCATCTATAGCTTCATTACTCTAACCTTACCAGTCCCTTGAAGTTTTTCTCAAGGATATCCCATGCTTCCTTTGCATAATTTTTTGCTCCAATCTTGGGAAAAATTGTCTCTATCATTATTGCCTCATTCAGGCTTAATGCCTTAGCATCCTTTCTCCTTGACTCTTTCAACTGAGTCTTTTATGGATTTATGAGAGTAGCATACTGAGTTGGGTCTGTCACATCATTAAACCCATTTATCACAAACTCCCATAAATCATTTGCAACCATTATGGTTTTCATCTTCTTTGCCCATGTATCATAATTTTGTCCATTAAAGGATGGTGGCTATTGCCATATCTTTCTTGTATCTCTTACCATGCCAAATATCCTAGAAAAATAAATGCCCTAACTCACTATGGATGTGGGGCCTCAAAGCTCTAATACCATTTGAAAAATAAAATCACAAACCTAAAAAATTTCTTGACACATGAAAGTGTCTAGTGACAGTTTTAATTGGCACTAATGGATGCTGAGTGGCAGGAGTGTGCCAAGTAAGCTCAGCACAAGAGGAAGCCGAGTGAACTTGGAAAACAAAGGAAAACTTAGCACAGGTATATGCCAAGTGAGATCAGCAACAAGTAATGTCGAGTGAGCTCAGTAGCCACTACAAAGTTGTGCTTGATAGGAGAGGATGTCGAGTGAGCTTGGCAATGACTACAAAGATGGAACTTAGTCTAAGACTAGACTGACTGAGAAAAATGACAAATTACCATAAAAATGCAAAAAGCCAAAGTGTGAAGCTTTCAACAATGAACTTCTCAAATGTAATAAATAAAGGAAAAATAATAGATTTTAGTATGCCTACTTGCTTGCTTGATTTCTATTCAAATATGATAAGAAAATTACAAAATCTAGGAGCATTTGGTTTCAACCAAAAAACCCTAAAATAACCCTAAAATATACAGATTGATTAAAACTTTAAACTTACAGCTCTAATGGCTGCATACAACAATGCCTAGAGCAATCACTGCTTCACAAGTTAAATCTAATAAACAAACAACTACAAAATGACAAGAGGAAACACATGCAACTGCAATCACAAGAACAAAATTCCTTTTGTCTTTTGAACTCTAATGACTAGATCTACTAATCAATTTCCTTCTTTTCTTTATATTCTTGCACTTCTCTGCTCTACAACTCTACAACTAATCGAATGAGACTAATTCATTCCTTTTTTCTCTTGCCAAAAATATTTCCCCCTCTTTTCCAAATTTGAAAAACTCACCTACCCACATTCATTATTTCCACTGTTCTACAAGCCATCAGGTGATAGGTGGGCATTTGGCTCTAGGGGCAACTAACCTGCAACATTAAATATTTCAATAGGATTTAGGTTGGGTTTGACATGTCATTGAAAGGTATCACATTGGCAGTACTTAGATATCCTTCCCAACATTCTTTGTAAAATTAATAACATTTGTGATCAAGTTGAAAAGAATTCCTACACACTTTATTTTACCTAAAGTCTTAGTCTTGATACATGTGGTTCAACATCAATACAAGGTGAATCAATGTTCTATGGTTGTTAAGAGAATGAAAATTTGTAAGTTGTCAAGACCACACTTCCAAACATGTAATATCAACCACTAGCTGAAAAGACATATAATATTCAATTTAACACTATTTGTTTGAATATGAAAATTTACATGTTCTTAAATTCTTGTAGTGGAAATACTAATTTTTCTCACTTGGTACCTTGTTGATTTATAGAGAGGCCCTAACAAAGAAGAAGAATGCTTTTTAGAATACTTTTATAAATAGTCCAAGACTTGTGAGAATGAAAACATATTCATTCCTTTATCAGTTTCAAAAAATTAAGAATTATATTTTAGTTACATGAAAGATCAAAGCAGCCAATGAAACTGGGAAAACATGGAAGGAAGATCCTACAATGATATTGTAAATTGTATCAAGTGAAGTAAAAGTGTTAAAATAAAAATTGTTTATGCATGATATATATCTTCACGTGGGTAAAATGTTTAAGTAGATAAATAATCAGCACTCTATGTACATTGAAGGAAGTTTCTTTGACTACTCAAACTAAGTTGTAACAGAAGAAGATTAAAGTACACAAATTTTGAAATGCATAAATTAAAATGCTACACATGTTGTCACTTTGTAAAAAGGGATTGATATTGATTCAAATTAAATTATTTTCAATGTTTTGTTGTGATAGGAAACACCTTTTCACTCCAATAAGAAAGTTTGTCATTGATTTCTTTGGAACATGATGTTGGGGAAGTCTATGTTCCAAAGGCTATTAAATGATACCTCATTAAAAATCTAATTAGAAATGCTTTAATATTCTCTAGAAAAGATAGCATAGACTATTCAAAACTAAGTAAATATATTTACTCAAACCCTACAATTTCAGAGCCATTTTCTCAAGGAGGGAAAAAATCCCTAACATTTTCAGAATACTCATGAGCTTCAATTTTAATTCTTTTTGATATCTTAAATCATAACTAATTAAAATTGGTGAAAACATAAAAGGGACACAGTGTCCACCATTGACAGTGGTACATAAACCATTCTTTATTCTTGCATGATGAAGAGAAGGGGTCATCGAGCAAAGATTGTTTAAGCCAAGCAGAAAATTAGTTGGATCTGAGCAAAGTCAAACTACAGTGTATGTCGAGTGACATAGTGTAAGATGAGTAAATTTTAGTTGATCTCAAACTTTAGTTCATGTTGAGTGATTTGATAGTGGACGTCAAGCATCAAAAGTAATTTAATGTCAAGTGTCAGCATTATGAGAAAAAACATAAATTCAATGAATTTGAGCCAATAGTTTTGATTTATTGGATTGTGTGAATCATGTGGAAGATAAGCTTGATGAGCTGGTGGCATAGAACTCAAGATAAACCATTTTGAGGTGAATTCAAAGAGAATTGAAGGAGAAGTTTCTAGAAGTGAATGAAATGAAATGATGGGTAGATTCATTGAATCCTACCTAATCCAACCTAACCCTAAAATTGATAATGGAGGATGAATGGAAAAAGATCTAAATTCTTTTTATAAGGACATAGAAGGCATGAAACAATAGTTGGCATGTGCGAGAACTGAAGAAAGACAAGGAGTATAGGGTGTTGTTTCATATGGTGGCTGAACTATAGAGTTTTCAATTGGCATACAAAGTAAGAAGACTTAAGGGTATGAATGCTTGAAGGGTGAACAAGCTACCAAATTTGAAGTGTGTGAAAGCCAAGTAGAATAGAGGACTAAAACATGGATTTTTAATCTGCAAAATGAGTTGTAAGTTGTTGTCAAATCAACTTACAAAGTCATTGTATCAGTCTAGCATAAATCTTTTGGATTAAGGTTGACCTAATCATCATCAATAAATCCTTTAACAAAGTGACATTCCAAGTGAATGATCTAAAGTCCTCTAACAAGGCTCACTCCTAATAGCATGATTGAAATCCTCTAACTAGATGACATTTAACAATGTGCATTATATCCTTTAACAAGGTTGGCCTTTCATAGGGTATCACTTCATAAGAGTAAGAATTAGTAGCATGTTACTAGTGTTTTTTCCCAAATTGAGTTTCCATATTAAATCATTATGTCAAATGTGTCATTGAATCTATTATGTTTCATTTTTACATTTATGCAAAGTTGATTTCATAGTGACCTACAAGTTTAAGTGATTGTATGATCTAATGGATGCATGCATGATGAATATGTTATATGGATATGGGTTCACTAAGCTATGAATTTTTTTTATTTGTACATCTAGACCTTGGATAATTGATTCACCCCCCTTCTAAGTTATTCTAAAGAATTCTAACAATTGGTATCAGAGTCATCTGCCTAAGAGGAGTAGTTTGAAGGTACTAGAAGCAACATATCAAGATGTCAAAAAGAGAGGTACCCAAACTTAATAGAGATAACTTTCCTACATGGAAAAGTTTGATAAAGCTACACCTTGGAGGTCTTAGAGATCATGCATAATCTACCATCTACATAGAGCATGTTGATCCTAGTGGAGCCTTAACTACTGAAGATCTGAAAAATGAGAAAGAAAACAATCATCTAATGTTGGAGATTGCCTCTGCCCTAATTTTTGTTGATTTTGATGATATAAAGGGTTGTGATAGTGAAAATAAAATGTGGGATGCTCTGCACACCATCTATGGAGGTGATGCAAATGTTCTAAGAGCCAAATCTAAAATTCCTACAAGTAAGTTCGATGATATGAGAATGGAAGAAGGTGAGAATGTTGCTCAATATTGCTCTATGATAAAAGATGTTCTTAATGCAATAAGGGGATCCATTGGTAAGAGAGATGATGAGACTATAGTACAAAATTTTTTGATAACACTACCCATTTATGCTACTAGAGTTTTTGCTATATAAGAACTGAGATGTGTACTAGGTTCTAATATGACTCTTGAAGGCCTGGTAGGTAGGCTCATTTCTTTTGAGCTATCTAATTTTGATAATTTCAAATCTGACAATGTTGAATCTACTTTGAAAGCCAAGCTGTCATTGAAGGAACCAAATGAGAAGAAGAAGAAGATAAAATATGTGCCCAGTGACAGTGATATAGATGAGGAAGATGTAGAACAACTTTAGGCACTATTAGTAAGGATATTTCATAGAGGAAAAGGAAAATTCAAAGGTAAGTTACCTATAATATGTGTCAATTGCAATGAAGTTTTTCATATTGTTGCTACATGTCTAGAAAGGAAGAATTATAAAGGTGGAGACAAGTACAAAGTAGAAGAGATGAAGACAACAAAGATTGCAAAAAAAAAGGAAATAATTCTTGCTACATTGTTGAAGCAGAAACCAAAGATGGATCTGATGATCATGATGATGAAGTGGTGTATGTTGCAATGAAGGATGATTCTGATGAAGATGAAGCAAGTACATTAGTGTCTTGCGTGAAAAAGAATGAAAAATGGATCATTGACAATAGGTGTTCACATCACATGACTAGAGATAAAAGTAAGTTCATTACCTTTAATTATTATGATGAAAATAGAATAAGGTTTGGTAATGATGCACCCTATTTGATAAAAGGAAAAGGTTATATCAAACTCACAGAAAAGATTTTATGTAACAATGCTTATTATGTTGAAGGACTTAACTATAATTTGTTTAGTGTGTCACAACTAAATAGTTCAGGTTGTAAGGTTCAATTTGAAAATATGATTGCTAAGATATATGATATTGATAGAAAACTAATTGGGAAAAGTGATTAAACTAGAGGTAATCTATTCTACCTTGATATGGATAATGTCACTTATTTAGTCATAGAATTTGATGATGTATGGCTATAGCACAAGAGGTGATGCCATGTTAATTTGATAACTAGGTTAGTATCAGTAACATGAAAAGACTTAGAGGTTTTCCTAAGTTCAAGAAACCTAAATATATGTTTGCAAACAATATCAATTAGGCAAAATGACAAAGTCAAGTTTTAAGAGTAAGACTCATACATCTAAAGGAATATTAGAGATTGTTCATACTAACTTGTGTGGACCAATTGATGTGCAAAGTTACAAAGTAGATAGATACATTATGCTATTTGTTGATGACCATTCTAGAATGATGTTAGTTATGTTTCTAAAACACAAATCTGATGCATTCTAAATGTTTAAGTGGTACTTGGCAAGAGTTGAGAAGAAAAAAGGTAAAAGTATGAAATGTTTGAGAATTGAAAACGGAGGAGAATTTACATCAAATGAGTTTGAAATGTTTTGAAATAAAAGAGGAATTTAAAGATAGACATCTTCCCCTAGGACCCCTCCACAAAACAAAATTGTTGAAAGGGGGAACAAATCTATAATGGACTATGCTAAGAAACTCATGATGGATTAAAATGTTGCTTTGAAATATTGGAGAGAAGCAATAAGTACAGTCATATATACCTTGAGCAATGTACAAGTCAAGAAAGATACTCATTCAACACCTTTTGAGCTATGGTATGGATATCACCCAATGTAAAATATTTTGAGGTGTTTAGAAGAAAGATTTATATTCTCAAAGATTTTAGGAATGATAAAATAGATGCAAAAGGTGAAGAAGGCATATTCCTTGTCTATTTGACAAGTAATAAAGCTTATAAGTGTTTAAATACTAACAATAACAAAGTTTTGGAAAGTGAAAATATAAAATTTGATGAATATACAAAAGTACTTGAGGTTGAACTTATGAAGGAACTAGATAAATACAAATAATTTGTATATTTCTATGAAGGAATGTCTATTAATGAAGATGTTGTAAATCATGTTGCAAATCAACAAGTTCTAGTAACTGTTGAGTCACATACTATGAATGCCTAGTTGCATTCAAGAACTGAGCTACATTTAGGTGTCAAGTTATTGAATAAAGTTGAGGCACATTCTTGTTTTGAGGTTAGTGTACATCAAAAATATGTTGAACTACCTAATAAAGATGTACATAGTGATTTAGAAGTTGAGAGACCAATTAAGGAGTAGAACCAAGACCATCAAAGTATGTTAAGAGACATCATCCTGCTACATAAATCATTGGAGATAAAAATACTAGACCAATGACAAGGAACAAGTTGAGAAATGATACATGTTTTCTTAGAATGCATGAACTTAAAATAGTGAAAGATTCCTTAGAAGATGTGGACTGGAGTAAAGCAATGAAAGAGAGATTGAACAAATTGAGAAAAATAAGACATGGACTCTAGTTCTTAGACCACAAGCTAAAAATGTGATTGGCACCAAGTGGGTGTACAAAAACAAGTTAGATGAAAATCATGAAGTCACAAAGAACAAGGAAAGATTAGTTTGTAAAGGATATGCACAAGAAGAAGGGATAGAGTATGGAGAAATATTTGCTTCTATTCTGAGATTGGAAGGAGTAAGAACTCTACTTACTTACTCTGCGTACAAAGGTTTTAAAGTTTATCAAATGGATGTTGAGTCCGTATTTATAAATAGTATATTCGAAGAAGAAGTTTATATAGAACATCCAGAAGGATAGTTGATGCTAACAACAAAAACATGGTTTGTAGACTACACAAATCTTTATATGGTCTGAATTAAGCACCAAGACCATGGTATGAAAAGCTTCATAATTATCTTGTGAAGATTAGACTTGAGAGGACTAATGATAACAACGATCTATACTTGAAGACAAAGAAAGGAAAAGGTATATTACTATCTAAATTTATTTTGAAGATATATATTTGGAGATCAAGATACTTTATGTAAGGCTTTTGCAAATGAATTGAAGGAAAATTTTGAAATGTCTATGTTTGGAGAGATCAAGTTCTTTGTGGGTTTGCAAGTACATTAGATGAAATATGGTATATACATCACTCAGTCAAAATATGTAAAGGAGATACTATAAATTTTTGGATTGGAGGATTCCAAGCTAGTAAGCAAACCTATGGTGATAGGACATAAATTGTATAAGAAGGATGATTTAGTTGAGGTGAATCAAACATTGTTCAGGTCTATGATTGACAAATTGTAATGTGTAGTACATAAAAAACCTGATATTGCGTTATCTATTGGGATAGTTGCAAGATTCTCTACTAATCCTAGGGAGAATCATTTGATGGAAATTAAGAGAATAATGAGATATATGAAAGGAATAGAAGACTATGGTCTATACTATAAGAAAAATGAGAAATTTGAATTGAGAGCCTACACTAATGTTGATTGGGTTGGAAATATTGATGATAGGAAAAGAATAAGTGGTGGAGTGTTTTTCTTAGGAAAATGGCTAGTTACTTGGACTAGCAAGAAACAAAACTATACATGTCAATCTACTACTAAAGCTGAATATGTTGCTGCTATAGTGAACTGTACAAACATTGTATGGATAAAATAGCCACTAAAAGGTTTGAAAGAGGAAATCACTAAATGTATGATACTTTATTGTGATAATACAAGTGCTATAAATATATCAAAGTATCTAGTGATTCATACAAAGACTAAGCATATTGCAATCAAGTATGATTACTTGAGAGGGTTAGTTCAAGATAAAGAAGTGAAGATGGAATATGTTAAAACAAAAGAAAAAATAGTTGATATTTTCACAAAAGCTTTATGTAATGATGCTCATCAGTATCTAATAGGTAAACTAGGGGTGATACCCCTATCAAAGGCTATTTAAGAAGCATAAGAAGTGCCCTACATCAAACAAGATGAATGAGATATGTTACAAATTGATGCAGTGTATATTACTTTAAGAGTTGCCTAAAGTAATCAAAGAGCTAGAGATACAAATCAGTCTCAAGCTAGGTCACCAAGGGAGAAACTGTAAATGTTCATATCTAGTTATATTAAGATGACAATTCTTTGGCATTTTTTTCAAAGAGGGAGATATGAAGACAAAAGAAAGGAATAAATCTAGAAGAGGGAGAATGACAAAGAAAGAAAGGGAGCAATCTAGCTGTTGGTGTAAATAAGTATTTACTATTTAAACTTTACTTAAGTTTACTTAGGTTAATACATTATTTAATTATTTACTAGTTATTCACCTAGGAGTATGCATACTCTTGTGAGTTGTCATGTTGACAATACAAGAGTTAGCACTCTAATTATGCACATGGTGTCTACAACATCTCTACACGTGAGACACCTTGTCATACTTATCCTCTCATTAATGCATGTATATTCATGCAAAATGGAGGACATGTGCTTAGTTGTCATACTTATCTCCTAGTTCTTTCTAGAACCATTCTAGATGCATCTTAGAGGCCTTTATATATAGGCACTTCTAGTATGCATGTACATGTTTTGAGATATTCATTATCATATTGATCATACTCTTTTGGTCTACTATTGTGCTTGTTCTTGAGTTCCTTGATCTTGTGTGATTTTTTCCTAAGCAAAATTCTTACATGGTATTAAATCTTGGGAAGATTCTCTTCACATAATCATTTGAGACCATTCTTGCTTCAGACCCTTGACCCCGATCCGGAGAATCCACAAATATTGGGAGTGTCTAGAGCCAAAACAGACCTCACCATTGCATTCAAAATGTCAATTTGATGAAAATCAACTATAAATTTGCCTATATTTGACCACATTCAATTTAGAGGCAAAATGTTCTTGCAAACCAACACTAGAAGGCCGGATTCGCAATTCTGGTAGGATTGTTTTTTAGATTTGCAAATTAATTCTTTAGGTCTAATTTAATTTCTCTAAAATTTCTATTAGATTTTATTTGTCATTTTTGTACAAATTTTTAGAATTTTTTTAAACCATCGGGGCTGTAGAGAATTTTTTTTGTAGGAACCGGGTAGTGACACCCCATACCTATATGAAATATTCCATTATTAGATCAAAACATATTCCCTCATACATTTTGAACTGCACACATTACCAACTGATTACCCCATAAATTCTTGGTGATCGGTATCCAAGTCTCGCAATGGCTTCACAAGCCTTACAAAGCTAGCGTGCTTTGCTTTGAACTCGCGGGCAATTGTTTTTTTATATAACTTGGAAATAAAACCCACAGTTAATGTGGGATATTTCCCACAAACTGGCAGCCACTTAATATTCACTGATGGACATCAAATCTACACTCTAGCATATTGCATAATTTCCTAGTGCCGATTTAAAAATCTCATATCATATCAATCAAAAAGACCAACATCAAATATGTGATATGTACCAAAAGACCAATAGAGTATGATCTCACATATCAGAGCTTGGAGAGATTCTCTTCACATAGTTTTTTGAGACCATTCTTGCTTCAACACCTTGACGTAGATCTAGAGAATCCACAGATATTGGGAGTGTCTAGAGCCAAAGAAGACATCACCATTGCATCCAAAATGTTGATTCGATGAAAATTGACTATAAATTTGCCTATATTGGGCCAAATTTGATTTTGAGGAACTTGTTTTTGCAAACTGGCACCTGAAGGCCCAATTTGCAATTATGGTATGATCGTTTTATAGATCTAAAAATTAATTCTTCAGATCTAATTTAATTTCTCTAAAATTTATGTTAGATTTTATCTGCCATTTTTGTGCAAGTTTTTGGAAAAAAAATTAACCCATCAAGGCTGTAGAGATTCTTTTTTGCAAGAATTGGGAAGTGACACCCCAGACCTCAACAGAATATTCTATTATTGGATCATAGTATATTCCTTCATACATTCCATGCTACACACATTACTAGCCAATTACCCCACAAATTCTTGACTATCAGCATCCAAATCTGGCTTTAAGCTGGCCTAATTTTCTTTGAACTCATTGGCAATTATTTTTATATAACTTGAAAATAAAGGCCACAATCAATGTGAAATATTTCTCACAAACTGACGGCCACTTAATATTCACTAATAAACGTCAAATTTGCACTCTAGTATACTACACAATTTCTTGGCACTACATTAAAAATGTCATTTTTGGTGTCCACAACTACTCCTACTCCTAGTGAGTTCACTAAATCTATTGACCCTTTCTATTTCTAGCATAGCTTTGATTTTTGGCCCGCTGCATTTTGAAAATCTAGCCACCAAATCTTTTTTGACATTTGTCAAATCACACTCTCTAGCGATAGCTGTTAGCCCTATCAGCTTCAGACTGCCACTCATCAGCTCTTCAAATGAGGCTCCATGCAGAAGGACACTGCCACAGGGCACGATGCCCAATGTCTATGTGTCCCTACCATGGGTTCCCACACGACATCTACTGAAGAGACACATTAGCTCTAATCCAACTCAAATGCCACCTCAGTCATAGAGCCCACTTTTCTATACAACACATCATCAAGGTCATATAGCCATGTGTCATTTTATGTATGACACATCATCTGCCACATCAGTGGGGACCAAATTTTTTGTTGATGTCAGTAGTTTACTATCCTAAATTTGACAAGCATCTGACCATCATTTCTAGGAAACTTTGAACTGTTATAATGACTATTTGACCATCAAACATAACCTCCTATTTTGTTGCCTAGACCCCTCTCTAGATCATTTTTGATTTGACAGTTTGGCTTTGGGAGGCCATATCTTAGTCATCCAGGCTCCAAATTAGGCACAATTTTTTTTTTTTTTTTTTGGGTAGAATCTCCTAAATGTTTTAGTGGTTCAGTTATTTTTTGGTTTTGGTGCACAGATTTGTCAAAAATTGTAGTTTTTGGTGAATATACCTGTCTAATCCTACATTTTGCAACTTCAAACACTTCGTACGAGCTTATCTAGACTTGAAATTAGGTTCTAATTTTTTTGAAAGGATGTAATTTTTCCTCTATTTTCCAGATCTATAATCAAATTATAGGTTGATGTGGACAAAAATATCACTTTTAGAAATAGGTCCTTTTCTACATTGTATTTCTTTGCTTACTTTTCAAAATTGTTGTACATTTGAGCTACAATTCTTAGTGAAAATTTTGAGCCTCAAAAGGTAGTTGTAAACAAAAAAAACTAGAAGTCCACTTTGTCCATTTTTTAAAGTGGCCTATTGTACATGCACTATATATAAAGTGCCACAAGTATCTTTTTTTTGTGGGGGTGGGAGGTATTTTGATTTGGGGGGGGGGGGGGGGGTGTATCTTAGTGTTGTGTTCCTCTTTTTGTATTGTTTTCTTTCATTTCTTACATCATAGGAAATCTTAAGTTTCCAAAATTAATACCACATAACTAAGCTACATGATCTATTAAAATGTGGTGTCAATTAATGCACAATAAAGTTTCTCAATATGTAGAAGGTGTCCTTTCTAAACCAATAGGTGATCAAGTATCTAGAATTGAAATCTCTACTTGAGAATTTGCAGATAGAAAAGCCCTAGGTGATCTTTTTTGGGGGTTGAAGACAAAATACTCTATCAAATCGAGAAGTGTAAGACATCCAAGGATGCTTGGGATCCCTCAAAAACCTGTATGGTAAAGTGTCTAAGGAGGATATTTACAAAATTGAAGATGAGCTTGTCTCTCTAGATCCTAAGACATTTGATTATATATAGGATTTCATCATTAAGGTGAATGAATTAAGAATGAAGCTTGATGATAGTGGTAGTCATATTAAAGATGGCAGGTTAATCTATCTCATTCATAATAATCTACCATCTGGGTACTCCACATCTATTTCTTCTTACAATACCACAAAGATTACATTAGGGGCTACCTATCAAAAAGTAACTTATGATCATTATGCTTAATTATTGGATGGTGAAGAAAAGAAGTTGCAACCAATGGGGATTCTCAATTCATCCAAGTCTAAGGCATTGGTGGCTAATAATGAGGGTTCTCAAAATTCAATTGCTTAAACATCAAATAAAGGAAAGGGCAAGAAAAAGAAATGGAAAAATAACACACAAGAGGATACAATAAAGAAAACACCACCATCAAATCAACAAGGCAAGTCTTACTCAAATTCAACCAAGAAGGGGGACACTAATAAGGAGAAGAAAAAGTGTGCCTATTGAAAGAAGTTGGGACATGATGAACATGAGTGTTATCATAAAAAGATTGATGAGTTAATGAATATCATAAAGAAACACAATGTTCCACTACCTAATGTTTATAAGGAGAAAGGATCTTCATCTTTAGATTCAAAGGGCAAAGGGCAAGCACTTATGGAAAACTCAAGTTCTTCATTAGAATGGATTCTTGACTCAGGTGCCTCATATCATATGGGTTCTTCAAAAGGAGACTTTTTTGCATTGAAATAGTCTAAGGTACCACACATATTTGTAGGAGATAATAAAAAAATGGAAGTTAAAGGGAAAGGACATGTGGAGATGGAAAATGGAGAATTCAAAGACTTCTATATGTTCCTAGCCTTAGCTCTAATCTCTTCAAAATTTATCAAATCAATCACTATGGAGATGGTAATAAAGTTCAGTTCCTTCCAGATTCAGTAATGGTGCACACTTTCAAAGATGATTCACTGGTTGTAATGGGGAAAGTTAATCATGACACAATGCTATATTATTTCTCCCACTTTGTGCCTAAGTCTCCTTCACATGCCTCGTTAACTCAATCTCATTCACAAAGTACATTATTGCATGAGTGGTATGGACATCTTGCCTTCCACTATCTTCATCAACTTTGCTCAAACAAAGTGGTCAAAGTTCTACCTACAATCAACTTTTCCCAAGGTGAATGTTCAACATGTTCAATGGATATGGATCTAGAGGAGAAGTTTTCTAAAGGAAAGTCTTCAAGAGCACTAGTTGTTCTTCAGTTGGTTCACATGGTACTAGAAGGTCCTTTTTTAGTGACATTAGTCAGTCAAAGTCACTACATACTCACTTTCATTGATGACTTTTCATGCTACACATGGGTCTAATTTCTTTATCACAAGAATGAAGTGTTGGACAAGTTTCTAGCCTTCAATCCTCTCATGTTGAAAAGCAATAAAGGAAAGCCATCAAAGTTCTTTGAATGCAAAATGAAAGTAGATATGTGAACACAAGACTTAAAGACTTTTGCAAACTTGAGGGTATTGGTCTTCAGAATCAACTAGTATTTAGTCCACACAAGATAGATGTTGCAGCACTAAGGATATGAACTCTTAAGTCAATGGAAAGTTGCATAATACAAGCCAAGTCTCTTGATCCATCACTTGAAGTCAAAGCTCTAAGCAATGCCAATCACATACTTAATAGGTCTCCCCATAATGCCTTAGATGGAAAGACTCCTTTTGAGGCATGGTGCGGTAGAAAACTAATTGTGGGACACTTTAGAGTCTTCAGTTGTCTAGCATAGGAAAATACATCTTATAGGGGATACAAGGTACCACCATGTAGGCCTTATACTTTCATTGTATATGAAGATAGTGTTAAGGCATACAAACTTATGGATGCTGAGACACATGAGATTTTCATAGAGAGGAATGCTCACTTTGAGAAAAATTCACCCAGCTTATCCTCTAATCCTCTTTACACTTCATACATTGAGGAAACTAATAGTGAGACCAATGATAGTGATCCAATAGACTTTGATATGTGGGATCATATTGAAAAATACAAGGAGAGGTCACAACATCAGCACATTCCATGTGCTTATATAGCCATAGTGATAGGTCTAGCATAGTAGGGTACACCTTGTCTTCTAGCTCCAACATGAGTGGGTGACTTCTTGACAAATATTTCAGGTTTTTTTATGGAGTCACACATAGAAAATTTGGGAGACATCAATAATGATATACATCTTCTCTTTGATGACATAGATCCTTCTTTAATTGTCACGAGGGCTCACTTTGACCCTCTTGTCCATTCTCTACATGATCGGTCTTTACAGGTTGATATGATTGTGGATCCTTATGAACAATAGTTGTAGGAGGTATCTTTATCATTTGATGAGACAATAGGTTCTTTGGGACTAGTTGTACATCCATCCTTGCTAGATCTACACTCACTCTTTTCAGCAGTGTTGGAAGTGCCAACTATCAGTATCAACATAGGGATAGTTAAGAAGGTTTTAGAGACATCATTTATCTTCAAAATCCTTTCTACACATAGGAGAAACACCTCACCTATACCTCTAACATTATTTCTTCCAAAGAGGAGGAACATTATTCAGCATTCATGGATCAACCTCTACATCAGAGTAGCTATCACTGAAGGACACTCTACATTGGGGGAGGACTACCTTGTCTCTTTTCTTCTTCTCTTTTGTGGGGGGAAATTTTTCCTCTTATGGAGTTCTTTCCTTCTCATACTTCTCTTTTGTATATACTTGATGTATGTTGTAATGGGGGGGTCTTGATTACTCCATCCATGCATGCATCTTCTCTTTTTCATCTCTCTATTTTTTTTTTTTTGAAATTTTTTTTTTGGGGGTGCGGGGTGTTCTCTAACATGGCCTCATAGTCAGGACTCATTATGCATTTCATCCTAGATTTTGTAAGCTTAAGTGCATTCCCCTTAGTTGCACTTAAGGGGGGGTGTTGGTGTAAATAATTATTTACTATTTAAACTTTACTTAAGTTTACTTAGTATAATGCATTATTTATTTATTTATTAGTTAGTCACCTAAGAGTATGTGTACTCTTGTGAGTTATCATGTTGACAACATAGGAGTTAGTAGTCTAATTATGCACATGGTGTCTACAACATCTCTACATGTGAGATACCTTGTCATACTTATCCTCTCATTGATGCATGTATATTCATGCACAATGGAGGATGTGTGCTTAGTTGTCATGCTTATCTCCTAGTTCTTTCTAGAACCATTCTAGATGCATCTTAGAGGCCTTTATAAACAAGCACTCCTAGTATGTATGTACATGTTCTGAGATATTCATTATCATATTGATCATACTCTTTTGTTCTACTGTTGTCCGTGTGCTTGAGTTCCTTTATCTTTGTGATTTTTTCCTAAGGAAAATTTTTATAGATACACAATACCAAAAGATATATGTAAGAATTTCATCATATCACCCAATGTTTTTCTTGGTTAATGTAGTCTTTGTTGGTCTTTTGGTACATTCCACATATCTAATGTTGGTCTTGGGTGAACAATCATATTTGAGAGTTGATCAATAATAGCTACTCTAATGTAGAGGCTAATGTTAGGATAAACCACGGACAGAACTAAAAAAGTACATGCAAATATAACCAATAACAAAAATAATAGAACACACAGAAATGAACACAAGGCACCAAGATTTAACGTGGTTCACCCAATCCCTGGGCTACGTCCACCAAACAGCAAGTCCGATCTTATTACAATCCAGTGATTACAACCTGATTACAATCCGTAATCCCTTACAGCTCAATACCGCCGCAAGAACCAATTTCGTATCACCACATATGAAAAATACCCAACCCTAAGCCCTTTTTATACAAGTATTAAACCGCTTTAGGGTTATAACATGTTGGCCATATGTCGACCATAATATGTACAGTACTTTCCTGATCAATCACCACAATCTAACAATCTCCCACTTGGGGACTGATCAGGCTCCACACTAAACAACAATCTCCCACTTGGAGACTGATCCTGTAGCAATACAACTACCGCATGGGGCTCCCACTGGATCAAACCACCTTGGAATCTGCTGTTCTTTTATTCACATTTAGTCTAAAAGACCAACTAAAGCTGAAGAGGAGTTCAGCTTCTCCCTTGTGACAACCTTTGTCAACATATCTGCTGGATTTTCATTGGTATGTATCTTCTCCAGCTTTAACTATCCATCCTCCAAAACTGACCAAATGAAATGGTACCGCAACTGTATGTGTTTGGTCTTAGAATGCAGAGCTGAATTCTTAGCAAGATGAATGGCACTCTGACTATCTGTGAACAAATAATTATCTTTCTGAGGATGTCCCAATTCTTCCAAGAAGAACTGAAGCCATATCATCTCTTTGGCTGCCTCTGTAGCAGCAACATACTCTGCCTCTGTAGTGGAGAGAGCATTAATCTTCTGTAGCCTAGAAACCCAGCTCACGGCTACCCCACCAACAGTAAAGACATAACTTGTAGTACTCCACCTGGTATCAATATCCCCAGCCAAATCTGAGTCAACATAGCCCTGTAAATCAGTAGTAGAGCCCCCAAAGTGTAAACACTTATTGGATGTTCCTCTCAAATATCTGAGAATCCACTTGACAGCATTCCAATGCTCAAAACCTGGATGACTCATATACTTGCTAACGACTCCCACTACATGTGCAATATCTGGCCTAGTACATACCATAGCAGACATCAAACTTCCTATAGCTGAAGCATAGGGTACCTTGGACATCTTATCCTCCTCTTCTTGTGTCTTGGGACACATCTCCTTAGTCAATTTCAAATGACCAGGTAAAGGTGTGCTGACAGCTTTAGCATTCTCCATAGAGAAACGTTGCAACACCTTCTCAACATAATCAGCTTGAGATAGCGTCAATGTTCTGTTCTTCCTATCTCTGCAAATCTTCATACCAAGGATTTGTTTTGCTGCCCCCAAATCCTTCATAGCAAATGCATGTGCTAACTGGCATTTTAGCCCCTTAATATGATGCATGTTAGACCCAGCTATAAGCATATCATCAACATATAGACATAAAATAATGTAGCTATCATCATCCAACCTCTTAAAATAAACACAGTAATCTGAATGACACCTGTTATATCCATGCTTATGCATAAAATTGTCAAATTTCAGATACAATTGCCGAGGTGCTTACTTTAGGCCATAGAAACTTTTCTTCAATTTGCACACTAAGTTCTCCTTACCTTTGACCTCAAAACCCTGTGGCTGAGCCATATATATTTCTTCATCCAAATCACCATGAAGAAAGGCTGTTTTAACATCCATCTGCTCTAAATGCAAATCTTCAGTAGCCACAAGACTTAAAACAGTACGAATAGAAGTCATTTTAACAACAGGAGAAAATATCTCATCAAAATCAATTCCCTTTTTCTGTGCAAATCCTTTTACAACTAACCTGGCCTTAAATATTTTCTTACCTCCTTCCTCTTCTTTCAACCTGTAAACCCATTTATTCTGTAAAGCCTTTTTACCTGCAGGAAACTTGCACAAATTCCATGTCTTATTTTTCAGCAAAGAGTCCATTTCATCTTTCATTGCAGACTCCCACTGAATCTTAGTATCCACCTGCACAGCTTCATCATAACTTTCAGGTTCACCAGCATCAGTAAGTAAAATAGAATACAAAGAGGGATAAAACCTTTGTGGAGGTCTAATTGGCCTTGTTGACCGTCTAACATTCACTGGTGTGTGTGGTATTTGTTGTTGCAGTTGTTGCACATCATGAGGAATGGCTGGAACATCAGCTTTTGGAGTATCATCCAGCACTACGTAATCATCTTCTTTCTTCTCATGTTGCTGCAACAGATCTTTGTACAACACTTTTTCATTGAATATGACATCCCAGCTTCTTATAATTTTATGATTTTCAAAATCCCAAAGCCTATAGCCAAATTCATTAATGCCATATCCAACAAAGACACATTTCTTTGATTTAGCTTCTAGCTTGGTTCTATTTTCAGAGTCTATATGAGCAAAAGCTTCACAACCGAAGGTCTTGAGAAAAGAATAACTCACCTTCTTACCAGTCCATGCTTCCTCTGAAATACCACAGCCCAAAGGAGTAGAGGGACCTCTATTAATCAAATATACTACAGTATTGATAGCCTCCACCCACATGTGTAAGGGCAACCCAGCATGCAACCTCATGCTCCTTGCGCGCTCCATTATAGTCCTGTTCATGCGTTCAGCCACTCCATTTTCCTGTGGAGTCCTTGGAATAGTTTTTTGTCTACGAATACCATTAGTGGAGCAATAATCCTCAAATTCATGACTGCAATACTCACCACCATTATCAGATCTGAGACATTTTAATTTCTTACCAGTCTCATTTTCAACCAAGCATTTCCATTTCTTAAAAGTTTGAAATACATCAGATTTCTGTCTTAGGAAATAAACCCATACTTTTCTAGTTGCGTCATCAATAAATGTAACATAATAATGAGAGCCACCAAGGGAAGATACCTGATCCAGTCCCCATACATCTGTATGCACAAGCTCTAATTTCTCCTTTTTGTTTTCCTTCCCTGTCTTTGCAAAACTCACTCTCTTTTGTTTTCCATACACACAACTTTCACAGAAATCCATATTCACACATTTTAGACCTGGTAAAACTTTCCTTGAATGAAGTACTTTCATACCTTTCTCACTCATGTGCCCAAGTCTATTGTGCCACAGCGCTGTATCAGAATCTACAGCAGCTATTTGTTCTCCCTACTCAACTGCAGTAATTGTTCCTGAATATTCATTTTTCTCTGAAACAATCAAAGTAGAAGGAACAATATGACCTGTACAAAGATATAAGGTGCCTACTTTCACACCTTTTGCTACTACAAGGGAACCTTTTGAAACCTTCCAATTTTTATCATTAAAAGTAATTACACAACCCTCATCACCGAGTTGCCCTGCTGAAATTAAATTCCTACTCAGCTTTGGAACATGTCTTACCTCATGTAGTAGCCAATGATTCCCATTCTGCAACTTAATCTTAATTTTTCCCTTTCCAACAATCTGACAGGGTTCATTATCCCCCAAATAAACAAGCCCAAAATCCCCTTGGACATAATCAATGAAATAACCTCTGTGAGGTGTAGCATGAAAAGAAGCACCAGAATCTAAAACCCATGAATCATCAACACTCTCTAAAGACAGAAACAAAGCATCCTCTTCGGATTTATTACTTACCACATTTGCCTCTTTCTCTCCATCTGATTTATCTCCTTCATTTTTCTTTTGAGTCCAGCAATCTTTCTTTTTGTGCCCTGGTTTCCCACAGTACCAGCAATCATTTGGTCCTCTCGATTGAGACCTCCTCCCCTTTGACTTTCCTCTTGATTTCTCACGATTTCCAGAGTTACTTCCTCTTTCAGTCGTTCTGCCCCTGCTTTGTGCATTTAAAGCACTTCCTGATGTAGATCCACCTGAGGATTTTCTACGAGTTTCCTCACTTAAAATAACACCGATCACATCATCATATTTTAGGGTACTTGATCTAGGAACAGAATTACTCACTGCCATTACCAAGCCATTCCAGCTTTCAGGCAAAGAACACAAAATCAAGAGAGCCCTAATTTCTTCATCAAAATTGATACCCACAGAAGATAATTGACTAGTAATAGTATTAAACTCATTTAAATGATCTGCAACAGATCCACCTTCTGCCATTTTCATATTAAATAAATGCTTCATGAGAAATACCTTATTTGAAGCGGAGGGCTTTTCATACAGTGTCGCTAGGGTTTTCATCAAATCTTCTGTCGTCTTTGCTTTTGTAATATTAAATGCCACCGATGGTGCCAAGCATAACCGAATGCTTCCGAGTGCCTTTCTGTCCAAAAGATCCCATTCAGCCTCTGACATAGTTCCCTGATTCTTGGCTTTTCCTTCCAACGGCTTCCATAAATCCTTCTGATATAAATAGTCTTCCATTTGCATCTTCCATAACTGGAAGTTCTACCCATTAAACCTATCAACCCTCAGCTTACCATCATCTGCCATTGCTCCCACTCAATCGTGAGACTCCCACTTAACCGTGAGACTTTCCTGTAGAGGATAACTGAAAAACAACTAGGCTCTGATACCACTTGTTAGGATAAACCATGGACAAAAATAAAAAAGTACATGCAAATATAACCAATAACAAAAATAATAGAACACATAGAAATGAACACAAGGCACCAAGATTTAACGTGGTTCACCCAATCCCTGGGCTACGTCCACCAAACAGCAAGTCCGATCTTATTACAATCCAGTGATTACAACCTGATTACAATCCGTAATCCCTTACAGCTCAATACCGCCGCAAGAACCAATTTCGTATCACCACATATGAAAAAAACCCAACCCTAAGCCCTTTTTATACAAGTATTAAACCACTTTAGGGTTATAACATGTCGGCCATATGTCGGCCATAATATGTCGGCTACCAAGTTGGCTACCATGTCGGCTACTTGCAAAAAAAAATTTTCGGGCCGATGCCCCGAACCCCACTATTTATGAAGTATGTACAGTACTTTCCTGATCAGTCATCGCAATCTAACAGCTAATCCATGAATGTTCAATAATGTTCCTCCCCTTTGGAAGAAATAATGGTAGAGGTATAGGTGAGATGCTTGCCCTATGTGTAGAAAGAATCCCAAACATAAATGATGTCTTTGAAACTTGCTCAACTATCCCTGTACCAAAGAGACACGTCAACTCTAATCCAACTCAGTTGTGGAGCCCACTCTACCATACAATATATCAGCAAGGTCCTATGACCACATGTCATTTTCTGTATGACATGTCATCTACCACATCAACAAGGACCATTTTTTGTTGATGTCAGTAGTTTACTATCCTAAATTTGACAGTCATTTGGCCATTATTTCAAGGCAACTTTGAACTTCTACGATGGCTATTTGACCATCAAATTTAACCTCATGTTTTGCTGCCTAGACCCCTCTCTAGATTCATTTTTGATTTGACAATCTAACTTTGGGAGGCCATATCTCAGTCATCAAGGCTCCAAATCAAGTGTTTTTCTTTTTTTTTGGGTAGAATCTACTAAATTTTTCAATTGTGTAGTTATTATCTAGTCTTGGTGCATAGATTTGTCAAAAATTGTAGTTTTTGGTGACTATACCTATCTAATCTTACATTTTGCAACTTCAAATGCTCTGTACAGGCTCATTTGCAATTGAAATTAGGTTCTATTTTTTTTGAAAGTTTGTTATTTTTTGTCTACTTTCTAGATTTGTAATCATATTATAGGCTTGTGTGGACAAAATTACTACTTTTAGAATTAGGTCCTTTTCTGCTATGTAATGCTTTGATATAACTTCAAAATTGTTGTATATCTGAGATACATTGTAATGTTCCAATTTTGAACTCCAAAAGGAGGATTTAAACAACAAATTTTCTATTGTTATCTTTCATTTCTTGCATCATGGGAAATCTTAAGGTTCCAAAATTAGCACCACATAATTATTCTACATGGTCTATTAAAACGTGATGTCAACTAATGCATAATGAAGTTTCTAAGTATGTAGATGTTACCCTTCCTAAACCAACAAGTGATTAAGTATCTAGAAGTGAAATATTTGCTTGGGAATCTGTAGATAGGAAACCCCTAGGTGATATTTTGTTGGGGGTTGAAGACAAAATCCTTTGTCAAATCGAGAAGTATAAGACATCCAAGGATGCTTGGGATGCCCTCAAAAACCTATATGGTAAAGTGTCTAAGGAGGATATTTACAAAATTGAAGATGAGCTTGTCTCCCTAGATCTTAAGAAAATTGATTATATACTTGATTCCATCATTAAGGTGAATGAATTAAGAACGAAGCTTGATGATAGTGGTAGTCCTATTAAAAATGATAGATTAATCTATCTCATTCATAATAAGCTGACATCTAAGTACTCCATATTTTTTTCTTCTTAGAAAACCACAAAGACTACATTAGGGGCTACCTATCAGAAAGTCACTTTTGATCATTATGCTCAACTATTGGATGGTGAAGAAAAGAAGTTGCAATCAATGGGGTTTCTCAATTCATCCAAGTCTAAGGCATTGGTGGCCAATAATGAGGGTTCTCAAAATTTAGCTGGTCAAACATCAAATAAAAGAAAGGGAAAGAATAAGAAGTGGAAAACTAACACATAAGAGGATACAAAAAAGACAAAGTCACCATCAAATCAACAAGCCAATTCCTCCTTGAATTCAAACAAGAAGGGGAACACTATTAAGGAGAAGAAAAAGTGTGCCTATTGTAAGAAGTTGGGTCATGATGAACATGAGTGTTATCATAAAAAGATTGATGAGTTAACGAACATCATAAAGAAATACAATGTTCCATTGCCTAATACTTATAAGGAGAAAGGATCTTCATCTTTAGATTTGAAGGGCAAAGGTCAAGCACTTATAGCAAACTCAAGTTCATTGGCAGAATGGACTCTTAACTCAGGTGTCTCATATCATATGGGTTCTTCCAAAGAGGACTTTTCTTCATTTAAGTAGTCTAAGGTACTGTGCAACTTTGTAGGAGATGATACAAAAATGGAAGTTGAAGGGAAAGGACATGTGGAGATGGAAAATGGAGAGTTCAAATACATTCTCTATGTTCCTAACCTTAGCTCTAATCTCTTCTCAATTTACCAAATCACTCACTATGGAGATGGCAATAAAGTTGAGTTCCTTTCTAATTTGGTAATGGTGTGCAATCTAAAAGATGGTTCATTGGTTGTGGTGGGGAAAGTTAATCATGACACAAGGTTATATTATTTCTCCCACTTTGTGCCTAAGTCTCCTTCACATGCCTTATTGACTCAATCTCATTCACAAAGTACATTATGGCATGAGCAGTATGGACATCTTTCCTTCTACTATCTTCATGAACTTTGCTCAAACAATATGGTCAAAGGTCTACCTATGATCAAATTTTCCCAAGGTGACTGTTCAACATGTTCAATGGATATGCATCTAGAAGAGAAGTTTGCTAAAGGGAAGTCTTCAAGAGCACTAGTTGTTCTTCAATTGGTTCACATGGTACTAGTAGGTACTTTTGTAGTGACATTAGTCAGCCAGGGTTGCTACATACTCACTTTCACTGATAAATTTTCATGCTACACATGGGTCTACTTTCTTCATCACAAGAATGAAGTGTTGGACAAGTTTCTAGCCTTCAAGACTCATGTTTAAAGAAATCAAGGAAAGCCATCAAAGTTCTTCAGATGGACAATGAAAGCAAATATGTGAATAGAAGACTTAAAGACTTTTGTAAACTTGAGGATATTGATCTTTAGAATCCACCAGCATTCAGTCCACACAAGATAGATTTTATAGCACTAAGGATATGAACTCTTGAGTCAATGGAAAGTTGTATTATATAAGCTAAGTTTCTTGATCCAGTTGTGACACACTTTAGAGTCTTCGGTTGTCTAGCATGGGCAAACATATCTTCCAAGGGATGCAAAGCATGACCACTTAGGCCTTACACTTTCATTGGATATGAGGATGGTGTTAAGGCATACAGACTTATGGATCCTAAGACACATGGGATTTTCATAGAGAGGAATGTTCACTTTGAGGAAAGTTCACCCAGCTTATCCTCTAATCCTCTCTGCACTTCAAACATTGTGGAAACTTATAGTGACACTAGCAATAGTGATTCAAAAAACTTAGATATGTGGGATCCTATTGACCGATATAGGGAGAGGTCATGACATTAGCACATTCCACATGCATATATAGCCATACTGATAGGTCTGGCACAACAGGGTCCACCTTGTCTTCCAGCTCCATCATCAGTGAATGACTTCCTGATAGATATTTCAAGTTTGTTTGTGGAGTCACACATAGTAGATTTGTGAGACATCATTGATGATATACATCTTCTCTTTGATGATATAAATCCTTCTTCAGTTGTCATGAGGGATCACTCTAACCCTCTTGTCCATTCTCTACATGATTGTTCTTTATAGGTTGATATGATTATGTATCCTAATGAGAAACAGTGTAGGAGGTCTCTTTATCATTTGATGAGACAATAGGTTCTTTGTGACTAGTTGTACATCCATCCTTGCTAGATCTATACTCCTTTTTAGCAGTGTTGAAAGGGCCGACTATCAGTATCGACACAAGGATAGTTGAGTAGGTTTTAGAGACATCATTTATCTTTAGGATTCTTTCTAAACACAAGGGAAGCATCTCACCTATACCTTTGAAATTGCTTTTTCCAAAGGGGAGGAACATTATTCAACATTCATGGATCAGCCTCTACACCAGAACATCTATCACTGATCAACACTCTACATTAGGTTGGGACTACCTTGTCTCTCTTCTTCTTCTGTTTTATGGGTGGGCTTTTTCCTCTTATGGGCTTTTGTCTTTCTCATACTTCTCTTTTGTATATACTTCATGTATGTCATAATGGTGGGGGTGGGGTCTTGATTAGTCCATCCATCCATGCACCTTCTCTTTCTCATCTCTCTTTTTTGGGGAGGATTTTTCCCATGAGGTTTTCCCTCTTTCTCTGCTTTATAAGGGATTGCATTTTATTTTGTACATGGGTACCTAACATGGTCTCATAGTCGAGACCCATTATACATTTCATCCTAGCTTTCATAAGCTTAAGTGCATTCCCCTAAGTTGCACTTGAGGGGGGTGTTGGTGTAAATAAGTATTTACTATTTACACTTTAGTTAAGTTTACTTAGGTTGATGCATTATTTAATTTTGCATTAGTTAGTCACCTAGGAGTATATGTACTCTTGTGAGTTGTCATGTTGACAACATAGGAGTTAGCACTTTATTTGAGTAGATGGTGTCTACAACATCTCTACACTTGAGACACCTTGTCATACTTATCCTCTCATTGATGCACATATATTCATGTCCAATGGAGGACATGTGCTTAGTTTTCAAGCTTATCACCTTGTTATTTCTAGAACCATTCTAGATGCATCTTAGAGGCCTTTATATATAGACACTCCTAGTATGTATGTACATGTTTTGAGATACTTATTCTCATATTGATCATACTCTTTTGGTCTACTATTGTGCTTTTATTTGAGTTCCTTGATCTTGGGTGATTTTTCCCTCAAAAAAATATAAGCCTACAAAGGTGTAGCATGTAAAATTATGTTGTAGACACCATGTACTTAATTAAGAATGAGAATAACTATATTGTCAACATGAAAAATCATATGAGTATGCAAACTCCTAGGTGACTAACTAATAAATAATTAAATAATGCGTTAACCTAACTAAACTTAAGTAAAGTGTAAATAGTAAATACTTATTTACACCAACACCTCCCCTTAAGTGCAACTCAGGGGAATGCACTTAAGCTTATGAAAGCTAGAATTAAATCCATAATGGGTGCTGGCTACAAGGCTATGTTAGGTATCCATGTACAAAATGAAATGAAACCTCTCATAAAGTAGAGAAAGAGGGAAAACCTTATGGGAAAAACCCTCCCCCAAAAAGAGAGTTGAAAAAGACAAGATGCATGGATGGATGGAGTAATCAAGATCCCCCCATTATGACATACATCAAGTATATACAAAAGAGAAATATGAGATGGACAATACCCCATAAGAGGAAATATTCCCCCCCATAAAAGAGGAGAAGAAGAGAAAAAAGTTAGTCCCCCCCCCCCACTAATGTAGAGTGTCGATCAGTGATAGTTTCTCTGTTGTAGAGGTCAATCCATAAATGTTGAATAATGTTCCTCCCCTTTGGAAGAAACAATGGAAGAGGTACATGTGAGATGCTTCCCCTATGTGTAGAAAGAATACCTAAGATAAATGATGTCTCTAGAACTTGCTCAATTGTCCTTGTGTCGTTACTGATAGTAGGCCCTTCCAACACTACTAAAAAGAATGAGTCTAGATCTAGCAAGGATGGATGTACAACCAATCCCAAAGAACCTATTATCTCGTCAAATGATAAAGTGAAATTCTACAACTATTATTCATAAGGATCCACAACCATATCAACCTATAAAGATTGATCATGGAGAGAATGGACAAGAGGGTCAGAGTGAGCCCTTGTGACAACTAAAGAAGAATCTGCATCATCAAAGAGAAGATGTATATCATCAATAATGTCTCCTAAATCTGCTATGTGTGACTCCACAAACCAACCTAAAATATCTATCAAGAAGTCATCCACTAATGTTGGAGCTAGAAGACAAGGTGTACCCTATTGTGCTAGACCTATCATTGTGGCTATATATGCATATAGAATGTTTTGATGTCGTGACCTCTCCCTATATATGCCAATAGGATCCCACATATTTGAGTTAAACATATGTACACAATTGGTCAAATTCTTACACTAGCAATCCAAAAAGGGAGAAAGAAAATATAGAAGAAACATGGAATATTAACTCAAAGGGAGATAATGTACCTATTTATTACATTTACCTAGTAAGAGGTAGATAATGTTGAGGGAGATATAAGTAATTGAGAGGGAGTCATAAGGATGAATTGATTAACTATCTGTTGATCATAACAAAATTTTGTAAACTATTTAGAAGAGAAAAATTATTGATAGAAAGAGAGGGAGAGAATTAAATACATGTAATTATTTTTTTTTTGGTATTATTGTTGATTTTACTAATTAATTTTGGTTGTCCATAAATGCCAAAGAGGGAGATTGTTGAAAATAGATTGATACAAGTATGACTATGTATTTCAATCATTGTTTTGTCACTAATGTCAAACTTGCTACTTTCTAGTAAGTCAATTGCTTAGATGATTTGAGTACTATCATTTATTTGACTAATGAAGAAGATTTCATCAAATGAGGTAATGATAGAACCTAGAGGAAAGTTTGAGTTATGATATGCAAAAGAAGTACAAAGATCAGTTGAGACAATGATATTATAGTGCATTGATTATATACTTGAGGTTGCAAAGGATAGATACACTAATTAAGTTCGGAAGAACAAGTAAAATGAATTGAGTTTTCCAAGCTTAGAATTATGCATAGTAAATGTCAAGAAAAGATAGTGTGAGCCAAGAAAAAAGTTAGTTGGAGCCAAGAAAAGGAAAACTTCAATATATCTTGAGTGACACAATGTAAGCTGAGTAAAGTTTAGTTGATGTTGAGCACTAGTAAACTTTAGTTTATGCTAAGTGATTTGATAGTGGATGTCGAGAAATGTAGTATGTCTTAAGCATCAGAAGAAAGTTAATGTCGACTATCAACATTATGAGAAAGATCGTGAATTTGATGAATCCAAGCTAACAAGTTTGATTTCTTGGATTGTGTGAATCATGTGGAAGATAAGCTTGATGAGCTGGTGGCATAGAATTCAAGATAAACTATTTTGAGGTGAATTCAAATAGTGAATG
Source organism: Cupressus sempervirens (assembly GCA_028749045.1). NCBI lineage: Eukaryota > Viridiplantae > Streptophyta > Pinopsida > Cupressales > Cupressaceae > Cupressus > Cupressus sempervirens. The sequence goes on from CM053785.1 coordinate 95,759,102, forward strand.
AAGAAGAAGTTTGTAGAAGGAAACAAAATGAAATGAGAGTAGATTCATTGAATCATACCTAATCAAACCTAACCCAAAAATGGATAATGGATGATGAATTACAAAAGATCTAATTTCTCTTTATAAGGGGATACAAGGCATGAAATGACACTTGGCATGTATGAGAACCCAAGAAAGACAAGGAGTCTAGAGTGTTGTTTCATATGGTAGCCAAACTATAGAGTATGTAATTGACATGTAAAGTAAGAATACTTAAGGGTATAAATGCTTAAAGGGTGAGCAAGATATCAGAGTTGAAGTGTGTGAAAGCCAAGTAGAATAGAGGACTAAAACAAAGATCTATAATCTTCAAAGTAAGTTATAAGTTGTTATCAGATCAAGCCTTACTATTACTCTCTAATCATTGTATCAGTCTAGGGTAAATCCTTTAACTAGGTAACATTCCAAGTGAATGATCTAAAGTCCTCTAACAAGGCTCACTCCTAATAGGGTGATTGAAATCATCTAACCAAGTCACATTTAATAGTGTGCATTGTAACCTTTAATAGGGTTGGCCTCTCATAGGGCATCACTTCTAAAAAGTGAGAATTAGTAGCATGTTACTGGTGCTTTTTCCCAAATTGGGTTTCCACATTAAATCATTGTGTCAAATGTTTCATTGAATCTATTATGTTTCATGCTTACATTTCTACAAAGTTGATTTAATAGTAACCTACAAGTTCAAGCGATTGTATGATCTAATGGATGCATGCATGACAAATATGTTATATGGGTATGGGTTCACTAAGCTATGAAATTTTTTTATTTGTACATCTAGACCTTGGATAATTGATTCAACCCCCCCCCCCCCGCCCACTTCTTAGTTATGCTAAAGAATTCAAAAACAAATCTCCTTAGCCATGCTCAAAGTCTACCTCAAAATTGAACATCTCTATCTCATAACTACTACTATGTAAGAAAGTAGTGAAATTCAACATGTGAAAGTTGTTAAGGGGATCCACAACTATATTGCCTAGACAATCTACAAACTTAAGCACATCTTTTGTATCTTTGTATGCCTAAAAATATGCTCTATATCTACCCTAATCTCAATATCATCTATAGCACTAGTGTACATATGCTTGACATTATTTGCATCTAGCCACTCTTTCTACTTACCTTGTGAAGGCATTGATTCTTATCCATGACACTATTGTAGAGAAATGATGCCTCACACCCACTTCCACTATCGTACTTTTCATTCATCGTCCAAGCCAATAATAATGTTAATATTAATTAGATGAAGAACACCATAAATTCACTTAATTAGTATAAATTAGAATTATTTTTCTATAGTTTGTCTCACATTTTCACCGCCTTTCTATATGGTTGATAATGCATGCAATCATGTATCTTTTAGATTGCCTTAAAATAAGGATTTGGAGCTATGTGGAACATTATAATGCAAGGTCTTATGAGGGACTAGATCAGATGTGTAAAGTTTGGAGCTACTTGGAACAATGTGGTGTAGGGTCTTGTCAAGGAAAAAATCTAGGGTGTAAAGTTGGAGTTGCCTACAACAGTGTGGTGTAGGATCTTGTTGGGTACACAATCAAAGGTTGAAAGTTTGGATCTAAATGGAGTAGTACATTGTAGGGTTTTGTGAGGGACTAGATGCAAGGTGTAAAGTTTAGAGCTCCTTGGAGTAGTGTTGCATAGGGTTTTGTAGGACATGATCTAAGGTGTAAACTTGAGGTTTTGAGTAAGATGATGCTAGTGGTTGAGTTGAGATGGAGTTATCAAAGCCATAGATGAGATCTTGAACTTGTTCACAATAGATTGAGATGAAGCAATGAGAGAAGGAAATTGAGGGCCCATAATTGAGAATTTTTTTTTTTATAAAGAAACTACGATTGTAGCTCCAAAAAAATTGCAACACAAAGAAGGTTGTTCTAAGGTAATTAATTTTTGTAAAGAAATTATTAATATTAATGGAGAAATTAGAAAAGAAGGTTAAGGAGGAGAATAAAAGTGTAATTTGTAAAAAAGATATTTTGAATAATGAATTCAGATAGTTAGAGAAGTGTAATTTAGAATTGGAAGAGAATTTGAAAAAGTTGAGGAAGGATGTTTATGAGAAAGTTTGTGAAAATAAGAATTTTGAAAAATAATTTGAGAAATTTAGAAAGGAAAATAATGAGTTGAAAGAAAAATTGATCATGTTTCTTGAAGTCAAAAGGGAGAGTGTTGATTTGGGTAAGAAGATAGAGACTCTAGAAAAAGACTTTTGAGATATTGAAATCAAAGTCATTGGTTTCTGATGTTGCTTGTAGAACAAAAGACTTGGTTTTTTCTCCTATTCCATTAGATAAAGATGAAGGTAAAAAACCATTTGAAGGTATGGATGGAGTTTGTCATCATGACAATAAATATTGTTTTAAGAATAGTATTGGTTTGAATATTATGCAAAAAATGGCCTTCAAAAGAAGACAATTGCAAAAGCATGGGCAAGGCATGAAGGAGCCCATCTAGCCTATTTGGAGGCCAAACTATGAAGGCCTAGGATTCAGTAAGAGAAATAAAGTTTATGCCATAGGTATGAAAAGTTCAAAGAAATTAGTTGAACAAGTAAAATTTTATCATTATCATAGGGAAGGACATAATGAAGATAAATTTTGGGATCTTTACCCTTGTAAGATTTGTGGGTTGAAGAGTCATAGTGAAGAGTCATGTTGGAATAGAGATTATAGTGGACAATCTATGAAGATTTGTATGCAAATTGATTATGAATGGATCAATGGATCCTGTTGGTAGAATGTGATGAGGATGATGAGTAGGTTGTACAAACCTCCAAGCTTGCATGTCCAAAGTGATAGTGGTAGATCAAAGTACCAAAGTTTGAGTGAAGTAGTTGATGACTACTTGTTTTTATTGGCACATGAAAGTAAGCCTTGTGATCTCTCATTAAAGAGAAAAATTAATAAAGAAATGGTTTCCTTATATTAGAAGTACCATATGAGTCTATAAGTCTCTAGTGATAAAAAGTTGCATTATGAGTTGTATGGATTAGTTTGAGTACATAGAGATTAATCTATGAGTTTTGACATCAAGGGGGAGTATGTAGAGAATAGATGCCTCACTCCTAGCTCCACCATCCTAGTTTGCGTGCATTGTCCAAGACAATAATAATGTTGTGATTGAGTACATGGAGATCAAACTGTAAGTTTTGACATCAAGGGGGAGTATGTAGAGAACTAATACCTCAATCCTAGTTCCACCATCCTAGTTTGCATGCATTGTCCAAGACAATAATAATTTTGTTATTAATTAGATGAACAACACCATGGGTTCACATAATTAGCAACAATTAGAATTATTTTTCTATAGTTTGTTTCATATTTTCATTGCCTTTCTATATGGTTGATAATGCATGTGATCATGTATCCTTTACATTGCCTTAAAATAAGTATTTGGGATTGTTTTTACAAGTAGTTCATATTGCCATCCTCCACAATAGGATTGTTAACCACTAGTTAGGAGTTAAGGATTAGGTTATGGTTGGCAACTTTAAAATAAAGCTCTTTGCTAAGATGTAATTTAATAGAATCACACTGAAGCACAAAAATCCTGCAAGATGAAATTAGGATTAGAGATGAATAAAGATTCATTTGTGTGTTTCAAATTATGTGTTTTCTTTGAGTTTTGTAGTCTTCTATTTTTCCTTGTGTGGTCAATTTAGATTTTCCCCTATTTTAGTTTCTACATGTGGTATGAAAGCATTCTTTTTGGTGTGTTATTGTGCTTTAGATTCTACATTGGTGTGTTGTTGTGTTTTAGATTCTACATTTGATATCAAAGCTTTATTTTTGGTGTATTTTTGTACTTTAGAATCTACAATTGTTTCCCAATAATGAGTGCATTGTTGCATTGCTTTATGCCTTGTCATGATCTTCATCCATCGCTCCCTTCATTTTATCATATGATTTCTTATTCAACATCTAGAAAATGTGGTGGTATTTTTATTGAATACCATGACCTCTGGTGTTGATTTGTATTCTAAGGATACATAATTTATTGGAATGGCCTTGTTATCAAGTTTGTAGAGATGCTAAGCATACTGAATGTCGAATACTATGTGAAAAATTAAATCACAAACCTTAAAAAAAATTGCTCGACACATGAAGGTGTTGAGAGATAGTTTTTCTCAGCACCAATAGAAGCCAAGTGACAGGAGGGTGCCAAGTAAGCTCAACATAAGAGAAAGCTGAGTAAACTCCAAAAACAAGAGGCAACTTGGCACAAGTATATGCCGAGTGAGCCTAGCAACAAATAATTTCGAGTGAGCTTGGTAGCCACTACAATGTGGTGCTTGGTAGAAGAGAATGTTGAGTGAGCTCGGCAATAACTACAGAGCTAGAATCCAATCAACGAGTAGATCAAGTGACCAAAGTTACATTTTGGATATTTCCACCATTAAAACCGGACAACCAAAGTACGAAACTTCCAACAATGAACTTTTCAAATGCAATAACTAAAAGAAGAACAAATAGATTTTAGTATGCTTGCTTGCTTTCTTGTTATCTATTCAAATGTTATAAAAATATTACAAAATTTGGAAGCATTTGGCTTCAACTAGAAAACCTTAAAATATTCAAACTAATAAAAAACTTTAAACTTTAAACTTGTAGGTCTAATGGCTACATACAATAACACCTAGAGCAATCACTACTTCACAGGTTGAATCAAACAACGAACTTATAGAATAACCAAAAAGATCCAACATGTGCAATGCAAACATGAAACTAGAACTTTCATCTATATTTTGACTTGATATGCTGGTCAACTTTTTTTCCTCTCTGCTCTGCAAATCTCTGCTATGATCTCCTTTTTCTTCAACTAATTGAGTGAGTCTGACTCATTCCTTTTGTCTCTTGCCAAAAATATTTCCTCGTCTATTCCAAATTTGAAAAACTCACCTACCCACATTCATTGTTTCTGACTATTGCAGGCCATCAAGGTGGTAGGTGGGTATTTGACTCTAGGGGCAAACCAACAACACATTAAATATTTCAACACTCCCCCTTTGTTTCAAGCCAAAAAAATAAGGATCACTGCTAACCCAAATCAACTATAGCAAGAAACTCTCTTAGGTGTACAAAAGTTCCAATGCGTAAAGGCTTTGTGAAAATGTTTGCTAGCTACTACTCAGACTTGCAAAATTCTATTTTGATATCCCCATTCTCCACCAACTCTCCAATAAAGTGATATCTGATCTTTATATGCTTGCTTCTCCCATGGAAGACTAGATTCTTGGACAATGTAATTGAGGAGATGATGTCACAATAAATTGTAGTTCCATCCTCTTTCCTTTCATTCAAATCTGTCAAGATCCTCCTTAACCAAATAGCTTGACATGCTACTACATTTGCTACTATATATTTAGCCTCTACTGTAGATTGAGAAAAAATAGGTTGCTTCTTGGATGCCCATGAAATTGCACTTGATCCCATATGAAACATGTATCCAGAAGTGCTCTTCCTATCATCTAAACTTCCAGCTCAATCACTATCCATGTAACCAACCAACTTGAAATCATTTGCTATGATTTAAAAAATTCCAAATCCCTTGGTGCCATTCACATACCTTAGAATCCTCTTTCTTTCTTGCCAATGGGAATCCCTTGGTGATTTCATAAATCTAGAAATCAAACTTATTGCATGCATTATGTCAAGCCTAGTTGTAGTCAAATACATCAAACTTCCAACCATACTTGTGTATAGTATTGAATTCACACTTTTGCTGCAATCTTCCTTGCTCAATTTTAGACCTACTACTATTGGTGTTGGGTCTGACTTACTATTCTATATTTTGAATCTCTCCAAGATCTACCTTGCATATTTTTCTTGAGAGATGAAGATGCCATTATACATTTGTTTTACTTCTATGCCTAGAAAGTACTTCAAGAGACCTAGGTCATTCATTTCAAATTCATTTTTTATAGCCTCTTTGAACTCACCAATTAGGAAATTACCATTTTTAGTGAAGATTAAATCATTTACATAGAAGACAATAATCAACACATTACCATTTTCTACCTTGATGTAGAGAGTGGGCTCACCATTGTTTTTGCTAAAGTCATTGCTCATCAAATATGAGTCAATCTTGTAGTACCATGCCCTTGGAGCTGATTGATCCCATAAAGAGCTCTCTTCAATTTATAAAATTTGTGTTCTTCACTTGTAACTTCATAACTAGGTGGCTGCTCCACATATACTTCTTCCTTCAATACACCATTCAAGAAGGCAGACTTTACATCCATTTGATATACATTCCATTTTTGCTAGGCTACAATTGCTATGACAACATGCACGGTTTCCATTCTTACAACTGAGGCATATGTCTCATCATAATCTCTGCCATACTACTGCTTGTACCCCTTGACCACTAAATGTGCCTTATGCCTATCTATTTTTCCTTTAGCATTGCACTTGGTCTTGTATACCCATTTTGCTCCAATAACTTTTTTTTTGGGAGGCAAGGTAGTTAAATCCCATGTCTTATTCCTTTCAATAACATCTATCTCCTCATCCATGGCATTACACCATTTCTTCTCATTCCTAGCTTCCTCAAAATAAATTGGATCACTATGAAAAAATAATGCAAAATTTACGCTCTCATCATAATCTTCCTAATACCTTTCATCTTGCTATATCTCCCTTAAACTCTTGGTCTTTGATGGCAATAGGGAGGTGAGAGTGGGATCTATATTTTTAGTATTATTGCTGCTACTATTCACATACTAGCCTGAGGCTATCTTAAAGTGCTTGGAGTTGTTGCTCGGCATGTTAAGGGTTGCTTGCCTTTTTGCCTTTGTCTACAATCTATGTTTGTTGATCCATCTTCTTGCTAATCACTAATGTCATCTTCTTCATCTTCAATAGTAGGCACTTTACTTGAAGTGTTTGAGGATTCATCTACCAAGCCATCCCATGATTGATTTTCAAGAAACTCCATATCTCTTGAAATGGTGATCTTCTTATTAATTGGATCATACAATCTATAAGCCTTGGATTCTGAGCTATACCCTATAAAGATGTACTTCACACCTTTATCATCCATTTTTTTCTTTGTTCTTTAGGAACATGTTCATATGCTACACATCCAAATACCCTCAAGTTCTCAACTGTCCATCTATTCCTTGACCAAGCCTCAAGAGGTATCTTGCCATGAACTAATTTTGTAGGACACCTGTTGATCAAATATACTGATGTTGCTACACCCTCTCCTAAATATTTAGTTGGGAGTCCTTTTGCTTTCATCATGCTTGTTTCCATTTCAACTATGGTCCTATTTTTCCTCTCAGCCACTCCATTTTGCTGTGGATTATAACTGGCTGTCATCTCTTTCTTGATGCCATTCTGCCTACAAAAAATTACAAACATATTGGAGGTATACTCCCCTCCTCTATCTGATCTAAGGAATTTTACATAATTTCCACATTCTTTTTCAGCCAGGGCTTTAAATTCAACAAATTGTCAAATACTTTAGATTTATTCTTCAAAAAATACACCCATGTCCTACGACTGAAATCATTTATGAATGTCATAAAATAAGTGTAGACACCTAAAAACCTTTAGAAAATAAAGTATTTTTATTTTCTGAAAAATTTCTGATGACATCATCATTTATTAATTAATTAATTATTTAATTAATTAATTTATTTTTATGCCATTAAATCCCTTTATCTTAATTAAAAATATTTATTTAAGGAATCCCTCCCAAAAAATGTTTAAATCTTATTTAAACATTATTTCCTTATTTATTAATTATTTAATTAATAAATTGACCAAAAAACCCAAAATAAATAAAAAAATTATTTTTTGCCCAAAACTTGGCCAATTTCTTTAAGACCACTAACCTCTTCCAAAATCTTCTAATCCTTCTTTAATTTTGATTAAAGGCTAATCCCATCATTTCCTACCCCTAATCCCAACTCAAAATATTTAATTAAGATTAAATATTAATCCTCGTGTTTATTAAAAAAGTTTTAATAAATATCTCCTCAACCCAAACCTTTGAAATAAATAAAACTTTATTTATTTCCTAAAAATCTAATTTATCCTCATCCTGAGAAGTTCTAGACTCTTCTAGAAAGTCTTCATCCTCATCCTAGGAAGTTCTAGACTATTCTAGAAAGTCTTTATCCTCATCTAAAGTCTAGACTCTTCTAGAAGATGTCTTTAAACCTAATCCTAATCCCCTCCTAACCTTGTCACATTCTCTAAACATGGGTTAAGACTTACTAACCCAAGCCAAAGTTAACAAATATCTCCTCCTTCACCCACCCTCATTAAATGCCATCCACTTGCCTATCCCTAAGCTAATCCTAAACCATCCTAATCCATCCTCTAATCATTTTCACAATCGTAAGCAAGCTTAAAACCTTCCTAATCAAGCGCAAGCTGAAATTCCTCTCATCTCCCTCAAAATATCCCAACCATAAAACTTTATGAAGCCCACTAGGCCATAAATGACTCTTCCAAACCCCTTTTATTACTCTTACAAGCCATTATAAGGGTCTTTATGAAGATTTTATCCTTTGAGCCTCTTTTGTTGACTCATCCTTCCCCTTTCCTCCATCCTCTCACCCTGTGACATGTGTCACTCCCTGATTGGCTGTAAGGAAGCACAATCCATGTGCTCTCCTCTCATGTAATCTGAGCCCTCCATGAGCTTTTTCCCATCCTTGCATCATAGCCTTCAATCCCTCAAGCCCTTTGCCTATTTAAGGAATCCTCTCCCAAGCTATTTTAACACAATCCATGAAGTAAAGTCATAATGTCATTTTAAGAAGCCATTTCACATCAAAACCATACACTCACACCCAAATACTAACTCCATTTGAAGCCCTTTTTGAAGCATAAGCTTGAGCATACATCCTATCTATTTAGACAAAGCTACTCAACAAGAGAGCCTCTTATTGAGAGAGCCCATTAATGGCTCATATTCTTAATTGAGAGCTCATCTTAGTCTATCTTGAAGTTTATGAATTTTGTTTAGTTTGTAGAAGCTTTATTTAAATTTGGTTTCTATTAGCATACTAGCATTGCTCATATACATTTTGGCACACCCAGTGGGACCCCGCATGGGTCATCTTCATTAGCTTTTTTAGTCAAGTTTTGTATGTCATTTGCTAATTTTGGCTAATTTTGCTTATTTTTGTGATTGGTAGGATTGTATAAATTGGTTGTGTAGGTCCACATGAGCATGAAAAAGACAAAGGAACTCATAATCTATCTCATAGTGTTTGCAAATTTTTCAAGCTTATAGGTGGACAAAGAACTTGGAATTCTTCTTCCTCTTCTTGTCTATATTCTTCTTATTCCATCTACTTCTTCTTCTTCTTCTTGTGGGAGATCTTGGCCATTTTTATTTTTTAAGGAAGAAAAATCATACACACTTCTTTTTAGTGCTTAAAATGAACCCCCAAATCATACTTAAATCCATTAAAAAATTAAAAATTTGCAAAAAAGAAAAATAAAATTAACAAGTGAAACTAAACCAATCCAATCATTTGCATCCTTGCAACATCAAGGTTTTAGATGCATTCATGCAAAGTTAGGAACACTTCATTTTTGGGAATTTAAAAAGAACTTCAAGTTTCCATTTCAAAAGGTTCAAAATCAACACTAAGTGCACACTAAAATCTAAATCAAACTCAAAGCATCAATCAAGGATAAAATGAACCTCATTTGCAAATATTTTAAAGTTCTTTTAAAAATCTCATGAAAACTAAGAGTCCTCAATGATTGCCAAAAATTGTCCTAAAAGCTTTGTTATTTGTTCCAAACAAATGTCTTGTTGCAAAATCTTGAATGTTTCTTAGGTTTTTCATGCATCAAAACAATCTAGGAATATCATTTTTGGGCTTAAAATATGCAAACTAGAACACAAAATCTTGAATGAAAACCAAAGTCCAAAGATTCATTTTCACTTTTGAGTCTAAAACAATTTTGAATGATCTAAGGTTAAAACAAAGCACTTCAAAGTTCTTAAAACAACACACAAAATCTCAATCTTGAATGCTCAAAGGAAAAAGCTTGAATGTTTAATCACTTGTCTTTGAATGCATGTTGATAAAATCACTCTTGAGTGCCATGCATTAAAATCAAGTTTTTTTTTTTTTATGAATGCATGATTAAAACAACAAATCCAATCTTGAATGCCATAGATCAAATAATCATCTTTTGGGGCATAAAAAGAATCTACATTTTTGAAATCTTCTAAGTTATAAAAACTAATAAAGATTCTTTGAGTAAGTTTGTAGTTGGACTCACCCTCTTTAATCACCCATCAATTTGACCATTGGTTGCAATCTCAACGCCATCTATGGGGATGGGTCTACCTAAGAGGGTGTTAAGTGCTCCACAAAGATCAAACTCCACTCACTTGGCTCTTTAGTGGTTTTTCTAAGTTAAAAAATTCCTTGACTGCGCATTAATCTCACTCACACTTCATTTGGGCATAAAAATTGGACAAATCTTGACATGGAGGGCCTCTGGGCGCGTGCTTGGCAATTGAGTTTCACATATCTTTGTTTTGGGCTTAAAAAAAACTCACACTCAATCTTGAATGCCTAACAATCAATGAACATCACAGGGTTTGGACACATTTTCAATGACGCTCGCATCTCTTATGTTTACGATCTCTCGACTTTCATTATGCTGACGGTGCTATCAAATTGGAATGAACATTGTATGCCATAATCACAAGTGTCTTCAATCATAGCTTACAAAATCTAAATCATCAATTGGAATAAACGTGTGTCTTTTAAAGCCCAAGATCATGTATGTGGTCATTTTTTACACTTTTTAGGAGGCCTTCTTGGGGATTTCATCACCCCTTGGGACGACCTCAACTCTAGCGTTCCAACAGAGTATAAAAATTGGGAGGTGAATCCAAAGACACCTCTCTTGGAATCAAGATTTTGTCACTTGGGCTAAGCCTCAAGGAACTTTATACCTTGAGAAGTGAAAGAGGAGAAGTGGGTTACCGCTCCTCTCGACTGTGTGACATCTTTTTAGTTTCATCTACGAATTTGGGCCTCACATACCTTGCATATATTGAGGACTCCCTAGCTATAAAAAATTTCATCCTTGTAGAAAGCTTCCTAGGATGTTGGTGTGTTTGACGTGCTTGCTCCAAAATTTTGTTTGCTTGTTTGTTCATAGTTTTTGAATGAATGTTTGCCAACTTTGGTCAAAATCCCAAAAAAGCAAAAATCTCCCAGCTCAAGGCATACTTAGCGTAGTCACTGCCTCATCAAAAAATCATCCAAGCTCCCCCGCTGCAATTGAATCTATCTAGTTTCTTGCTTTAGAAAAATCCCAAATCCAAAGTCTCTCCAAATCATCCCCCCCAGCCAGCTAGCAACCCAATCCAAAATCACACCCAAGCCTTTAGAGAATTGTTGTCATTCTAGTAGAATTTGCTATCCAATCAATCCAACCAATCCACCAACCTCACCAAGGTTATCCCTTTGACAGAGCTTTGTCTAGGGTAATCTAACTTTGTCACTTGTTATCCCTCATCACCTTGAGCTAAAGGTTGGGATCCACAAGTGATCAATCTTGTGTCATGCCCATAGGATCATTAGTCTATCCTTAAGTTGACACAATCTTCACCAATCCAGCGCATAGGAAAGAAAAACTCTCACTTTTTGACAACATGCCCTTGAAGTCTTCCATCCATAGGAAAGCCAAAAATCTCCAGCCAATCCTCCTTAGGTCTGTCATACAACTTTGACTCTCCCTAGGAAATCCTTCATCAGCTAATCCAGAATCTATGCTTAATCCAAATCCAACCATGAGCTTCTGTGTTCATCCATATGTAAGACCCCATCCCCATCTGACTCATCATCGAAACATGAAATACCAAACCTATCATGATGTGTTCGGTTGTATTGTCCTTGCTCCTGCCACCTCCTATTCCAATGATGATGAAAATCTTGTTGACTATGACGGATATATTGAAAGCCTTAGAAACATTCCCCTAAGCATCCCACAAAATCCATGCATTCTTCCAACTATCTAGTCATGCCATCTGATATCCCAGCTTCTCCTCCATCACCCAATCAACCAAGCTTCCAATCTTCCACCCCCATCACACTAGCTATTCCTATCAATCCACCTCCACCTCCGACATGCGAGTCTCCAAGGAATCTCCTAGAGGAAATACAAGAAAAGTCACCTCCAGCAGTCGATAAGCCATGCCATCTAATCCAATCATGTGAAGTAGTCAGTAATGAAGCTTCCCCATCTATAATATCACCTCCATCTCCCATAGCTATCATCCCCATACCATCCATCAAATTGCTTAAAATCCTTCCACTTTCTGCAAGCATCAAAATCCCACCATCTGTCAAAACCCTCCAAATCCTATCCACATCACCTCCAAGCATTTCCCAAATCTCCCATAATGACCCTTATGCATCCATCTTCTACTCACCCATCTCCACTACTAAATCTCCCATCTATCCATCTACTGCCTTTGAAGATTCCATCCCTTCACCTCCTATCACACCATCCACTCCAAACCAATCCTATCAAGATCCTGCCCAAAAGCATATTGACATCCCCCAAAGCATAAATGGAGATATCATTTTATCGTGTCTTCCATCCATAGTGCAGTCACCATCTCCTCCATCTCCAAAGCCTCAAGCCATACCTCCTCTATTGTAGGATATATTTTCATCCCATCAACTAAATCAAGATCCTATCCTACCATCTCCTCCACTCCATGCTTCCATCTTACCACCTATCCAAGCTATTTCACCATCTATAATATACCGTCTTGGTTCACTTACATTCATCCATAGTGGCCTCCTCTCAGCAGAAGAATTAAGAATAGTATCTCCCTATTGCAGTACATCTGATAAAGCACTTCCACCATTTTTTGCAAGCAAAATGTATCCTCAGCTAGTTCAAATGCTCAATCGATGGCATTATCAAAGTCAAGGTTTAGGACCACAAGAGCAAGGAATCAGAAAGCCTATTATTGCACAAAAAAATCTAAGATTTCATGGTCTTGGATATGTATCCAAAGGCTCACCATCTAAAGGTGTTGGTACACCACACCCCCAAACCAAGCCTATCTCCAAACCCCCCATGCCAGCCTCCCATCACTCCTTCAAGAAATCTTATGTCATCCCCACTCCACCATCTTTGCAACCTAAAACAACCTACCATATCACCCCTTCATTCGCTAAATCCATTTTGGGTCCCTATGTCCCAAAATCTACCATCCTCCATCCTCCTATCAGCCATCATTCAAATCCTATTCCCTCCATTCTTATGCAAGATCAGCAAAGGCACATATCGAGGCACATCATCCATCATCATCCTCCCACTATAAGCTACTACATATCCTCACCATCTCGCAAAGCTTCTCATAACCATCTTCCCAAAGCTTACCACAACAATGTGAATGCCAACTTCAAAATGCATAAAGCTAAAAATCCACATCCTAGGCAATCATATGTCTATTCTAAAAGACATATTCCAAAAAGGAAAAATCCAATCAAAGAATGCAAAATAATGCAAACGCCTATGAAAAGAAAAACCAAAACCATGTGGATCCCAAAGAAAAAAGTTGAAACCCAATGCATAATGGCATCCACCATTGCTAATCCCCTATCCAGTGACTCATGTCCCCCATCTCTTAACTCCATCTTGGGTGCCTATATCCCCAAGCATGCTTCCACAAATCATCCATCATGCCCGCATCTACCATCTATCCCCCATATGCTCTTTTCACACCCATCCCAACATGTGCCAATGTTGCTCTTCCAAGCATCCCCATCTCATGCTCCTTTCCAACCTTTTCATCCCTCCATCTCCTACCATCAATCCCATCTAATCCAATCTATTGCATAAATCACACATCCGGTGTACCAACAGCTAGCAACAAAATTGAACATTCCAACAGCCAGTGAAAAATTCCAAAAAAGCCAAAATAACTGAAGAAAGCCAAAATCATTCTAGCTAAGTCCAAAGTCAAAAAGTCAAAAATAATAATAAAGAAAAATAAAGCGTCCACTAGTGAAAACTTGGCAATTCAAGCGCCTTGGACAAGTACCATGATGAAAACTTGGCAAACAAGCGTCATGCGTAATCCTGCCATCCCCCGCTTAGCCTATCACCCTCATGCTTTTGGTCATCTCTTGACATCCAACTCCATCTTCCAATCTATCCACCTATCCTCCACCCTCCATCTTCCATCTCACACCATCCACTTATCTCCTGCAGCTTCAGCCAACCATCCTAGCTATCATCCATCTCCCTAGCCCCTTCAGCTTTTTCCATCCTAGCTTCAATCCTATCACATCCATCATAAGACCTCCTTCCACATGTTATCTTCTGATTGGAGGCACTATAGTCCTTGGAAATCTTGTCTTTTCCATCATCCCTTGTCATTGGTATCTAGCTCTAGGCTATCCTCATGCAAACCCAATGTCATCTCTTTATATCCATCATAATCCTAGCTATCTACCATCCTATCCAGCCATCTCATCCTACTCCTCTAGCTATCCTTGGTCACAAAATATCTCATCATCATTGGATGCATCCTGCCAAATCCATATCTTTTGCTATCACCCCGCCCTTAGCTTTTGCATCTTGCACAACATCGAACCATCCCGCTATTCTATCATCCTGAGCTTTTGCTTGCTTGTAACTATCTTGGTCAGCTTTAGCTTGTAAATATCTTGGTCCATTAGCTTGCACATCCTCTTTAGCTTAGTACCATTGTATCTATCCAGCTTTTGTGTCAGTTCCTCCTTGATCAACATCTTGCACACATTGCACATCTTGGTTAGCTATTCCAATGCATCCTTTAGCTAGATCTCCTATCACCAAAGTGTTATCCTTCTTAGTTCAGCTTGCTAGATGCATCACTCACCCAGATCCATTGGCTTAGGTGCTCTCTGATAGATCCTTGTAGGATATAGCTTTCCTCATGTCTGATCTTGGTCTGTTAGTACCTCGTCCTACCCATCTCGTTGGCAAATGGTTCTCTTTTGGATTTTCACTTTCTTTTGATTTGGAATCTTGCCTGTTGGGTCTTGAAGTATCTTTTCCAAGAAATCTTTTTGTTCTCTCCTCAAGGTTGCCACAATCTTCCATATCATGGTATGCTACGAATGGGGCACTCTGAGCATACAGTTTTGATCAAGTCTTTCGTTTGTTCCTTTTTTGCTTGTGGGTTACCCAGTGTCGGTTCGACACTGTTTCCTCTAGGTTTCATGTGTGATGCTAGGGAAATCCTTGTGTGTTTTTTTTGAGTCAGTCAGTCAGTCCTCTGGATGGTTGGTGACACAGCCTTGATGTTCTTGGTAACCTTGGCAATTAACCAACAGTCCTATAGCAAATCTAGTGCTCAACTACATGGTGGTACTTCTCTTTGACGTATCCCCCCACTCAAAAAGCTTCAATGGTTTTCCTTCATCTCCATTATCCCCCATCCATATCCAACATTCGTCTCTCCTACCCTAGCTTATGCATCAGTATCTCTTTGAATCACTCCTCACCTTTAGCTTTAGGGATCCATAATCCTAGTCTTAGGGATCCACCAATCCAAATCAATCCACCAAGCCTCATCTTTCGAGATCCACAATCCTAGTCCTAGGGATCTCCGAAACCCATCTTCTGCCAATCTGACTCTTTGAAATCCTATTGCATCAGCTTTATAATCCCCTAATCCATCTCCCTATTATGGATTCCTTTTTATAGCGCTCCGCTCCTTCATCCTCCACCTTCACTAAAGTCTTAAGTTTGCTTCATCTTGTGCATCTGATTCTCCTTTATCATTCTCCCATAGTGAGAGTTTGAGCTAGTTCAGCCCCTTCTCTTTGCCAATCTAAGTATTCTTGCTCATCTCGAATTCTTGTACTTTTCAAGAAGTCGTCGAGCCTCGCTTTCTCTCCTTGCCACCTTCTTGAGGGGGCATCTTGCAATCCATTCTCTCCTCTTCTGCTCTAGCCTTGGGCATCTTATTTTCTTATCTTTGATGTCATGCCACTTGCGGCATCACATCAAAGAGGGGCAAAATGTAGACACCTAAAAACCTTTAGAAAATAAAATATTTTTATTTTTAAAAAAATTCCTGATGACATCATCATTTATTAATTTATTTATTTATTTTTATGCCATTAAATCCCTTTATCTTAATTAAAAATATTTAATTAAGGAATCCCTCCCAAAAAATGTTTAAATCTTATTTAAACATTATTTCCTTATTTATTAATTATTTAATTAATAAATTGACCAAAAAACCCAAAATAAATAAAAAATTTATTTTTTGCCCAAAACTTGGCCAACTTCTTTAAGACCACTAACCTCTTCCAAAATCTTCTAATCCTTCTTTAATTTTGATTAAAGGCTAATCCCATCATTTCCTACCCCTAATCCCAACTCAAAATATTTAATTAAGATTAAATATTAATCCTCATGTTTATTAAAAAAGTTTTAATAAATATCTCCTCAACCCAAACCCTTGAAATAAATAAAACTTTATTTATTTCCTAAAAATCTAATTTATCCTCATCCTAAGAAGTTCTAGACTCTTCTAGAAAGTCTTCATCCTCATCCTAGGAAGTTCTAGACTATTCTAGAAAGTCTTTATCCTCATCCAAAGTCTAGACTCTTCTAGAAGATGTCTTTAAACCTAATCCTAATCCCCTCCTAACCTTGTCATATTCTCTAAACATGGGTTAAGACTTACTAACCCAAGCCAAAGTTAACAAATATCTCCTCCTTCACCCACCCTCATTAAATGCCATCCACTTGCCTATCCCTAAGCTAATCCTAAACCATCCTAATCCATCCTCTAATCATTTGCACAATCCTAAGCAAGCTTAAAACCTTCCTAATCAAGCCCAAGTCAAAATTCTTCTCATCTCCCTCAAAATATCCCAACCACAAAACTTTATGAAGCCCACTAGGCAATAAATGACTCTTCCAAAGCCCTTTTATTGCTCTTACAAGCCATTATAAGGGTCTTTATGAAGATTTTATCCTTTGAGCCTCCTTTGTTGACTCATCCTTCCCCTTTTCTCCATCCTCTCACCCTGTGACATGTGTCACTCCCTGATTGGCTGTAAGGAAGCACAATCTATGTGCTCTCGTCTCATGCAATCTGAGCCCTCCGTGAGCTTTTTTCCATCCTTGCATCTTAGCCCTCAATCCCTCAAGCCCTTTGCCTATTTAAGGAATCCTCTCCCAAGCCATTTTAACACAATCCATGAAGTAAAGTCATAATGCCATTTTAAGAAGCCATTTTACATCAAAACCATACACTCACACCCAAATTCCAACTCCATTTGAAGCCCTTTTTGAAGCATAAGCTTGAGCATACATCCTATCTATTTAGACAAAGCTACTCAACAAGAGAGCTTCTTATTGAGACAGCCCATTAATGGCTCATATTCTTAATTGAGAGCTTATCTTAGTCTATCTTGAAGTTTATGAATTTTGTTTAGCTTGTAGAAGCTTTTATTTAAATTTGGTTTCTATTAGCATACTAACATTGCTCATATACAGTAAGTACTCCCCCCAATAGAACTAGTTTGCATAGGGCCTACCAAATCAAAATGCACCAATTCTAATGGTGCCCTTGCCCTTTTAGAATTTCCAGAATTAAAGAGAAGCCTATGTTGCTTACCCATTATGCAAGCCTCAAACTTGTCATATGAATCTACAATGCTTGGCAAACCATCTACCATTCTTTTCTTGGATACCAAATTTAAACCAGCAAGGCCAAGATGTCCATACCTAAGATGCCAAAGCTTGGAGTATTCTTTAATCATGCTCCTAAGAGCTAATGTTGATGTATTGTTGTACATGCATGCTTGGGGGGAGGTGCAACACTGACTTGAGAAGAGAAACATGTCTCTATCCTCAATGAAAACATCTGGTTCTTTGTCATTTGGACTACTATAAGTAATCTATTACTCTCTTCCTTCTCATGAATGACACACTTGTCATTTTCCATCAGCACTTTGTATCCATTCTGAATGAGTTGTCCAAAACTCATCAAGTTCTGCGTCATACCAGGAGAAAAATACACATTTTGTATCTCTTTCTTCTGACCTTGCTTGGTGTAGACCATAAAAGATCCTTTGCCCACTATGGGAATGGTTCCATTATTTTCCATATTAATTTCAAACTTAAAAGTCCTATCAATAAATGAAAATAAACTTTCATTACCACTCATGTGGTTGCTACAACCACTATCTAGGTACCATGCCTCAAGGCTTCCTTCTTCACCAATGTTACACATGATGAAGGCTATGGGATTGTTTGCATTTACCATGTTCACATCATCCACATTAGCATTTAGCTTTGACTGATCATCCTGTTTCTTCCAACATTCACTTGCATAATGCCCATACTTATGATCGTATTAGCATTCAACATTACTCTTATTTGAGTTGTAATTCTTCTTACCTCCTCTAGAGTTATTTTGAGAGGTGCTTGCTCCCTCTTGCTTGCTTGCTCTTCCTAAGCTTTCTGCACCAGCATTCCTTTTATCATTACTTCCATGACCTTCTTCTTCTTGAGCCTCTATCAGAACCATTTCTACCTCTCCCCTTGCCTCTTAAATTCTCTTTAGCCTTAAAAGATTGCTCTAGGGAAGTAGTTGTTAATCTGTTTATCCAGTGCTCATGGGTTTGAAGAGTTCCCCATCAACTCATCCATGGTCAACGTGGTGAGGTCCTTTGCTTCCTCTATGGTCATAACAAGATTGTAATATTTATGAGGCAAACTCCTCAATATCTTTTCCACAATCCTATGTTCATCATATTCTTCTCCATTTGATTTGAGTTGGTTTATCAAAGTGGAGGTTTGTGAGCTGAACTCTACAATAGGTTCATTGTCCCTCATCTAAAGGTTCTCAAACTCTCTTCTAACCATCTGTAGCTTCACTACTTTGACCTTATCAGTCCTCTTGAAATTTGTCTCAAGGATATCCCATGCTTTATTTGCATAATTTGCTACTGCAATCTTGGAAAAAACTATCTCTATCATTGCTACCTCAATCAAACTTAATGCCTTAGCATCCTTTCTCCTTGAGTCTTTCAATTGAATATTTTGTGGATTTGTGAGAGTAGCATACTGAGCTAGGTCTGTCACATTGTTGAACTCATTTATCAAAAGCTACCATAAATCATTTGCAACCATTATGATTTTCATCTTCTTTGCCCATGTATCATAATTTTCTCCATTAAAAGACAATGGCTACTACCATATCTTTCCTATATCTCCTACCATGTCAAATATCTCAAAAAAAAAAAATGCCCTAACTCACTATGGATGTGAGGCCTCAAAGCTCTGATAACATGTGAAAAATTAAATCACAAACCTAAAAAAATTGCTCAGCACATGAAGGTGTTGAGTAATAGTTTTTCTCAGCACCAATTGAAGTTGAGTGACAGGAGGGTGCCAAGTAAGCTCAACATAAGAGGAAGATGAGTGCACTTGGAAAACTAGGGGAAACTCAATACAAGTATATGCTGAGTGAGCTAAGTAGCCACTACAATGTGGTGCTTAGTAGAAAAGAATGTTGAGTGAGCTTGGCAATAACTATAGAGATTGAATCTAATCAATGACTAGACCAAGTGACTAGACTTACAACTTGTATATTTCCATCATTAAAACTAGAGAGCCAAAATATGAAACTTTCAACAATGAAATTTTCAAATGCAATAAATAGAGGAAGAACAAATAGATTTTAGTATTATTTCTTGCTTTCTATCTATTCAAATGTTATAAAACTATTACAAAATATGGGAGCATTTTCCTTCAACCAGAAAACCCTAAAATCTTCAAACTGGTAAAAAACTTTTAAACTTTAAACTTGTAGTTGTAGTGGTTGCATACAATAACACCTAGAGAAACCACTACTTCATAGACCGAATCAAACAACGAACTTATAGAATAACCAAAAAGATCCAACACATGCAATGCAAACACAAAATTGGAACTTTCATTTTACTTGATCTGTTGATCAACTTCTTTTCCTCTCTACTCTACAAATCTCTGCTCTGATCTCCTTTTTCTTCAACTAATCAAATGAGACTGATTCATTCCTTTTGTCTCTTGCCAAAAATATTTCCCCCTCTTTTCCAAATTTTAAAAACTCACCTCCCCACATTCATTGTTTCTAACTATTATGGGCCGTCAGGGTGGTAGGTGGGCATTTGGCTCCAAGGGCAAACCAACTATGCATTAAATATTTCAACAAATCTGAGGAATTCCAATAGAAGATGATGAACAAAAAATAGTAAAGAGAATGCTAAAATAAAATACATAAAGGAATAACTAGTACAACAAAGGAAAGGGAAAGTAAAATGTATCTCCGCTGATCTCTTAAAAAATATTTGGAGTCAGCCTAGGGCTATCTACTAAAAGGACATATTGTACAATAATGTTAGCTAGCACGACTAGGGCCAAAAAGTTCCCATCCTTGAATTATGATGATAATGTGATCCCTTGAAACATTTCCAAAGCATGACGATCCATCCCACTAAAATGAATATACATTGAAGATAAAATGTCGAATTACCTCCTTCATGGTTATGTTGAAGAAGAAATGAATGACATCCCACTTTAGCAGCCATCACGACTACAAAAATTGTCACAATAATCCCTATAGCTAGGCTAAACTTTGAGCTACTAATAAAGTACTTTGACTTTGTCATGTCCCCTTTTCAAATAATTAAAAAATAATAATCTTTGCTAAGGCAAGCAGGCCCAAGAAAGTGAAGTTTCAGAAAAAGGGGGTTAATCTTTGAAAACTGTTGGACTAATAAATGAAAATTATTATTAAAATATGTTTCATTAATCTCTCTTGGATGTGAGTTATGGTTATGCCCTTTTTTAAGGGGTTTGGAGGCATTTTGGGCTGATTCCAGAACTTGATTTTGCTCATTCTTTGTTATTCTTCAGAGGCTGCCAAACCTGTGGAGAAGGAGACCCAAGAACGGGAGTTTGCAGGTTTCTAGGGAAACCCAAGAATGGGAGTTTGAAGGTTTCAAGGAAGGCTAAGGATGGGAGTTTGAAGCCATTCCATGTTCATGCTCATACAGAGTTTGCCTTTGTGCTGAACAGTGCAGATTTGTGAGTTTTCGGGTGTGTTTTTTTGTATGAGTTGGTGTTTTCAGTTGAGCATTTCATATCAGTTTGGGTTTCTGCTGTATTTCAGACTTTAAGATGTTAAAATAGAGCTAAATATATGTATTGGGACATGATTAAGCTTTTGAGATAGATTATTAGTGTTTTTGTGGTGTTTCTGGGCATTTTTGTGTTAATTTCGGGAGCCCAATGAGTATAGTTTTTGTCCTACATTTGTGAAATTTTGTGTAAAGGCTATACAGATCTGGAAATTTCATTTTGTAGGTTGTTATGCTGCTGAAATTTCTGTAAAAATTTCCATTTTCAGATTTATTAATAATTTGTGAAGTTGTGAAGCTTTTGGCACTATTTTTGGCATACCCGATTTGGGGTTTCTTGAGAAATTTGGTGGATCTTTGTGATATTAGTTGTTTGATCTTAAAAATCTGATTAGAGGCATGAAATATCATAAAAAACCAGTAAAGAGACATTTCAGTGGTATCAGAGCCATGATCTTGCTAGCCTGAGGGTTTGTAGAAGTTTGCATGTCAGTTTTGAGTGCTACCCAAATCTTGCATGTCATAATTTATGGTTGCATGTTGCTTCTAATCAGCTGCATGTCAAAATTTATGGTTGCATGCTACTTCTAATAATTTTCATGTTATTTCTTGGTGAATTTGGTGGTTGTAAAAGTTTGCATGTCAGTTTTGACAACTACCCAGATCTTGCATGTCAGTTTTGACAACTACCCAGATCTTGCATGTCAGTTTTGACAACTACCCAGATCTTGCATCTCAGTTTTGACAACTACCCAGATCTTGCATGTCATAATTTATGATTGCATGTTGCTTCTAATCAGTTGCATGTCAAAATTTATGGTTGCATGCTACTTCTAATCATTTGCATGTTAGTTCTTGGTGAATTTGGTGGTTGCATGTTGCTTCTAATCAGTTGCATGTCAAAATCTATGGTTGCATGCTACTTCTAATCATTTGCATGTTAGTTCTTGGCGTTTGAAGAAGTTATATCCTATTGGGGTTACACTCTACTTTATCCAAAATGGACAGGTATAGTTCAGAGTCTCAGAGGACATGATCTTGGACAATTGATATCCAGAGTCAAAACAGTAGAAAGGATGGTTATTTAGACATTCGAGATAAACTTATGAAAATAAGCCATGACATGTCTGAATAGTTGGTTGAGCACCACCGTATAATGAATGACATGTTGTCCGACCCAGCTAAGGTGGATAAGTTGACTAGATTTCTATTTGGTAGATTTTCTCACAAGACAGATGACACAATTCCCAAGAACTTGCATGAGGAGTTTGAGAAACTAGCTGATAGCCAGGTAGAGGTCTCAGATTCTACTCTACCACAGGAGGTGGTGGGAAAGGATATTACACATATTGATAGTAACGGTCAACTTGATACTCAAATTGAGACAATTGTTTACAGGTCGTCAAAGGGTGATGCTATAGGTATTCAGGGTGGTATAGTTACAACAGGCAGTGACTACAGTGTAGTGGGTTCAGATGATGATTATGAGGATGTTGTTGTGTAGGATGGTGAGATACCTGGTAGAGATGAGCAGACATTGAGCACTCATGACTTTGCTGAGAAAGAGTACTAGGCACAGTTAGATGCTTCATCACATGAGGTTGAGGCTGGTAGTACTTCACATGATTTGTCCAGCCAGCTGAAGGTGAACAAAGATAGTGTTGTGACTTCATTATCTCATCATGACAGGTATGTGGAGTTAGTTGGTATTGGTCATATTACTTAGGTGAGGAGTTTTCTTGAGTTACCAGTTGATTATAGTTTACAGATATGGACTCGAGATTGTTATATTGGCGTTTGGGATTTAGTTGACTGGAGATCTTTAACACTTTTTGGTAGCAGTGTTTGTTTGGGTGCTATCATGGATTTGATTAGTAGATTACATGGTGCTGTCTTTCCTTGTGCCAGTATCTTGTCTGATGTTGGTATTATTTTTTATACACCGATGTTGGGCTTTGTTCATATATCCATTCGACCATACTTGCTGGAATGTGTTGATGATATTTCATATTTGGCAGTGTGTATAGATGAGTCCCAGGATCATATTGGCATTGATGACATCCAGGAGGATGCAGTGGGCAGTTTTGAAGACTTAGTTTCTTTGGGTATAGAGGAGTTGGACAGCAATGCTAATGTTTTTGATACTCCGTATGTTGATATGAGCTTTAGATTTGATTCACAGGATATGGATGGTAATACTCTAGAGACTAGTAACTTTGAGGATACTACTTTAGACAGTGCATCAGAGGAGGTTTGTAGGAGACAGTCAAGCTAGTGCCATCATGTGTCTAATTAGTTGAGAGTTAGTGACCGAGACATTGCTATCACTTGCCAGCATTTCGATGCTACTCGTTAGTTGTTAGCAGTTTATGGATGGGGTTCTCCTACTAGTGATGAGCAGGGAGGCAGTTATCTTTCCTTGACAGAGTTCCACTCTTTATGGGAGGCTATCCAGATTCTGAGATAGGATTATATGCAGTTGGTAGCCAACAGAGATTATCTTATGGAGTGGGGAAGTACAGCATATGATGCATTGTTGGCCAAGGGAGATGAGGTGAGTGAGCTTACTGAGCAACTTGAGGTGACTTCTAAGATTCTTGAGAGTACACAGTTGGCTTTCAAGGAGTCACAATTTCATTTGGCTAAGGTGACCATGGAGTTAGAGTGACTACAGTCTTTACCTGATTCTATACAGTCACAAGTTGTGGTGTTTGGTGATCCAAGGATGTCCATGGCCAAGATTGTCAGAGACAGTGGAGATGGGGATGCATCCATTCTTGATACTAACATTGGCATATCAGGTTCATTCCCACTAGAGTAGGGTTTAGTTGAGTTGGGTGTTGTAGCAGATTGTTGTATGCCTGACATGGTGGTGGCCTCTAGTACTGATGGCATGAAGACTAGAGATGTATCAAAGATCATGTGTGATGTTGGTGAGTCGGCAGTTGGCATGGTTCCTGCTAGTAATACTACTCCCTTGGTGATATCTTCAGAGGTAGTAGTCAGTTCCAACATGGTTAATGATCAATTGCAGTTAGTTTCATCTAGATTATAGTCTGAGCCACTGACTGAGATTGAAAAATTCTATCAGCATTACACTGTGAGGTATGCTCATCAATTTACCTTTGATGACCATGTTGATGAGATTATGATACAGAGATGTACTTTGGTTCCTAGTGCTTATCATCAGTTATGGGATAGTTTGATGCCTCAAGATGAGAGTTGTGATGGGCATGACATGGTGATAGGTTCTGCAGTTGATAGCTTGATAATATGTGACTTAGAGTAGGAGTTTGGGAGTGATGCTTTAGTGGGTGTTGTTATTGATTCTACTCCTTTGGCTATGACATCTCCTGACTTAGCTAGTGATCAGTCATAGTGGGTTGTATCACTTGTTCATGGTGAGCTATTGACTGAGGTTGGTTTTTTTAATCAACATTATATTGTAGGGTATGTACATCAGTTAGCATTTGATCCTTGTTTTGAGGAGTTGATGGCAGGCAAATTTGGTTTGGATTCCATTTCTTACTCTTTATCTTGTAATGTCTTTTCACCATCAGCAGTGCATGGGAGTTATGGTTGTGAGATAGTGGTCAGTGATTTGCAGAGTTGTGTTGACTGCAAGAGTTGTACAGTGTGTGGATTCTCCATACTTGGTATAGTTTCATTCGAGAGCATTCACCATTGTTGCAGAGTTGGATTGTACATTCTGTATAGGCCAGTGGGATGCGTTGATGGTATTTACTGTGTTGGTAGTTTGATTTTTTCACTTTACTTAGGTTCTGATGTTCTAAGCGTTTGTTTCTCATGGGTTTTTGATTGTGGTAGTGGTGATTTTGGAGTTTGGTTGAGCTATAATTGTCAGTTTGATTATGGATTCCTCTTGGTCATATTGCAGAGGATATTGCAGGAGCCTGTGTTAATTGGTAGTAGTATAGTTCATGACTACATTTGGGATCCAAGTGGATTGATTGGTTTGTTGTTCATCCATTGCTTGAGGACAAGCAATTTTTGGGAGGGGAGGACTTGTCAAGTCCCCTTTTCAAATAATTAAAAAATAATATTCTTTGCTAAGGCAGGCAGGCCCAAGAAAGTGAAGTTTTGGAAAAAGGGGGTTAATCTTTGGAAACCGTTGGACTAATAAATGAAAATTATTATTAAAATATGTTTCATTAACCTCTCTTGGATGTGAGTTATGGTTATGCCCTTTTTTAAGGGGTTTGGAGGCATTTTGGGCTGATTCCAAAACTTGATTTTGCTCATTCTTTGTTATTCTTTAGAGGCTGCCAAACCTATGGAGAAGGAGACCCAAGAATGGGAGTTTTTAGGTTTCAAGGAAGGCTAAGGATGGGAGTTTGAAGCCATTCCATGTGCATGCTCATACAGAGTTTTCCTTTGTGCTGAACAGTGCAGATTTGTGGGTTTTCGGGTGTGTTTTTTTGTATGAGTTGGTGTTTTCAGTTGAGCATTTCATATCAGTTTGGGTTGCTGCTGTATTTCAGACTTTAAGATGTTAAAATATAGCTAAATATATGTATTGGGACGTGATTAAACTTCTAAGATAGATTATTAGTGTTTTTGTGGTGTTTTCGGGCATTTTTGTGTTAATTTCGGGAGCCCGATGAGCATAGTCTTTGTCCTACATTTGTGAACTGTTGTGTAAAGGCTATATAGATATTGAAATGTCATTTTGTAGGCTTTTATGCTGATGAAATTTCTATAAAAATGTCCATTTTCAGATTTATTAATAATTTGTGAAGTTGTGAAGCTTTTGGCACTATTTCTGGCATACCCGATTTGGGGTTTCTTGAGAAATTTGGTGGATCTTTGTGATATTAGTTGTTTGATCTTGAAAATCTGATTCAATGCATATTCTACAACTACTACAATGATAATTTTGTTTGACTCTCAAGATATTTGGAGTGTTGTAGAGAATGGATATGTTGAACCTGCAAATGCAACAAGATGTTGAGCATTGTCCCAAGTAGATAGGATTTGCTAAAGGATAATAGAAAGAAGGATTCTACAACTCTTTTCTACATTTTATAGGAAATACATGAGAGAATTTTTCCTAAAGTTGCATGGGATATTCTTCAAAATGCATACCAAGGTATGGATGAAGTGAAAATTGCAAAATTACAAATGTTAAGAAGAGATTTTGAAACAATGTATATGAAAGAATCTGAATCTATAGATTCATTTTTAACTCAAGTTATTTGGCTAGTCAATCAAATTAGGTCTCATGGAGATACTCTTGAAGATGGAAGAATAACTTAAAATATTTTAAGAAGTCTATCTAAAAAGTTTGAATCTATTGTTGTGACTATAGAAGAAAAAAAATCTTTCTCAATACTCTGTAGATGAGATTCATGCCTCTCCAAATTCTTATGAGCATAGATTTAGTCATTCTTCTAACTCTTCCTTGGAGCATGCTCTTAAGTCATAAGTCACAATTTATCATGGTAGAACCAAAGGTAGATCTAACTCCAGAGTTAGAGGAAGAATGTTTTATAGAAGTGGAAGAACCAGCCCAAAAAATCCTAGTGGAAGATGGAACAATCAAAATTTGGGTCAAAATCAATCTCCAAGTCATAGGTATGACAAATCTCAAGTTTAATGTCACTATTGTAAAATATATGGTCATTATACAAGTGATTCCAGAAAAAGGCAATTTGATTCCAACAAACAAAGTGCAATTTTTTCTAGAGAAAATAAAAATCAAGGTAGTATGTTTCTTGCATGTAATGGTATACAAGAGAGTCCAAAAGATGCTTGTTTTCTAGATTCAGGTTGTAGTAATCATATGACATGGAATTCAAAAATATTTTCAAGTTTGGATATAAGTCTATAAAGTCATATGTAACTTTGGGAAATGATAATAAAGTGTCAGTAAAGGGAAAATGAAATGTCAACATTCTAACTAAATAGGGGAGGAAAAAGATCATTTCTAATGTTTACTTTGTTCCTGGATTAAAACATAATTTGATGAACATTGTAAAACTTGTTCAAAAATGATATAGAGTTTCTTTCAAAAATAATGAATGTATAATCTTGGACCAACTCCCAAGAAATTGATTTAATAGAAAAATTTCAAATGACCAACAACAAAATGTTTCCTTTAAGGATAAAACCATATTTAAGGGTTAAATTTACACAAGAAATCACTCAAGATTTATCACAAGTAGCTTTTCAATCAAAAATTAAGATTCAGACACTTAAATTTTAGTGGCCTAAATTTTTTACATAAAAAAGAATATGGTAAAAGGTTTCCCATTAAAATAAAAACTAGATAAAGTATGTGAGGGTTGTATTTTGGGAAAGCAACATAGAGAGATATTTTCCATTGGCAAGTCAATTACAACAAAGGCACCCTTAGAGTTAGTTCACTCTGATTTGTGTGGACCAATCCAAATAACCTCAATTGGTGAAAGTGTTTATTTCTTGATATTTATTCATGACTATTCTAGAAAGAAATGGGTTTATTTTTTAAAACAAAAGTTTGATGTTTTTGATGTCTTTTGTCAATTCAAGTCTCTAGTTGAGAATAAAAGTGGATATTATATCATAGTTTTAAGAACTGACAAAGGTGGTGAATACATTTAAATTTGTTTCTCAAATTTTTCAAGGATCATGGAATACAAAAGAAATTTACTACCAGGTACACTCCACAACATAATGGTGTTGTAGAGAGAAAGAATCCAACTATTATGGACATGTCCAAGAGTATGTTGAAGGTTAACAATATGTCAAATGAGTATTGAGAAGAACATATAGCATGTGCAATCTACATAATGAATAGATGCCTAACCAAAAGTGTTATTAATAAGGATCTAGAGGAAGCATAGAGTGGAAACAAGTATAATGTTTCAAACTTGAAAGTATTTGGATTTGTAGCATATGCTTATTTCCCAAATGAGTTGAGAAAGAAATTGGATAACAAGGGAGAAAAATGCATATTTGTTGGTTATAGCAAGGATACAAAAGCTTATAAGTTGTATAATCCTATAACTAGAAAAGGGATAATAAGTAGAGATGTACAACTTATAGAAGAAGCATCTTCTAATGGAAGCAAGGAGAAAATAGTTAATATTTCAATATGTTTTCTACAAGAGGATAGTGAAGTTACAATTCCAACAACTGCTCCCCTAGCAACTCCTACTGTACTCACTCAAGCTCAACAAAGTGGTACACAAGAAATACCATCTCCAATAAGAACTCTTGGTGGAGGATCATGAAGCCCACATCATTCAAGATCTACTCCTATTGAAACATTATCAATCTCAAGGAGACCAAGAACAAGAAGCTTAAGGAACATCTATGATCAAAATGAAGGTGAGAATAATGCTGATCCACTTTCTCTTTTTGCATTATTTTCTCAAGTAGATGATCCAATTTATTTTGAGGATGCAATCAATGACAAAAAATGGATACATGCTACGGATGAGGAAATTAACACTATTGAAAATAAGCATACATGGGACTTAGTAAACATTCCTGAAGGAAAGGATTTGATAGGGGTAAAGTGGATTTATAAGACTAAGATAAATGAAGATGGAGATATACAAAAGCATAAAGAAAGATGTGAGGCCTCTCCCTGACCCATCGTAGCATAGTGATACATTACTATTATTTTGATATTCACGACTTGAGATGTCAAGACATTATATGATGCTTAGAACATACTTTATTATTTCATGTTGTGTGATGTTACTTTCAGATATATTTGATGATTGTCATTTAATGTTTCATGTATATGTATGTAGATGAAATTAGTAAATGTAGGATTGAGACTTTGATTTAAGAGATTTTAAATGGTTAAGAATTTAGCAGGATGAAGAAATACTTAATGATGTATGTTTCAATTTATGTGAATTTCTGATACGTATACATATATGTACATGTGATTTTTGTAGGACTACTGATGTGTGCAATGAGTGTACAGATAATTTAGCCGAGAAACCCTACAGAGAAACAGAACTGATCTCTTTGTGCTAATTTTGGAAACCTTGTTGTTCGTAATTCACGTGTTGTATTGTGAGATATATGTATGTATCTTCTTTGTTCAGTGAATGTTAATTTTTGTAACTATGTTCTTTAGTGTCGCTTGACACTCGTAAATTGTTTATGTTCTTCAGCATGCTACTTAGGGTTAATTGTTTAACCTTTGGACCAAGTTGGTTTAAGTTAGTGTCAGTTTTCTATTAGGTTCTTAATTAAGGTTAGTCATCCCTAATCTAGATTGGTGCTTAAATTGCATGTTAGAGTAGTTAGAAGTCCTATTTTATTCCTAGATTTTATTTGGCTCTAAACCTCTTTCCTAAGGCTTAAAACTTGAAATATTTATATGCAAAGGGTATGGGTATGGGTTAGGGGTCTTTTCCAACCCCTAAGCCCCTTTTATTGACTTTTGAGGTCACTCAAAAAGTCTCTTTTTTCCTTTGTGTGAAAATTGACCATGGTTATTTTTTGTTACCTCACCTCATCTCCACTTAGGGTTTAACCATAGTGTAGGTTGAGTTAGGAGTTTCTAAAATTGCTAGTGGGTGGAAATAGTTATTGCCCCTTTTGGTGGTTGAGTTTGAGGCCTATTTAGAGGCCCTTCTTGGACTTTTGGAGGTTGTTACCCAATCTCTACATTTAGAGAGGAGTTTTGAAGATTGAAGGAAGGAAGTGGAAACTCTACTCAAACTTGTTCTTTGCCATTACCTCTTTGTGAAGGTAGGAAATTCTCATCTCCCTTATTCAGTTTTTATGTTGTGTTTCATGCTCATGCTACTTTGTTGTTGTTTCAATGTTTGTATGGTTGTGGGTATGTTGGGAAGATTTGAAAACCATGTTATTTTGGTTGTTTTCCTTTCATGTTTATGTTTGCAATTTTGAGATTTTCCTTGCATGGGTGTTTTGGTATTACTCACCCTTAGAGAGGGCAGAAGTGACCAATTTAGGGGAAGGTCTATTTAGTTGGACTCCAACCAGTGTAGAGTCTCTTCTCAGGATGAGAAGAGGGAGAAAGGGTAGGGTGTTATGGGCCCCTACCCATCAGCACAAACCTAGTATGAGTATGGCATATTTAAATGACAGAACGGAAGTTCTTGGTTAATAGCCTCGATTGGGCATCTGATTTGGTGTTGTGCTTGACTTCTCCTAGTTGGAAGAATCCACCTTTCCCTAGTTTTGATTCACTATGAATCCTATTGTGTAAACCATGTATGAATTATGCATGTTTGTTTGTCTCTTGGCTATGTTTGGTTGTCACCTAATCAGATTTTGTTTCCTCCATGGTTCTAGAAGTGAGTTGCAGAAAACATTATAAATCCCTTGATTAGGGTCATGAAGAAAATTTGATTAAATTGTTGAAATTTGGGATTGAGATCCTATGTAACTTGTAAATTAAATTTTGATTGTAGTGGCCACGACACCGGGTTTTCTTCCTGGTTCTTTCTCGGTTGAGCCCTTGAATTAAGTTGTTAATAAAATAAGTGATTGAGTAATTTTTTGCTTCTCTTAAAATTTTCATATTCTATGTTGTCATATGAATGTGTATCAAAGATAAGATGAAACAATGATGTTCAATTATGCAAGATTCAAATTGTAAATGTATGGTATCTCCTTTGAGTTTGGTATGATTTAGTTTATGGATGGTTGTGTTGAAAGTGAATTTGCAAGAACATATAGGAGAGAATTATGTCAAGATATCCAAACTTAAATTTGAAAACATGATAGAGAAAATAACTTGGTGTGTTTTGATACTCCCATCAAAATGAATAGAGCATTATCATTTTGATCTCTTTATTTTCTCAATTGCCTTAAGACTAGTTTAGTCACTATGTTATTCCAATTTTGCTCCATCAGTTATAATAGATAGTTGAATGAATATGTAGATGATTATTTCATGTAATGTGGTATCATTGAAATGCATAGTATTTAGGGATCATAGAAATTATCAACCTGGAATTCATAAGAGATTTACGTAGGTTTGATGATCTTGCAATAGTGAATTTGTTGACCATGATACATAATAGGTGATAAGTTAATATCATTATGTATTAAAAACACCAATCCTATAAAATTCCATGGCAAGACTTAAACCTACAAGCAAGTTTCAAATGCATGGAAAATAAGAATAAGACCTGTAGTAGCACATATATCATTCTGGAAATTGTATGAGAGATCTTTTATTTTATTTTGAATGGGAGCAATAGAGAATATTCTTTTAAATATTCTTTCCATTTAAATTTTGTGATAAAACGAAATCAAGATCAAGCATAATATACATGTTAAAGTTTTAAAAGAAATTCAAAAATAATAATAATAATATCTTTTTCCACCCATGAAACTTTATGCAATAACTTCTTTTTTTTAAATATCCCATCTTAGCATTACTTTCCCTCTTCCTTCATGCACATCAACTTGAAAGTTTCTTTTGTAAGTCAATAAGGGTGATGTCACCTGTACTACCTTGACTTTGTGCTTGATTACTTTACCCTCCTTGGGAAGCGATGGAGTTCTTGAAGGGGTTTACATTTAATTTTAATTGTTTTAAAACAAATCAAGCACCTTATTCCTTTCCCATCGCCACTTTTCATGGCAGATTAGGATGGGATAGTACGTACCTGTCCCCCCTCCCTCGTTGAGTGCTCAGTCCTTTTTATGGAGCGCTTGGGAAGCGCTTAGTTGGAGTTATAGATGGGGGGGGGGGAGTTGACGTGGCATGTAGGAGGGTGTAGGGTAGCTTGGGTTAGTATAGGTTAGAGTTAGTAGGTAGGTTAGTTGTTATTAGGTTTAGTTGTTTTTGTATGTTAGTTAATGTTTAAATTAAGTTAAGTATTAGAGGTTAGTTTAGATTAATATAAGTTAGTTGTTTATTTTAGTTTACTTTTTTTTTATTCATTGTCATGTAGATTATTTTAGGTTAAGCCAGTTCTAATTTAATTAATTATAGATAATTGTATTATTTATATTTAAGTTAAATTTTGTTTTAGATTAGTTTAAGTTAGTTAAGTTAATTTAGTTAGTGTTTTTAAATATCTATTTAAATGTAATTTTGTTTAGTTTGCAAATGTTTTCTCTTAAATTAAAGTTAGTTTAGTTTAAATCTTAGTTTAGTTTAGATAATAAATACTATATAGTTTTGATCAGATTTGTAACGTAGTTAGTGATATTCTTTTGCAAATCGATGCATGTTACACATTTATACAAAGGTTAGTAAAACTTTGATTTAATGTAAATTTAGTCTAGCTATTAAGAAAGTTAATCATTATGTTTGTACTCATAACAAGTTATGTTAAACTACTGTGATAAGGTAAATTTTTCTATGTAGTTACCTTAAAGACTTATATATATTATTGTTCAAATTATTTTATTCTATCATTGTAAAGTTAAAAGTGTAACTATTGCCGATGTTAACTAAATAACGAGAGTATTAGTGTAGAGAACCTGTACTTAAAATGTTATCTTCATCAATCTTTTCCAAACTTAGAGCAATTTTATTAATTATTAAAAAAAAAAAATTTGTGTTTTGCCCTCGTAGTTTGGGCATGACAAAAGACTTGTGGTAAAAGGATACTTACAACAACTTGGAGTTGACTACAATGAAATATTTTCTCTAGTGGCTCATCTAGACATAGTGCAGACAATATTTTAGCAATTGCAGCTCAAAAAAGTGGTTAGTAAATCTAATGGATGTCAAATCTGCATTTTTAAATGGTTTTATAGAAGAAGTGGTATATGTGAAGAAACCACAAGGATATGAAGTTCCAAGACATGAAATTAAGGTCTATAGACTCAAGAAAGCACTCTATGGATTCAAACAAGCTACTAGAGCATGGTATAGTAGAATTGATTCTTATCTCATATAGGATAGATTTAGTAGGTGCAACAATGAGCCTACACTATACACAAAGATGAATGGACAAGGTAAAATTCTAATTGTATGTTTTTATGTTGATGATTTGATATTTACATGTGATCTATTAGTTGACATGTTCAAAGAAGCTATGGAGAAGGAATTTGAAATGACTGATCTAAGTCTTATGAAGTACTTTCTTGGCATTAAGGTGAAGCAAGATGAGAATGGTATATTCATCTCATAAGTCAAATATGCTAATGATATATTGAAAATGTTCATTATGATTAGTAGAAAATCAACACCAACAACAGTTATGACAGGTTTGAAGCTAAGAAATGATGATAAGGGATCCAATGTAGATCCAACATTGTACAAAAGACTTGTTGGTAGTCTAATTTATTTAACCACCACAAGGTTAGATATAATGTATGATGTGAGTCCCATTTCAAGTTTCATGGAGTCTCCAAAATACTCTCATTAGCAAGAAGGTAAAAGAATTTTGAGATATGTGAATGGAACAAGAAATTATGGAATTTATTTTTCATGCTTGGATGATTTCAAACTCATAAGGTATATTGATAGTGATTGTGTGGGTAGCATTGATGATAGAAAAAGTATATCTAGTCATGTATTTCATTTTGGAACACATGCAGTATCTTGGGCATCCAAGAAACAAACTATTGTGACTATTTCATCAACAAAGGTAGAGTATGTTGAAGCAATAGAAGAAACATGTTAGATCATTTGGATGAGAATAGTGTTAGCGTATTTGAGGCATAAACAAGAGGAAGCAACAAAAATATTTTGTGATAATAACTCAGCAATTGCATTATCCAAGAATCCTATGTTTCATAAGAGGAGCAAGCATATAGATACATGATACTATTTCATCAAGGAACTAATTAACAATGGAGAGCTATATTTGGATTATTGCAAATCTAAAGAACAATATTGATATATTTTTACAAAGCCATTAGGACAAGAAAGCTTTGAGAACCAAAGAGATTGTTTGGGAATCCTAAGTGGTGGTATTTTAATTAAGGAGGAGTATTGGAAGTTGTAATCACAATAATTGAGGCACATGCATCATCAGAGAGCTGTAGTTTACAGAATTGAAAAATTCAAAAAATATTTAATGGTATTTGTCCTTATTTGATTTCTTCAAGGCTTATCATGTTAAATATTTATTGGGCTGCAAAATTAGAATTATTATAATGTCAAGAATGCATATGAAATAATAGAGAAGTTGTTAAATGTTTGGATAAGAACTTCTATTATAAATATAGGTTTTGGGCAATGTAGAAATTATATTGAAGAAGGAAACAACAACTTTTACTTCATGTGAGAGAAGCATCTCATTTTCTATTTTTTAGCAAGTCAGAGTGTAGTTTATTTTTCTATCTGTTGTATGAGTAGTAGCTCTAATTTCTAGAAGTGTAGTTTGATTTGTAAGAGAAAAAGTTCTAGATTATTATTAAGTATTGAAGCTTATAATTAAGTAATTTTCTTATGTGATAGAAAGAGTTAAGATGTTCTTTCTAAATCAACTTGTTTGAATTGATTGATCTATGTGTCTCATAGAATGAAAAGAGTTCAATCTGCATATTAAACAACTTTTTCTGGATCTGTGTGATTGATTTCTTATATTTTCTATATCCATTTTACTCCACTTTCCTCCATTACCCACCATGGTCATTCCAGGTAGAAGACATCCCACAAAAAACACACATGGCAAGTCTTTTAGCATCCATTTTCAATTGGTTATGAACCAACACTTTTAGTTGCTTTTCATTGGATGCCCCAAATATATTCACTTTTTAAACATCAACATAATCTATAATTTTGATGTTGAGGGCACTTAAGATGAAGAGAATGATTGGGATCCATGAGGGTATTCTTACATTCAAGTATTCTCTCACTACATATATTGCAATTTCCCAAAGGATACATATAATAAGAGTACTGAGGGAAAGTATAATCTTCAAGTCATCCAAATAAGAACTTATTTGTGATCTTAATTTTTCTAAATTTAACATAGATGAACAACCAAAAAAAAGATATGGTCAAAAGAGAAATAGATGAGGTGAGGATATATGGATTCAAATGATTCAAGATATAATAAGGCATGTGTGCATTGACATTTCCTACTTAAGCTTGGTTTTCTTTCTATGGTTAGTAAATGTTAAATTCTCATAATCTCATTGTAGATTAATTGTACAAAAAATTCACATAAAGAAGTTCTATTTGATTTATAATAATCAATAGTTTAGGTTAATTAACTAAAACTAAATAACAAAAGCAAAAATAATAGAAGCCAATCAAATATAGACAATAACATAGATATACCTAGAAAGCTCTAGTTTGGGGAAATACCCGTGTTGGGACTGAAAATTGCATGCTTCATTTTTAGTCACATTTTGAAAATTTTGGAAAATCATGTCCTAAAGTGCCTTTTATGCATGTGGTCAGTTGGTAGCTTGAGGCCTAGATGGTGTTTGAGTGGCTTAACACCTTTCATTTGACATATGCATGTGATCCACAATGTTATTTTGCCATCCCGAATCATTCTGTGAAGTCCCATTTTGAGCTAGTGTCAAAATTTGCAATTCTACCAAGTGTCAAATAGCGATCAGAGGCCCAGTTTGCATCTAAATATCTTTTACCCAGGACTGTGTCATGACTAGTCACTTTGGGGATGTTTAGTGTCCATAACAAAGAACCTATGTCTCAATTTTCAAGTCATTTCAAATCCGTTTGACTAGGTTTTGCACCCCCCAAAGTTGGTCATTTACTGTTTTGTGCATTTAACTAGTTGTTCACAATTCTGGGAAGCCCTGTTCGACCAATCATATCTTTGACCCAGTTGACCCAAATGAAAAAATTCTTTTTGCATTGTGTTCTAGGGGTAAGACACTTCATATGTTCCAATTTTGAGATCATGTTGAATCCATTTGATCAGTTTGCTAACATGATCAAAAACCCAGTTTGCATTGTTTTGTTACGGCTAAGGTATCCAGATTGATCCGTACCCCTGTTCGGCATGTTATATCTTGAAATCTGTGATTGGCAAGATCAGACAGTTTGTTCCCCTGTATTTTCCACTGAAAATACTACAAGTATGCTAGTTTTTAGAACTTGACGAATCCATATGCATACTTTTTCCAGGTCAATTCCATTCACAAAAATTGTTTTCTGTCAGCATGTCCAGTTGCAAAATTCTGAGTAGCCTACTTTGAACGTCCGCCATTTGTGCCCATTTATTCGTCATGAGCCAAAATTGCATAGTCATACTCACCTCATGATAGAGTTTTAACGCCCCAGTTTTCATCTCCCCATGTGCTCATTTACCCATTTTTCCAAGCCAAATCAGAACCTTGTTTATTGTTTTCTGACGTGTTTTCTTGCAGGTAAATCTGAGAAGGCAACTTTGACAAAGAATATCTTTTGACCCCAAATTTTTCATGATACGAGATTCGACAAACTGAGAGTGTGCGGAACAGAGATTCAGTGTGCTAGTTTTTAGAGCCCGGTCAGTTGTCTGAATCAGTTTTTAAAGCCAGGCAACAGGCCTCCGGACACAAGTTTCACAGTGTTGCGAAAAAGTTTTAAAATAAGTTTTAATGGTCAATCAGCAATCAGATTTGTTTCTAGTTATTTAGAGATGTTCAGTTGATCAGTTTGGAGAATCAGTTGTTCAAAAATGAAATTTTTTAGCCGGGCCCACTTTGGGGCCCGACTGATTCCATCAGAGTAATGGCTAATGCTAATGGAGTACATCCAAGAGTCTCTACATTTTTGCAATTGATAGAGATATTGGAATTAACATGCAGTAGAAAACCGATGGCCATTTGTGGCTCATCATCGTGTCTCCACATTTCTTGAGCATATGTCAAACTAGATATCTCTTCATACGGACATTATTATTTCAAATGTCTTTCTTTATTGTTTCACATACCTTTTTCTCAGTGGGGAGCTTGTTAAAGATGTTTTTCTTTAGTTTAAGTTCCAGGATATTCTCTTAAAGCCCTGTTTACAACGTTATAGTGTTGAGTCAGCCACTTTTGAGTCACCCGGGAGCTATGAACCAGTTATGATATTTTGTGTTAAAGGAGATGCGAACACTTCCAGGAGTCTGCCAACTTAGCCCAAAAGCTACCGCTTCCTCACTCTTCATCGTTAATGTAAACATTTCAGGTATGGATGAGCAGAAATCGAGCATTGCATACAATAAAACATTGGAACTAAAGATATGAAAGAAGGAGGGTGTCCATGCATTTCTGTAGGGAGCCAAGCACATGGCTAGAAGGAAGTGGCAAAGAACCTATGCTAGTGACCAAAGAGGCAGTAGTGAATAGGAGAACCCGCAGATTTGAGGCAAAGGAGCCGCCAAATCTGAGAAAAGCGGCCTTGTATGTTGATAAGAACAAAGACCCCAAGCCGATTGAGAAGGTAAAACACAACATTGAAAGGGGTCACTCACGTTAAAGGCAGACCATGCGCATCAATAAAGAAATCTCTCACACATCAAAGAAGCACCACACATTACAAAAAGCTGCCAGTCGGGAACATGTAATGGTAGCAAGGGTATTTGAGAACAGACCTGCATGAAAGGAGTAGCTCCACGCCTAATTCTGCAATCAAAGTCGCCCAAGATAGGGTATCTCGCACCAAGTAAAAGATGCCTCACTCAAGTAAGAGGAGAAACAACGCATCATCAAAGACCCACGTCCAAGCAAATAGCCACACAAATTAAAAGAAAATCGCCAAGATAGAGGGGATCAACAACAATAAAAAAGAAGACTCCACAGGTTGAATAAGAGGAGGTGTAGGTTGAGATCTCCACGTTGGTCAAAGCAGTCGGCATTAAAAGGAAAGAGCTCCCCGCAATCAAGTGAGAGGGCAGAGGCACCAAGCTCACCGCATACACGCACAAAGCAATCTGAGATGGCATAAGAATGGAGAACAAAGTTGAAACAGTTAGAAACTCTTATCCCACATTGGCAGCGCGAGAGTATGTTCAGGTTTTTAAATACAATCGCACATACATAGAAAGTGTCAACAAAGCAAGTGGCTTTTGTGAAAGTCAAAGCCTGCGTGGGTTCCAATCATGACAGATGGACCTAGTCAAAGCATAATTTTAAACAAACATGCGGTCCAAATTGATGATGTCAGCACTGTTTGAGGCGTCGGAAAATCAAAATCCGGCAGGTCACTATGTCGCTTGCCGAAAAATCTTGAAAAATCTGGCTAGCGACATAGCGAGGTCGCCGGATAACTCAGGAATCCGGCAAGAGTCAGCAGCCAATCACAGAGTGACACATGGCACTTGGTCAACAGAAGTTTGACCCGAGAGAAAATGAGGAGAAATTTTAGACTTTTCAAATTTTAATATTTTATTATTGTTTTTTCTCAAATCTCACGTCAGGTTCATTTTAATAAAGTTTGAAACTTTATATAGTTTAAACTATATGAAAGTTTTAAATTTTGCAAAAATATATGTTTCAAGCCACTAAGTAGAGGCTTGATTTTCAAATGGCCATATCTGGGGCAAATTTTAATCGAATTGGGCACTCCAATATACCGTCGGAACCGGGAAGAGCTGAATTTTCCATTTCTAGAGTTAGATTCTGTATAGGTATTTACTAGTTCATGCTATAGGTCAATTTGTGAAATCAGAGGCATTGGCGACAGAACAGGCTAAGTTCTTCAGTGATGATTAAGATTGATTAGAGGATGGTTTTAAAGGTCTGTTGCAATCTGAAAGTGAAGAAAATCAACTTGAGGTTGTTTTCTTGTCTTCTCAAGGCATTTTCAACTGATTTGTTACTTTTACCTTGAATTCACTTTTACATCAGGATCAGTTACATGCTTTTCATCATCAGATTTCTGAGATATTTCTACCTGGTAGAGGCCAAATGATGAGGATTAGATATGATATGCAGTTGTAGAGAGAAGGGGGAGAGAGGTTTTTTCATCTTCTTGAAGGGAAATTCTGAAGGGACACTTGTCGACTACAAATTCAATCCGAGAATTGCCTTCTCCATACATATTCTTTCTTCTTCTCTAAAAAAAGGGGGGGTTGGTTTTCTATTTTCTAGTTCTTGGAGCTCTGCTCAGGCTGTGAAAGCCACACACCCAGCATTTCTCTTTTGTATTGAGCAGCATTCATGTTTTATGCAGATAGTTCTGGTCTGTTAGGTGATTTATGAGTTGTTTCCTGTACATTTCATGTATTTGGTTTCAAGGAAAGCAAATAAAGAGCAGCAAAGGTTTGAAGTTTAGTCTGAATCTTGTCTCCTAATTATGGCTTTGTTAATTCTTCTAATTTGTGATCAAAGAGCATGAATTAGGTTGCATTACATTTTGAAATGTATGTGGTTAAAATGTCTTGCTTATGGAACAAAGAACCATGTAATTGTTTGATATTTGTCACAGGGTTTGCAGATTTCATGATAGGATGTTCTGAGTATGAGATTCATTCTGTAGCAGATGTCTATTCACAAGGTGAAAGATAGATCAGGGATCTTAATGTAGAGATACATTTGAGGTTTCCAGGAGATGTATGGTTATGATTCATTTAATTGCCCAATAGATAAGGCACTGGTCAGAGATAGGATCATTAAGTTCTGTTGTTCATACTTGGGTCTTGTTGTTATCAACATATTAAATCATTTTTCCTTTTATGTTGAAAGCTATTCAATGTTAACCCGCACTTAGCTTGCCAGTTTCATGAGTTATGTTCTTAGCTATTTCATGCTTGTGATTCCTGGTTGAGTATAGAAGATTTAGGGGTTTTATCTGCTTCATAATAGATTCAGTGTATGCTTTGACAACTGGTACCATATAAAGAATCTACAGGTCTACCCGCCTAGGTTTTGCAGAGCCTGAAGAAGAAGAAGGGTCATGCCTTATAGTTGGCCTGGTGTCTGAATGGATGTGTTGATAATGGGAGTTAGCTACCCCTAGATGTGTCATATTCTCATCAGGGTAATTGGAAATGGGTAACATTTTCAAACACCAACAACCCACACAATAGTTGGATCTTGTATTCAACTTGACAACAAAGTTCTCTTCTAGAATACAATAGAATCCATTTACAAGTTTTCTACTACAATCTTACATATATAGAGCCCAACTAATTTACTTAGCTTATAGGAAAAGAATGTTTTCTTTCTTTATTTATCTTTAAAACATATATAAAATTACCTATTATTTTTCTCAAACTCATAAACCTATAAATATTCCTATTAAAGAATTAAAAAAAAATTGTAGCTAAATATCCAACTCAAGTTGCTTTAAAGAAATTCCACATCACTTTCTGAGTTAAAGAACAAAAAAACTAACACTCCCTCTTAGTGAGGAAGGTGTTTTGCACAACACCTAGCTTATCCCTCAAGAATACAAACTTATTCTCCACCAAAGCCTTGTCATTATAAATTATATTTGTTTGCCAATAGGAAAGTACTAGAGTTTCACAATCCAAATATCCACTCAATTTCATATGAAGAAAACCTACAAACTGCACCATCTATCCATCTTCAAGAGAAATAAAAAACTATAAGATTTCCACAACAATTATACAAAAAAAAAATCATCCTCAAGATCCTTTCTCTACTAAGAAAAAACTCTCTCTAAATGTGCACATAAACACTATGTCAAGGAACTCTCTTCCTCTCAATTGTTTCTAGAAAATATCTTCGTCAGAAAATCTCTTCCTTCCTCTTTATATCTATGGGAAAGTTCTTCCTTTAGATATCCAAGAAATCTCCCCACTTAACATATCCAAGAAATCTCTTCCTCCCATTATAATGAGGAAATCTCTTCCTCTAGGAGATTTGTTCCTCAATGTCTCCATGCAACTCATCATTGCTCCTTGTATTTGTACCATGCAAACCCTATACCAAAGGATGATCACCATAGCCACCTTGCAACCTATCTTTATTTGATTATTGGTTTCCATAGCAATAAAATAAACTTGGAGACTAAAAGTTTTTTCTTTCCTCTAAAATCTATGTCACAAATCTTGACTCTGTATTCAAAGTTTAGAGCTTTGATACTATGTTAAATTTTTCATAGCTCTGATACTATTTTAAATTCTCATAACCCCACTATTGATTAATTGCTCAGTAAATTCTTAGAAAGAATCTCTATCTAATTTACAACAATTAATACTCTTGGTTAATTAACTCAAACTAAATAGCATAATAAAAAATAACATAAGCCAATGAGATATAGACAATAACATAGATATTCCTAGGAGACCCTAGTTTGGGAAAAAACCTACAACTATTGGATCTTCTATTCATCCTAACAACAAACTTTCTATTACATAATATAATAGAATCCAATTACAAGTTTTCTACTGCAATCTTACATATATAGAGCACAATTGCTTTATTTATCTTGCAAGAAAAAATGGTTTTTTAAATTTCTTTGGCTTTAAAAATCATATAGGGAATCACTTCTTATTTTTCTCAAAGACACAAGCTTAGAAGTATTCATATTAAAGAATAAAAAAAAAGTTGTTGCTAAATATCAAACTCAAGTTGCTTCAAAGAAACTCCACTTCGCCTTCTAAGCCAAACAACAAAAACCTAATTGTAAATGTCCCCATCCAAGACTTAGCACACCATAATTCCTCCCTTGGATCACATGGAAGTCAGCTCCACCATTCACATTAATCTAACTAATTTGATATTATATGATCTGTGGTGCAGGAGCACCTAGGGATTTTGGTCAAACCCTAACATAATTTTGTCTTGTAAGTGGTCTTGTCCAAGCCACTAAGGAATAAGGACTAAGAGAGAGTCCCAAGTATGTGTTTGATTATTTAGGTGGTCAAACTAGACATGGGCACAAGGTTTGCCTAAGAGTTAGCAAGATTGACATGTAAATGCAAAAGGCTACTAATATAGGTCAAAGAGGGTCAAATGATGAAATTGACTCCAAAATGTGTGGAAAGGTGTTGGACTAGTAGTTATTCATAATAATTGGACTATTCTAGGCCCATTTGAAGTGATCATGGGTATTAAAATTGTCAAAATGCAAGAAATGCAAAAGTTGTCAATGACAACATTACAACTTTGCAATGTTCTCATGACAACATTGACAATATTTGCACAAACCAACCAAGAATTTTTTGTGAGTGTATTTAGATAGTTGGAACATGGTAACTTGAGCTATATAAGATCATTTCAAGTTAGAGGCAAAGGTTGGAGTCTCGTTTGTATGGATTTGATCAATAGAGCAATAATAGTTTTCCTATCACAATCAATGTGCAACTTGATCATCTATAGTCTAATGGATTTATATGAGTGGTTTTTGTGTATGTCTAGTTAGGAGTTCTTATCTACTTTTTTTTTTTCAATTTGAATTTTATTTTAGTTATTTTTATTGGATTCATAACCACCACACCCCCCCCCCCCCCCCCCCCCCACTAATGAGAAATTTGCTAGTCCATACAAAGTAGGAGGCATAAAAATGGCCCTAGCATGAATTATTGTGGTTGAAATTATATGACCTTCTAGAATATGCTAGGAAAATTTGTACATAATTTAAATATGTAATTTGGGGCCCAATTGAGTACTTTATTATTATTTTTTGCATCAAGACCTAGGAGAGTTCAGTGCTGCCTGGCTAGGTGTCTTGATAGTTGTTAAGGAGGGGTTAATAGATTGGTCTATGAA
Source organism: Cupressus sempervirens (assembly GCA_028749045.1). NCBI lineage: Eukaryota > Viridiplantae > Streptophyta > Pinopsida > Cupressales > Cupressaceae > Cupressus > Cupressus sempervirens. The sequence goes on from CM053785.1 coordinate 95,801,844, forward strand.
AACCAAGGCATGGAGATGTAGAGAAATATTTAGAGGATTATTGATCAAGAGTTGGGAAGAAATTGAGCTCTTTTTCTTTCTATTTGAATCCCTTGAAGGTCAAACAACACAAATAAGCCTATAACCATTATAAATAGGCTTAATTCTAGGAAGAGGGTGTATGGACTACTTGGGCACCTAGAAAATTCTTGAGTCCTCTAAAAAGGGTATCTAGAATGCCACTTATCTTAGGATCTTGTTAAGGAACGTATGGGGATATTGACTAAAAATCCTATAAGAAGGCCTAATTGGGCTCAAAAAGTCTACTAGCCCTATTGCAATGGTTTGAAGAGATCACTAAAAAAACTATGAATAGGGTGAATAAGATACATTGGTAGAGAGGTCCTTGAGGAGAGGGGAGTTGTAGTAGGGATTAACCCCTAGTATAGGGTCTTGAATTAAACCCTAGAAAAGACAAAAGAAGAGCCTTAAAGAGTCCTAGAATAGAGTAGGACAAGGTTGAAGGACTTTCCCTATCAATCTAGTTATTAATTAAGTGGAATGATGCTACTATTATTGGGTTAGAGTGTAAATTAATAGTATTTTATGTCAGCAACAAAAGTCCACTTAAAATCATGTGGGAACAAGTTGAATTCAAACAAAAGGGTGAGTACTACCTTTGGGATACAAGTAGACACTTTAACTAGCATTAAGAACATATGTTGTTGACAAGACTGAATCCACATAGATTCCATTGAACTATAATACAAACATGAATTAAAATCAGTGGAACAAGCATTGATAAAAGAATGGGTCCACATTATTTGTTTAAGCCTAGTGAACATGTCATTACTAAACTTAATTAGTGACCACTAGGTATAATATTAAACTAATCCTATGAATATAAACGATGGAACTAACCTCCATGTGATTTGAGGAAGGAAACATGATGCACTTAATCTTATACTACTTGTTTTTATTTATTAAATTTGTAGTCTGGTGATTTTGTGTGCACATAATGGGTGGAGCAATAGAAAATTAGATATTAAAAAATGTCAAATCTAAATTATAAGTGATCATTCATGTACCGTT